>CP092867.1:82623910-82896359 GCA_030710605.1 Cordylochernes scorpioides | reverse complement strand
AATATTTACATAATTCCTAACAGCGTAAAAATTCACATCTACTAATAATTTATAAGCAGAATGTGACAAACCCCCCTACTAAAAAAAAAAATTCCAGATTTATTTACACAAATGGAGGTTGGGAGGGGTTGGAAGGTTAGAAAAAAAAAAACATTCTGCAAAAAGCAAAAAAAAAAACAATAAAAGTATTCTCACTATGGCAGTAGGGTAGTCGGACCTGATAGTTAGGGTATCCAGGCGCGTACCTAATCCACTGTATCGCATAGTGACCATTTTACTAGAGGTCCTTGGGGTGACCGGCCTGTTAGTTTTTTCCCAGGTGTGTCACTTAGAACATATGCAACAGGGCTGTACTGTCCATCATTAGCAGAGTCCTTCAATGTTTTCAGAGAGAATTCAAGCCCTACAATTGAGGTAGAAAACCACATGGACGTAATGAAAAACATTTTGCGATATTAAGCAGCCCCTTAGAGAGTGGAAACTTCTTTCTAACGTTTGGTTATGGTCGGATTAAAGACATCCATTCAAATCCTCCACATCTTGGAAGGGAAATGGATAATTCCCCATGCCTTCATTCGAGGTTGAAATAGGGTCCCATAGTTTTAATTTAGATACATTAACTATTGTGCTGGGCTTATTTTCAGGCTGGCATAGTTTATTTATTTCGACTATGTGAGGTGATGGGGTAGAAAGAACGGTGTATGGATCTGTATAATAAACTGGTAACAGTTTGCCATGGCCTACCTGATGAGGGATTCGATACAAAACTTTATCTCCAATTTTTAAATTCGGGAATCTATGAGAACTATTGTATCTTTTAACTAACCTTTTATGTAATTCCTCGGTTTTTTCATTGGCAATGGTTCGGGCTTTTTCTACTGGCGGATACGGATTCGTAAGATCAGAGATGTAGGAAGGGAGGGTTCCGTACAGCAAGTATATCGGAGGGAATGTAGTCGTAGAGTGGGGTGTGTTTCGATACTCTTCCAGCGTCTTTTGTAACAATTTAGGCCAAGGGGCCCTAGGGTTACCTTGATGTTGTATTTTTAACTTTCCAATCAACGTTGCATTAGCCCGTTCTAATAGTCCATTACACTCTGGATGGGACGGAGAGGTCATTACGTGCTTTATACCCTTCTCCTGAAGAAATTTATTGAATCTCTTCGAGACAAACGAGGGATGTCTATCCGTGACTAAGATTCTAGGTTTTCCTATATTTAATAATTTGTTGATGATATTAATGTAAGTCGCGATGGATGTGCCTTTGGAAGCATAACCCCAGATATATCGTGAATGATGGTCGATAACGGTATGGATACATTTTTTTAGCACTATTATAACCTCCTAGGCCCAAAACCGTATCCAAAGCCACGACATCGAAGGGTTTTGCCGCCCTAGGCAATGATCCCATCCGTCCATAGGAGGGCTGGGTGCTACTCTTTATTGTTTGACACTCCTTGCAGTTCTTAACATAATTCTTTATCTTCCCTATCATCCACTTAAAATAGTATTGAACGGAAAGTGCTCTGATCATAGCACTGATGCCTGGGTGTCCTAAAGATTCATGGGCTTTCTGAATCAGGTTATCTTGGAGCTCCAGGGGAACAACTATCCTATCCTTGTTATTAAGTCTTATATAAGTAATACCATCCACCATAGAGTATAATTTTGAAGGTGGTATCGATAAATCACCCTGGTTTTGTTTCAAGGCTTGAGCTGACAAAAAATAAGAGTATGGAGGTCTGGAGAGCATATCGGCTTCGTGATTTTCACAACCCTTGTTATAATTAAAATCCAAGCCATACTCGGACAACTTCAAAGACCATCGGAGCAGTCTCCCATTGGTGTGTTTGAAGCTATTCAGCCATATCAGCGCCTTATGATCCGTGTGAACTATGACGTGACTGCCGGATATGTAAGGGTGGTAGCGCTTACAAGTCTCGACCACCGTGAGCAGTTCTAGTTCTGTTATTGTATATTTAGACTCGGCACCTCGCAAAGCCCTACTGAAATAGGTGAACGGCTTTTGTGTGCCATCAGTATATTCCTGTTTAAGCACCGCTCCTATACCCGAGGTACTGGCATCACAATAAATATGTGTAGTCAAAGAAGGGTTAAAAAGTTGAAGTATTGGTTTGGAGCATAGCGCTTCCTTTAAATCCTCAAAGCTTCTCTGACATTCCTCCGTCCAGATAAACCGGGAGTTTTTCTTGAGAAGCTCATTCAAAGGGGCTCTTAGGTTGTTAAAATTCTTTATAAATTTCGCGTAATGTGTCACGCTTCCCAAAAGGATCTTAAACATCGCAAATCACGAGGTGGGGGAAATGATTTGATGACATCGACATTAACGCCCGAAGGCGAGATCTGATTCTCCGAAATTTCATAGCCGAGGTAAGTTATCCTTTTCATAAATAGTAGACATTTATCTCTCTTTAACTGTATGCCTTCTTTTTTTAAAATCTCGAATATATGTCCGAGGTGTTTCAAATGGGATTCCTCGTTTTCTGAAAATACTAAAATATCATCAAAATAAGATGTTACATTATCAAGTTTATATTTCTGCAGAATGGCAGAGAGCTTTCTATTAAATATTGCAGGGGCGGTCTTTAATCCAAACGGCAATCTACACCAGACATGAGAGCCCTCAGAAGTTGAGAAACATGTCATCTCCCGATCTTTTGGATGAAGAGGAATTGTCCAGTAAGCGCTCAAGATATCTAGGCATGAAAATACTCTGGCGCCCTGTACCTTCTGAACTATATCCTCCATTAATGGAATAGGGAACGAATCCGAAATTATTTTCCTGTTTAGGAGTCTATAGTCGATACAAAGCCTAACCCTTCCCTCGCCCTTCTTGGGTGCGAGCGTCACAGGTGCGCTGTATGGGGAAGACGCAGGTTTGATTAAGCCGTACTTTAACAATTGCTCAATTTGTTGTTTATTAAATCCCGATCTCTCAAGCTATGACGATACGGTCTAACACAGACAGGCTTTTTGTCACTCAGTCTCAGTCTTGGAGGCTGGATGTTCAATGGTTTTATATTAAATTTGTTTTCCCCACAAAGATCTCTGAATAATTATCTAATAATATTTTTACCATAGAGAAAAGTTCTATATTATCATGTAAAAAGCAATCATTCGTGTCAGACAGTGGCAGAGGTTTTGCATCTGGTTGATACACTGGCTTAGATTTTAATACATAAGGAACTGCTCCACTGTCTGGCACGGAACAAACAAAATTACAAACATCATCTTCAAGCAAGTTTGCAACATTTCTATGGAATAAATAATCTCTAATCCTAAGACATTTTCTATTTACCTTTAAACAATTTACATGATGATTGCAATATTTGGTTCTACTAATTTTAGCATAATAGTTTTGAATTTTATAAAATCTCTGTATGGCTTCTAATTCTCTGTCTGAAAAACTGTAATTAAACTGGCCTAATTTTATATTATTCTGTTTAATGTAACTATTATTAAAATCTATTTTCACCTTAAAATAGGGTAAGTATTTGGCAGATAAAATATCAAAATTAAGACTTCCACTTTGAACTATATGAAACAAAAGATTGAGCGACTTAGCTCCTATGGTAGTATTTAACTCAATCTCGCCAACAATATCTATACAATGGCTAACCGATTTAAAAGATTTAAGTTTGGGTTCCTTAATTAATGTCATAAATTCTGCCGGCAATAGATGCCTGGGAAGGATATTTATTTCTGATCCAGAGTCTAAAACAAAAAGTAACTTAAAGTCCACCCCGTCCACACGATCCCTCAACAAGACGTGAAGACTGGTGAGACGTCCATCGCTTCGTTCGGGCCTCCTGATAGAGGCTGGTGACTCACCCTCGTGATCCTGAACGGCGGCAAGGCTCGCGGTTTGGCTCCTCGTTGGCGGAAGGTGGGTCCCGAGACGATCGTTCCTTCCCTCTCTCCAGTTCAGCGGCCTAAAGTCCTGTCCTCCCTGCCAGGAAGTAGACGGTCGTCGTCGGGCAGGATAACCTAACTCCATTCTTGAGGCTGCACTTGTGGTTCGGCAGTGAGATACCTCTATGGCCTCGGCAATCTCAAGCCAGCGTTCCAAACTTGCCGTTGAGGCAGCAATTAATAAACGCTCAAACTCCGAATCAATGCCAGAAGTTAATCCCTCCAAGATCAATTCCTGTGCAGTCCCAATTTGGTAGCGATCTTCATCTTTGCAAAGTAGTATTCCTTTACAGATTGTTCTCGTCCTTTTCTTAATTGCCAGAATTTTCGATGTAACCCATGTTCAGGCTCGTGAAAAAAAACATTTCATTCTAGCATGAAGTTCTTCTAATGAGGATATATCTTTGCAAATTAAAGCATACATTTCCAGAGCTTTACCTTTAAATAACACTGGCATCATGGACAGGGATTCTTTTGATGAGAGACCTTGCTGTTGTGCCTGATGGTTAAATAAAATTGACCAGTTAGCGTGGCTAAGTCCATCATCAGGATCATATCTCGGGATCAATTCTAAAGGAAGATTCAGATTTCTTCTTTCTTCTAATGTATTCCTTCGATGAGGTGTTTGCTCTCTTTCTTCCCATCGCTGGTCAGATCCTGTCGGCTTCTGAAACGTTACTATGATTATCTGTACACGCCAATATGCAGATGATATTGTTTTGCGTAAAGGAAGAGAGAAGATTTAATCGTCTGACTCAATTTATTTCAATCACGCGCCTTTTTATATAGTTACAAATATTTACATAATTCCTAACAGCGTAAAAATTTACATCTACTATTAATTTAAAGGCAGAATGTGACATATATATATATATATATATAGTATAGCTATGAAAAATTTTAAGATTAATAATATATATATTCTGAATATAGAGCAATCCATAATACATTTATATTTTAAAAATAAGGCCTATTTTGGATTTAAATACGATTATTTATTTACCGATATTTCGATGGATCAATCTTCCATATTTTACGAGGTGTTTTGCAGTGAAGCACGCAGCAGGTCGCGCGCCCCAGGTGAGCCACTAGACGTCTTCTAAGCTTATTGGGCGATAAACCATCTAATATATACATTCTGAACAGAGTAAATATAATCAAAATAAAAAAGTGATATATGTAAATGACTATTGAAAATTAAGAGATATCAAATTAATTAAAGTAAAAATAAGGCCTATTTTGGATTTAAATACGATTATTTATTTACCGATATTTCTTAATTTGATATCTCTTAATTTTCAATAGTCATTTGCATATATCACTTTTTTATTTTGATTATATTTACTCTGTTTAGAATGTATATATTAGATGGTTTATCGCCCAATAGCTTAGAAGACGTCTAGTGGCTCACCTGGGGCGCGCGACCTGCTGCGTGCTTCACTGCAAAACACCTCGTAAAAGATGGAAGATTGATCCATCGAAATATCGGTAAATAAATAATCGTATTTAAATCCAAAATAGGCCTTATTTTTAAAATATATATATATGTAAATATATATGTGACAATATAATAATAGGTGGGAAGAGAAATAAGAACACCACAAGTTTGGAAGAGGAATCCCAGGCAACCCGAGAGAGAGAGAGAGGGAGACGGGCCCGGCAACAGCCGGGTGGCCGTTCGTCTCGCCCACAATCCTCAACTGTCTTAATAGTCTCGAGGTTCGAAGTAACGGCCCCTGTGGTCGCCCCTTGGAATGTCGCTGATGTCAAAAGTGACCGGACTTTACCCGCCCGTCTCTCTCTGGGGTCAACTGTAGGTTTGCTTTATTATTCCTGGAAGAGTATATATTATGACATATGGCCCCCGTTGAAGAAGGCTGAACATGGTTTTGAGTATACTTAAAGCTGGAGAAGCCAGGAATAGAGAAAATCATTTTACAGTTGAAATTAATTATGGTAATGGTGACATAGTTTTATGTAAATAAAATATTGTATAGTACAGAAGTAAATATTATTTACAAGCAGTTTTACAACACCAGAGAGTTTGATATTTAAGAGATTTTTGATAATTTCAAAGTTATAAAAGGCTATATACAAAAACAACTAATGTATTATAAGGGAAATGTTATTGAGAGGTGTCAACAAGGAGAAGAAGAGTCGCATACAATATGATAAAAATATTGAGCCATTTAAACTGGGGAACTCTACATTTTGAGTTATGTTTTCAGGCGGACATGGCAAGGGGAAGACTTGGCATGGGTTTCCTATGCTATAGATGTAGAGTACGAGAAATGAGGTTGAGGCTGGAAATTGCGTGAGCTCAGGACTGAGGTAAATATAGAACTACATACAATGTTAGAGATTTGGCGAACAGAGCGAGGGGAAACTTGCTTTGGGCCATTCTATCTTATCTATGCAGTTACTCGTGTAGCGAGTCAAAGGAGAAAAGTCCGTGTGTAGGTGAGGATGTCGCATGGACATATAGTTAATTTGAGAAGATAAAATAGTTCGAGATACAAAGGCAGAATATAGGCGAACAGAGCGAGGGGAAACTTGCTTTGGGCCTTTCCACCTTAATTATTTCGATTCTAAGGCACTCTAGTAGTTTTAAACTAATTGAAGGAAAGTGTGCGCGCACAGTGCCAAAAGTTGAGACGAGGACGGTGTTGTCCTTTACAGGTGACAAGCTTCTCGTAACGAGGTGTTTGAAGCGTCGTGGGAGCTTGTGCGAGGAGATGATTTCGCGACGGGTTGAACGTAAAACCCATGTCTGCGCGAAATGATGACGGACCGGACAGAATCAGCGACGATGTTTAACATACCTCCTTGGGAAATATCGGACGTAGGTTATATCGTGCTGGTATGGACAAGGGACAAACATAGATTTGAAGACAGGGCCCGTGTGGCGAACGTGTGGCGCGAGGAGAAGGAGCGAACTGTGCCGCTCGTTGCAGATTGTTCAAGTGCGAACAAAAAGGAGTTGATAAACATCTAGCAGTTAGTCAATCTGCCTCCTGTGACGAACACACTAGTGGCTAGATGGTGTGGGTCGGTGGATATGCTAGAGCGCAACTACAAAATATTATCATAAATGAAGAGTGGAGATTAATGGAAATAGTAGTTCGATAATTGATTAATCAATAATTCTATAGAGGGGCATGGGCTGGTAAAAGGTTGACAAAGTTATAAGAATGAGAGGGGCTTTCAGGGGAAGATTGATAAGGGTTGGTTGTAAGCAAGGCTCACGTGGTGGTTGGAATTCTTTGACACCTAAGATATCAGAGTGAATTATGAGTCGTTTAGGGCAAGAAATTATTTTTCGTGAGCCTGTGATGTCGTGACGTCACCGGACGCGACGTAGCCGCCGCGCATGCGCGGGGGTAGAGGAAGTAAGCCTATCCCGAGTGGTGGCATGAGACCACGCGTATATTTTAAAAGTAAATGAAATATGTTTCCTTCTTCACCGTATAACCTTTAAACTGGCCTTTGTCATTAATTCAACAAACATAACAAAGTGGCGACGAGGATTCAAGGTAAAGTGATCAATTTTTTTTAAATTGATTTTTTTTTTAATGTAAACAAATAATTCAAGATGGCTGCCGGTAAACTCATCCCGTTCCTGCAAGATGGCATCCAAAGCATGGACTTTGACGAATATGTTCGTTATTTCAACAACTACATGATTGCTGAGGATAAACTAAATGTGGAAGAAAACAGAAAAATTGCTATCTTCTTGAACAGTGTTGGAGCTGAAGCACAACGGCAATATTACACGTTGCTAAAGGCCAGTACTGTCACTTCCTTAAGTGAAGCTATTGATCTTCTAAGGCAGAGATATGTTGTTAAATCTCGCCCCTGGGTAATCAGGATGAAGTTTAATGATCGAAGGCAATTACAAGGCGAGACAATCGCTGACTACATATCGGCACTACGCGCGCTGGCTAAAGACTGTGCCTATGGTTCTATGGAAGACGAATTGATTCGGGATCGGTTCATTGTCGGAACCAAAATCAAGCAACTACGGGATCAGCTTCTAGGGGAGACTACGGACTTAAACCTGGATCAAGTGGTGCAACTTGCTACTCAGTACGAGAAGGCCCAGGAGGACAACAAGATGTTCGATAATACGCCCGAAGGGATAAATAAGATCGCTGCTAATGATCGCCGCAATGAGCCTAATCTTCGGGAGCGCAAAAAGATCTCGACAAACTTCAAGTGTCTGCGCTGTGGAGGTAAGCATAAAGCTACAAGTCCTGATTGTCCTGCTAAGGATGTAAAGTGTCACCAGTGCCTGAAGGTAGGGCATTTTAAAAAGTATTGTTTATCTAAGTTTTCAGTTAAGAACATTACAATGGCACAATGTAACCAACCAATTCATCAGCCTTCAAAGCTTGAAATGGACTTGAATGTTAATGGTGGAACAAGTAATGTTCTTATAAAGTTCCTAGTTGACACAGGATCCTCAGTGTCATTGAATCCAGAGAGTTTGTACACCAAATACTTTGAAAACATTGAATTAAACCCAGCTTCGGTAGCACTAAAAAGCTATACGCAGCAAGCTATTGACGTACTTGGTGACCTTCCCGCTAAAATTAAGCATGGTAACACTGTTGTACATACGCTCTTACATGTTGTTAGAGCTGACTCACCTATTTTGGGATGGAGTTATTTAATAAACTCGGGCTTTCCATAAAGGATGGAAAAGTCAACCAAATCACTGAAAGTAGCAAGATTCTTGAAACTTTACCCTTCGCAAAGGACATTGAGTACAAAATCTTTGTTGATACGAGTGTACCGCCGGTCCAACAAAAACTAAGGAGACTGCCACCAGTCCTTTTAGATGAAGTACACAAGGAAATTCAACGCCTGGTGAAAATGGACATCATTGAACCCATTGTTACATCTAAATGGATTTCACCCATTGTGGTCTCCAAAAAGAAAGATGGCTCAATAAGGCTTTGCGTTGACCTAAGAGAACCGAACAAGGCTGTGATATTGGATGCCTACCCAATTCCACTAATTGAGGACATACTATCATCCTTGCACGGTTGTAAAGTTTTTACTAACTTGAATCTATCCCAGGCATACCACCAGATAAGACTTCACCCTGATAGCAGGTACCTCACTGCTTTTATTACTCATATGGGGATTTACTAGTTTAAAAGGTTGCCCTATGGCCTGAGCTCAGCACCAGGTGCTTTTCAAAGATATTTAAGTGAACTTCTGATGGACATTAAAGGTGTAAGTTGTTACCTCGATGATATAATAATTGGGGGTAGCAGTATGGAAGACCATGATAAAAAGTTAAATCAAGTTCTGTCTAGACTTAGAGAAGTCAACCTTATGCTAAATGACGCAAAGTCAATTTACAGGCAGTAGTCCTTAAAATTTTAGGGCACATAATTGATGATAATGGAGTTCATCTGGATGAGGAGTTGATGAAACCTCTCTTAGATGCCCCTCCTCCCAAAGATAAGTTAGGTCTTAGATCCTTAATCGGAATGATAGACTGGTTCCAGAAATATATCCCTAACAAAAGTACAATTATGGAACCTCTACAAAAGTTACTTAAGAAAAGTGTTCCGTTTAAGTGGAGAGGAGAACATGCAAAAGCTTTGCAAACAGTAAAGGACTCTCTTAAAAAGGGACAAGTACTTGCCCTATTTTGTCCAAAATTACCTACGGTCATTACAACTGATGCATCTCATAGCGGCATAGGATGCGTAGTCTCACAGCTGTCAGAAAAGGGAGAGGAGCGCATTGTGGCGTGTGCCTCAAGAACACTTTCTGATGCTGAGAGGAAATACTCAATCGTTGAAAAAGAAGCCCTCGCTTGTGTGTGGGCTTGTGAAAAGTTTAGAAGATAGGTCTGGGGTCTGAAGTTCACTTTGAGAACGGATCAATCCTCTCTAACGACATTGCTTACAACTAATGGCAACGATAGAGCAGGACTGAGAATTACAAGATGGTCTGCAAGGCTCATGAACTTTGATTACAACATCGAATACAAAAAAGGAAGAGATAACGTATTACCTGATTATCTCTCCAGATCATCACTATCATCCCATGAGGACTATGATGGTGAAGTTGAACTAATTGCATCGTTCAATCAGGACGTGTTGGCTATCAGTGAAGAGGAATTCCTGAGAGAATGTTCACTGTGCCCTGAAATTATTGCCTTAAAAGAGCAACTGATGAAACCATGGAGTAATAATGCATCTTTTACAATTAAATAAGTACTTCAGATTAAGAAAGGATCTTTCAGTTCAGGAAGACCTGATCTTGAATGAAAAAGAAAAATTTCTAGTGCCAGTATCTCTCCGAAATAAATTGCTGTCCTTTGCTCATAAAGCTCATCAAGGAATGGTCAGAACCAAGCAAAGGTAAAAAGAAAGCTATTGGTGGCCCGGGATGATAAAGACGTGGAAGACTTGGTAACCAATTGCTGGGTATGTAAGAACCACGACAAGAGACTAAAGTCTATTCGAGTCCCCATAACTCCTGTTGAAAGGCCAGCAAATCCCTGGACTAAACTTGGCCTGGATATAGTTGGACCCTTCATTGACACCGAGATTGGATTCAGGTTTGCTATAACTCTAATTGACTACACATCTAAATGGCCCGAAGTTTTCTGTACGAACAAGACTACCTCTAAAGTGATAATAAACTTTTTGGAAGATGTTTTCTCTAGAGAGGGATTTCCACGTGAGATTGTCACCGACAATGGAACAGCCTTTATCTCCGAGGAGTTTGAAGACTTCCTGGGGAGCAATGGCATTAAGCATATACGGACTGCTAACTACCACCCAGCTTGCAACGGAGAAGTGGAAAACTTCAATAAAACTCTAAAGTCAACGGTCCTGACAGCACACCTACAGCATACAGAGGTTAAAAGAACGATACAACTGTTCTTGAGAGAATACAGATCTACACCGCACACCGTTACGAAGCAAACACCTTCAGCAGTGCTCCATGGAAGAACTTTGAGAACTTTGGTGCACGTGTTCGATAAGGAAGTTAAAACAAAACCACCTGAGGAAGCTTGCCGTCAGGAAGTCAAGAGCGACAGTGAAAGTAAAAGCTGTAGTCCTAAACTACAAGTTGGAGATCAGGTGAAGTCCAAGCGGGTGATTCCGTCATGAAAGGACGTTCCAAGTTGAGGGGCCCGTTCACCATAACCAAACAACTGCGACCATTTACATTTGTGCTATCCGACGGTAAAGTGTGGAATGCCCGCAGACTGAGACTGTACCTGAAGTGTGCCGGGACCTACATCCGTCCTGACACCAGACATGAACTGGAAATACATCCTGCCCTACATTTTGATGACCACGCCAGCCAGGAGGAGTCTACCCCATCTCCTGACAGTTCTCCCATCGCTTCGCGACTACGGTCCAAGTGTTACAAGAAAGGGGGAAGATGTGATGCCGTGACGTCACCGGACGCGACGTAGCCGCCGCGCATGCGCGGGGGTAGAGGAAGTAAGCCTATCTCGAGTGGTGGCATGAGACCACGCGTATATTTTAAAAGTAAATAAACTATGTTTCCTTCTTCACCGTATAACCTTTAAACTGGCCTTTGTCATTAATTCAACAAACATAACAGAGCCGTGCTTACAATTAGGAGAAGTCATATACAAAGTGGTAGAAATGGTTAGGTAGTGGAAAACTATTTTTATAGATAAATTGATTATAAAATCTATTGTTATTTTAAAAATCATCAAGTATGAATAGGTAAAATTCCTTTTTTTTAAGGAGTGACTTTAAAATAGAAATTATTTCATTTAAATGCAATTATTAAATTAGATTGGTAAGGTAACTAATTCAATGGATTACAAATATCTAGATATATAGTATGGATAATAAAATCATTGTTAATAGGCGTGGAGAGAATAAATGGAGCTAATTATGGAAATATTGGCATCAGAGTTTACAAGCAATGACTTCTTTAAAGAATAAGGGGTAGGGGTAAAACAATTTCACTTACAGGTTATGTTGGTTTAGAGAGTAGTAGATTCATTGAGTTCATTGAGGGAGGGTTCTGTCTGCTGTACGTGCCAGTGTGGCGGCCACAGTAGCGGCAGGGATATGGCGGAGTCTTGTCCATGATGGTGGAAGGTGACTGCTCTGGCGCGGTGATCTTTCTTGGGCAGATCTAGTGCTGGGAGAAGTGTGTGGCAGGTTCATCTCCGTCGTAGGTGATCACTTCTTCCGGATCACGGTTTAAAAGTTGGCCGATACAGAGGGTGAGAACTCGAAGAGGAGTGGCCACAGTTGAGTTGGTTATAAATTCTTGTGGAACTTGGCTGTAGGTTTGTCCAATCACGATGGCTTTGCTTCTGGTTTTCTTCATATTCTACTATTGTTTCCCGGCCAGGTCTCATCCTGTCGACTTTTTATGTGACAATATAATAATAGGTTGGAAGAGAAATAAGGACACCACAAGTTTGGAAGAGGAATCCCAGGCAACTCGAGAGAGAGGGAGGGAGACGGGCCCGGCAACAGCCGGGTGGCCGTTCGTCTCGCCCACAATCCCCAACTGTCTTAATAGTCTCGAGGTTCCAAGTAACGGCCCCTGTGGTCGCCCCTTGGAATGTCGCTGATATCTAAAGTAACCGGACTTTACCCGCCCCTCTCTCTCTGGGTCAACTGTAGGTTTGCTTTATTATTCCTGGAAGAGTATATATTATGATATACTAGCGGATGTACCCGGCTTCGCCCGGGTTTTACCCGAGTAAAGGTTTGACTAACGAAAATTTGTTAAAACCATTCTAGAAAACATTCAATCCACCTATATATAGATTTATAAACTATATAAATATAAATATTGTTATATGCGTTTAAATATATTTCTGAAACATAATTATTTTAAAAACCTTTATTAAATTTAAAATAAGATATTGTCACGTTTGTGAATTTTATAATTAATTATTTCTTTTTTTTTTCTCAATGAATTATGTATATTAATTTAAAAATTCATTTTTGTCATCATCATCACATACAATTAATTTTTTTATATATACAAACGATAATAAACACCCTCCCAAAAGTACTGACCGGGCCCGACATTGCTTAACTTCGGTGATCGGACGAGAACCAACCAATACTCCTCAGACTACATCCGGATTGTTCTGCTTTCCAAGCCGAACTGCTTGCCATTCTTTGGGCAATTCGCCTCGCGGAAAGTATGCCAGCCAACCCAGGAGTCACTATAGCGTCTGACTACAGATCTGAACTGGCCGCTATATGTACTCCTGTTCCTGCCCAAACGGCTCTAATTGGGGAGATAATTCTAGCGCTAGACCAAGCAACTCAGGTCAGCCTCTGTTGGGTAAAGGGCCACAGTGGAGTTTCAGGCAATGAACTGGCTGGCCAGGCAGCAAAGACTGCAGCAATCTCTAACCTGGAACATTCCTACTCCATCCTTCCCCAAAGCTTTGCCCGCAGCCGTGCCCACTCATCTGCTATGGAAGCTTGGACCTTAGTCTACACCCAAGATTATCATAACAGAAAACTAAAAAGATTTGCGACCTCCCCAATCCGCCTTAGGTCATTCCTGTCCAAAATACGTCTTGGGATGGCCACCACTACCATCCTTACCGGTCACGGCCGGTTCTGGCAGATCTAGCGCTCTGGCATAGAGATCTAGATCCAACATGTCCTCACTGCCGGGAAGAGTCACAGACTGTGGATCACCTCCTCTTCTCCTGTCCAGCCTTTATGCTACACAGGCTACAGACAGCCCTTCTGCTTGATGTACAAGACTTCAGCCCGACAGCCCTGCCCCTACTTCTCGACTCCCTGCCGGCCTGGAACTACCTGGTTACCTGGTTCACCTCAGCAATCTGCCCCCCCCCCTCCCATGACTAGACTTCTCCTTTAGACTGCTGTACAGCCCGGGTAGTTGGCGTTTCACGCTCCAGGAGCCCGGGTTACCTCTATTTTCTCTCGATAATAAACAAAAACAACAGTTGGCTCAAAAATCATTCATTCTGGTTAGCAGCTTCGTAAATAAAGATATTTCCACAACAACAACAATTTTATTTGCATATTCATTATTATAAAGCAATGACATATTAAATTAACAATGTGAACATATTTTTAATAGCCCTCAAAGACACAAGGCGTGGAGCAGACTTCCTGCCAAAACCTAAGCCTATCTCCGTCGCAATGGGGGCGCTGCTTGCGAGTTAAATCTACAAATCTGCAAATAATTCTAAGGATATTCAAGATATTCAAGAAATTATTTTTCAAACACCTTCACGGGGATATACTTAATAATATCCCAAAATTTCACGGCGATTGGATGTATGGTTTTTGAATCTATAGAGTACAAACATACAGACAGACATTCAATTATATATATATATATATATATATATATATATATATATATTAAAAATAAAAAAGGCATCTCCTGACCACGAGCACATGTGCTTTTTAGATGGCAGAGCGCATGTGCTCGTGGTCAGGGGATGCCTTTTTTTTTATTATTTTTAATATCAACACCTGAACCACTTATCTTTTATTTTTTCTATTGTTTTTCATATATATATATTTCCCCCCTGTGAAGAAAATAATATGGGTGTTAATTCAGAGTAAAGTTATAAAAATATAGCTTTAAAAAAAAGATAAAATGATTAGAAAGAAAGGTGAGAGGTGATATTCACTTATCATATTGGTTTTAAATATGGTAACCAATAGACAGGAAAATACAAAATAATGCATATTGTGAATAATGATAACAAAAATGTAAAGAGTGAAAATGTGGTAAAGATTAAAAATGTAAAGAGAGAAAAAAAGTGTTCCATTAATCGTATTGACTTATTGTGAACCAATAGATTGGAAAATGAGAAAATGACACATAATAAGAATGAGTAAGGAAAATAAAATGCATGATTATTAAAAAGTAAGAAATAAAGAGGGTGATATTCCTTGATCATATTGACTTTTTGTGAGCCAATAAATAGGAAGAGACATGAGAAAATGGTACACATATATTATTAATGATGAAGAAAAATATAATGGGTATCACAAAAGTTTAAAATGAGAATATGAAGAACATTGAAAACAATATGAAAATAATTATATTAGTAAAGGATAGGTGGACACATTGGATAATTATAAGAAAAACGGTTTTGTCAAAAGCAATAAACAGTAGGCAAAGGGTAATATTATGAACAAAAAGGAAAATGTGATAACAAGGAATGAACATATACAAATTTAAAAAAAGTGATGGTAAGAATAAAGAATGGTCATTTTGAAGAAAAAAGAATAAAGGTGGACAAAAACAAAAGTTGAGATTACATATAAATTAAATTTTATTGCCCTCTATCGTTAAAATTTTACACAAATAAATTTACTGGCAATGCGTTTCTTTTTTTAAAATCTCTACAGACCTTACTGCAATGATATGATTTAATGAATGAGAGGGCTTGGCTCATCAGTAGTGAACCCTCTCAGCGGTTTCGCCAAATTAATCTCTAGACCGCTCTACTATTGTATTGGACTGGTTTTGTTATATACCCTGCATTTTCTATGGAAGGCAGCTAAATGGTGTTTAGTGAACTATGGACATAAGCTTATAGGTCTGTAGAGGTACATACATATAAATACATATACATACATTTAGCTGCCTTCCATAGAAAATGCAGGGTATATAACAAAACCAGTCCAATACAATAGTAGAGCGGTCTAGAGATTAATTTGGCGAAACCGCTGAGAGGGTTCACTACTGATGAGCCAAGCCCTCTCATTCATTAAATCATATCATTGCAGTAAGGTCTGTAGAGATTTAAAAAAAGAAACGCATTGCCAGTAAATTTATTTGTGTAAAATTTTAACGATAGAGGGCAATAAAATTTAATTTATTAATATATGAAATGGTTATGAAAACATGTTTTGCGCGGAAGAGCTTTGCTCGATGCAATACCTTGAAATTTATATGTATGTACCTCTACAGACCTATAAGCTTATGTCCATAGTTCACTAAACACCATTTAGCTGCCTTCCATAGAAAATGCAGGGTATATAACAAAACCAGTCCAATACAATAGTAGAGCGGTCTAGAGATTAATTTGGCGAAACCGCTGAGAGGGTTCACTACTGATGAGCCAAGCCCTCTCATTCATTAAATCATATCATTGCAGTAAGGTCTGTAGAGATTTAAAAAAAGAAACGCATTGCCAGTAAATTTATTTGTGTAAAATTTTGAGATTACATATGTTGGTCTCGCTAAATTAACATAGCTTAATCCTCAAGAATAATCAAAATACAACACAAAATATTTTTTATAACAATTCTTCTTTTATTATATAAGCCGACAGGATATTTACCTGTTTATTTATTTTTAATGTCAAAAGCAAAATTTTTCAAATTCAAATATGCAAATACTCGAATCAAAAATAGCTTTTTCTAATCAAAAATAGACTATTTCAACCAAAATTAACCCACTTCAACAAGACATAGGCCAATCCATACAAACATAGCTCTTCACAACCAAACATAGATCATTTTCAATTATGCAAATCAAACATAGCCTACCTTCAAGCAAAAATAACCTTTTCTAATCATAGTAATCTCTAACCAAACATACCTTTGTCTAATCATAAATAGCCCTCTACAATCAAAAATATCAATCTTCAATCAAACATATCCATCTTAAACGAACATAGCCATCCCCAATCAAACATAGCCCAATTCAAGCGAACATAGCCATCCCCAATCAAACATTGACCAATTCAAGCGAAAATAGCTTCCTCAATCAAAAATAACCTTCTCTAATCAAACATACCAATCTTCAAACAAAATAGCCACCACAAGCAAACATAGCCATCTCCACAAGCAAACATGGCCTTCTCCACAAGCAAACATAGCCATCTCCACAAGCATACAAAGCCATCTCCACAAGCAAACCTAGCCTCTACAATCAAACATCTCCATCTCCTACCATATCCAGAATTTTCAAGCAGCCTTCTCCCTTTCACCCCAGCCATCACATCTTCCGCTCAACGCCAAACATCTCCCGGCCGGAATCATCCAACCCAAGGTACTTTGTATCCACCATTTTTCGTAGTTTTCCTCATTTTAACTTTATGTTATTTAAAATAGTTTTCAATCGCATATTTGCTTAGATATATCCTTTTTGTCATATTATTTTTATATATCAATTTCACCATAGTTATTTTGACCTTTAAATTTCACCACACCTTTTAATCCATTTACGCTTTATTTTGCTTTGCATAATTTGTACCTAAAATATATCTCGCATTCCATATTTTACTTTTTAAAATTTGCAATTAGGTTTAACCATTCCACCATATTATTTTTTATAATTCTATATGTAAAACAGTCGGCCAAGAAAACAACAACAAAATAATTAACCTATTTTATCACATTTTCAATATTTTAATTAACTAATCTTATACATTGTTTATCATATTTCCACTATATATTATTTTCCTTAATAACCACAATGCCCTATAGCTTCACATTTCTATCTCATATTTGAAATTATCATACTTTCAATATTTTCTGATTTAATCTCATTTCTTAATATGTTATTATTTTTAAAATTTCCATTTTTACCCCGATTAGTTATTTCCTGTGTAAATATCTGAAAGGTGCCTAAAAAATATGCAAATTTAGCAGAGTATTTGAATCTATGAAATTATAATTTTAAATAAAATAATCCTTCCTTTCCTTATATATATATATCTATAAAAATTATATTCAAAATCGATGTTTGTTATCACGTTGCGCAAAATCTACAAAATCGATCATTATGAAATTTCGCATGTAGGTAGTTGGAGATTTCGTTTAACATATAGGCTATTCAAAAAACTAAAAAGGTTGTTCGCCAACTTCTTTTGGCTGGTTTTCCTATGTTCACTCTTCACCCAGAGGTATAGTCAGCGCAGCGGTCTTCTTCAAAAATGTAGCGGGCTTTCCAAGCTCTAACTAAGTGAAAGCACTAGTCTCACCAAAGCTCAACTCAACTCACATTTTATTTCCAAGCACACTATATATACAATAAAATACACACACGTGACCAGGCACTCCTGGTCAAATATAATATAAACATTTACACAGAGTAATAATAAAAATAAACTCTAACATTCCTCCCCGAGTTGATGGGTCACATCGAATTCCGGAGGGGCCACCGGAAGCAGCACCAGCTTCACCAAGGGTCTTCGGAGCACTCCAACCGATGTCCGCACCGAAACAACCCGCACCAGGCCGTCCTTCCCAGGATGTGTCTCTACCACTCTTCCCATAAGCCCCTTTGCAGGGGGCATTCTTTCCTCTTTTACCAATACTAACGTATTGATGTCGACATTGGGAGAGATGGTCTTCCACTTATTGCGCTGTTGCAAGTTATTCAAGTAGTCCTTTGACCATCTTTTCCACAGATGTTGCAAGACCCTCTGAACCAACTGTCATCTTGTTAGGAGATGATTCTTTACCAATAATAGGTCATCTTCCGGGACACAAGAGGATGGTTCAGCAAGCAAGAAATGGGCGGGAGTTAATACCCCTTGATCATTAGGATCATTACTCATTGGGTACAAAGGTCTCGAATTCAAACAAGACTCGATTTGGACTAGAACCGTCAGCAGTTCTTCATATGTCAACAAATTGTTCCCAATAATTCGCCTCATATGATACTTCAAAGCCTTGACCCCAGCTTCCCAAAGACCACCGAAATGGGGGGCTCCTGGAGGGTTGAACTTCCACTCAGTTCCTTCATTAGCTAACACGGCAGCTAGTTATTTTAATTGATTTTGAGCCAGATAGAAACATGAACGTAATTGTCGTGCAGCTCCCACAAAATTTGTTCCTTGATCGCTATATAGCCGAGTGCAATGTCCTCTTCGTGCTACAAATCGCTTAAAGGCCGACATGAAGGTGGGTGTAGAGGCATTTGTGACCAATTCAAGATGTACTGCTCGGGTCACAAAGCACACAAAAAGACAGATGTAGCCTTTTTTCAGTCTTTCGGCCTCTACCCTTGGACAATCGAAGGTTCACAGTTCCAGCATAATCTACACCACTGATTGAAAAGGGTTTACCCGGTGTTAATCTCTCCTTGGGTAAATCGCTCATTAGCTGGCCTTGAGTGACGCGATTGTATCGACAACATGTCACGCACTCTCGAATGCATCTCTTCACCTGATCTTTTGCTCTCAGCATCCAATACTTCTGTCTCAATGTGGACAGCATCAGGTGCACACTTCCGTGCAAAGTCCGCATATGAACCGCTTGAACAATCATCTGAGCCACCTTTCCTGATGAAGGCAATAGCGCAGGATGTTTTTGTTCATATGTCATAGATGGAGCCCATTTTAATCTACCGCCGACTCTAAGGATTCCTTGATCGTCGAGGAACGGTGTTAAACCATAAATCTTGCCCGTGCGCTTCACTGATCCTAAAGTGGTCAAACTTCTTATTTCTTCCCTGAAATGCTGGCACTGAATTGCTTGAAGTATTCTCCTATGAGCATTTCTCAGTTCGGCTGTGGTTAAGTGCGACTGATATCGCTCCGCACTGTAGCGGCAGATATGGCAAAAACGCAATATCCAGGCCACTTTTCGAATATAACCATTAAAGGTTGAGCTCATCTCTCCGATAGCCACCAAGAAAGGTGTTTCACTGAGGGCATGAACACTCAGGAGCTCAATTTGACCTTGGTGCTCAAACACAGGAGGCATTCTAGGCCATTCTGTTGATTCCGCTGATAACCAGGTAGGTCCTGTCCACCAGATGGAAGACTGTTTCAGCTCGGACCCCAGAATTCCTCGCGAGGCAATATCCGCTGGATTATCTCTTGTAGGAACATAGCGCCACTCCCTGACTTATGGACAACTCTGAATCTCCGCCACGCGATTGCCGATGAAAGTGGGGAGATTTCTAGACATAGTTCTTAACCAACTCAAGACTATGGTAGAATCGGACCAACAGGTAGCACTCTCCATTTTGATATTCAATTCTTCCATTATATATTTCATTAGTCTGGTCAGCAGAAGAGCTGCGCACAATTCTAAGCGTGGAATTGACATCTTCCGAATGGGAGCCAACTTTGTCTTTGATGCCAACAGTTTTACACTGACACCATCATCAGTGGGAATTCTTATGTAAACGGCTGCCGCATAGGCGTCTTCAGAGGCATCACCGAATCCATGCAATTGTACTCCCTGGGTATTCCTTCCGAGACCCAACCATCGGGGTATTTTCAAACTTCCTATGAAATTCAATTCCTTTCTAAAATTAGTCCATGTTTCAATCAATGATTCGTCCATCGGATCATCTCAATGTAATCCCGTTATCCACAACCTTTGAACCATTATTTTTCCTGTTACAAGGACAGGTGCCAACCATCCCAAGGGATCATATATCTTGGCGATTAAGGAAAGCATTTCGCGTTTGGTAGTCACCGATGTCTTTTCCAACGACTGAACGTCATATAAGAAACAGTCTTCACTTTGGATCCATCCCAAACCCAATGTCCTTATAACCTTGGATTGTTCAAACGTAATCTTTTGTGCGCAATGTTCTTTCGCAATGTTGCCCAAAATCGTCAGATCATTTGACGACCACTTCTACAAGGTGAATCCTCCACATCTAAGCAACTCGATGAGTTCATCCCGCGACGCCATTCCATCTCTTAGATCATCTGTACCGGTAATAATGTCATCCACATAAGTATCCTTTATGATTGCTCTAGAGGCTCTAGGATACTTAGCCCCTTCATCCTCTACCAATTTTAATAGGGTTCTCATTGCCAAAAAGGGTGCTGCAGCAGTGCCATAGGTAACAGTATTAAGTCTATAAGCCATTAATTTATCTTCCGATCTTCGCCTCCATATAATTCTCTGCCTTTCTGCATCGCTAGGACGGACCAAAATCTGTCTATACATCTTTTCTATATCTGACATAATAAATATTCTGTGTCTTCGACAATTCATCATGATAGACAATATATCTCTCTGTAGCTTTGGACCAGTGTAAAGTCTATCATTAAATGAAAATCCATTCTTGGTTTTAGCGGAGGTGTCAAACACCTCTCTAAATTTCCTTCTATCAGGTTGGCCTCCAAGGACGGCATGATGAGGCAGGTAGCAATGTCCCACTTGATCACCAACTGGGATCTCGGTCAGCCGGGTCATGTGTCCCAATCCTTCATATTCTTCCATAAACTTATAATAATCCCTTCCCAGCTGATCATTCAGAGCTAGGCGCCTTTCCAGGGCGATCTGCCGTCTGACACATAAGTCCAGGGAATTTCCAAAGCAATCCTGCATCCCAACCCGTGGATCAAAGGGCAAGGGAACTATATATCTCCCATTGGTGTCACGTCGAACACTATTTTTGTACAGGTCCTCACAAAACTCATCTTGGGGAGTTATTTTGTTGGCAACCCGAACCTCTTCAACCTCCCAGAATCTTTTTAAGATAGTTTCTAAATTATCCTCATACTGCACCCGGGTGGTAAATACCCGCGTATTGCCGACATCGCTTCCTGACAATCCTCCTGATATAACCCATCCTAACTTCGTATTTTGTGCACACAACTGGGTCTTGTCATCTCTTCGGATTTCAGGCAGCAAGAGCAATCCGTATACATCAGCTCCCAGAATTATATCAATTTTCCCACTCTTCATAAACTGGGGATCCGCAAGCTGTATATCTCTCAACTTCTCGGTTATTGGTAGGCGAAGGTCCCTGCTCGGTAACAGTCCTGTCATTTTATTCACCACCAAAGCCTGCAATGGCAACTCCCAGTCTTGATTTCCTAGAGGCCTGATGGCAAAATGGGCAAGGTCTTTAACTTCCTCTCCCTTAATAGCATTGATTCCATAGATCTGAGCGTCAACTTTGGAGACCGGGATACTCATACCCTGGAGCACGTCCCTATGTATAAAGGAAGACTGCGAACCCTGATCTAGCAAGGCTCTCACCACCTTTTCTTCATTCAGATGATTTACCAACCGCACTAAAGCCGTGGCCAAAAGCGCCGTTGGCACCGCTGTTCTCACATGTATGCCGGCGAATGACACATCAGGCTTTTCTGCATTGGATTCAGTCTTCGTGTGGATGTTCTCCTTAGTGCTCGATGGTCCCTGATTTGACGTCAAATGCTCCCCGAGATGCAGCAAGGTATTGTGCGATTTCTTGCATATATTGCATTCTACATCTCTCCAGCATTGGCGCCCGTGATGACCCAATCGGAAACATTTGAAGCAAGCTCTTTGCCTCATCAATACTTCTCTTCTCTTCTGAATAGACATGGCCAACCACTTCTGACAATTCCTCAACCAGTGGTCGCCACGACAGAACAGACATGCCATCAGGTCTCTTTCTCTTGGCTTGTTGACCTCAGCCACATGTAGCCTCGTGGCATTGGGCCTTGTACTCCTGGAATTCGAGGATGCCCCAAATCCAGCGCTTACATAGGCCAGACGCTCTTCGCCCTTTACTTCTCGTCTTAAAAACTTTAACAACGAGCCGAGCCGCCTATCAACAGGTTGAGGTGTATCTTCACCTTCATCATTATATCCCGAAAGGGCACTACGCTGCCACACCGTGATTAACTCCTCCGGCAGACTTGACTCCACAAGCGGGTACAAGAACGCCGCATTTTGTTCGGCAGTGATCCCCAGGGATTCCAATGATCTTAAGTAGGACTCCAATTTGTCATAGAGATCCTCAATCCCTATGGTCTTTCTCCGGGCGTTATTCACCACTAATCCCAATAGTTGTCTCACGTATACCTCTGTGAGAATCACTCTATCTCCAAAGCGGTCTTTCAACGCCGCAATGGCCTTTGGATAGTTGTCTGCGGTGATGGGATAACTCTTCACTAGCCTTGAGGCTCTTGTGTTTTCCTTCATGAATTGCACCAAATACTGGAATTTATCCACATTTGAGAGTGTAGAATCCTCATGTATCGTGGAAAATTGGGCCCACCAGCCCAACCACTCCAGCCAGGATCCATCAATTTTTTCAATTCCAATTTGGGCAATCGGCAACCTCTTGTTCCAGGCAGCGAGCCCTTTTCCGAACTATTATCATGGAGGGCATCAATATTTTTCATCAGAGAAGATTTGAGTAAGTAAATAATTCTTATTTCAAGATTTATCCACTTCTGATCATACTGGATCACTGTATCCCTCTCCTCCTCTAGTACCTTGTCATCATTCTCCTCATCGTCCAGCATCAATTCCCAGATTAACTTATCTTCATCTTGAAGACTTGCCATGCGCTTTTCGAGGAGTTTATAATTCATTCTTATCGTATTTTCAGAAGGAGTTTCCTCATCCAACTCCGCTTCTACCTTTTTAATCGTCTTGGAAATATTCGTTCTTTGAACGGCTCTACTTCTTATTGCCCGCTTCATTTTCTAGACTTGCTGCTGTTCTTAACTTAACTTAACTTAACGCGCTATACCTTTGTTTTATCTCTTGAGTTTAATTTGCAAAAACTTTCTTAAAGCCTTGTTTACATAAATTCTTCTTTGTTATAATCTTGCTTAGATTTGCATAAGCCTTTTTTCTTGATTATCTTAGTATCAACAAATTGAATTTACGATTTTTAAACTTTTATCTTCTAATCAAGAGTGAACCTTTCTAAATCTTGTAACTTTATCCGGCTCGAGGGACCAAAAATGTTCGCCAACTTCTTTTGGCTGGTTTTCCTATGTTCACTCTTCACCCAGAGGTATAGTCAGCGCAGAGGTCTTCTTCAAAAATGTAGCGGGCTTTCCAAGCTCTAACTAAGTGAAAGCACTAGTCTCACCAAAGCTCAACTCAACTCACATTCTATTTCCAAGCACACTATATATACAATAAAATACACACACGTGACCAGGCACTCCTGGTCAAATATAATATAAACATTTACACAGAGTAATAATAAAAATAAACTCTAACAAGGTTGATGTGCTTTTTTTTTTTAATGTAAAACCAAAAGGCGTAAGTTCCATCCTTTTACCGCTTGGCGCCGCACTGGTCGCGACGATAAATGAATTTGATTGGTTAATAATTTTACACGTAGTTTGTTTACACAATGAATGTTAGTTTGTTTACACGATGAATGTTTTTAAAGGTAAGATTATATACATATATTGTAACGTTTTTGTGTTAAATGTTAAAAATTTGTAATGTTAAAATATATTTTTACATTGTTAATTCAATTTGTTGTTGTTTTCTAATAATGAAGATGCATATTACATTGTTTTTGTTGTTTATTATCGTTTGTTTATAAAATAATTTACATTGTTTGTGATAAGGATAAAATGACTTTTTAAATTAATACACAAAAAAATTCATTAAAAAAAGAAATAATTAATTTTAAAATTCTTAAAAGTGAAAATATATATGTCGGATCCTGTCGACTCTATGTCGGATCCTGTTGACTCTCTGTCGGATCGTGTCGAATCCTGGTGAATTGTGTGGTTGGGTGGATTTGATTGGATTGGTGATTAATGGCGCAGTCTTGGTCGAATGGTGGTTTTCCACAGGGGAAGAACGAGCTCACCTGGATGGGGTAGAAATAAGACCTTGCGAAAGGGAGAATGATGAGACTGACTAGGGGTATTTGGCCTTTCACATGATGGAGCGGACACTACTTTGGTTGGATCCTATGTTAAGCACACCTAGCTCGTAGCACGGTCACCTACCTTCCTTTTAACTTCTTGTCCGAGATCATCGCAATTAACTCTCTCGACTTCTCATTGGTGGAGATCCTTCCACGTGCTATCTGATGATTCGCTATCAATTGGTCATGCTTAAAGGTGATTGGTTGTTGATTTGTCATGCTTAAAGGTGATTGGCTTAGTACCTCCATTGTCGCCATGATTGCAATCCTCCAGGAAGAAGAAGGCCTTTGAACTTAAGTTTTATGGATCCAGGTCAGTGACCTTTACTTCCTGGATGATGCAATCCTGTTAATTGCTCTATCCCTTTTCGCGAAGCCTAGCTTTTATTAAATCTTTTGACGATACATTGCATAGATTGTGGTGGGGTTACATATTCCTATATATACAGATTATCACATATATTTAAACTCTTTGGAAATAATATTAATCGATCGTTATCAAATTTATACGCCCTTCAACCTGGGTTAATTAAAACTGTATTGTGAATTTCGCACGTAGGTAGCTGAGGTTTTGGTTTAGCATTTAGACTTAAATTGCAAAAATTGCATTTCTAAAAACTTTTCTTTTCTTTTTAGAAGGTAAGATTTTATTTAGTTATTCAGTAATATTTTTCAAATTAAATTAATAGATTTCGTTTAACATATAGGCTATTAAAAAAACTAAAAAGGTTAATGTGCTTTTTTTATGTAAAACCAAAAAGCGTTAGTTCCAGCCTTTTACTGCTTGGCGCAGGTCGCGACGATAAATGAAATTGATTGGTTAATAATTTTACACGTAGTTTGTTTACACTCTAATTGTTTTTAAAAGGTAAGGTTATACGATTGCCGTGAAACATTAGGAAGTTATTTACTATACTCCTAGGAATGTTTCTGATTTGAATTTAATTTGAAATAAATATTCGTTGCAATTTTATTTGCAAATTTTCTACTTTCACTCGCAAAAGCAGCGCCTCTCGCGGTATCTGGTGAAATTACTTTTATAAATTGTAAAATATCTAAAATGTGTTCCAAGTATAATAAATTTAATATTTAATTTGAGGATTTAGTAATATAATATTCCAATGACGTTGTAAAAAAATTTGGCATTTCAATATTAATATAAATTTAAAGAAAATAACTTATTTAAAATTTAATAAATGTTTTCAAAAAATTATTTGTTTGAAAAATATATTTAAACGCATATAACAATATTTATATATATTTATAAATCTATATATAGGTGCATTGGATGTTTTCTAGAATCGTTTTTAAAAATGTTCGTTAGGCAAACTTTTACTCGGGTAAAAACCGGGCGAAGCCGGGTATATTCGCTAAATACAGTTATTTACAAATGTTCGTTTGTGGCAAAATACTATTCCTTCAACTTCAAATTACCGAGTGGACCAATTAATATTGATTTTATTCAACTTATCGAGTATTTTTCAAGGGACCGGGAATATTTTTTCAAATTATCGAGAGTATGGACAAGTATAGATTCAGTAGGGATTGGATATTTGCTAGAATCGTTTTAACAAATGCTCCTTAGGCAAATTTTTACTCGGGTGAAAACAGGGTAAAACCTGGAACATATATATATATATGTGTGTGTGATGATTTAAGACAATGGAATTGTTGTAAATAATCCACATATTTACTACCACATATTTCGCCACGTGACTGTATATAACTTGTTATTTACTGCAAATAGAAAGCATCAAATAACATCAATATGTACCGCTTAAGACTCTAATAAAGTATAGCAACTGTACAGATAGAAGGAATGGAGAATAACAGGAGAAAATTAAGGCTAAAACTAATCAGGCCTAAGTGAGAATAAGAAAGTAGGCCTATCAAGCCCAGTCCAAATTTTAAGTGGTCATGACCCTCCTGGATGATGTAACCTTCCCCCTGTTTACGTCAGAAAAGGGCAGTGACCGGCCTAGACCCAGGGAAGCTATAAAAGGAGGCTCCAAGCCTCAGTTAGTCAGTCTTTGTTTCAGCCCTTCAGTCCTCCAGTCCGCGTAGGCCGCTCCTATAGAAGTAATCCTTTTTACTGCCAGAAACCTCCTCCTCCCATTCCTTCTTGACGTTCAGACGCTTCTTCGTGGAATCTCTTGTTTGTTTATTTCACCTTTGGCCCAACTGTGTCGCCTTCCACCACGACTGCACGGTAGAGGTGACATCGAGGTTCGTCTAGCATCAGGTAACACTGGTCCCAGAGGTCCCAAGATATTGCATATATGTTTGTTGGCTATGCACGCCCTCAAAATTTAACTAATCTCGCTGAAATTTGAACAGGAAAGAGAGTTAAATCTGCAAGAGTTTTTTTATCGCACTTTTAACCAATAAAAATTATAAAGAACCAAGTACCGAGCAAAAATATTTTTTTAGTCAGAAATGATTATGACAATATTGCTGTATCATGATTGATTGACATGAACAAAATTATTTTGGGGGAATATTCACT
Organism: Cordylochernes scorpioides; assembly: GCA_030710605.1. Classification (NCBI taxonomy): domain Eukaryota; kingdom Metazoa; phylum Arthropoda; class Arachnida; order Pseudoscorpiones; family Chernetidae; genus Cordylochernes; species Cordylochernes scorpioides. Next base: position 82,869,325 of record CP092867.1, on the reverse strand, counting down.
AAAGCAGACCACGGGCGAAGCCAGATAATAATTTTTAGTAGGCAGGAACAAAATTCTACCAGTGAAACATTCACTCGAGCAGAAGACACACGAAGCCAGGTCATCTCTATATATAAAATATCGTTTCTCGGCCTTTTGGCTAAGATCATGTAGTATATAGATATTTATATATATCTATATATATATATATATTTTTTTTTTTAAGAATCTATTCAGTAGAGAGAGTGAATATGTTTGCTCGAAAAATATATTTTATATATTATATAAATATATAAAGTAACGAATATTATTATCATGTTTATCATAAAATTATGTGTGTTCCAGAATATTATTATCAATAATATTCATTAGGCAACTTTCACTCGGATAAACCCCGGGTGAAGCCGGGTACACATCCGCTAGTATTTTTATATAACATATGTTAGCACGTTTTCTTTGAAGTTTCTTCTAGAAAGAACGAGCTGACTCAATTCGATTCAATTGATTTATTTCAAACAACAAAAGAGAATTACACTACGATTTAATGCGATATAGTTGTTGTAATATACCTTATAATAATATTATAATATACTCTGTTTAATTAATTTATTTTTGATTGTTTGGATTTGGCAGCACTGTAATTATTGTTGTTGTTATGAATCTATTTAAAAAGTGTACGTTTGACATTAAAAATATATATAATAAAAATTAGTTTATTAATTTAATAAAGCATATTTATTTATTTAATCGAAGAGGAACATTACAAAAATGGCGCAGCCGACAGGATCGATCATCCTGCATTTTAAGAATAAAAAGGTAATTGGCTATAGCTTTAACCCTGATGCTAACGTTCTATCTATCCCTGAAGAATTTCAAATGCCCATTTATCACGAGCTCGTGTTTAAATGTGGAAAGAATCTAACTTCTTACTATTTAGAAAAGGATTCTAATAGATTTGTTAAAGTTCCATCAAAAATAATTGAAATATACAAAAATCGATCATTTGAAGATTTACAAATTTGCGTAATGGATGAGGAGGAATTAGATGCAAAATCTCTATTAACAGAAGACATTTTTAGCAAATTGATAACTACTGTAGCAGAACAACAAAAACTAGTTAATTCTTTAGTTCAAAATTTAAGTTTAAACCAGCATGAATATGTACCAAGACATGTCGAAATGAAAGCACCTGATTTCTCCGGTAATAACTTAGATCCAGCCACTTGGATAACCCTATATGAAAATGTCTGTGCAAATAATGGTTGGGTAAAAGATCAATCCAAAATATATGGTATGAGAAACTACCTAGGGGGAACTGCACAATTGTGGTTCGATAGCAGACTTGCTGATGAATGCAACTTTAGCTGGGAAACATGGAAAGAAGATTTTGTATCCTCATTTGGGGATAACCCCATAGACAAATATGATAGGGCGTTCAAGTGGAGATATCGAGGCGGCTCTCTGATCGATTACTTCCACCAAAAACAAAGGAAAATGCGATTAGGGATGCCCGGCTTAAGTGAAAAGCTATTGATAATTGGAGTGATTCATGGGCTACCCCCAGATATACAGAATCAGTTGTCCACTGTGAAAATCGAAAACAAAGAGACTCTTCTTCAGCTGCTGAAAAATATCCGTCCCAGTTTGGAGAAAAAAACCTTTTGAACCCAAGCCCTACCAGACAACTGGCAACACAGTGGTCAAGAAGCCAGCCTATTTTGCCAAACTTGATAAAATTGAGGAGGCATCACAGACAATGAACAATCAAAATAATTCTGTCTTCTCTTCAAAAAAACTAAATTTAGAGGGTTGTTCGATCCCGATGACAAAATCGATCCTATTTTTGTCTTGCAAAAGTCCCGATTCTATGTTGCCCGTTATTATAAATGGTGTAAAACTTGTTGCTTTCTTGGATCCAGGTTCTTCTATCAATCTAATGAGAAGAGACCTTTTGGCCAAATATAAATGGAAAAGTTATCCATCAGAGACCACGATAACAACGATTGACGAAAGCCATGTCCGAGCTACTGAGAATATTGAGGTGGAACTTCAGGTTGACGATCAACAGAGAATGATGACGGCGACAATATTGAGGGAGATGCCATTCGAACTGTTAATAGGAAAGCCCACCATGAGGGATCTCCGAATTCAATGGAACTTTGGGACTGATGAGATTAAGTGCTTGTCTTTGCGGTCAAAAGAAGTTATTTTTACCAGTGATGACCTGATCACTATATTCCCCAAGCTTTGCAATGTCTCCAAAAAGGAATTACCATTGCACGAGATCGACTTTCTATTGAAGCCCAATAATAACATCGTGGCGTGTAAACCTTACCCTATGTCAGATCACAAGAGGGCATGGACTGCTGGAAAAATCAAGGAGATGCTAGATGGGGATATTATTACTCCTTCTACTTCTGAGTACGCATCACCTTGTATTCTAGTTCCTAAAACGGACTCGTCCTACCGACTCTGTATTGACTATCGACAGTTGAATAAAGAGACTTTTTGGACCCTTTTCCTTTTCCTAGAATCGACTCAATCATTAATAAATTTGGGGGTTGTCGATACTTTACAAAAATTGATTTGAAGGATGGGTTTTGGCAAGTCGGTCTAACTAAAGCCACGAGAAAGTTTTCTGCTTTTGTAACACCTGATGGACTTTATGAGTTTAAGAGACTACCGTTCGGGTGGAAAAATTCACCTCCTAGATTTCAAAGGGTTATGAGCGAGATGTTGGCTGATTTATTGGAACTCAGAGTGGTTGTTTACATTGACGACATTTGTTGTGGCGCCCCAACCCTTGAAGAATGTGCTTCCCTCACCTACAAAGTTCTCAATAGACTGAATCAATATAATATGACAGTGAACTTGGGCAAGTGCCAAATTTGTGTATCTGAGGTGGAACTTTTAGGTAGAATTATCAACGGTAACTCGAAGCAAATGAAGGAGGAAGTAATCGAAAAGGCTAAACTCATGAAACGCCCATATAATCTTAAGTCACTACAATGTTTTACTGGATTTACAGGTCATTTTCGGGCCTATATACCAAACTATGCCACGATAGTTCGACCGTTGGACAACCTGAAGAAAAAAGATTCTAGTTTTATGTGGTCTGATAAATGTGAAGAGGCCTATTTAAAACTTATTGATATCATCACGTCAAAACCAATACTGGTAATCCCAGATGAGTCATTGCCTTATGAAATGTCAACAGATGCTTCATATTATGGAACAGGGGCTATTCTATACCAGAGAGACGTGAATAAAAGGAAATCACTTCAACTCAGAGTGATTAGTTATTATTCATATACATTTTCCAAGGCTGAACAAAATTATTCCATCACCGAAAAAGAATGCCTTGCTGTGTTGAAGGCTGTCAAACACTTCAGATGGTATTTGGAAGGCAAGTCTTTTGCTGTCCACACGGATCATCGCGCATTGACACAGCTACTTTCCTGTGGCCATCTCCGGGATCGACTTGCGAGGTGGCAGCTGTTTCTGAGCTCATTCGAAATGAGAGTGAACCACCGTTCTGGCAGGGAGCTCAGCGATGCAGACGCGCTGTCTAGATTGGCTGTAGAAACACCAAATTCCAGCGATCAAACCGTACTGTTTGTTAAACATCAGAGTATTCCTTTAAAATTAGAAGATCACGGGAAATATTTTGTCCCTCACGAACATCGAACTTCAATTTTATCTATGTACCATGATGATCCCTTATCAGGAAACATTCGGGGTTTTGGAGGACATATTATAAAATGAAGCAACGCTTTGTTTGGCCTGGTATGAAGAATGACATAAGGAAATATGTATCTTCTTGTCCTATCTGTCAAAGGGTCAAGTTCAAGTATAAGAGCCGTCCTTCAAAGATGAGTTTGCCCCATCAATCAAGGGTACCTTTCCATACTGTACATGTAGATTTCGCCGAGGCTCCTTCTAACATCAAGGATAAGAATTCAACATTTTTACTAATTATTGACGAGGCTACTAGGGTAGTTCAAGCAAAGGCAATGAAACAACATGGCCGTGCTCTAATAAAATATTTCAACGAACATGAGGATCTGAAATCAGCGAGAACTATAGTCTCCGATCAAGGGAGATCATTTGTGTATGGAGAATTCCCTAGGTGGGCAACCTCCAAAGACATCCGATTAATAACTACTTCTCCTTATCACCCTGCAGGAAATGGTTTAGCGGAACGAGCTATACGAGATATAAAGACCTTTCTCTCGTGCTATCCTCACTTCAAGGGTGGATGGAAAAATGCCTTAGAAGCGGCAGTACGCTACCATAATAGATCCTACAACTCCTACCTGGGTTGCTCCCCTTTATTCAAACTTACAAAAACTTCCCCTGTTTTACCTGCCGATAAAGAGATTAATCTTCACTGTCCCCTTTATGAAACAGAAAAAAGTCAAATTGAGCAAAACCTCTACCGACAAAGAACAAAGTTTTATTTTAACAGTCGTAAGAAGGCCCTGCCACCAGAGATGAATATCGACGATTATATTTTGGTAAGACATCAGAAGGTTGGAAAGGAATGGAAGCTATCTGGTCCGCATCGAGTGACAAGGGTAACCAAAATGGATGGCCACCCCAAATATGTTGAATATGAGTCTGATGATAAAACTCCAAGAACGGCTCACATCTCCAATATCCAACCTTATCTGCATCGACATCCCAGGAGGGATGAAGTCGCTTGAAGTCGGGGGAGTTGTAATATACCTTATAATAATATTATAATATACTCTGTTTATGCGATAAAACAGAATAAGAGAAGAAAAGTTTCTTTATTAGACAAATTATAACGGTGCGAGCTTTCGGGTAAAAACCCCTTCTACAGGCGTGGTAGACGTGACACTATAACATAGGTAATATGGCTAGAAAGAGAATATATACACATGATTATCTACATATTAGCGGAATATGCTATGCAAATGGGGACTATTGTAATTAAAGAGATAGTAGGCAAATAGGGCATTTGTATATTTGGAGTTTTGAGTCTATAGAGGAATATGTTAACGTAAATTACTGGATATGTGATATTTCAAAGAATTTTAGGAAATGATGCTATTACTGTAAGGCCAGGAGAGCACGATAGGCATCAGGAAGATCTATTTTGCGGTTGATGCTATTATGTCTGTGAGATTCTATGGATTCGAGAACTAATCGCTGGTGCTGGTTATGAATGCGTCTGTAATGTATGGTGGGGTGGTTGGTGTTGAATGTATGGCCGGTATCAGAAGCAGCAGTCGTCAAATGTGGTCAACTTGTCACACCGTACCCTATCTCCCTCAGAAATATCACTTTTAGAGAAGGGCCTCAAGTTCCGCATCCCCTCCAAGCCCAATATCCCTGAGGTCATCAGCTCCGTCGAATCTACCATCAAACAGTACAGCCTGCAAGACAAACATTCCGTGAGAACATTGGTTGCCAAGACTCTAACTAAACCTTATACCCCTCCTCCCAACTACCGTGCAGACCTAAGAACACTTCAAAGACTTAAGCAGAGTAAATCCATAGTCATCACCCGATCCGACAAGGGCTCAAACACCGTCATCATGAACCAAGAGGATTACCGAGCCAAGATGCACGATCTACTCGGAGACGATACCACCTTCTCCCCCATCTCAGACAAGGTTAGCCTCTCCCTAGTTAAAGTGTTCAGAACCTCCCTACTACAGTTGAAAAAATCTAAACATATTACCCCCGACGATTACAAGATATTTATTTCCAACCTTTCCAATAGCGCATACATCTACGGCCTGCCAAAAATCCATAAACCTGCCGTACCACTCCGTCCGATTATCGCCTACCATCATTCACCCGCTTATCCATTGGCCAAATTCCTCTCTAACTACCTTTCCCCTCTGTTACAAAACCACAGGAATATATACTCCATACGAAGCACCCCCCACTTTATCAATGAGTTAACTGCCTTAAAACCCGCCCCACATTTTACAATGTGTTCCTTCGATGTAACCTCCCTCTACCTCAGTCTTCCCCACAATCTCATCATAGATAGTCTGGAGCGCTTCCTTGACTCACAGAGTGTTAATTCCCATACAGCTTCATCCATAGTACAACTTACCAAGCTCTGCTTGAGCATGAACTGTTTCACATTCCAAGAAAATCATTACAGACAAATTAAGGGCTCACCAATGGGTAGCCCTCTTTCCTCTATTGTCGCAGAAGTCGCTATGTCCGAAATAGACAACTGGATCACCCGTACCCTCCCCATAGACATACAAATATGGCGCCGTTATATTGATGACGTCTTTTGCTTATGCAGACACGGCCAGGAGAGCACCATACTTGCAGCCCTCAATAGTTTTAACCCCAACATCTCCTTCACTTTGGAAATAGAATCAAACCAGGTCATCCCATTCCTAGACATCCTAATAATACGTACCGCATCCTCATTCCACACCACAGTCTACTACAAAAAACAGTGTCCCCCCAGTTATACCCATTTCAATTCACACTGCCCCATTTCCCACAAAATCAACATAGTAAAAACTCTCACCAAAAGAATCTATACCCACTGTTCGCTCGATATATTTAAAGAAATAGAGAAAAATCTCATCATATCGCACCTCTCCATAGCATCGTTTCCGCTTAAATTCATCAACAGACATTCATATACACCTGGCCCCCCCAACCACCCTAAAATTTACAGATCATTATGTTTCCTTCCCTACTCCCCCTCCTCAGCCGACATAGCCAGAAGCCTTAAAGCATACGGTATCCGCACCTTATATAAAAACTCCCCCAACCTGCTCACATCCCTCCGTCACCCATATACTAAATCGCATGCCCCCCCTGATCCCCTCCATTCTGTTGGCGCGGTCTACTCTGTCTCGTGTGAGCAATGCTCTGCCACATACGTTGGCGAGACAGGCAGATCCGTCGCCATCAGAATGTCTGAGCATTCTAGAAACATCTCCAACCAAGACACCAGGTCCCTCCTTTACCAGCATACACTCAATACCGGCCATACATTCAACACCAACCACCCCACCATACATTACAGACGCATTCATAACCAGCACCAGCGATTAGTTCTCGAATCCATAGAATCTCACAGACATAATAGCATCAACCGCAAAATAGATCTTCCTGATGCCTATCGTGCTCTCCTGGCCTTACAGTAATAGCATCATTTCCTAAAATTCTTTGAAATATCACATATCCAGTAATTTACGTTAACATATTCCTCTATAGACTCAAAACTCCAAATATACAAATGCCCTATTTGCCTACTATCTCTTTAATTACAATAGTCCCCATTTGCATAGCATATTCCGCTAATATGTAGATAATCATGTGTATATATTCTCTTTCTAGCCATATTACCTATGTTATAGTGTCACGTCTACCACGCCTGTAGAAGGGGTTTTTACCCGAAAGCTCGCACCGTTATAATTTGTCTAATAAAGAAACTTTTCTTCTCTTATTCTGTTTTATCGCATAAACAATACCGAGAAGATTATCACTCGTTATACTCTGTTTAATTAATTTATTTTTGATTGTTTGGATTTGGCAGCACTGTAATTATTGTTGTTGTTATGAATCTATTTAAAAAGTGTACGTTTGACATTAAAAATATATATAATAAAAATTAGTTTATTAATTTAATAAAGCATATTTATTTATTTAATCGAAGAGAGGAACATTACAGTTGTATTTATAACACAAAATAAAACAGAAGAAGAAAAAAAACAAAAATAATGATGTGATAAGTAACAATATAATTAATTAATAAAATACAATAAAAATAATAATAATAAAACCTAACATTCTTCACCCCGGTGGACTAACTTAGTCCTCAGCAAAAGGTAATGGTACTATTTAAGAGACAGTTCTAGTAAGGCGTTCTTGGTGCTTGGTCTTCACCTTGACGACTCGAACTTTTCCGTCCGCTCCCGGAAAGACTTTAGTGATGCGACCAAGGCTCCAATACATTGCTGGTGGTGATATGGTATTCTTGAGCAAGATGAGGTCACCTTCCGTAATGTTGGGTGAGGATTTTTGCCATTTTAGGCGTTGTTGCAAATTGTTAAGGTATTCTCGATTCCAACGTTTCCAAAATACATTTTTAATTTTTTGATTTAGGCTCCAGCGATCGAGGTAGTTTATCGGAACATCATCATCAACATTAGATTCTGGAGGGGCAGTTAAGGGTCTCCCGATTAAAAGGTGTCCTGGTGTAAGAGGATTAAAATCGTCTGAATCTGAACTTAGAGGACAAATAGGTCGCGAATTTAAACAAGCTTATATTTGAGTACACTCCGCGGTCACTCAAAGACTTTGTTTTCAACAGGAGCACTTGGCGAGCCTGCCTGGAGTTCCTAAAGGCCTCTGATAGATTTAAGCCACGCGTCCGCGCGGAGGATTCCGATCACCTGAGTGACTCGGACTCCTCACCTCATGGTTAACACCAGTCATTAGCGACCGTTCGTAGACGCAACTCTGGCATGTGCCGCTGTTTAAGATCGGATTTTGCGACCTGCCCTGTGTATGTGATCGCCCCTGACAATGTCTCTGTTACCCAAGGACAGAGAAAAAATAGTTTGGCGATTCGACGGCGCAGGCTGCTCGAGAAATCGACTTACGTAGCGACCCATTTGAACGCGCTATGCAATCTATGGTGTACTTTTCTGGTTAGTTGTCTTAGTACTGGTACCCTCACTAGTAATCTGATCTAAAACCTTTTATATATGTGATATCTTGGGACCTCTGGGACCAGTGTTACCTGATGCTAGACGAACCTCGATGTCAACTCTACCGTGCAGTCGTGGTGGAAGGCGACACAGCTGGGCCAAAGGTGAAATAAACAAACAGAGATTCCATTAAGAAGCGTCTGAACGTCAAGAAGGAATAGGACGAGGAGATTTCTGGCAGGAAAGGGGTTACCTCTATCGGAGCGGCCTGCGGACTGGGACTGAAACAAGGGACTAACTAACTGAGGCTTGGGGCCTTCTTTTTATAGCCTCTCTAGGTCCAAGCAGGTCACTGCCCTTTTCTGACGTAAACAGGGGGGGGAGTTACATCATCCAGGAGGGCCAAGACCTCGTAAAAATTGGACTGGGCTCGCTAGGTCTGCTTTTTTATTCAACTCAGGCCTGATTAATTTTAACCTTAATTTTCTCCTGTTATTCTCCATTCCTTCTATCTGTACAGTTGCTATACTTTATTAGTCTTACGCGGTACAGAATGATATAATGTGATGCTTTCTATTTGCAGTAAATAACAAGTTATATACAGTCACGTGGTGGAACATGTGGTAGTAGATATCTGGATTATTTACAACAATTCCAGGGTCTTAAATCATCACAGATGGCCCCGGATGTGAGAGGTTTCATATGGAGGGATTTAAGAGAGCGGAATAGGAAGACTGTTATTAAGGAAGTAATTTTTAAAAATTAATTAAAATGGGTTGGTATGTAACATGGGGTTGATTTCTGTATATCGATAAGAGATAATAAAGTATAAACAACTAATACTAAACATGCAAGTAGAAATAAAAATAGGAATAAAAGCTTTAATTGAGAAAATATAATGATTATAGGTAAAAATATAAATGATTGGATGGGTAAATCATGATCTCTTCGTGATGGGCGTTAGAAAGGGTTGAGGGGTTATTTGTGATTAGGTTGAGGCAATGTCACCTTGACTCAAGTCCCAAACCATTTAATGTGCACGGCGCGGAAAACCTAGGACATGTTTCACTTGTAAATTTAAGGACCGAATAAAGTTACAGTACCACAATCGAATAGTAAGATAAGGGTGATTGTTTTGGGTTTTATTAATTAATCGTTAAGACATACGCATGCAGGATAAATGAGGGCGAAGATCAGTGACCAGAAATCAAAGTTTCAATTGGAGTCGTCAGGGGCTTAGCGAGAAAAAGAGTAAAAAAAAAAAGATGTGCCAGCGTGTGGCATGAGAGTGCCCTGGAATATATAAAAAAAATACAATTTGCACGTGTCTAAGCCAGAAGTTGGGATAGGTAAATCTGGAGGACGGTGTGTCAATATTGTTAATTACGAAATCAAAGTAGGTCAAGTCTAGCCTGCGAAGGAGTTAAAAGTTCCTGCGTAAAAGGAATGTTAGTATTTATTAAGAAGTAACCTTAAAAGTGGTTGATTAAGAGGTTATTGAAGATTACCCTGTTTTTAGATCATGCTTTTTAGTTTGATTATAAACGAATATATAATTGAGATATGAAGTTGCGAAATTAAGGCTTTGCATATAGCGTTAAAGGATTTGAAAACTCGAAAATAGAATTGCGAAGTTGAATGCAAAGTAATCTTTAAAAAAGTCAAAATAGTGATGACATAATACAAAGATTAACACACTATAGCAGTATATAAGGGGTAATAGAAAGTGAAAATAATAAATGAAAATTAAAAATGAGCAATAATATACTCGATAGCATTGAACATGGTAGCAGAAGATGAAACAATGTAAATAACATCTAATTTATAAAGTGAGAGAAAATATAAAATGACAAATGTGCAAATTAGTGATATAAACATGAAATATAAACTTGAGATTATTAGATATGAAAGATAAAATATATAAAGTTGATTATAAAATAGAGTCATAAAGCAAAAGTAAATATGCTTTGGTAAAGGAAATTAAAATAAAATGACAATAATCTAAACTTATTGGTTGACGTATAAAAAAAAATTATAAGAGCTAGATAATGATTATATAAAGGATATTAAAATGAAAAAAAAAAATGTTCATCGAGAAAGAAGAGCAAGTAAGATTATACATAGAAATTATATATCGGGAAAGAAGGTAAAGTAGTAGGCCCAATGTATGTTCCTGTTTTTTTAGGATGGGTGGAGAGAGCTTTAAATTGTCCTCGGATGCGATATCTTTGGTCTTGTTGGCATGAGTTGATCTAACTTATCGAATTTGTTTTATGTTCGACGCGGCTCGTGGGTCACATTGTTTCCAACTGTGAAACTCACTGAGTCCTAATCTTGTCGATTTTTTGTTCCCTGCGCCACGTTCCTAAAGCGGCATTTATATTGTGTGTGCAGGAAACTCGGCGATCTATTCTAACCGGTCAAGGGTTGTTGTTTTTTTTTTAACATATGTGGGTGTGTGTGATTTTTGTAGGTAAAATGTTGTCCTTGGATCTAAGTGTCGATGTTACGTGGACAAGTTAATCGAGGGCGAGAGAATCTAGACCTGGTGACTTGGTTTTGGGTTATTAATGAAAGAATAGTTTTTTAATTCATTGGGGATCAGTATGCGGGATTAGTTATTGAATTAATTAGTTATTCTGTTATTGGACTGATTTGTTAGTAAATGTAAAATAACGTGTTAGGCAAGTTATTCGTAGCTAAATGGGATATCGGCGTAAATTAATTGATTAGGAATTAGAACGGTATATAGTAAAAGGCACGCACTAATATTTAATTTAATAGGTTGCGAAAAATTCATTAGAGTGACATGGGGTGGCAACGGGCCGTGATAAGAAAATGTCGGCTGTTTGTTTTTCCATCTCCCCTCGAATTTATTATTAGCGAGTTCTGGGGGTCACGACGGATGTTTAATTAGGCCAGGGGCCCTTTGAGGGGACAGCTCGCTTCCTTCCAACTTATTGGAAGATCTCAGCCGTAAGATGAAGAAAGGGGGCTGAGCAAATCGGGGGTATAAGACGGGATTTCTGAGCGTCAAATATCGTGGGACATAAATGGTTAAATTTTACTAAGTGTACATCAGGTGTTACGCGAGGTGGTTGAATTGGTGGCAGGGGGGCGGCGTATAGGATATTTTCTGTATAGTATTTAAGTTTGTTCTCATGAACTGTATCATCTTTTTTATTTAGGGGTCGATTGGGTCTGTTAATTCGGACTACGTTCAGAGATATTATTTCTATATTTGTAAACGGACCTGTGAAGTATGGTGCCAGTTTTCCCGTATCGGGATGTTTATAATTTTCTACGAGGACTAGGTCACCAACTCGAAATGCGGGGCTTGATGACCTTTATCATATCTTTGTTTGTCCCTTTCATACTTAAGCTGTGTTCTGCTGAAGGCAAGTTGCCTAGCTTTCTGTACTTCGGGAAACGGGTTGTAATGGTTTTATAGTTCTGGTGGGATGTTATTAAACATCAAAAAGATCGGTGGGAAACCTGTGACGATGTGCGGGGATTGATTATAGATTTGGACAACTTGTTTAATTAATTTGGTCCAGGATATCTTCGGGTTTTCGAGATATAGTAGCCATAGCTTTCCAGTGATTGTGGCGTTCAGTCGTTCTATCAATCCGTTAGCTCGGGGGTTGTTACTGGTGGTAAGTAGTGGTTGTATACCGCGAGATAGCAGAAATTTGCGGAATTTTTCGGAGGTGAATGCGGGCGCTCTATCCGAAAGTAGGCGTTTTGGAGACCCTTGTTGTAGTACTTTTTTTGGGGTTTGGATGTACGTTAAGGTACTGGTAGATCTCGAAGGGAATGCCCAAGCGTATCTGGTCAAGTGATCCACTATAACATGGAGATACGTCTTGGAGTGTCCGTATTTCGAAAATCCGGATATTGTTTCTATTGATATTAAATTGAATGGTTGTTGTGGTGAGGGAATTTGTCCTAAGGTGCCATAAGGCTTACCTTTGGGTCTTTTGAAGATTTGGCAGGTATGACAGGAATTTACAAACTTTTGTATGGATTTGACCATACCCTTCCAGTAATACTGAGTAGAGATTAGATGAGCCATTTGTGAGATACCGGGATGGTTGTATTCGCTGTGAACCTGGTTCATAAGCGGGTGTTGAAGAGCTTCTGGTATTATTATTCGATTTACACCTTTACGCCGTATGGTGTGTAGACCGTTGACGTCTACAGCGACACTAGTATCCGTGAGGTTCGGTTGGTGTTTCTTAATAGTACGTGCACTGATAAATCCACAAAATGGATTGCGCGAAAGTAATTCGGCCTCATGTTGTTGTGTACCCTTGAGGTACTGTATTTCATAGTCGTACGTGGATAGTCTTAAACTCCACCTAAAAAGTCGTCCTGAGGGGTTTTTATTAGTTTTAAGCCATTGTAGGGCTTGGTGGTCGGAGTAAACAGTGAATTTGGTACCGGATAGATAGATGCGGAATTTTCGATGCTTTCTACGATCGCTAAACATTCTAACTCTGAATGTGATGCTTTATATTTGCAGTAAATAACAAGTTATATACAATTACGTGGTGGAACATGTGGTAGTAGATATCTGGGTTAATTACAACAATTCCATGGTCTTAAATCATCACATATATTTATTTTTACAAAAAGAAAATCTATCTTTTCCCATCAGTTGCTGAATCATTCCCGCTTCATCTAATATTCTTATTTAAACAACAGCTGTCTTTCTTTTATCTTCCCTGGCCTGGGGAATCTAATGCTTTTGAACAACCTTGGTTGTGAGCAGCTCCTTTGTACTTTGATATAGTGCATTGCGGCTTGTTTGCTTGCTACATTATTTTGGGCTTAAAAATCATACACTTTAAGCATTGCGGTCTGTCTGCTCTCCACGGTCACTCCTGGGCTCAACACTATTGGACCCGTCTCTGCCCCCTCCCCCCCTTATCTCCGCAGATCACCACCCTGACCCCCTGATCCTCCTCTACATCCCGGCTCTCCTGGACTCACCTGGCGATGATCCCCTGGCCACCCATCGCTAGGCCCCTCCAACTATGCTTTATATATATTCCGCTTATGCATCCATCTGGGCTCAAAAATTATTCATTTTGGTTAGCAGCCCCGTAAATAAAGATATTTCCTCCTCATATAAACCGTGTGAGATTCTGATGATGTTCATCGATGGCTTGATAAAAAATCTCTGATAGAAACCTTGTGCTTTGATACTAATGCTCTGATAGAAACCTTGTGCTTTAATAGTAATGCTTTGATAGAAACCTTGTGCTTCGATATCAATGCTCTAATAGAAACCTTATGCTTTGATAGCAATGCTATGATAGAAACCTTGTGCTTTGAAACCAATGCTCTGATAGAAACCTTGTGCTTTGATAGCAATGCTCAGATAGAAACTGTTGGATCGGTGGTTCAACAAGATGCAGAATAGATTGAAAATATATATAAATTTTAATATATCACGAGGATATACAAGCAGTCAATACAAGGGAAGACATAACAGGAAGTGAAAGGGGAATGTACAGCGCCTCCAGTGGCAGTGGTTGGAAGCTCCCTGAATGCCACGTCGTCCCGTGACGTAGGTGCGCTGGATTTGAAGTAGCACGCAGTTCAGCATTCCCCCACTTGCGACTTCAAATTCATTTGGAAACATGCATCTCTGTGCATCAACTTCTTTAAAGTCTTGTTTTGGATATCGGCCATGTTTTACTTGGTGTTGACAAACTGGACAACGATATCACCAGAGTTTATCTTATCTCTTGTGAAGTGGAACTGAACTGAGATGTGCTTGGAACGATTGTTCTCAATGTTATTCTTAGAGAAGTCTATGGCTGATCGATTGTCACAGTAGATTGTGAGTGGTTTGGCAAAGTGCGAGATAAATCCAAGATCAGACAGGGTTTGACCGAGCCAGACGGCCTCTTTAGCACTGTGACATAATGCTATATACTTCGATTCCATGGTAGACAACGAAACACATTGCTGCTTTTTAGATCGCCAATTGATGACATTCCCATCAATAACTGCAACCATTCCGGAGCAGGATCTTCGATCATCTGTGTCACTCCCATAATCGGCGTCTGTGAACATTGCGACTTTATTGTTGTTTCCTTTGACATAGGAGAGTTCTAAGTCAATGGCACCCGATAGATATCTCAAAACATGTTTTGCAGCTTCCCAATGCTTCTTTCATGGGTTTGCACAAAATTGGGAAAGTTTCGAAGTAGCAAAAGAGATATCTGGTCTAGTGCAATTGGACAAATACAACAATGCACCAATAAGCTCTTTGTATGGTATATTAGACATTTGGTCTATTTCAGCTTGTGTATGGGGACAATCTATTATAGATAGTATGATAGCTGGGTCTAAAGGCGTACATACTTTGCGAACTTCGAACATATTATATCTTTCAAGTAAAGTTTGTATGTAATGTCTTTGATTAAGAGACAAACTCTCTTTGCCGTAATTTATCTCGACACCTGAAAAGAATGTAATGGGCCCCAGACTTTTAATTTGAAACTCTTGTTTAATCTTATCCTCGATTTCGTCAAGTGTATTCTGGTCAACAGCAAATATCGCTAAGTCGTCTACATAAATTGCTATTATTGCCCTATCATCAAGAACGAAAATGCAATTGCACGATGGAATTTTATAAAAGCCCACTTTTTCAAGAAATTGACTCAGCGTGGTATTCCAACAAAAAGCTGCTTGTTCAAGCCCATAGATAGGTTATAAAAGTCTTAGAACTTTATCTTTAGAATCCTGAAACTTTACTCCTGGTGGCAAAGCCATGTACAATTCTTCATGAAGTTTCCCATATAAATATGCATTATTTATGTCTAAATGCCTATTTACCCAGCCAGCATTTTGGGTCAAAACTAAAAGCATTCGAATTATACCGAAATTGGCAACAAGGGCATATGTTTGATTAAAGTCAATATCGGGTGTCTGGCTGTAACCTTTGGCTACGAGCCTAGCTTTAAATTTACTAACCTTTCCTTCAGAAACTCCTTTTATTTTAAAAACCCAACGATTACCGATTACTTTCTTATTTTTAGGTAAATTAGTAATAACCCCTTTCTTCTAAACAATTTAACTCTTCTTGCATCGCATTTTTCCAAAGATCTGATTCGGGTGAGCAAACAGCTTCTTCAAAAGTTTGAGGTTCAGACACCTCGCATAAATTTAGTTCAACATTTGCAAGATTCAGTGTTTTTCTTTCAATTTCTCGACTACAGAGGCTCAAAGTATTGTCAGAACTACCCCCCACTATATCTCTAACTTCTGAAGTCGACGGAACTTCTAGTTGACTGTCATAACCTGGTTGAAGGTCAGGATCACGTGGCGGGAGAACTTTGCCCTGTTCCGGCAACCAAACGAAACTGTTTTTAGCCTCGCTACCTTCCGTTACGTCATCCTTAAGCTGGTTTCAACCTACTTTATTTTCGTCGAATCTAGCATGTTTAGTTATGAACACTTGTTTAGAATCATTATCCCAGAGTCTATAACCTTTGGATTGTGTTGAATATCCGACTAAGATACATCTTTTAGCTCGACGGTCGAATTTCTTTCGTTTTTGCTTTGGAATATGAGCATAAGCTAGAGCTCCAAATATTTTAAAATGACGTACGCTCACTTTTCTTGAAAGCCAAATTTCCTCTGGAACTTTGTTATCAAGAGCGCTACAAAGGCTTCTATTTTTAATGTATGCGGCACAATTAACGCTTTCAGCCCAGAATTTTTGTGGCAAATCAGCGTTGTGCATTGAAGCTCTAACAATGTCAAGTAACGAACGATTTAAACGCTCCGAGACGCCATTTTGCTGAGGGCTGTAAGAATTCGTTAATTCGTGTTTTATTCCAAGGCTCTCAAGTTTTTGTTTAAAGTTTTTACCCGTATTACAATATTCAAACCCGTTATCTGTCCGCAAGCGTTTAATCTTATGACCTGTTTCTCTTTCGGCTCTAGCCCTAAAGATGTCAAAGTATTCAATAACTTGATATTTATGCTTTAAGAAATAAACAGTAACTCTGCGGGAGAAATCGTCTGTAAATGTTAGAAAATAGCGTGACCCAGCAAAATAATCAAGTGGAAATGGTCCACACAGATCGCTATGTACTAACTCTAACAAATTTTTTGTTTTTATTTTATATGGAGAGCTTTTATGTGGCGACATTGTTGACTTTGTCATACAGCAATCATCGCATATTGACATTTCTCCTTTGGAAATTTCAAGACCATTAACAACGCTATTTTTAGCTAACTTGTTTAAAGTGTCTGCATTGATATTCATAAAGCGTTTATGCCAAAGTTCTAGTGTAGGTGGACTTGAACTAGCTAAGTGCGCATTTTGTAAGATAGGCTTACCTCTAACGATGTACAATCCGTTTAGGTTCCTTGCCACACATATCACTCTGTTGTCGTTGAACACTCTTGCCTGGTGGTTATAAATCTTGATGTGCTTGCCTTTATCCTCTGTTTGCGACACAGAAAGCAAATTTCTTCTTGCTTGGGGCACAAAAAGCACGTCGTTCAAGGTGACATCTTACGTTCCAGTATCTAGGTACATCTTCATGCGGATATTTCCAACTCCCTCTACTTGTAGGTTGCCGCTCGCAGTCTGGATGGGCTCACACGTAGTAGGCTGGAAACTTGTAAACCATTGTCGGTTCTTACAGACGTGATGTGTTGCGCCGCTGTCCAAGATGAATTCATCTTCCGAAGAGACTGCATTGAAGGCCATGAGCATATTCTCCGACGGAGATTAAAAAGAGTCTTTCTTCCTGCTGTAGCTTTTATCCGCCCTGTAGTCTCGGTTGATGGACGACCTGCAATCCTTGGCGATATGGTCGATTTTCGAACATCGGTAGCACTTGACTCCTTGTTTTCTGGAAGTCTTCCTAGTGTCGTCCTTTGAAAAATTTAGTGCTTCGCCGAGACCTGAACTTGCTCCTTCTCGGGCAGATCTTCTTTCATACTCTGTGAGTAGAGTATTTCTAACCTTGTTCGATGTGAAGTCAGAGTCCTCGACATTTCCGAACGACATCACCAGGGTATCGAAGCTGTCAGGTAACCCTGATAGCATGCTGTATGCTATATCTTGATCGTCGACTTCCGCACCTGCTTCTTTTAAATGGTCTGTACGAATTTTCAATCTATTCAAATAGTCTAACATTGACTCACCAGTTTGAAGCTTGATGTTCACAAACTGCTTCTTTAACTGTAGTATCCTCGAACGAGATTTTGGCTCAAAAACCTGTTCCAGATTTTTCCACGCATTCTGTGGCGATGTACAGTCGATTTGGTGTTCTGTATTTATCGACAACGCGATAACAGCCAAAGCTCTATCCTTTTGAGCTTTTAGTTGAGCATCTTGGGTATCTTCATCTTTAAACATCACATCCCACAAGCCCTTATCAATTAGTAGCATCTTGATGTTGTACTTCCATGAGCGGTAATTTTGGCCGTTCATTTTTTCAACCGCCACCGTTATTGCACTAACGGCCGCCATGGTGACGCAGCAACTTCTCGACGAGGGCAAACGGAGGTAGCTTCGCTGAAGGAATTTTACTCACGAGGATACGCTGAACTTGAACCACAGAGCTAGGGAACAACGCTCTGCTACCACTTTTTGGATCGGTGGTTCAACAAGATGCAGAATAGAAACCTTGTGCTTTGATACCAATGCTCTGATAGAAACCTTGTGCTTTGATACCAATGCTCTGATAGAAACCTTGTGCTTTGATACCAATGCTCTGATAGAAACCTTTTGCTTTGATAGCAATGCTCTGATAGAAACCTTGTGCTTTGATATCAATGCTCTGATAGAAGCCTTATGCTTTGATAGCAATGCTATGATAGAAACCTTGTGCTTTGATAGCAATTCTCTGATAGAAACCTTGTGCTCTGATAGCAATGCTCTGATAGAAACCTTGTGCTTTGATAGCAATGCTCTGATAGAAACCTTGTGCTTTGATACCAATGCTCTGATAGAAACCTTGTGCTTTGATAGCAACATCAATGGTTTGATAGCAATTCTCTGATAGAAACCTTGTGCTTTTATAAAAACATTGATGTTTTGATATCAATGTTCTGAAAATATATTAGATGCCCTGATAGCAGCATTGATGCTCTGAAAGAAATATCGATGTTCTGATAGCAATATTGAACGGAGTGGGTAGGTCGATGTTATGTCTGGCGTTGCTCAACTCAACACCAAAATGGTAATGTTAGGAACATAGATAATTTGTATTTTTATATTTATGCAAATAGCTATTTTGCATTTTTCTATTGTTTTATCTTTTGCCTTTATAAAAGGCGATGTTGCCTGTGCCGGCAGTTGTCGTGGTAGGGTAGTGAGGCTTGTAGAGTAGAGCGCACAGCTTGCTTGACGAGCTTAACGCATTCTTTCACTTCCCTCAACTTCGTGTTTTAAGAATTCCATAAGCCTCTCCAGGAGGACTTCACTTGATTTATGCTTTCCATCTTCATCAGGCTTGTGATGATGACGAGTCCTTTCCCACGCGACGAAGAGATCTTCAGATAAAGCTGATTCCACCATGGGGTACAGAATAGCAGCGCATTTTTCCGTTGTGACTCCTAAAGATCCCAATGCTCGTAGTTGTGACGATAACCGAACGTATAAAGTCGAAAAAGATGTCGTGTTCCTTCCATAAGCATTTTCCAAAATGATAGCAATCAAATCCCTTACGTACACTTCCACCAACATGTCTTCATGGCCAAAACGTTCCTTAAGAGTGCTGATAGCAAGCGGATAATTTAACGCTGAGTTTGGAAAGGATGAAACTATTTCCTCCGACACCGATCCCTTTATCATGCAATTTTGCAGGTATTGGAACTTGAAACAGACCGAAATGGAGTCATCGTCGTGGACGCATTGAAAGGCTGACCAGAACTGCAGCCACTCCCGTGCTTCTTCTCCAAATTTCGGTAGTTCCAACTTCGGAAGTCGATGAAGATTTGACTTTCCTTTGTTCCCCCCAGAAACTATTGATTCTCGGTCTACTGTTGGTTTTTCCAGCAATTGTTCCATTTTTTTGCAAAACGCCTTCAGACCTTCCAAATAGATTCGCTTGAACGATATCGACATCTTCAATTTCTTCATCCTCTCCATCCGCCTTTATCAGTTGTTCGATGAGACAATCACTGGCAATTAAGAACCTGTCTCTACATTGTATTGTATACAACGTTGATCCTCTTTAAATATATATATTGTCACCTTTGCTTGAGACCATTTTAATCTAAACGAACCAACATCATAGTGCACCAATCTAAAAGTGTACAGAACAGGTAATTGTAGATTGTAGCATTCGCCACACTAGTAAACTTCATTGCTTCGGGATGGAGGCTAACATCGAAGAGCCAGGCCAAATCAGGAGACGCTGGAAGTAGGCCCTCAGATGCTGAGCGTCCAGGAGCGCGGCCCGCGTTAAGCGCGCTAGGGAAGGGGGCGCCATCGGAGAAGTCACCGACGGTCGCCTGTAGCCAGCGCCGGCCGCAAGAACTTATCGTCGCCTCGAAGATGCTGACATCTCAGGGTAGCGGGAGGCAAAACCCGGTGGTCCAGCTCAAGGACGACTAAGGCGGCCTCCCAGAGGCTCAGAAGTCTCGGCGAGTGCCACACATCAGAAGCCGGCGGTGTCAGCTACGCTCGGCTGTGGACCAGCCAAGAGTCGCCGTTGGCGGCGCCGCGCAGTGAGGTCTGGACCTCTTTCAGGCATGGTGAGCCGAAGTTGGCCCGCGATGTCAACCAGGACGACGCTACCCTCGGAGATTGGACGAGCCAGGATGCGCCCGGGGAGCCACGAGACTCGGCTCATACCCCACACGAAGCGCGCCAGTCGCGCCTGCAGCCGGCCGATGGTGGCTTCAGGTGGAAGGTTAGCAGTTGGCAGCGCTCTTCAGGAGCATGAGAGACATGGGCGTTGACGCACATCAGAGAGACTTCCCCGGACGGTGAGGTCAATGACAGAAACCTTTACAGGCCATAGAATATGCTGCTGACGCACAATGACGCCGGCCATGAAGACGCAGGCGAAGCCTGATCCCACAGTGGTCGATGAAGACACAACAAAAGCGCTGTAGCCGTGGCAGAGGTCTCTTGCGCCGTCTAGGGATATGACGTGGTTCTCCTGCAGGAATCAGATGTCAATCTCATGCTCCTTGAGAAAACAGCAGAGCTGAATTCTCTGGCAAAGAGCGGCGATGCCGCGTGTTTTCAGGTTCGCAACACGGAAGCTCATTTCGGCTGTAAGGCAGAGTTTCTGGCGGGTGACAACTTGTACAGGGTGTTTCTGGTGGCCCCTGTAAGAGCCGTAAACTCCGTGGCCAATGTGTCGATGACCAGTCTCTGCTGGATGGAGTTGGCCATAAACTTGTCTATGATGCCGTTGTTTAAAAAAAAACTTGTTCTTTCTCCCCTTAAAAGGGAGGCAGTCCTCATCCCGTTGAGAAACGGGAAGGCCTTGGTGTAAACATCTCTGATCCGGACGGCAGCGTCTGCTTCCCCGTATAGGACAGCAACCCACCCTAGAAAGTCAGATGATAAGCCCAGTTTCTCCAACGGGGCGAAAAGAGAGTTCCTGATCAGGGTGTCTAACGCCGACTTCATGTCCAGAGAGATTATAGCCAGAGGCGTGTCATGTCTCGCTGTTCAGACGACTTTGTCAGACACACGCGCAATGTTCCAGGAGGATAACTGCCCCGGAACAGCCTAGGTCTGACACTTGGAAACGAAGTCTTGCGGATAACAGCGCAGACGATTATGAGCACGCTGTTTAGAACCCTGTAGTCGGTCTCCCGCAGGAAGCAGATGTCAATCTCATGCTCCTTGAGAAAACAGCAGAGCTGAATTTTCTGGCGAAGAGCGACGACATTTCGGCTGCCAGGCATTGTCGGAATGCCTGTAGACCCAGACCACCGTGTGATTTCGGCAGCAGGCGGTGGATAGCTGCCGCTCGCAGAGAAAGAGCTGGTCCCACTCGACGAATTTGATAATGGTCCAATGTTTCCTTAACATCGGGGGGTGAAAGATTTGCTAGGTCTTCTGATATTTCATTGATGAACGTTTCCATTCGATCAAAAACAAGTTTTACCATAACAGCTTACCAATTTAGGGAAGTATTGCAGGAGCTGGGTTTCCTTCTTGGATCGGCACCCCACGGAGGTCCGAGTAGGAGTAGTTAATAGTTTGGTATGGTGACGCGGTCGCAGAAGCCTGATGGAAATAGTATTCTATCCAGACGATGCGCGTCGACCCGGCTTTCGATAGTGGCAAACCTTGTGCACTCCAGTGGTCCAGTAGCTCCGCGAGGACTTCTGCTGAACAGGATGCCAGGTCCTTCGCCGACTCCCCGAAGATGTTCAAGTCACCGAGGATCAACTCATTTTCTTCACATGCCAAAGCTGCGATGATCTGGAGCTGGCGGCATCGCCCTTCAGGAGCATGAGAGACGTGGGCATTGACTCACGTCATAGAGATTCCTCGGACAGTAAGGTCGATCAAAACAATAATGCCAGGCCATAGGATCTGCTGCCGGTGGACAACAACCCCAGGCGCGAAGAGGCGGGCGAGGCCTGATCCCACGGTGGTCATTGCAGGTGCAACAACGGCGCGGTATCTATGGCAGAGGTATCCTATATCAAAAAAGGGAAATGACGTTCGTCTCCTATAAGAAGCAGAACTTACACCCTGTGGGTTTCTTAACCCTAGTTGACCGGCGTATTACTGGGTCGCACACACTACCTCTTACTTCTCCTCCGTCCCTTCTCTCTGGTGGACTTGCTATAGTTGACACCCTATGTGGTTCCTCTGTTTCTGCAGGTTGTCTAGGGAAATACATGGGGTATATTGGTTGTACCCAGTTTTAACATTAACGTATTATAGTTTCTGATACCCACTTATATTAAAATCTATATTAAAACTGGTTTATTTCCATCTAAACTCATCCTATCATCAGCATGTCACTATGCAGCATCTTCTCTCTGTCCCTTGGCTGAGATCTATCTACCTCCTCTTCAGCTCCCACAATTAAAGCTTCTCATTGATATTTCTGCACTCATTAATTAGCCAATACACGTTCATACCTTGGACATAGCGAATTAGAGGGTTTCAGGCTACCCAACACTGCTCCAAGGCATGAATGGAATTGACTAGGATTTTATGCTTCATCAATCTTCAATTGTGAGATCTTGGCTTCTTGAGTAGAAGCAACAATCATCTTACTCTATTATTATTTACCTCCACTAGGAACCTTTAAAAAATACTGTTGAACTCACTTCAATCTTAAATCATATCTTGACACTAAAACAAAAATATATATATAACTTAAAGAAACTGAAAACTCTCTGAAAAAAAAATCTGCGACTGAAAAGGAGATTATAAATTTGTTATTTAATATAACCAGACTTAATAATTAAGATGGACTCGTACATATAGACTAGTGCATACAGTTACTGCACTTCAGGCAAATCAGCCTATACAATCTCTCAGTGCTTATACAATTTACAAATATTGGCCTCTAGGCCAAAGCCAAAACAAATTATCTATGAATACTACAAGCTAAAGAGCCAAACTTGCTCCATGAATATAATAGAAGAGTCAGTAATTACCTCTCTTTCAACATTAATTATACTGTCGTTCTATCATTCTTCTATTGACTTCCAATCAACCTTCTATAGTCTTACTATTATTTCTCATCATCTTTATATTATCTTTCATTAATAATTCATCGCTTTAACATAATATCTATATCATTTTTCATTACCCTACTATTATCATCTTTCAATTATCATTTCTCAATTACCTTTTTATCATATCTTTCTATAATCTCTCTATCATCTTTCCATCATTTATCTATCTTCCATTTACCTTTCCATCATTTATCTATCATCCCTTTACCTTTCCATCATTTATCTATCATCCTTTCCATTTCCATCCCTCAGTAGTTCCCAACATGAAACTCTTCATCGGAATTAAATCCTAATATAGTAATGAATATTTTAAATTCGTATTTTGGAGTAGTGTCATGGGCAAATATTGGTCAAACAGGGTGTCAAACGAAAATAGGGTAGGGGATATCCCCTTTTGCTCTCCCCACGCTACAGATAGAAAAACCATATTGGGGAAAGTTCCATGTGATGACTTATTTGTCTACTCCTTCCTCAACATTCCAGTCCTATGTGGTGATCTCAACCTCTAGCAGTTAGAGTACTAGCCATGCTTTTCCAAAATTAATATAGTTGGAATTTGGTATATAAATTTGATTATATTTAGGTTGGTTGTATATATAAAACAAAAAATTGGTCATTCTCTTGTTTGAGTTCAGCTCATTTGCCTTCGGAATATTTTACTAATCCCTGACATGAGTGCTGGAAATACGTTGGCATGGTTGTGTTATTACAACTAAATTATAATTTTATTTAATAAAAAAGGAAACAAAGAAAATGTGCTATTCCTGCTGCATTATTGTGTCAAGTCATAATGGTGCTACATTTTTGCTGAGAACTCCGACAAAATTTTGTGGTTCTGTGCCTTCCTGCTGCAAGGTGGAATGTATGGAGGGACTCTGCTTTAGTTCATGTGACAGATGCTCATTATAACAGGTCGCTTGTCATATCTACACAGGTTTCTGGGATAGCTACTGTTTGGATCGGTCATTATTATTGCATTATATATATATATATATATATTGTGTGGAATAATCATTATGGTATGCAAAGTTACATCATTAGCTTGACATCACCTCAGAGATTCTAAGATTCGGATCCAGTATGTGTCCAGTATGTGCCGACTCAGTTTCGGGAGGGGTCACGACTATACCATGGCCTGATCTTGTTTGCTATCAGTATATATAACTGAGCCCTCTCTTTATTGTCTTTCCTCCTAGCCATGCATGCCAGGGTACTCAAACAGGATTTTCTTTCCTTCCTGTCAATAAACAGTCTCTCCGTGAACCGCCCGGCATTCAGTAAGGACTATATAGTTGCAACGCCCTTTTGGAGTTCTTCCTACACGCGTGCGAATTATCTTTACCCGCCTTACAACGCCGTCCAATCACGGAAGTGAAGTTAATATCTAGATTCTTAAAAAATAAATTCTGCATTCTAGCAGTTCGTGATTAACTTCATTGGCTCAGTTAGAAGGCACTATTTATACAATCTGCATACTGGTATGGCATGTCTGACCTCCCCCTAATCCCATGCAAGCTCAAACTAAGTCTGTATAGGTCTCCCGAGGTATCGTCTCTTAAGACTAACAATTAATCATGCAAATTTAATA
Organism: Cordylochernes scorpioides; assembly: GCA_030710605.1. NCBI lineage: Eukaryota > Metazoa > Arthropoda > Arachnida > Pseudoscorpiones > Chernetidae > Cordylochernes > Cordylochernes scorpioides. The sequence continues at coordinate 82,844,383 of CP092867.1, read as the reverse complement.
ATGAATAAAAAAAGTCTTCAAAATAGAACTGATAAATCATTATTCCTCCCTTTTCTTAACTTCAGTGGAGAATCTTATCTGGGTTCCATGCACCTGTGAAGATAACGTTATCAGAATTCGACCAAATTCAGTATGTATTGTTGATTGCTGGAATTATTTCTCTTAAGCAGCATGTACACCTCACCAAGATTCCAGAAAATTGTTGCTTTAGAATAAGGTTTTGTGGGAGGAAATTCGGGAGGAATAGTGTCGCCATCCACATTTAGTCCTGGCATGTATTAGTATTGAAATACCCCCAGTTACACGGCATATAAAATTTAAAACCTTAACAAAATTAAATTGCTAAAGTTATAAAGGCGTTTTTTCTTTCCCATAACCAAGAGAATGAAATAAAATATGAAGATTGTCTCTTAGTACATTATGTCTACCCAATATCTGCTTTGGGTAAAAATAAATCGATAAATATGTATGCCTAAATACGAAAAGAAAATAAAAATAAATATAATGCAGACTGATCAAAAGTTTCTAAAATACAATTATATATATGATGCCAATAAATATTGCTGCATCACCTAAGATAATAATGGGCATGACTGAGGTAATATTTGACTAAATATAATGCATTCCCAAAAAAATTTTTTTTTTTTTTAATCTAAGAGGCTACGAATTAAACTTATTCTAGAAAGGTACATACCTTCGCGATAATACAAGATATAAAATGAAATAAGTGGATTACAAAATTAAATAAACAAAGGTATAAGGTCCGTGAATAAGTAGAAACTAAATAAATACAATTATTAATCAAAAACAAACATTATGTCAAACATTACATTCATATAACTGCAAAATTAATAATATAAATACTGATCGAGGAGCGTTCCCAGTTAACAACAACTTTGGTAGGCGGCGCTGTACGTTACCACCGCCGTACCTTCGAGGCGTTTTACACGAGTTTGATTAAGAGCGATATATTTTGTGTGCCCCTCTTTATATTTAAACACTTTATATAAATATAACTATGAAAAAACAATAGAAAAAAAATAAAAGATAAGTGGGTCAGGTGTTGATATTAAAAATAAAGAAGGCATCTCCTGACCACAAGCACATGTGCTTTTTAGATGGCAGAGCGCCATCTAGTGGAGTAAAAATAAACTAAACGTTTATTTAGCTTACTCCGAAATATTTGGCCAACCCAATTTCTTGATAAATCAAGAAAAGCCATCCACGAACGCGTTTCGCGCTGTTGGCGCTCGTCAGCGTGGAGAAGGCTGTAACCATTGCGACCAAAAATATTTTTTGGACCCAATGGCTTCCCGAGAAATCAATGTGTTAAGCGTCTTTACGCAAATTTGGCCTTAAATACCCATTTCTTGATTTCTCGGGAAGCCATTGGGTCCAAAAAATATTTTTGGTCGCAATGGTTACAGCCTTCTCCATGCTGACGAGCGCCAACAGCGCGAAACGCGTTCGTGGATGGCTTTTCTTGATTTATCAAGAAATTGGGTTGGCCAAATATTTCGGAGTGAGCTAAATTAACGTTTAGTTTATTTTTACTCCACTAGATGGCGCTCTGCCATCTAAAAAGCACATGTACTTGTGGTCAGGAGATGCCTTCTTTATTTTTAAATATAACTATATAATTGAAATATTTCGCACTCTATATTTTTGTTAATTAATATTTTTCAATCTATATTTACCGTTTATATATAAAAATTGAGTTTTTACATCTAAATAATATTTGAGCAAATGTAAACGTCTTCATATACACTTTTACACTACCTTTTCATTACAAAATTAAATTAAAAAATGTTTATATTAAATAATAACATTTTTAAAAATCGACTTTCTGGTTTACACTTTTGTATCTCATCAATTATGTATTTTTTGTATTTCTCTCTATAAAAAAAAAAATCTCGGTATCGTTTAGATTAAAATATTTTAAGTGGCATAGTTTCATGTCATATATTTAGACACAAGTTTTATATTTATTTTACAAATATTGTATAAGATGTGATTAATAAACTTTGTAAAAAAATTCTTAATACATTTTTAATAACATGACGTTATGTTTTATTCCAATAGGTAAAATAGGTTAGTTTCAGATAGGTTATAAATTAGGTTAGTTTCTGATAGATTATAAATTAGGTTAGCTTAAGGTGTGTTATAAAAAGGTTAGTTTCATTAATTAAAATAGGTTAGTTTAATCGCTAAATAAGGTTAGTGGAGCGTTCCCAGTTAGCAACAACTTTGGTAGGCGGCGCTGTACGTTGCCGGCGCCGTAGCTCTTCTCAACTTACGAAACACACCACACAATAATTTGCCATCACCTGCACAAATTCTGATGTCAAGGAATTTAAGGTCTATAATACCTTCGAAGACATCCCAGTTCGTGCCCTCTATGATTAACAATGAGGCGATCCAGAAGCAGCTAGTAGATAATCAAGTTAAAATTAAAAACTATTATGATAGACACACTAGACCGGCAGACCCATTATCTATCAAGGATAGAGTTTGGTTTCAAAAAGATAAAAGATGGATCCCAGGCCAGATAACAAACCAAGCCCATGAACCCCGATCCTTCTACGTGAAAGATCAAGAAGGCAATGAATATAGAAGAAATAGTATTCACATCCGCGAGGATAAACGGAATGAAACAACCCACACAGATTGGGAGAAACCACTAGAACTGAGCCAGGAACAAGCTAATTTGCAAGACCTGGAAGAATCCACATCACAGCATTCTACACAGCCTACATCTTCTGGACAACTCTCATCTCCTGGATCCCCAAAGAACGTGACTACCACAGGACCCCCAGAGAAATGGACCAATGGCTCCCCAAAGAACCTGATCACCACTAGATCTGGTAGGGTGGTTCGACCCCCACGCAGATTGAACCTTTGATGGTTAAGGAAGGGACATGTAATATATTTTAATCTTTAGTTTGACAAAGCCAACTATTTATCATCATCACTTAATAGCGAGCAGAATTTGCATGTAACTTGAAAAATAAACAATAAGTTTTGTTTACTGCGTCTTATTAAATTTCCATAGAGTATAAAGATTATAATTGTGTAAACGAACAACAGAACAGTACATTCGAGGCGTTTTACACGAGTTAAAAATACAATTTCGGTGAAATACTATAAATTTTACCAATATAAATTATATTTAAAAAAAAAAATTAAAAGTAAAAAAAAAATTAAATAAAATATTAAACCAATTATTCTAAAAACGAAAATTATTTTTTTAATTATCTGAAACTAACCTAATTTAACTTATCTAAAACTAACCTTATTTAGCGATTAAACTAACCTAATTTAACCTATCTGAAACTAACCTATTTTAATTAATGAAACTAACCATTTTATAACACACCTTAAACTGACCTAATTTATAACCTATCAGAAACTGACCTAATTTATAACCCATATATCTGAAACTAACCTATTTTACCTATTGGAATATAACATAACGTCATGTTATTAAAAATGTATAAATAATTTTTTTACAAAGTTTATTAATCACATCTTATACAATATTTGTAAAATAAATATAAAACTTGTGTATAAATATATGACTTGAAACTATGCCACTTAAAATATTTTAATCTAAACGATACCGGGATTTTTTTATAGAGAGAAATAAAAATATACATAATTGATTAGATACAAAAGTGTGAACCAGAAAGTCGATTTTTAAAAATGTTATTATTTAATATAGACGTTTTTTAATTTAATTTATTAATGAAAAGGTAGTGTAAAAGTGTATAAGAAAACCGTTTACATTTGCTCAATATTATTTAGATGTAAAAACTCATTTTTATATATAAATGGTAAATATAGATTGAAAAATATTAATAAACAAAAATATAGAGTACGAAATATTTCAATTCTATAGTTATACTTATATAAATTATTTAAATATAAAGAAGGGCACACAAAATATATCGCTCTTAATCAAACTCGTGTAAAACGCCTCGAAGGTACGGCGGTGGCAACGTACAGCGCCGCCTACCAAAGTTGTTGTTAACTGGGAACGCTCCAAAAATTACCATACTTAGGTATAATCTAAACTAATATGTTATATAACCCAAATATATCAAAATAAATAATAGAAAAGCGACGAATTTAAACTTATTCGGGAGGTAAATAGTGTCTCGATTAGCTAAATAAATGGGAAAAAAATGACAAGCGAAATTACAGACGAATAAAAATTTAAAGAATATAAAATTACTGTACTTAGGTATAATCTAAATTAATACATTATATAACCCAAATATTTAAAGGAAAATAATATAAAAGAGGCGAAGTCAAACTTATTTTGGTAAGCAAAGCACCCTCGCGATAACATAAAATATCAAAAGAAATAATTGGATTACCAAAAAAAAAAATAAAATGAGAAAAAATTAAAAGTAAAAGGCACGTGAATATGTAAAATTGACATTAAGTTATTATCAAGCCTAAATTAATGCTAGCATATTCGAAAGGAAAACTAATTAATACTGATTAAATTTAAAAAAGAAAAGGTTCTTAAAAGGAGGGTTAAATATGAAAGTTTAGAAGAGGATGAAACATTTCAGAGTGAAACCCTCTTGCAAACGCGAGAGGCTTCATGGGGAGCTAAGCTTAAAACCCACCTTCTCTGTTGAAAACTAGGCGTCGAATAATCTCATTGGATCTCAGAATTCCCGTCTAGAGTATTCACATCTGGCAAAGTTAATCCCAGAGATTCCCCCTCTTGAGTTGTTTTTCGTCCTACAGATGTGCGCAATTCCCCAAAGGTGTGCGAAAATAGCCTCAGATGTCAATCTAAATGTCTAGGGGCAGCTAAATTTAACTTGAGTTTGTGGTAAACAACCCAAGGGCTTTATGTGTGAAAAACAAAAAAAAAATGATTGAATTTATTGATTTGTTACTTTATGTTTCTACATATGTATCAGACTTTCAGTACAATAACTTTGATTCTTTAAATTCTGACTACTACAGGGCAGTTGGGGTAAATCCAGAAAATTGGACACAAATATTAAAACTCTTAAAACACAAACAAAAATTATTTATTTTGTACCCAACTTTGCACTATTATAAACAATATGTTATAAAAATAAATTATTCTATATACAGTCGAACCTCTTTAATTCAACACCCCAAGGGATCAGAGCTTTCGGTTGAATTAAAGGAAGTATTGAATTAAGGTTAGATGAATAGCTAATCATTTTACTCACTAAAATGATACTTTTTTTTAATCGCTTTGTAATATAAATTAATGATATCAATTGAAACCATTGTATGTACTTTTTTGTATTTATCTTTTTATTTTCATGATGAACTTTTAGTATCAGGGACAAAATGGCAATAATACATATTTTTGAAAAAAAAAACATAAATAATTACAAATATTTATTCCAATTGAAGAATATAGCAGTTGAAAGGAAATAAATATGGTAAATAAAAATAAAATTTAAAACTAATCATGAAGATCTTTTTAGAAATTCCTTTATAGATGTCTCTGTTTTTGCACTTAAATCCTATTCAGGATGTATTCCAGATGATCTATTTAAAAAAAAAACATTCATGTCTTTCTTCCTCCGGAATGTTTTTTAAATAACAAAGAGCTTTTATTGTATTAAAGGCATCCACTGCTGCTGCAGGTGTTATTGATTTTAAGTTTGAATCTTTTATAATAACACGGAAATGGAATAGTGAAATAAAATGTTATCATAATCATGATGGCTACATTTTATGAAGATTTATTTATTTGAAAAGGAAATTATTTGTAAATTTTAAAATAACTAAAATATTTCAATGCTGAAAATTAAAAAGAAAATAATATTATTAATTAGCGCATGAAGCCTAAATTCCCGTGTAAAAAAAAAAAAACAATAATGCTCGCGACATTGCGCAACGGCACTGAAAAGTGACAACTTAAACTAACAGAAACCAAAAGTGTGCAGGCGCGATTCTATCGTCGCCACCGCCGTAAAGCCTTTTTAGCGGTAAAGTTGTAAGTTAAAAAACATTCAACTGTCGAAATTTGAATTTTAAAATGGCCGAACTATCGGAACTGTTGTATTATCGATACTGTCAAATTATGGTTTGTTATTTGATAGGCCGGAGGTCGGGACATCTGAATATGGTCAAATTAAGGTAGAGTGTCGAATTTGCGTGTGTCGAATTAACGAGGTTTTACTGTAGCTGCTGTTAGCTGCCACCACTTGCTCAAGCTGTGACTGGAACCGACTGCATGGATATTTCACCTCCTTCCTGTCCACGTTGGTCACCATCTCCAGTAAAGGATGGCTCTCAGCATGTCCTTGGTATTGTGAGATTTTGCATTAAAATTTTCCTCAACTACGCCTCAAAATTAGTAACCGAGAGGATTGCAGTCTGGGCTGAAGGGTGGTCACAAGTCGAGTGTCCAGAGGTAAAGCACATTACTGTGAAGCCACGCTTGGGTTTTTCTCAACTTGTGGGTTGGTGCTGTACTACACAAATAACTAAATTTAAAAAAAAAAGGAAAAAATAGTACAAATGTGATATTGTACTGGAATAAGGTGCATAAATTAGAGAAAAAAAAGTATCTTCTTTTTGTGCAACTTAAAGTTGCTGATGGCTTGTGCCATCTATCGGAATAAATATAAACTATTTGTTGATTTTTAATTACTACAGAATTTCTGGAATAATTAAAAATCAACAAATAGTTGATATTTATTCTGAAAAATGGCACAAACCATCAGCAACTTTAAGTTGCACGATAAGAAGATGCCTTTTTTTCCCTAAATTAAACAAGTATTGGATTATAAATGGTTGTGATTTAAAAGGAGAGATTGGGTAAGAAATCTGCAAGTTGGGTGGAAGGTGGGTGTTTTTACTGCAGTCAAATCTTTAGACCAGTATATATCTTCTGGTATACATACATTCTTACAGTTAGCCTAAAAATAAGACGACTTATGGCACACTTTAAATATAGGAATTAAAATCAATTCAAAATCAATATGGCAATGAATAAAAATTAATAGTAATTGATACCATATATAAATACAGTTGAACCTGTCTATAGCACCCCCTCTTGGGACTCACCAAAATAGGGTGCTATAGAGAGGGGGTGCTATAGACAGGTCACTTTTAATGTAAATCGCACCGTACTATGTATTTAAAATTGAGAGCTATATAGCTATAGTTTTTTTTTTAATTATCCCTAGTCTAGAGGGATAGGTGGTACCAGACAGGACATGATATTCATGGTGGGTAGAGTTTACTGCAGGTGTACCACATGCCTACACATGTGGAAAGCTGTTTAACTTTTGCGCTTACAGGTGTTCCAGAGGCCTGTCTGGTTAATTTAATTATTATATACAATGTGGGTTGGGGTGGAGTGAAATAAACCTTCCATTTTTGACATCTAAAACCTGTAATTGAATCCTACTTTTTTTTTTCCAAAGATAAATTGATATAATGGCCCCATATTCTTACAAAAGCAAACTCCACTATTGAGTGCTAGTAAACAAAAGAACTCTGGCACATTTGTAATTTCAAAATCAAACTGCGCTTTCTACATGTGTAGCCATGTGGTGCACTTAGCTTTTTTTTTTTTGCTTATCCCTAGTACACGTGGTACAGGCCATGATAATCATGGTGGGTAGAAGAAGGCGACTTTTTTACTGCAAGTGCACCACATGTCTAAACATATGAAAAGCAGTTAAACTTTGCACTTACAAATATGACAGAGCCCTGTTTGGTTACTTGCACTCGTTGGTAGGGTTGAAATTTTGCAAAAATTGAGGGCCATTGGAGCATTTTTTTTTTTTTTATCAGAAAAAAGTGCCCAATGCTGGAATCGAACCCTGGTCGTAGCAGTTGAAAACCAACAGTTTAGACCATCCTTCCACCGACGCCCTATAGTACGCACTTATAGTAAAGACAGTTACTAAATACAGTAAAACCTCCATTAGAGGACACTCCAGCTAGAGGACACCTCTCTACAAGGGACAGTTTTCATTATCAAAATTACCATTTTTACTATGTAACAACTCTCTGGTAAGAGGACACCCCTCCATAAAGGACACTTTGCTCTGCAACTAAGTGTCCTTTACAGAGAGGTTTTACTGTACCTACAATGATTATCATGGCCTGTAAAATGTACACATTGGGGGAATTAATTAAAAATAATTATACACTAGAACCTCCATGAGAGTATACTCCTGCTAGAGAACACCTCTCTCTACACATGACAGTTTTTTTATCACCAAAATGATCATTTTTACTATTTAGCTGCTCTCCAGTAAGAGAACATCTCTCCTTAAAAGACACTTTTTCTCTGAAACTAAGCGTCCTTTACAGAGAGAGGTAATTTAAAACAGTATGTATAATAAATTTATATAGAATTATAATATACAGTATGGTCTCTTTAATTCAACAGACCATATTTCAATAGCTACTTTAAACACAAGGTAATAAGACCAAATCCAAATAAATAAATAGTGTGTCTTTTCGGTAACAGCGTTGTTACCATCTTCAGACAAAAGTACTGAATGATAAATAGTGTCTGAAGATGGTAACAACGCTGTTATCAAAACATCACACACTATTTAGTTATTTGGATTTGGTCTTATTACCTTGTGTTTATAATCTATAATCCAAATTGTAAAGGGAGATCAAGAGGAAAGTGGTGAGTTTCTTTATTGAGCTGTACACAAGCTTTCGGACGTCACCCGTCCTTCATCAGGTGTTGACATGAATAAGAAGGAGATGTTATATTTATAAGCGACAGTTTAAAAGTATTAAAAACAATCTGATGCACGCCCGCGAGAGCACATGCTAATAACAAAATATTTTCAATTTTACTCTGTATAAATATTATTTTGAGTTTGTATAAAGAATATCAGCCCGTTGAAAATCTGTATACCTAAGACGAAGTGAGAAAGGCGGACAACGAGAGGCGAAGACAAAAGCAAGAAAAAACAACAATAAAAATAAAAAATAAAAAATCAGCGGAATAAAGATAAAGTTAAAAGTTACGAAGAAGGTGTATCTGAGGTAGAATAAAAAACAGAATATTGGGGCGGGAGGTCAATCTTTCTGTTGAGGCTGGGGGTAGTATTAGAAACAAGGGCCTCAAGAACTAAGCGTTGGTATTTGTTTGCTATATCGCTATAAATGGGGGTTGTGTTGTCGAGATTGAAGGAATGTCCGGACTCGGCGATATGTTGGTATATGAGCGATTTTTTGTCTTTCGAGCGGATGTTACGGGCGTGTTCACTGGCTCTGATGTAACGATTGCGATTTACACTACATTGGAGAAACAGGCCGAACAATCGCCATCAGAGCCAGTGAACACGCCCGTAACATCCGCTCGAAAGACAAAAAATCTCTCATATACCAACATATCGCCGAGTCCGGACATTCCTTCAATCTCGACAACACAACCCCCATTTATAGCGATATAGCAAACAAATACCAACGCTTAGTTCTTGAGGCCCTTGTTTCTAATACTACCCCCAGCCTCAACAGAAAGATTGACCTCCCGCCCCAATATTCTGTTTTTTATTCTACCTCAGATACACCTTCTTCGTAACTTTTAACTTTATCTTTATTCCGCTGATTTTTTATTTTTATTTTTTATTTTTATTGTTGTTTTTTCTTGCTTTTGTCTTCGCCTCTCGTTGTCCGCCTTTCTCACTTCGTCTTAGGTATACAGATTTTCAACGGGCTGATATTCTTTATACAAACTCAAAATAATATTTATACAGAGTAAAATTGAAAATATTTTGTTATTAGCATGTGCTCTCGCGGGCGTGCATCAGATTGTTTTTAATATTTTTAATACTTTTAAACTGTCGCTTATAAATATAACATCTCCTTCTTATTCATGTCAACACCTGATGAAGGACGGGTGACGTCCGAAAGCTTGTGTACAGCTCAATAAAGAAACTCACCACTTTCCTCTTGATCTCCCTTTTACACTTCAAACGTGGCTATATCTCTTCTACCATGTCAAATCCAAATTGTGCCTTATAATAGCTACTTTAATTCAACCATTTAAAAAAATCCTAATGGGGCTTTGAATTAAAGAAGTTTAACTGTATATATAATTTTAATATGTGTTTCGCAGATAATTGATGCAGTTTGCCTACCACAACCTCATGGCAGTGTGCAACAGAAAATCAGTTAAGGAGCTCTACTCTAACAAAATTGACACCCTATAAATATAATTTAATTTTTTTATTATCCCTATTATAGGTGGTGTGTGTGTGTACAGGACATGATATTCATGGTGGGCAGTAGTTAGTGACTGCTTTTGCTGTAAGTGTATCACATGTCTACACATGTGAAAAGCAGTTTGACTTTTACACTTAAAGGTATGTCAAAGCCCTGTTTGGTTACTTGCACTCACTGGTTGGGTTGGACTTTTAAAAGAATCTGGGATCATTGAAGCAATTTTTTTTCAAAAAAAGTGCCCAATGCAGGATTTGATCCTGGGTCGTAGTTCTCAAAAATCAACGATTTACAACAGTCATCCACTACAACAACCCCCTTTGATAAAATATATATTGACAGAAGTCAAGCTGGGTTCTCAGGGGTTTCTTTGTTTGTATTTAAGGCCTAGGTCAGGTCAGCAATGCCTGGGTGTGTCAGCGATATTTCTTGAAATATCTTTTGTGAAAGAAGCAAAATTTTGATGTACAGTAGAATCCCCTTTTAGCTGACACCCCGCTTGCAGACACCTCTCCACAAAGGACAGTTTTCATTTGAAAAATTACGGTATGAGGGCACCTCTACCTAAAGGACACTCTGGGAACACTCTAAAGGAGGCTCTGAAATTAGGTGTCCTGTACAGGGAAGTTCAACTGTATCAAATTTAACAAGCGTTGCAACTTATAAACAATTGGGTTCACTTGGTACAATCCGGGAAATAAACTACAAGTTTTTTCCAAAACACTATGACATTTTGGTAGCAGCATTGTACTTATCCTCAAACCAAGTGAACAGCACTTAAGATGGTGGCAATGTTGTCATCAAAACATTACCAATAGATTACTTATTTGGTCTTATATCAATCAAGAAACACAGACTGACATTTCATTACAAAACTGTGGAGTGCTGGAAGCCTTAAATGTGAGGCTTTCCTTTTGCGCCATTATTCTAAAATAAAAAGCTTTTATCGGTAGTTTCTTTAATTCAACACTCCAAGGGATAAAAACACAAGGTAATTAGACCATATCTAAATAAATAAAGAGTGTGACATTTCAGTAACAACGTTGTTACCATCATCCGATAAAAGTACTGAATGTATTTTGAATTATATTGAATAACATTTGTTTATTTTACATATCGGATGCGATGTCCCAGCTTGGAATACTTGCGCCTAAATACATTTTAGAAGCTTATATACAATTCAATAAACAAGACAAAAAACAAAATTGAAAAGTTAGTTTTCTCAAACAGAAAAGAAAATCTAAAATGAATCTACAAAATTTATTGAATTTTACATACATCAACACATATTGAATTATACAATTTTACATATCTTTGTTATATACAAATTTACACATTTCTTTGATTGGATAAACACAAGGTAATAAGACCAAATCCAAATAAATAAATAGTGTGTGACATTTCTGTAACAGCAAGTAACAGAATGATCATTCAGTACTTTTGTTTGAAGATGGTAACAACGCTGTTACCAAAACGTCACACACTATTTATTTGGATTTGGTCTTATTACCTTGTGTTTATAATCTATAATCCAAATTGTGCCCTATCATCTTCGATTGGATAAAAATGATTTACTTCTGTAGCTGTGAAAGATTGGGCATTCTATCAATAAATGTATTGTGTCCTGGTTTTCCTTTCCAGAGAAGCAACTAGGATCATCCATTGCCCTGATTTTCGCCATAAATTCTCCAAAATCACCATGATTTGTAATGTACTGTACGTGGTGAAAATTAGGGTGAAAAAAAATAAGGAATTCCAAATAGGAAAATTTTCTGAAAGGTTTCATTAGTATAAACTATTGTTTCAGCCATTCTTGATCCTATGAAGTTGTGAATTATAGTTGAAGAATGCGGTTAAAAATAAATTAATGTGTTCAATCGATAGATTGGCCATTTATATTTGATTATCAAAGATTCTATGTGATCGGTGAAAATAAAGTCGAACCTCTTTAATTCAACACCCCAAGGGATCAGAGCTTTCGGTTGAATTAAAGGAAGTGTTGAATTAAAGTTATTCAGATGATTAGCTAATCATCTAACTAACTAAAATAATATTATTTTAAAATAGCTTTGTAATCTATATATATAAAAATGAATGTATGTGTGTGTGTCTGTCTGTCCTTTATGCCTGACCAAACCACTCATTGGAACGCCATGAAACTTTGGGAAGTTATTTAGTATAGTACTGGGAAGGTTTCTAGCAAATAAAATTTTTGAAATAACTTTTCGCTTTAAAATAATCAAGATAAATATTCTAATTTATCTGTTACTAGCGGGCGTACCCGGCTTTGCCCGGGTTTTACCCGAGTAAAGGTTTGTCTAACGAATCTCTCGATAAAGTGAACATTTTTTCCCCGGTCCCTTGAAAAATACTCGATAAGTTGAATAAAATCAATATTAATTGGTTTCCTCGGTAATTGGAAGTTAAAGGAATAGTATCTTGCCTTGGAATTGTATCATTATTCTTGTATGGACGTACCCGGCTTCGCCCGGGTTTTACCCGAGTAAAGGTTTGTCTAACGAATCTCTCAATAAAGTGAACATTTTTTCCCGGTCCCTTGAAAAATACTCGATAAGTTGAATAAAATCAATATTAATTGGTTCCCTCGGTAATTGGAAGTTGAAGGAATAGTATCTTGCCTTGGAATTGTATCATTATTCTTGTCTCAAATAAATTGCCGTGTCATCCTGAATTTTGTCTTTCCTAATTTTCTACATTACAAAATCATCGTATCATCATGATAATATTTAGAGCAGATTGTTGAATTATAACAGATAAATTAGAATATTTATCTTGATTATTTTAAAGCGAAAAGTTATTTCAAAAATTTTATTTGCTAGAAACCTTCCCAGTACTATACTAAATAACTTCCCAAAGTTTCATGGCGTTCCAATGAGTGGTTTGGTCAGGCATAAAGGACAAACAGACCACACACACACACACACACATACATTCATTTTTATATATATAGATAATTCAACAATCTGCTCTAAATATTATCATGATGATACGATGATTTTGTAATGTAGAAAATTAGGAAAGACAAAATTCAGGATGACACGGCAATTTATTTGAGAAAAGAATAATGATACAATTCCAAGGCAAGATACTATTCCTTTAACTTCGAATTACCGAGGGAACCAATTAATATTGATTTTATTCAACTTATCGAGTATTTTTCAAGGGACCGGGAAAAAAATGTTCACTTTATTGAGAGATTTGTTAGACAAACCTTTACTCGGGTAAAACCCGGGCGAAGCCGGGTACGTCCATACAAGAATAATGATACAATTCCAAGGCAAGATACTATTTATTTAACTTATAATTACCGAGGGAACCAATTAATATTGATTTTATTCAACTTATCGAGTATTTTTCAAGGGACCGGGAAAAAATGTTCACTTTATCGAGAGATTCGTTAGACAAACCTTTACTCAGGTAAAACCCGGGCGAAGCCGGGTACGTCCGCTAGTATTTATATAAATTAATGGTATTACAGTGGACCTTCGGTTTGCGAGCATAATCCGTTCCAGAGCCATGCTCGTACTCCAAAACGCTCGTAGTGCGAAACTAATTTCTTATTTTTAATAATTGAAACTCGGGCAATTCTTCTTGCTACGAACAATTGCACAGTTTCCCACATTTTACATATTTCCCGAATCTGATCTGAAGGGAGGGATCCCAGTGAATTTTCATCCATCACGATTACGGGCAACCATCACGAGTTGCTCGTAATGCGAAATTTCACTCGTAATCCGAGATAAAATTTTTCAAAAAATTTTGCTCGTACTGCGAAAAGCTTGTACTCCAAGGTGATCGTAAACCTAGGGTCCACTGTAATTGAAACCATTGTGTGTGTAATTTTTTTTTTTTCATGTATGTGTGTGTGTTTGTAATTAACTTTTAGTACCAGGGACAAAATGTAATTATAACATATTTTTTGAAACATAAATAATTACCAATAATATTTTATTCTAATTGAAGAATATAGCAGTTGAAAGGAAATAAATATGGAAAATAAAAAGAAACTTAAAAAAGTATTTTAAAATACTCATGAAGATCTTTTTAAAAATTCCTTTATAGATGTCTGTTTTTGCACTGAAATCCTATTCAGGATATATTCCAGATGGTCTATTTGAAAAAAAAACATGCATGTCTTTCTTCTTCTGGAATGTGTTTTAAATAACAAAGAGTTTTTATTGTATTAAAGGCATCCACTGCTGCTGCAGATCTTATTGATTTTGTGTTTAAATCTTTTATAATAACATGGGAATCGAATATTGAAATAAAATGTTATCATAATCATTGTGGCTACATTTTATGAAGATTTATTTATTTAAAATGAAATTATTTGTAAATTTTAAAATAACTAAAATATTACAATGCTGAAAATTATAAAGAAAATAATATTATTAAATAGCGCACGATTCCTAAATTCCCGCGTAAAAAATAAACAACACTAGCAACATTGCGCAACGACAGTGCAAAGTGAAACAAACTAACAGAAACCAAAAGTGCGCAGAGGCGATCCTATCGGCGACCGCAGATGCCGATCATCGCCGCCATAATACCGTTTAGCGGTAAGGTTGTATGTAAAAAAACATTCAACTGTCGAAATTCGAATTTTTAAATGGTCGAACTATCGGAACTGTTGTATTATCGATACTGTCAAATTACGGTTTGTTATTTGTTAGGCCGGAGGTCGGGACATCAGAATATGGTCGAATTAAGGTAGAGTGTCGAATTAACGAGGTTATACTGTAGATATTTTTGCCAAACTATGTATTCAATTTGTTGAGGTCGTTTTATAAACTCTCACTACCCAAAGAAGAATCTGATATTGCTGGGAGTTTAATCTTTGCTAACATATTTTATTAATAAATTTATACCATATTTCAGATCTATAGTATTGGCCTGAAAACAATTTTATATAAAATTAATATTTTTTAGCATCCAATCCCCACATATTCCCACAAAGTGAAAATAACAGATTTTTCATACGATTAGTTTTACCTAAAATATCATTAATATGGGGTGTAAAATTAATTTTTGCCTTGATTCTGTGATTTGAAATTTTATACCTAAAATTTTTACTTCTTCTACCGGTTTTATTATAAAGTTTGAAGTTCCCATTGGAATCTTTTGTTTGCCGTGTAGATGTAGTAAGTTGGTTTTCTCTGGGCTTAGCTTCAGTTTGTTTCTTGTACACCATTGTGTTACATAAATTGAAGTATTTTCTGTTTCATTTTTTAACCCTTCTATGGTCTTGTGCCAACAAATAATGGAAACATCATCTGCCTAACAGATTATTTCAGTATTAGGGAACACGAAGTTGACCAACAAATCATTCAGCAGTATATTCCACAATAAAGGTGATAATGGCCGCCTTGAGGACATCTCTGATAAATATTTTGAAATTGTTGTATTCGAGGTGAGACTTATTTTTCTTCTCCGATTTAAAAATTATTAGATGATTTTTATAAAAACTGTCTGGACATGGTCTTCAACCATTTTTTTTTTTATTATAGCAGGCCACCACGCATTATCAAACGCACCACTTATATCAATGCAACCATCCAGTACTTTTGTCTGATGATGGCAACAATGCTCAAAACATCACACACTATTTAGATTTGGTCTTATTTACCTTGTGTTTCTAATCTAAACTCCAAATTGTACCATTAGAATTTTCAGATGAATTAGAGTTGTTGAGTTTTGGTTAAAGTGGCTGATTAGGTTTTGAGAAACTTCTGAAAAGAGTGTTGAATTAAAGTTGGTTAAATTAAAGAGTTTTTATTTGTGTTCTTTAACTAATTTAAAACAACATTTTCTTTGTTGAAATTTTAATTATGGAACAGTTGGGCAGATAAAAAGAATTCTGCCCCCCTCATCATTTACTGTAAAAAATACAACCTAACCTGAACTGGGTGAAATTCTGTTTATTGGTGCAACAAATGTACTCAAACAATTATTTACAAAGTTTATAATACAAATTTGTAAACACAATAGTCTCCCATGAGAGAAAACATGGCTAAACTCTCATCAAACTTCCAAACTAAACTAATGAGAGACCAACTTCAAGAGAGACATGGTTTTAGACTATCTCTCATGGAAGACTTGACTGTAAATATACATGTCATCGGGGAGATCATAATTCAATGAACTTGACAGCTGAGACTTTGTCATGGACCTCCTTCAACTTTGTCTTATACCTCGGGTCAAACTGGGACTCCACATAGTTCCTTACTGTTGTGATGTAAGGGGTCAGGGAGGGGTCAGGCAGGAGGTGGGCTACCCCCGACTTTACCATCTCAAGCTCCAGCCCCTCCTCTGTCAACTGCCCCGCTCCAAACTGATAGCTGGTCCAGTAATTGAAAGCCTCCCACTCTCTCTGTACCATCTCCTGCTCACCTGCCTCGTGTAGCTTCAGCAGGACGTCCAACAACATCCGCCAGGCTTCTATGTCCTTCTTATTGACCTCGTAGTTCAGATAGGAGAACAGAAGTCTTAGACCACTCTCCCAGTCTTCTTCTGCCTCGTAATGTGGGAGCAAGTTAAGTACAAGCTTCCATGATGGATCTAGCTGATGTATTTTCTTAAGTGTTTCAATCTTTTCTTTATGGTGTTGATTGGAGGTCGATACAAAATTATAGTAATAAATATAGGCATTTAAATGATTTGGATTCTTTTTAATA
Source organism: Cordylochernes scorpioides (assembly GCA_030710605.1). NCBI lineage: Eukaryota > Metazoa > Arthropoda > Arachnida > Pseudoscorpiones > Chernetidae > Cordylochernes > Cordylochernes scorpioides. Next base: position 82,827,476 of record CP092867.1, on the reverse strand, counting down.
TATTGTTTCAATATAGATTCAATACGTTTATTATTTCCTTCGGTCAATAAAAGTATATCAATATAAGTTAGGATTAAAATATCATTTATTCCTTCTAGTTTATTAAAATATAAATCCATTGATGTTTTAATTAAATCCTTTATTAGAGTTTCTGACTTTTTATTTGAAAGAACATCCTTTTTTAAGTCAACAGATTCTTTTATTATTTGATAAGCATCAATTAAGCTAGTTATGTAATTTTTTTGCTTTAATTTCTTGTTTACATCTGAAAATGAATTTTTACTTTTATAAATATTTTTTAAAACCATCATCGATAATTCCAAATTTATTTCTGACTTCCCAAGTTGCTTACATACATTTAAATTCTGGACAAAATCATGAATAATTTCATCATTATCTGACATATTTGCTATGGTCTTTAGTCCTGAAGTAAATAAGTAATGATCAATGTAACGATTATATTTTGATATTTCTATCATATTTTTTGCGACATTATGGTAATCATTTTAACAAGATATGGTTTATTTAACTTTATACGTTCCTTTATTTTGCTGGTCGATTTTAATTTTGGCTTATTTAATTGTATATTTAGATCTTCCTTTGTGACTAAATTGACTACTTTAATTAATTTATTTAAACGATCATTATCAAAATCGTACCATTTTTCCATTCTAACTTTTGATAAATATATAAATAGCTTTTTTGAAGATAAAAGTGGTACCTATATAGTCAACGCGAAGATTATATAAACACGTTGAAGTAAAATAAAAACAATAACATTAATTGATATATGGTATCTGTGAGTTTTATTATTATTAAGCTCCTTTTTAAATTTGAAAATTTAAATGTTATATTTTGAAAGTTTTATTTAAATTTTAAAACTTTTACGGGATGGTTTAAAATATAAAATGTGAATATTATTAAAATATATTATTTAATATTAAAAAATAGTAAAAATGTGAAAATGTACTGGGATAAGGTGGATAAATTAAGAAAAAGGCATCTCCTTATCATGCAACTGAAAGTTGTTGATACCTTGAGGAAATATCTTTATTTACGGGGCTGCTAACCAAAATGAATGATTTTTGAGCCCCGATGGACGCATAAAGCGGAATATAGATAAAGCATAGTTGGAGGGGCCTGGGGATGGGTGGCCAGGGGATCATCGCCAGGTGAAGCCAGGAAATCCGGAATGTAGAGGAGGATCGGGGGGGGGGGGGGGGGGGGCAGGTTGGTGATCCGCGGAGATCAGGGGGAGGCAGAGACGGGTTCAATAGAGTTGAGCCCAGGGGTGACCTTGAAGAGCGGAGAAGCTACCTTGGATCGAAGCAACGTTTATCGGTGGTACAAAATGTTCTCAGAAGGCCGAGAAGATGTGAACGACGAAGAGCGTGCTGGACGCCCGAGCACTTCAACAACAGACGAAAAAATTAATGAAGTGGAGAAAATGATATTGGCCAATCGTCGAATCACCGTTAGAGAAGTTGCTGAGGATCTAAACATATCGATTGGCTCGTGCCATTCGATTTTTATCAATGATTTGGGCATGAGACGGGTCGCCGCGAAATTCGTACCAAAATTGCTAAATTGTGACCAAAAACAGCATCGCATGAACATTGCTAATGAGATGTTGGACTCTGTCCGCGACGACCCAAATTTGCTCCAGAGGGTCATAACTGGTGACGAAGCGTGGGTTTATGGTTATGACATGGAAACCAAAGCTCAATCATCTCAATGGAAGCTGCCGCACGAACCAAGACCGAAAAAAGCGCGCCAAGTTCGGTCGAATGTGAAAGTTTTGCTGACAGTTTTCTTCGATTGTAGGGGCGTGGTGCATCATGAGTTTTCGCCACAGGGTAGAACGGTCAATAAGGAATATAACTGCAAGATATGAGCAAATTGCGCGAAGCAATCCGCCAGAAACGCCCGGATTTGTGGAAGAACGAAAATTGGCTTTTGCACCACGATAACGCCCCTGCTCACACATTGTTGCTTGTGCGCGACTTTTTGGCCAAAATCAATACACTAATGATGCCTCAGCCACTGTATTCCCCAGATCTAGCCCCCTGTGACTTTTTCTTGTTCCCTAAACTGAAGAGGCCCATGAAAGGACGACGTTACGCTACGCTTGCTGAGATAAAGACGACATCGAAGGAGGAGCTGAAAAAGATTTTAAAAAAATATTTTTTGAAGTGCTTCGAAGATTGGAAAAACCGTTGGCACAAGTGTATATTATCTCATGGGGATCACTTTGAAGGAGACAAAATAGGTATTCATGAATAAATAAATAATTTTTGAAAAAACAAACGTCGCGATACTTTTTGAACACACCTCGTACATTTCTTTTCTTACCCCATTCATTTTTTTTTTAAATCAAAATGCTTAATCAAATATTTACCATTTATATAACAACTTCGTTTTTTTTTAACACTCAACAAACTTGGTTTTTTCAAAGAAAACTCACCTTGTTTTCTAATATTTTTTCAACGAAAACTCGCTGGCTTTCTTACAATTTTTTATATATTTTTATTTTTTATTTCCAAAAGCCCTAACAGAAAAATTCCCTCGATTTTGTTTTCCCCATCTCGAGCTGAATTGTGTAGGCATCTTTTTCTTTTTTTTTTCTCACTCAACAATGCATCAAAGCGCATTCACTTTGATTTCTTATAATTAAATTTTATTTTGATTTCTCAAAAGCCCTAACAGAAAAATTCCCTCGATTTTGTTTTCCCCATCTCGAGCTGAATTGTGTAGGCATCTTTTTCTTTTTTTCTCTCTCACTCAACAATGCACCAAAGCGCAATCACTTTGATTTCTTATAATTAAATTTTATTTTTGATTATTTCAAAAGCTCTAACAGAAAAATTCCCTCGATTTTGTTTTCCCCATCTCGAGCTGAATTGTGTAGGCATCTTTTTCTTTTTTTTTTCTCTCAACAATGCACCAAAGCGCATTCACTTTGTTTTCTTATCATTAAATTTTATTTTTGATTTCTCAAAACCCTAACAGAAAATTTCCTCGATTTAGGTTCCCCACCTCGAGTTGAATTGAAATGGCATCATCATTTTTTTTCTCTTCCTTATACTCAACAATTATTTCACCAACACCATTCTCTTTTAACTTTTATGTCACATACAATACTTGTATATAGCCTCCCAGTACCCATAATTAATTTTTCCCCCACAAAATTACTTTTCCCTTACAGAATTCACTTCAGGTTACCCCCTTTTGAATTCTTCACATGTAGGGGGCGCATCTGTCATAATTTGTATATACCAAGAAGTAACCCCACCACAATATATGCAATGTATGATCCAAAAAGTTTTAATAAAAGTTAGGCCTCGCGAACTAGAGAGAACAGCCATTATCAGGATTTCATTATCCAGGAAGTAAAGGTTATTACCCAGGAACTATAAAACTAAGTTCAAAGACCTTCTTCTTCCTGGAGGATGGTAATCATGAAAAGACAATGGAGGTACCAATATCCAATCAGAGTTCAGCATGAAACCCTAACAGCCAACCAAATGTAACCACGTAGATGATTTCAACCAATGAGAGAAATAGAGAGTTAACGAGGAAAATCTCGGACTCAAAGTTAGTCAGTTGGGAGCTCGACCTGACGAGGAGCAAGACGTGCTTAAGCCCTTCTCACAAAGGTAAAACATCTTATTTTCTCCGAGCATGTGAAAGTCAAGTACTCCATTAGTTTCAAACCCTTCTCTCCCTTAATTGCGAGGTCCTATTTTCAACCCCATCCTGTGTCCCTCTCGTTATTTCCCCTGTGAAAAACCTACCATCTCGACCAAACGACTGCGCCATCAACCACCACAAGTCACCAACCCTACAGTAAGTCAACAGGGTCTTACATAGGAAGAACAAACAAAAAAGGGTCCAACCAAATCAAATCGAATAATATTATATATATTATTTTTTTAATTGAATATATGTATTTTAATATTATTCCCCTTTTCTCTATCCCATTAATTTCTATTAATAAATTTTATTAGATGAAAAATACTAGCCTATTAAATGCACAACCTTGACACCTGATATGTAAAAAAATGTAATAGGTATTGTAATATGTTTTGTTTATGTTATTATTAATGAAAGATATATTTTTATATATGTCTTATTTTATTTATCTTAAGTGAACAACGTGCAACATGCTAATAATGCAAAGTTAGATGTATAGTACACATTTATAAAAACAACAATGTTGGTCGATGGTCAAATTTATATGAACATATTATATTATATTACATCTCCTTCCTTAAGATTTGAAACGGAAAAAAAAAGCCTACATATTAATAAGTAAGTCTGTTAGGTGTCTTTACAAGTCTTCCCGATCTTGTTCTGACTTCAGTGGGTTTCTCAGGATCACTGCTTTCTATTTCTGAAGGTTGAAGACTAGTGTCTGCCTGACTTGGTCCTGGTGTTGCTTCTGACTGAAACCGAACAGTTCTAGGCAAGTAAAGATCTTTCGAATTTCTTCTTATCACTTCTCCATGCGGTGATTCGACAAAATACGATCTCGGTGTATCCGCAACATCTTTAATTGTGGTTGGCATCCAACCATTCCGGTGTTCAAATAAACAAAATCATCTTTTTGCATTTTACAATGCTCTTTAGATCCTCTATCATAATATCCTTTTTGAACAATTTGTCTTTCCCTCCATCTATTCTGAACGTTCTTAATGTTTATCTTTCTTGGCCTAAGATAACTATTTGTATAGGGTAATTTAGTTCTGATATCTCTTCCAAAAAGTAGTGCTGCGGGGGACTCCACTCCATCAATCTTTGTTGATCTAAAATTGAGAAGTGCCAAAAAAGGATCTTCATCAGCTTGTCTTGCCTTTTTAATCAAATTTTTAATTGTTTGAACATTTCTTTCTACTAGACCATTAGATTTCGGATGCAATGGACTCGATGTTATATGCTTAAAATCCCAATCTTTTAAAAACTTTTTGAACATATATAGTTGTTAAATTGAGGTCCATTATCAGACATTATTATCTGAGGTATGCCATATCTTGCAAATACAGATTTTAATTTTCTTATCACAGTTTTTGTTTTAGTATCTGTTAGAAGTGCAATTTCTGGAAATTTTGAAAAGTAATCCACCATGATAAGATACTTTTCCCCCTAGAGTTCAAACAAATCAATTCCTACTTTTTTCCAAGGAAGATCTTCAACTGGATGAGGAATGAGAGGCTCTTTTTCTTGTGATCTTCTGTTTCTGATTAGATTCATTTCCTCAGGTTTAATTAGATTTATTTCCTGAGCTGCATTCAATCCCAGTAGGATACTTTTTCAATCTACCACTAGAAATTCCAAAACAAAACATTTGAATCCATATACAACTAATAGTTAAATTTTTCAATATACTCTTATTGAATGACCGTTATAGGCTGTTAATTTTAAACTCGTTTTTTCCAGTGTTTTATTTGTATTTAAAGATTTAAAAACTTCAATAGGCATTACATTGCATTGAGATCCTGTATCAATCTTGCATTCTATATCAAAATTTTCAATTTTAACTTTAATCATCCATTCATTTTTGTTGCAAGCTGTGATTACATCTATTGTATAAAATTTTCCAAATTTTCTTCCTGTACTTCTCAAACTTTTTTTATAAAAGCAATATTTTGAGAAATGATTGTTTTTTTTTGCAATTGTTACAAATTTTTCCAAATGCTGGACATTGAAATTTTTCATGACCAAGTCCACATTTATTACAAAAATATTTGCTTGCATTTGCATGTTTATTTTTACCAGCTTGATATGCATTTTGCATTTTGCTGTTTCTATACTTTTTTGCATAGGTGTTTTTTATAATTATTATTTATAGAATCAACATTTGAATTTTTACTATTACTGATATTTTTAACTTGCTCTTTTTCAGCTTCATGAATTTTACATATTTCCAGTGCTCTACCTAAATTCAATTCTCTCTCTTTTAGTAGTCTTTCTCTCAATGTATCATCGAGCATTCCACAAATAAGTCTTTATTTTATTAGGCTTTAAGCTAATTCACCAAACTCACAAGATTTACTTCTTTTTTAAAATTCCATTACATAACTTTCTATCCCTTCACCTACATTTTGACTTGTAAAAAAGACATATCTTTCTTACGTTGTATTTTTTAATGGATCGCAATAGTCCTCAAATTGTTTCAGAATAATATCTGGATTATATTTATCCTCTTCCTTATCAAATTTGAAGTTATTATAAATATCTATTGCATTTTCACCAGCTATATTTAAAAATATGGCGGTCTTTGTGTTATCCTTTTTTTCGTTTAAGCCTGACGCTTCCAAATAGATTTCAAATCGTTGTTTGAATCGCTTCCAGTTTTCAGACAAATTACCAAGTATTTCTAATTCCTTAGGAGATTTTAAATCCATTATTTTTACTGTTGGAAAAATAATCTTTTACTTACGATTAATTTCTTCCAAGTTTCATTGGCATTCCTTTAAACTGGCTTTTTCTTTTAGCTGGCTGTCGGCTGCGCGATGTAATATGTTTTGTTTATGTTTATTATTAATAAAAGATATATCATTTATCTTAAGTAAACAACGTGCAACATGCAAATAATGTAAAGTTATTTATTTATTTATTTCATCTCAATTTGCAGGTGTTACATTCGAGCACAGCTCGCGAGTCACCTTGTCCAGATTATTTACACATGGCGAGTTGTAATGCTGGAGTGGCCCCCCGAACCTTACAGGAGGGCAGTTGTTGGGTGTTTGGCTGTCAGCTAGCCGTTGGGTCCAGGTCGTCGGATTCGGTGGCTGAGGTCACCAACTGTAGGAATTCTTCTTTTTTTGAGTTTGATTCCGTTGAAATTCCAGAAAACGATTTTTAAAGGTAATTTGCCTTTCATTGTAAGAAAGTTTTGATAATTTCTAATAACTTTTCGCACAGTTCCCTGGTGTCAGAATGAGTAGTTTTCTTTTTTGAAGTTTCAGCGTAACTTGCCTTTTGTTTTTCAACAATTGCTTCTTCTGTTTTAGTGGAGCTTGCTTGAGGTATGGTGTTAGGGGAGTTTTGTCTGGGAGGCTTTAGCTGCTGTTGTTGTGGCTTCGGAAAATTTGGGCATCCGCGGTAATTGGCTGTGTGCGCCTCTCCACAGTTAGCGCACTTTGGTGGGAGCTGTTTCGACTTTCTTGGACAATCCTTCGAATGGTGTTCTTCAGCACACTTGACGCATTTGGGCTTCAAAAAGCAGTTTAGCTGGCCATGCCCAAAGCCCTGGCAGTTAAAGCATTGGGTCACTCGATTTGTAGTCCTGAATGATTCCACGACTATTTTTTGGTAAAGTATTTCGGTTATTCCATAGATTCGTTTATTTTGTTCATTTTTCGGTAGCTCTACTAGGACTATATTCATCGGTATTTTGGTCGATTGTCTATGGAGTCTTTTGACAATGACCTCAGTGAAGCCTATTGAGACCAGTTCAGCTACGACGTCTTCTTCTTTGAAGGCTGTTGATACCCCCTTCAATACCACTTTCAGTGGTTTTTCCTCCTGTAGTCTGTAGGAGTATCCTCCATTATTTTTCTGTACATACTCCCTGATTTTTTTGAAGTCGCCTATGTTTTTCGATTTAATTATGTGCTTTTTGCCAGAAATCGTGACTTGGAATGGTTCCATGCACAAGTCTTTTAGTTCTTGGCAAAGAAGCTTCCAATCTGCTACATTTTCTGCAATAACAGGAGGAATTCTCGGTTTTTTCACGTTAGTGACTGTGGTCCATGGGCCATCGTTGTCGTTATTTTCTTCATCGTCTTGCAGTGGGTGAGCTGCGTTCATTTGTTGAGAAACTCCAGTTTCGGGACTTTGTTCGTCGATGTCCATTCTAGGCGTCTTCAGATTACGCTCGCTCCTAGTTGGCGATCTTGAGTCATCCGATTGGGAGCCGCGAGTTCTCTTCTTTGATTGAACCGTTTCCTCAAGTTTATACTCGATTCCACATTTGTCTAGGATCTTCGTTATTAAGGAGGCTTCGATTATGCATAGTTTCTCGCCAGTTGGTCCGATCGTCGATTTAATTACAATCGGTGGCATATTATTTTTTTTTTTACATCCAATTTAATATATTAATGTAAAGTTAGATGTATATTACATATTTATAAAAACAACCATTTTGGTCGATGGTCAAATATATATAAACATATTATATTATATTACAGGTATTGTGGCAACAAGCTTCAAAGGTTGGCTTTCTGCAGTCTAAGAAAAGGGACAGCCAGGCAAGAAAAATAAGTTAAAAATCCCGTTCTTTCAATAGCGCCCAACGTAGGTTTTTTTTTTTTCAGAAAAACTATTCTATATAGTGAAATAGGACCACTCGACCTGAGTGTTCAGCTCTCCGGCTGAAAATAAATAAATAAACTGCAGATATTTAAAATCTTGCAAGTTTGTTGTCCAACCGTCAAATAGGTTCTGTAAACAAGTTATTTAGATGTATAAAATGTTATTATATATTTAAATAATTTGTGTCAACTTATAGGTATAAGATAAAATAAATTCTATAAATAGTACATTTAGGGTGATAAAAATAGGGGTAAGCAACATCAGATTATTTTGAACTAGAATTTCAAAATTTTCAACTAAAAATGCGTATTATAACTTATATTATTAGTTATGGTATATATAAGCATTTAATGCTTTAAAATGTGGATTTTAAAGTTCTGCCCAATCTTTTAAGATTGAAATAAGAATCCTGGTTTCCCCATTATTAAATATAAATTTATAGCAATATGAAACTTCTTTAAAAAAACAATTTCAAGCCAAGTTGTGTACTAGTTAAGGGTATTCAAGGTTAAATTTAGATCTCCCCAAAGACATGATTGGCATGACAATGGCAGCCTCTTCCCCCCCAACTTCAACACCAAGGAAGAAGCCTAAAATATCTCACAAACATGCATGGTGTCACAAGTATTCCTCTTGGTTCCTTTGTCAAATTTTCTTTGATTATTCGACAATCCTATTTTGTAGGGCAATTTATTAGTATTCATTTTTTTAATTTACTAGCGGATGTACCCGGCTTCGCCCGGGTTTTACCTGAGTAAAGGTTTAACTAACGAACATTTTTTAAAACAATTCTCAATAAACTTATTTAAAAAATATATATTTTGATAATTTTAAGCTCGTAAATTTGAATATTTTGATAAAGAGAACATTTTTCCCGGTCCCTTGAAAAATACTGGATAAGTTGAATAAAATCAATATTAATTGGTTCCCTCGGTAATTGGAAGTTAAAGGAATAGTATCTTGCCTTGGAATTGTATCATTATTCTTGTCTCAAATAAATTGCCGTGTCATCCTGAATTTTGTCTTTCCTAATTTTCTACATTACAAAATCATCATTTTATCTATTCTCCCAATATATATGTTGTAGATAAATGATAAAACTAATTTTGACTTGTGCGCAATTAATAGTTAGAAAATCTTACTTTTGAAAATAATCTTTAAGATAATAAATTTAGTGATAGTAAAACTTATAGATAACTAGCGGACGTACCCGGCTTCGCCCGGGTTTTACCCAAGTAAAGGTTTGTCTAACGAATCTCTCGATAAAGTGAACATTTTTTCCTGGTCCCTTGATAAATACTCGATAAGTTGAATAAAATCAATATTAATTGGTTCCCTCGGTAATTGGAAGTTAAAGGAATAGTATCTTGCCTTGGAATTGTATCATTATTCTTGTCTCAAATAAATTGCCGTGTCATCCTGAATTTTGTCTTTCCTAATTTTCTACATTACAAAATCATCGTATCATCATGATAATATTTAGAGCAGATTGTTGAATTATAACAGATAAATTAGAATATTTATCTTGATTATTTTAAAGCGAAAAGTTATTTAAAAAATTTTATTTGCTAGAAACCTTCCCAGTACTATACTAAATAACTTCCCAAAGTTTCATGGCGTTCCAATGAGTGGTTTGGTCAGGCATAAAGGACAAACAGACACACACACACACATACATTCATTTTTATATATATAGAAAAAACTTGTTATCATCGTCGCAATGGGGGCGCTGCTTGTGAGTTAAATCTACAAATCTGCAAATAACTCTAAGGATATTCAAGATATTCAAGAAATTATTTTTCAAAAACCTTCCCGGGGATATACCTAATAATATACCAAATTTTCACGGCGATTGGATGTATGGTTTTTGAATCTATAGAGTACAAACATACAGACAGACATTCGATTTTATATATATAGATAGATTTGTTATACAATATAACCTCGTTAATTCGAACATATTCTGATGTCCCGAACTCCGGCCTATCAAATAACAAACCATAATTCGACAATATCGATAATACGACATTTCCGATAGTTCGACCATTTTAAAATTCGAATTTCGACAGATTAATATATATATATATTTTTACATACAACTTTACCGCTAAAAAGGTATTACGACGGTGGCAAGCGGCGATCGGCGGGCGCCGATAGAATCGCGTCGTCACTTTTGGTTTCAGTTTCACTTTGCAGTTCTGTTGCGCAATGTCGCGAGTGTTATTGTTTGTTTGTTTGTTTGTTTTTTTACGCGGTAATTTAGGCTTCGTGCGCTAATTAATATTATTTTCTTTTTAATTTTCAGAATTAAAATTTACTAATAATTTCCTTTTAAATAAATAAATCTTCATAAAATATGTAGCCACAATGATTATGATAACATTTTATTTCAATATTCCATTTATGTGTTATTATGAAAGATTTAAACACAAAATCAATGACACCTGCAGCAACAGTGTTGGGCCATTTTTCACAAAACAAACCCAACAATGATGTAAACATTTTACATCATATATGCACAGTGTCTCGTCGAAGTGTTTGTTGTCCAGATGGAGAATTTGGACTGGCTCTGGGCTTGTATCCCGAAGCCCGCTGCAAAAAGGCCCAGATGGAGAATGTACATATGTAATATATGTTTATAACCAATCCCTTCCTTTATATGCAAGATGAAAGGTCTAAATTTTTATTATATATATATATACCACTTCGAAATTTTAAAATTATATTTTTTTATTCCAAAGAATAAAATTAATTATATATATATTCTAGATAGATTAGATATTTTTTTTTATTTTAAAGATAACAATATAAAAATTTTAAGAAGAAATACTAAATTAAAATCTCAAGGAATCGAGCTGATACATTTTATTATTTTTTTATTATTAATTTGAATTTACCTTTAATCCAAAGAATAATTTTTTATTTTTATTTTTTTGAATATATTCTGCGAAATTAAATTTCTCTTTCTTTTTACTCTGTAAAAAGAAGATAAAAAATTTTTTGGGGGGACGCGATTTTTTAAAAATTTAGTCAGTTAGAACCGAAGAGCCAAAGGGAATGGAGAGAGCAAATCGAGTCGAGAGAAATGGGCTAGGATGGTGAGTAGAAGAATAGACAAAATGGTAAGTTTACTATACCCTATAAAATTTCCTTTGTGGGCCAAAAGGCTCGTTTATAGAATATAAACCACATATAGCACTTAATAGGTTTTTTTTGGCAGCAATCTCTACTATATAGTATATATCAAATAGAAGATTTTCCGTTTTATATTTCGATGGAATTAAAAGTAAAGAAACGTTTATTAGGAAAGTATCTTTTATCTTGCATATAATCTACCCCTTATCCCAAATTATAGATAGTTTTAGTTATAATAAAATTTCATATGTATTTCATTCACCAATTTGTATTTTTTTGTGTTTTATACCAGACTAGACATAAATTCCCATTAAGTGTATTGGAATGAAGTGTGTGTGTTATTCAAATCGCAAAGGTGATGATTATACACTTTATCATTATAGAAATTAACCCAATAATATTGTTGCATTAAGACAATTTTTTATGTTAACCCACTTTGAGGTTTACCCTTGGTACCATGTTATAATACGGGGGTTGAACTTTGCATAGAGGATTTGATATACTAAATAAATTTCAAAATTTGAAAGTGTGTTAACATTTAGGTGTTTATATTAATCGTATATTGTATTTTTTTTTTGTGTGTTTGCCGTGGCGAGCCTTTTCTTTTTTGGTGAGTTTATTTTATCAATTAGTTACCAATACAACGTATTTCGACATATACAAAAGCGACTTAACAACAGTAGATGCCTTTAATACAATAAAAACACATTCCAGAGGAAGAAAGACATGCATTTTTTTTAAATAGACCATCTGGAATACATCCTGAATAGGATTTCAGTGCAAAAACAGACATCTAAAAAGGAATTTTTAAAAAGATCTTCATGATTATTTTTAAAATATATATATTTTATTTCTTTTTATTTCCCTTTTTTATTTCCTTTCAACTGCTATACTCTTCAATTAGAATAAAATATTATTTGTAATTATTTATGTCTCAAAAATATGTATTATTGCCATTTTGTCCCTGATACTAAAAGTTAATCATGAAAATAAAAAAAATAAATACAAAAAGTACATACAATGGTTTCAATTAATATCATTAATTTATATTACAAAGCAACTTTTAAAAAATATTATTTTAGTGAGTTAGATGAGTAGCTAATCATCTAACCTTAATTCAACACTTCCTTTAATTCAACCGAAAGCTCTGATCCCTTGGGGTGTTGAATTAAAGAGGTTCGACTGTAGATTCTTTTATGTTCATAAATAATTAAATAATTTTAAAAATAGTTTAGATATCTAATAGTAGATATAAAGGGATATTTTGGTTCAGAAAAGCTCAAATTTGATATGCATGCATGTTACCAAACACTTTAGTATGTGTTTTACCAAAACTGCATTTCCCCATTATAGTTAATTGGGATTATATAGTGGACCTTTACATATTACAGAGGTTGAATACAGACACCATTGTTTTCACACGCTGTATTATATGAACCATATCCACATAGGTAACAAGGAAATCCAAATGTATAAATTATATGTGATATTTTGGTAACCGTCTTGTTACTATCTTCAGGCAAAGGTATCAAATGATTAAGTTAGTGCTCGCTGCCATTTGATCATTTAAATTGAGATGCTGTCAGTTTATATATTTTCTTGTATATTCAGTGTCCTATAATGAGATTTTTTTTATTTGCTTCACCGAATACCTAACTGTTAATATATTTACAAGAAAATAAGACCTAATCCAAATAAATTAATAGTGTGTCACATTTTGGTAACAGCATTGTTGCCATAATCAGACAAAAGAATAAAAATCAATTTAAAAAAGGGAACTAATCTATAATCCAAATTGTGCCTTATCATTGTTGATGATTGTGTACATATTAGAGACTATATAGCCCACTAGCCGAATGACCCGGGCAATGCCCGGGTTTTACCCGATTAAATGTTTTTATTCAAATACTATTCGTTACAATTATAAATTGGCGCTGTGGATGTCACTCTTGTGAAACGTCCCGCTCCAAACTTTGTGTCTGAGAAGCGATATTTTTATAGAAAGATGATCTGGCTTTTGTTTTCTGCTCGAATGAATGTTTTTCTGTTAGAATTTTGTTCCTGCGTACAAAATAATGAACTGGCTTCACCCGTGGTCTCTGCTCTTTGGAATTTTCCCGATGTAATTTTGTATCTGATAATCAAACATGATACAGCAATATCGTCATCATCATTTTCTGACTAAAAATATATAGTTTTAATAATTGATTTATATATATATTTTTAAATAGCCTATCGTCTTCCTCGTATTTTTTACCTATGTATGGAAATTTTGGTTTGAATTAGTGAACTACTGCGAATTTGTTTACCGGACATACAAACAAACATTCATTTTTATATATATAGATAGATTTGGAATGTTTTGGCATAAATAGCTGAGCCATGTATATTTGAATTTTATTATAATAATATGGAACAAATTGTTGGATCATTTTTTATCTAATTTTTATACATTTTCTAACCAGATTCAACTTGTGAAAACAGACGACAAAGAAAAGAATAAACAAATTAATAATAGAGGGTAAGTTCCTATTTTTCACAAGCTTTCGCACTCAAAGAATATTCAACTTCTTGCTTCAATCCTCCCCTGTGTGGAAGCTTCTTTTATGAAAGTCCTATTGAGCCTATGCACTTTCTTAGTTTATCTTTTGGAAGATTCTTTGTTAAAAAATCAGCTTCCATTTCCTCACTCCGGACGAATTCCAAGTTTATTGCTCCACTTTGAACTTCCTCTTTTACAAAAAAATATTTTCAATGTATGTGTTTTGTTCTTGAAGTTATTTTTTCGGACTGGATCCATTTTATGGCAGATTGGCTATCAGTTTTCAAAATTATCGGAAAATTGATATCTCTGGACAATTCCTCTATTAGTCCTTTAGCCCATTTTACTCCACAGATTCCTTCGCATATGGAAATCAGCTCAGCCTCGCATGTTAATAAAGCTACTAAATTTTGCTTATTTTACTTCGCCAGTTGATAAGGCTATTTCCAAGTTTAATTGTGTATCCTGAATAAGACTTTGCGTCCTTTGTTGAGTACCAGCTCGCGTCTGTACTGACGCCAATATTATTTTCTGTTGGCCTATATCTTAAAATTTTATCTCTGGTTCCCTTCAGATACCTATATATTATTTTGACTTGCGTCAAATGCACTTCTCTTACATCGTTATTATATTGCGATAAATTTCTCACATTGTAGGGTATATCTGGACGAGTTCCCATTGCCAGATACATGAGTGACCCGATCATATCTTGGTACAATGTCTTGTCTACGGGCTTGGAGTCTTTATACTCATCAAAGTTCCGATCTCGATCTCCTGGAGTTTGTACGATGTTGCATTCCTCGGGTCCAAATCTTCTTAAAATCTTATTAATGTAATGGGTTTGTGACAAATCGTAACCATGTTCTGTTCTCCTTATTTCTATACCTATGAATGGTTCAACAGGGCCGAGGTCAATGCCGCCCCAGGAAATCAAGGCGACACGCGCCAACATCGCCGACGCCAGGGCGAGGCAGGCCAATACCAACCATGAGAACTACGTCTTCGTGGAGCTGTGCCCAGACATCCCGGACTACTCCTACCTCCGGGCAATCGGCGACCTGGTCGGAGGGCCCAAAAACATCGCCCACTTTGGCAGGATGAACGGCCACTACATCGTGGGCCTCGCGAGCAAGAACCTTGCGAGCCGTTTGGTGGAGGAGGGCCTGAACATCGAGGGAACACTCCTCAAGGTCTTCCCCTTCCGCAAGAGGGCCGAAAGGATCATCGTGGCCAATCTCCCCGGCTTTGTAGAGGACGCCACCATCGTGCAGGCTCTGCGTGAATACGGAGACATCACCTCCATCGCCCCCATCATGATCAAAATGGGGGAGTTCGCCTTCAGCGACGGCCGCCGGGAGGCGTTCATCCTGCTCCGCGAGGGCGTAAGGCTGGAGACGCTGCCCACCCGTCTGACCATCCACTCCAAGGGAGACACCCTGTCGGCCTTCCTCTCCTTTGGAATCAAGTGTTCCAAATGCGGTAAACAGGGCCACCGCAGAGCCAACTGTCCAGCGCTCGCCAGGCAAGGGAACGGCAGCCCCAGGCAAGCAGCGTCTCCCACCGACGCAAGGCCCCCCCTCCCTCCTCCTCAGCGACCAAGGAAGCCGGCACATGCGCCCGCAACACCGGCGTCCCCTGTCCAACCGGCGAAGACTTCGGCCGAGGCTCAGGCGATCCCCTCGGCACACCAGCCTGCCGAACAAATTGATCTCACCCACCCCTCCCCTGCTGCCCACCCTGCTCCCCTGGCTGCCCTGCGGCCCCCCGAGCCTCGCATCCCTCCGCTCGACCAGGAGATGTCGGTGGAGAAGCTGTCCTCACCTCCCGCCACGCCTGCCCGGGGAAAGGCCGCACTCGAACAGCTGCTGGAGCACCTCGGGAAGTCCCCCAACCCCTCCATCGACTGGGACAAGCTGCCCGACCTGAACTGCGAGGAGGCTCAGAAGCTCCTCACCTCTGAGACCACCATGAAGAGGCGAGCGCCCACGCTAACAGAGGAACAGTTCACCGCCCTCGAAAAATTGCACGAAACCATCAAGGCCTTGTGCCCAGACTCCAACTCCACCATCCGCAAAACCCTCCAGAAGACCAGGAAGGTGCTGCGTGAAGGACGGCCCCAATGAGTTACCGCGTCGCCACCATCAACGCGCGAGGGCTCGCCACTCGGAGGAGGAGCCTTGCCCTTTGTCATCTCCTCAGGCAACATCACGTGGAAATCGCGTTTGTCCAGGAGACAAACGCATTTCATCCGGGCAGCGGCCAAGACCTCTGCCTCGGCTACAGTGCTGTTGTGTTGGCCCATCCCGTAGCCATCTCGGGATCCGGACTCGCCTGCGTCTTCGGACCAGGCGTAGCCGTGCTACAACAGCGTATCCTGTGGCCGGGCCACATCGCCTTGGCAACAATAGATGTCCACGGCGAGGAAATGACGGCCATCGCCGTTCATCTGGCGCATGAACCCCGGGAGAGAAACCGACAACTGGAGCTCCTGGCGGCGACAGCGGCACAGGAAGAGGAGGGGGCCTGTTGGATCATCGGCGACTTTAACATCAGGGATCGGGGCCCCTCATCATCATCATCATCGGATGCCCTCGCCGCTCTTCTGGACCTGGCCGCGGTGGTCGACGTGGCCACCCAGTTCGACGCCGCCCACCTGCCCACCAGAGTCTCCATGCACGGCGACCAAGTCGAATCCAACCGCCTGGACCGGATCCTCGTCCCTGCTGGAGTCCTGGATCGCGTGTCCATCTACGCGACCAGCCACTACCACCTCTCGGACCACCGCCTCGTGCTGCTCCAGGTGGGCCCGCCCACCACCGCCGTCTCCTCCCCCACCCAGCCTCGCTTGGCCGCGATGCTCCGCTCGGGCCTTGCTCTCGAACATCTGGCTGGTTACATCCGGGAGTTGGAGAAAGACACAGCGCACGATGACGACGACGGGACCTTCTGGGATAGGTGGACCTCCATCAAGGCGGGGCTGCTGGCGGAGGCCAGATCCCTGCACGACCCACGCCACGCTGCCAACGACAGCTACGTCTACAGGGCGAGACGTTACATCGCGGCGCAGCTCGAGGCCGCCTCCATCCGGGCCGACTACCCATCGCTGCCGGACCTAGCACGCGCCATCCGCCTCCGACGCCCGGTCAGCGTCATCAGGGACGAGCAGGATAACATCATCGAGGGCCCCGAGCTTCGGCGGAGGGCATTCGCGACCTTCCAGCCCCGCTTCGCCCGTCCCACCAGCGATCCAGCTGCGGGAGCTGCCTTCATCGCTAGCAGCGCGCACACCACCACCCGCGAGCTGAGTGAGGAGGACCCGCTTCACCGGCCGGACATCAGCCCCAGCGAGATCGCCAACGCTATCGAGCACCTCCCTCACGGAAAGGCCCCCGGCTGGGATGGCTTGCCGTGCGAGCTCCTCGTCGCCTTCAGCGAGGACTTCTTCGCGGAAGCTCTGGCCCGGGTGTTCGCAGCATCACGGCTCCGAGGTGCCCTGCCTCCGTCGACGCGGCGCAGCTCCATCTGCCTCGTGCCCAAGGCCCGCGGAGGTCGCGGCCTTGATGGCTACAGGCCCGTCGCGCTGCCCTCGGCCGACTACAGGGTCCTGGCCGCCATCCTTCACCGGCGCCTCAAGCCCCACCTGCGGACCCTTGTGCCGGAATGCCAGACCTACGCCGTCCCCGGGAGGTCCCCGTCATGGAACATCGCCATGGTGACGGACGCCATCGAGGAGGCCACCGCCCTGGGCTCGCCGCTGGCCGTCATGGGCGTCGACCTAGAGTCCGCCTTTGACTCATTGGACCGCGGCTTCCTGGAGTCCCTGCTAACATCCCTCCGCCTCCCGCCGGCCTTCATGGCCTGGATTAACATCCTCTACGCCGGGGCGGACGCCACCATTCGGGTCGGAGGCTTTCATACAACAGCCTTCCCCCTTCTCAACGGCCTCAGGCAGGGTTGCGCCGTAAGCGCCGCACTCTTCAGCATCGCCACGGGGCCGCTGCTACGTCGCCTGGAGTTGACCCTCGGCGTGGGCAATGTCATCGCCTACGCCGACGACATCGTCCTCCTATTCCATCGCGACGGAGACTTCGAGCGGGTGGCGACCGTTTTCGAAGATTACAAGCAGGCCTCCGGAATCGGCGTGAACCTCGGGAAGAGCGCTGGCCTCTGGTGCGGCGCCTGGCGCAACCGCGGCGACTCCCCTCTCGGCGCCTCCTGGTCGACCACCTCCATCAGGGTCCTCGGGCTCGACATCGCCCCCAGGAGCACCGTCATCCACCGGGAGCAGCATCTCCTGGCCCTCCTGGAGACTGCATGCCGCAAATGGACGCCCTTCACCCGCGGCCTCTCCCTCGTCGGGCGAGCAAGAGCGGCGAACACGCTGGTGGGGTCTGTCATCCAGCACCACCTGCATGGATACCTTCCATCACCCCCGACCATCGCCAAGCTGCAGGCCCGACTGGCGAGATTCGTCTGGGGACAGGACCACACGGCGTGGCTTCCCGCCGATGTCATGGCGAGGCCAGTTGCCATCGGAGGCCTCGGCCTCCTCGACCTCGCGACCCAGCTCCAGCTCGCCTGCCTCAAGGGGGTGCAGGTCGCGCTCCGCGGGGGCAGAAATGCCTTCAGCTGGCTGGTCGGCGGCAACAGCGGGGAAGCCTGGATCCACCCTCCACCGGACGGTACCCGTCTCCAGCCCCGCCGTCTCCGGTTGCTGAAGCTATGGGAGGAGGCCTCCAACATCCTGGGCCTCAACCACCGGGCGGTCCCCACGGCTCAGCTGCTGGACCTCCCCATCATCGGCGGCTGCCGGTTCCTCCGCCCTCCCGACCTCCTGGCCCCTGCCCGCTGGCGCGGAGCCCGAGTCCGGGATCTCATCGTGGAGGAAAATCTCATCGCCCGCCCAACGCGCTCGGCCCTGGCTGACGCCGCGACCCTGGGCGCCTTCTGCCGGAGGCTGACCTCCGAGAACGCCGTGGGCTTCGGGGCGGAGTCTACGCCCTCATCTAGCTCCTTAGCTGCGGCCGTGGTGCTGCGGGGGACGGCTACGCCGTTCCTCAACGGCCTCACGACCCGCTCAGCCCGACGGGCCCTGGATCGCCCGCGCCTCGCCGCCACGCCCATCTCCAGATTCCTGGCGAGATGGACGCCCACCATCAATCCACCATCCAGGATCGACTGGGCCTCATTGCGGCGTTGCGCCTACTCGGGCCACGAGGCTGACGCGGCCCTCAAGTGGCCCTCCACGCCCTCCCCCATCCGGCCCATCCTGCCTCGGTCGGCCCCTCCTGTCCTGCCTGCGGGTCCATCGACCGCTCCCTCAGCCACCGTTACTGGTGCTGTCCCTCCATCAGGCCTCTAATTAGAGAGGCCTTCAACATCATAGGGCGGCCCCCTGACCTGCAGGCTTGGATCTTCGGCGGGTCCGGCCTTGAGGACGACGCCCTTTCCATCCTGGCCTCGGCAAAGTTGCGAATCTATCGCTGCTTTGTCCATGTTGGGCTCGGAGAAGCGGTGGAGGACCCGCTCATCGCCTGGTCCAGGACCCTCCAGCGCTGCGGACTCCTACCTTTGTCCCTCTTGTAAATTTGTTTCATTTATGTATATATTTAATAATTTTCTTCTCTTCCTCTCTCTCTCATGTGAGATGTAATATTGTCTAAGATGACAATAAATATTGTTTAATTGTCAAAAAAAAAAAAAAAATTGTCACACACACACACAGACACACACACAGACATTCAATTTTATATATATATAGACTAGCGGATGTACCCGGCTTCGCCCGAGGTTTTACCCGAGTAAAGGTTTGTCTAATGAACATTTGTTAAAACAATTCTCTATAAACTTATAAAAAAATATATATATATCTTATATCTATATTAATAAAATGGAAATTTCATAAGTGTTGTTCACTAAAAACTTTCGTTACAATGCATCAATTGCGACCAAATTTTCAACATTTATGTGAAACGAGATGGAGCAGGTTTTGCTTAACATCAAAATATTTTTCCTAACTTTAACATGCGTAACTTCGCTGTTATCGATTAAATACAAAAAAATCAACAGAGTTAATTTTATTTATATATAAATACAAAAATAAATTCAGCAATTCATTCAACTCAATCTAAAAAAATATTCAAAACAAGCAATATTAAGATAACACCATATGTAAAACAGTCGGCCAAGAAAACAACAACGATATTACATCTTTCTCACATATTCACACACAATCTTGATTAATAATTAAAACTAATCTTTAACATTGTTTATTATACTTCAACTTTTATTTCTACATTTGTTTTTAAATATTATATAAATATATGACGTAGCGAATTATATTATCATTATTATCATAATATTCTGTGTATTCCCGAATATTATTATCAAAAATATTCGTTAGGCAAACTTTCACTCGGATAAAACCCGGGCGAAGCCGGGTACACATCCGCTAGTATTTTGATAATTTGAAACTCGTAAATTTGAATCTCTCGATAAAGTGAACATTTTTTCCCGGTCCCTGTGTGCCGTGTCATCCTGAATTTTGTCTTTCCTAATTTTCTACATTACAAAATCATCGTTTTATCTAGTGAACATTTTTCCCGGTCCCTTGAAAAATACTCGATAAGTTGAATAAAATCAATATTAATTGGTTCCCTCGGTAATTGGAAGTTAAAGGAATAGTATCTTCGCCTTGAATTGTATCATTATTCTTGTCTCAAATAAATTGCCGTGTCATCCTGAGATAATCTCACTTTTGATAAATAATCTTTAAGATAATAAACTTAGTGATAATAAAACTTATAGATGAAAAAACTTGTTATCATCGTCGCAATGGTGGCGCTGCTTGCGAGTTAAATCTACAAATCTGCAAATAACTCTAAGGATATTCAAGATATTCAAGAAATTATTTTTCAAAAACCTTCCCGGGGATATACCTAATAATATCCCAAATTTTCACGGCGATTGGATGTATGGTTTTTGAATCTATAGAGTACACACAGACAGACATTCAATTTTATATATATATAGATGTGAAAAAATAGCACAAATGTAACATTGTACTGGGATAAGGTGCATAAACTTTCAGTTGCACGATAAGGAGATACCTTTTTCTTAATATATATTGTTACATCATGATTAATGGCGTATTTCTTATATTATTTTTAATATATTTGAAATTTAAATTATATATTTATTTATTTTTATATATAAAATATTCTATGATATTTATTTAAAACACAGATTATTTAGATTGTCATTATTTGTATTTAGGTACACGTGTAACTTCACTGCTCTCTTTGATGTGAGAAAATAAATAAAGTATTCTGGAGGCTACTAAAAGTAGACTTATCTCATTATTACCTTTTATAAATTTGTAGGATGGTTGAAACACGCTCTGGTAAGATGCAAGACCCAGCACAGGAGAGAATCAAGGCTGAAGAGTCTGCCAAGCCGCAGCCTGGTGCAACAATTGGTAGAGATGCTAGTTCCGACCCAGTTGTCCTGAATCCCAACATCGACATCCCCAAGTATGATGGAACGGAAGACCCTCGCCCATGGATTGAATCTCTTGAAGAAATTGGCTTCTTGTACCATTGGGCAGACTACATTATCTCTCGTTATGCCGCCATGAACATGACGGGAAGCGCTAAAACCTGGTTGAATTTACACAAAGCTAGTTTCACGAGCTGGGAAAATATTAAAATCCGCCTCATTCAGGATTTTTCTTTGGACGCGAATAAAGAAGAACTTAGAATGAAGCTCAACAGAATGCAACACTGGAATGAACCAGCAATCAGGTTCGCGGAAGACATTCTAG
This sequence comes from Cordylochernes scorpioides, assembly GCA_030710605.1. Taxonomy (NCBI): domain Eukaryota; kingdom Metazoa; phylum Arthropoda; class Arachnida; order Pseudoscorpiones; family Chernetidae; genus Cordylochernes; species Cordylochernes scorpioides. Next base: position 82,805,661 of record CP092867.1, on the reverse strand, counting down.
TGTTGTGCAACAAGGTTGACCCCGCAATGGAAGAAGAAACAAAAATTGAACATGTTATTGGAGGACTGAAAAAAGAGTACTCATTCGCGCTCTACCTGAACCCTCCTAAAACGACCAATGACCTTCTTGTCGTGTGCAAGAAAATGGATTCTTTTGAAAAGAAGTATCGGGAACGTGTGGAGAAATCCAGAAACCTATATAACGGTCCACGCTATTCTAGACCCCAACAACAATCGAGGTACGTGCCGCCGACTGCCGCACGAAACTACCAGACCACTTCCAGGCCCCAAGCCCCTGTTTCCAGTAATTACAAGAACGATTCCCCTCCTACCCCCAGACAGTATCGAAACAACTTTCCCCAGCCCTCTACCCCTAGACGTCCTTATAATCCTAACTTTGTGCCGAAACCAAACCTTCAGAGAAACACTTACAATAAAAGCCAAGAAGTGAGCAAAAATAGGACGGAAGATGGAAGACCAATCTGCTTTAAATGTAACAAGCCAGGGCACGTGGCCCGTTATTGTAGGGTCAAGTTTATAAGAATCCTAGAAGAGGATCCAGCAGATACCCAAGAGAAGGTCGAAGAAAAATGCCAAATGAATGAAATATCAGAGAAATCAGGACCTCGGCTTTATGCTGATGTATGTCATAGCACACAGACAAATATTCCTACCCGGAATAGATATTCCGTGTTGGAAGATTTAAACTAAGCGTCGCGCCTGAATCTGTCAATCAAAGCAAGTCGACCATAAACGGAATCAAGAAGTTGGACCCTAAATACAAATTAAAAATTAATGTGGACAAGATAGGGACTTTTGAAGCTTTGGTTGATACAGGTGCTGACCTCTCAGTGGTCGACCTCAGAACGGCCCTCGATACAGGCCATGGTATAAGTAAACTCGCAAAAATTTGTGCAGGACCCGATGGAAAAAAATTGGACATGGTAGGAAGTATATTTTTAAATATAAAAATTGATGACGAAACATTATCACACAACTTTGTGATATTGAAAACGCATTTACGGACATTAATTCTTGGGAGAGATATCCTTAAGAAAATGAACGCAAAAATAGATTGTAAGCAAGAAACTATAAAATATGATTTGACGAATAATCATGACGAAATCAATTTTGAAAGGTTGAAAATAAAGAGTGCCAAGGATTCCATTGTACCGGAATGTTCCATGAAATTGATCAAGGCATTGGTAGAAACAGAGGATGGAGAATATATTATCGAAGAGAGCAGCAAAATGTTTCAAACAAATGGACTTCGTCTAGCAAGAAGCTTGATCAATGTTATAAATAGGGAAACACACATCTGGATAACTAATCCGTATCCTCGACCGTTAAAAATAATGAAAAACCAAACATTGGCTTTTGGAAGTAGTCCAGCGAAAATAAATGTGAGTCGAGAAAGAGAGGTAGAAAAGAACGAAGAACCTAGATTCCAAATAAACGAAAATCTTTCACCAAAGGAACAGAAGGAGTTAAAACAAGTTTTAGAAAGGTATGGAGATCTTTTTTCATCGAGATTAGGGAGAACCAATTTGGCAAAACATCGGATAGACACAGAAGACGCGAAGCCAATTAAACACAAGCCTTACCGGGTAAGTGCTAAAGAACGAGATATTATAAAAGAGCAAATTGACGAGATGCTTACAGAAGGCATAATTAGGCCATCTTCTAGCCCCTGGTCTTTTCCAGTAATATTGGTCAAGAAGCGAGATGGTAAATACAGATTTTGTGTGGACTACAGAAAACTGAATAATGTCACAGTAAAAGATGTCTATCCGATCCCTAGAATAGACGAAGTTATGGATACTCTCCAAGGATCTACACACTTCTCAGCAATAGACCTCAGATCTGGATATTGGCAAGTTGAAGTCGAAGAAAGAGACAAAGAGAAAACAGCTTTCACTACAGCGCATGGATTATATGAATTCAACGTGATGCCTTTTGGACTTTGTAACGCGCCTGCTACCTTTGAGAGAAATATGGAGAATATGCTTGGAAATCTGAGATGGCAAATTTGTTTGTGTTATCTGGATGATGTTATCATATATAGCCCGGATTTTCCAACGCACCTCAAAAGACTTGAAGCTGTTTTTAGATGTTTTCGTGAATCTAATTTAAGGTTAAACGACAAAAAATGCCGATTTGCTTTTGAAGAATTGGAGATTCTCGGCTATATAACGAGCAAACATGGTATAAAACCCGCGGAACATAACATCAAAGCTGTCAGAAATTTTCCTCGGCCCAAAAAGGTCAAAGAAGTACAATCCTTTTTGGGAATGTGTTCATATTATAGAAAATTTATCAAAGACTTTTCAAAAATTGCTGACCCTTTGACCAACCTTATAAAAAAAGTGTATCATTTACCTGGACAGAAAGACAAGAGGAAGCGTTTCAAACCCTAAAAACAGCACTATTAAGTCCACCAATTTTAGGTCACTTCAATCCAAATGCACCTACCTATGTTCATACTGATGCGTCCAACATCGGCATAGGTGCAACACTTGTCCAAGACATTGGTGGTGAAGAGAAGGTGATCTCATATTTGAGTCGTACCCTAAGTAAAGCGGAGCAAAATTATTCAACCACTGAAAAAGAATGTCTGGCCGTTGTCTGGTCAATGTCAAAATTACGACCCTACCTTTATGGAAGACACTTTAAAATAGTAACAGACCATCACGCCTTATGCTGGCTCAAAAACTTGAAGGATCCAACAGGTCGATTGGCAAGATGGGCATTGAAAATTCAAGAATATGACTTCGATATAATACATAAATCGGGAAAGAAGCATCTGGACGCCGATGGCTTATCTAGGGGGCCCTTACCAGAAACTGATTGGGATGAGGATTTTGAAAGGCTATTTTTAAATCAAATAACAGACGAAGAGGATAAATTTATCGAAAGTGTTAAGAAAAACCTTAATGGAAGCAGGCGATCAATTGCGCAAAACTTTAAAGAGGAAGATGGATGCCTCTTTAAGAAAAACCCGAACCCTGAAGGCAGGGCGTGGTTGCTTGTGGTTCCAGAGAATAAAAAGAGAGAAATTATGAAAGAATATCACAATCATATGTCGAATGGCCATCTGGGCGTCGCCAGAACCATGTACCGAATAAAGAGTAAATACTTTTGGCCATCCATGCTAAAGGATGTCTCAGAATTCGTTAAGACGTGTCACCTTTGCCAAAGTAGGAAAGGCTCAAACCAATTACCTTCTGGACTACTACAGCCCATCCCCCCAGCCAACTTTCCTTTCGAAAGAATTGGAATTGACTTTGTTGGTCCACTACCATCTACGAAAAACAGGAAAAAATGGATAATCGTGCTGACGGACTACTACACTAGATATGCAGAAACAAGAGCAGTCTCGGAAGCAACAGTGAAAGAAGTTTCTAAATTTCTAGTAGAGGATATTTTTCTTCGGCACGGAGCCCCACAATATCTTATTAGTGACAGAGGCTCTCAATTTACCAGTAATTTAATGAAAGAGGTGATGAAAACTTGCAAGATTAAACATTGCTTCACAACGAGCTATCATCCCCAGACTAATGGATTGACAGAGCGGTTAAATAGAACATTGATCAATATGCTCAGTATGTATGTGAACACTGATCAGAAAAATTGGGACGAGATACTCCCATTCATCACTCACGCTTACAATACTACAATTCAGGAAACCACAGGATATTCTCCCTTTTTCCTGATGTTTGGAAGAGAACCCACGTCTCTTTTGGACGACAGGAATATCTCGGTGGACATTGACAAAGATGATTATGATGAATACATAAAACATCACTTAGACAAAATAAACAGAACAAGAAAATTAGTTATTAACAACACAATAAAGACTCAAGAAAGAATGAAAAAGAACTATGACAAGAAACACATGGAAAGAAGCTACGAACCAGGAGAATTAGTAGCAGTTTGGACACCAATTAGGAAAATAGGAAAGTGTGAGAAACTACTGAGAAAATATTTTGGCCCATATAGAATATTAAAGAAGCTGTCTAACGTAAATTACTTAATTGAGCCAAAAGATAATCCTGGCCAAGACCCATTGATTGTCCATGTCTCAAGACTCAAACCCTATTTTGAGAGAATTGATGAGGTAACTCACGAGGACGTGACGACCTCTGGAGAGGGGGAGGTGTTACATCATGATTAATGGCGTATTTATTATATTATTTTTAATATATTTGAAATTTAAATTATATATTTATTTATTTTTATATATAAAATATTCTATGATATTTATTTAAAACACAGATTATTTAGATTGTCATTATTTGTATTTAGGTACACGTGTAACTTCACTGCTCTCTTTGATGTGAGAAAATAAATAAAGTATTCTGGAGGCTACTAAAAGTAGACTTATCTCATTATTACCTTTTATAAATTTGTAGGATGGTTGAAACACGCTCTGGTAAGATGCAAGACCCAGCACAGGAGAGAATCAAGGCTGAAGAGTCTGCCAAGCCGCAGCCTGGTGCAACAATATAGATATATGGAAGCAATGGTCGCCTCTCCCGTCAAAATAAACGTCAGAATCTGACGCCATCTATTGACCGTCGCCGCAACTAGCGGCATCGGGTCGGTGACAAAGCCACAACACCAACTTTGGCAAACTGATAAGCGTCCACCTAGAGACCATGGTTTCGGGCTAATGGCCCTCGTCAGTCTAGGGCGGACTTTATTCCATGAGATCCAAACGGGATCTAATGGAATCCTCACAATCTACCAAAGATGGCGTCAGATTCTGACGTTTATTTTGACGGGAGAGGCGAGCATTGCTTCCATGGATTAATTTCCTCCCGGCAAATTTTCCATATAGATATATATAGATTAAACATTTTTAGATATATATAGAAACGAGTTAATTATCTCGTATTTAATGCAACAAAAGCTTCATCTAATTTTTATACATTTTCTAGTCAGATTCAACTTGTGAAAACAGACGACAAAGAAAAGAATAAACAAATTAATAATAGAGGGTAAGTTCCTATTTTTCACAAGCTTTCACACTCAAAGAATATTCAACTTCTTGCTTCACAAATATTAATTTAAAAAAATTGATTTGGAGAATTATAAAAGAAAATGACTAGATCATTAAAAAGAAAATTTATTAGAAAGTGCCGTAAGATAATATCGTCAACTCATGGATTTATGCAATGTCTCAAATTTCTATAATGCACTTCAAGGCTCATTATGACAGGGTATAACCCACAATTCTATATGTTCAGATGGTGTACTCAAACCATCACATCCCATTACCTGTAATTTACAGATGAGAATCCAATAACCATAGAATTAGAATTTAATGAGTCTATTAAGACAGAATACCATATTGAAGAAGCCAATTAAATACAGATTTTTTTTACACTGCAGAAAAGAATATTATTGCTCATGGTATATTTAATTTGTTAATGAATTATCAGTCAGTTAATTACTTCATACCACTCTAATGGGCCATATTACTGTTGATTCTGTAATAATTATTTATAGTAATAGCAATCAGAGGAGTTAGTCGCACTTTTTTTTTTGGGGGAATTTTCAAAAACTAATTTTATTTTTGTCAGAAATAGATTCAATTTTTTTTAACTGATGTGGAGGGAAGGATAAAAAAAATGAGGAGTTAATATTAAGATATGGATTGAAGTCAAGTTAGCATAGACAGTCAGAAGCCAGGTAGTTGAGAGTGGTGTAAGCAGAGTGTAGGTTTCCACATTAGTGTAGATATCGGTTGGGTTTATTGACGCCCTATAATTCCATATCCAAAGACTAATGTGTGTTACCTACAGTAGACAAGCAGGATGAAGTTGTTGCACTGGTGGTATAGAGTAGCTGCTGTGACTGGAGCATGCACGAGGAGAGATGGTCGGTCAATAAGATATATTTGCCTCACTCAACAGCACGGATTAGGCAATATTCTCAGTAGAGGAAGTGTCTCCAGTTGTTTATTGCTTTCATGAGTTGAATGCCATATTCTTTGTCACTATAATTAGTGAATTGTCCTATTAAATTATCGTTGCAGTGGTATTGGGTGCTAAGGCAAAGACAATTTAGGGATATTGATATTCACAACTTTGCTAGGTTAGGTTAGCTTACAGTTGAGACTGATATCAGTCATTGATTAGAATTTGTTCAGAGATTGTATGAGGCATAGGGTAATTTATATTGAAGAGGGCTTTTAGTTCCCAAATTTCATTTTTATTTAGTTATTTGATTTCACATTAAGCCCGGAGAATTTTAGTATTACTTTTATTAGGGTATATTGATGATAACTATATAGTATTTTGGCTTATATAATATAATCTAGCTTTAGTATGATTGCCCGCTATGAATGAATTGTGTGAATGGGAATGCGAAATGAATGTGAGAAAGCTGTAGTCAATTATACTCGTACTGTTAGACCAAACTACGTATTTAAAATAGTTTTAGGGAATTTTAATTGGATCGATTTTTATTTTTTTCTTTATTTCAAATTTTGTTATGGTTTTAAGCCTTTCAGGACAATGCAATTCTCAAATTTAGAAAATAGTCGCTCATTTTTGTTAGGCTTCCTTCGGGAATATGAGTTTTTTAAATTATTATTAATCTTTGATATGTGTGAGACTTTGGTGGACATAGCGGGTTTTCACCAGCGCACCAGATGGCTGCATACAATTCGATTAAATCAATGTCGAGTTCAATAACTGGGTGGTATCTGGTTTCAAACCCCAGTAGAGGAAGTATACGCTATGGGTTGTTTGTTCTGTCTGTTGGCATGTTTCCTTCCGTTTGGATAACGTTAGTGGTAAAAGGCTGAGTTAGGGTGGGTCTTGCAAGTCAAGGGACTTGATTGGTTCTATGCACGGACTCATTTGTTGGGTCTGATACCTTTAAGTGGGACGCGCGAGGTTTCGTAGTGTCTTCAGACGACTGACACGAGGAATCTTCGGCAAGGATATCATTAAGTGCAGTATAGGCCAGTAAATCATGTCACGGGCTTGGTGCTGGGCATGAGGTCTTTGGCATTTTGGGCTTTGTGCTGAATGTCTTGTTTACTCATACACTGGTTATGTGCTATGATGAGTTGAATGATGTGTTCATCCTGGAGAACCAACCCAGCCCAGTCAGCTTTTATAAAGGACTCTATGGAAATACATTGATTAAATACTAATCGCTATTTTATTAGGTATAAGCAAGTTTTGAGCTTGCTCATGTTAGTTTAAATAATATTAGTTAGTAGGAAAAACCCATATAGGAATTCACTAAAAATCATATGAATAGGCCAAGAGTAGACATTTATAAACCTTAAGGACAGTATATATTGAGGTTCTAATTCTATTTAATTTCTTCCCCCTCATGTATAGGGATGATGAGAGGAGATTAGTGTAACAAGTCGCACTAGGTGTAACATACAGTAAAACCCCTCTATAGTGAACCCCAATGGGACAGAGCTTTTGGTTCACTATAGCCACGGTTTAGCTTTTTTTTTTTTTTTTTACTTTTCAAAATTTTTAGACCGTAAAATTAAAGGACAGCCATACACACTGGAAGAGGCTGCCTCTTAATAGTGGCCACTTTGTTTTAATTCCCATAATTGACCAATTTCCTTATATTAATACTGAATAATGAAAAAAATCATTAGATGATAGGTTCTTCTTATCATTAACATACATGTACCTCTATGTCTAATTTAAAAATCAAGACAAATCCTAGGCAAAGTTTTATTAATTATATATTCAAAGATATAAAATGATTTTAAAACATGATTATCACATTATATAATACAATGTTTACTTGAAAAAAATGGCTCTAACACCTTGTTGCTTCAAAGCATTCTTCAAGCATTGCACCATTCAAATAAAGTTAGTGTTTTTCTTCCATTTCATGTTTCCACATATTCTTCTAGGTCTAGATTTCGTTTTTTTTAACCGGTTATGCAAAACATTGCTGACTTTAAAATCACCCTAGTTAATGGCATAAAAATATTTTTTGTTTCATCACAAGACCGTTTATTTGGACTTTTTTTTTAGCCCTAAAACGTACGATCGCAATCTCGGCAAAAGTTGAGGTTGATTCCTCTTTGTAACAATTTTTGCTAATTAATAACAAAAATAAATAGAATTTACAAAAAGCCTTTATTTATTGCTTTTAATTTTAATTGAATTTGAAATATATTAAAGATAATATTATTTATTTACACATATAAATATATTTAAAAACGAAAGAAGAAAAAAAAAAAGATAAAAAGATCAGGTGTTGAAATCAATATTAAAAATGGCATATCCTGACCAGGAGCACATGTGCTTTACAGAAGGTAGAGCGCCATCTGGTGGAACAGAAATCAACTAAACATTGATTTAGCCTGTTCCCTGATATTTGGCCAACCCAATTTCTTGATAAATCAAGAAAAGCCATCCACGAACGCGTTTCGCGCTTTTGGCGCTCGTCAGCGTGGAGTAGGCTGAACCACTGCGACCAAAAAATATTTTTTGGTCCAAGTGGCTTCCTGAAAATCCAAGAAATGGGTTGGCCAAAAATCAGGGAACAGGCTAAATCAATGTTTAGTTGATTTCTGTTCCACCAGATGGCGCTCTGCCTTCTGTAAAGCACATGTGCTCCTGGTCAGGATATGCCATTTTTAATATTGATTTCAACACCTGATTTTTTATCTTTTTTTTTTCTTTCGTTTTTTAATGTGCTAAGCGTATTTACGCAAGTTTGGCCTTAAATACCCATTTCTTGGTTTTTCAGGAAGCCACTGGGACGAAAAAATATTTTTTGGTCGCAGTGGTTCAGCCTACTCCACGCTGACGAGCGCCAAAAGCGCGAAACGCGTTCGTGGATGGCTTTTATTGATTTATCAAGAAACTAGCGGACGTACCCGGCTTCGCCCGGGTTTTACCCGAGTGAAGGTTTGTCTAACGAATCTCTCGATAAAGTGAACATTTTTCCCGGTCCCTTGAAAAATACTCGATAAGTTGAATAAAATCAATATTAATTGGTTCCCTCGGTAATTGGAAGTTAAAGGAATAGTATCTTGCTTTGGAATTGTGTCATTATTCTTGTATGGATGTACCCGGCTTCGCTCAGGTTTTACCCGAGTAAAGGTTTGTCTAACGAATCTCTCGATAAAGTGAACATTTTTTCCCGGTCCCTTGAAAAATACTCGATAAGTTGAATAAAATCAATATTAATTGGTTCCCTCGGTAATTGGAAGTTAAAGGAATAGTATCTTGCCTTGGAATTGTATCATTATTCTTGTATGGATGTACCCGGCTTCGCCCGGGTTTTATCCGAGTAAAGGTTTGTCTAACGAATCTCTCGATAAAGTGAACATTTTTTCTCGGTCCCTTGAAAAATACTCGATAAGTTGAATAAAATCAATATTAATTGGTTCCCTCGGTAATTGGAAGTTAAAGGAATAGTATCTTGCTTTGGAATTGTGTCATTATTCTTGTATGGATGTACCCGGCTTCGCCCAGGTTTTACCCGAGTAAAGGTTTGTCTAACGAATCTCTCGATAAAGTGAACATTTTTCCCGGTCCCTTGAAAAATACTCGATAAGTTGAATAAAATCAATATTAATTGGCTCCCTCGGTAATTGGAAGTTAAAGGAATAGTATCTTGCCTTGGAATTGTATCATTATTCTTGTCTCAAATAAATTGCCGTGTCGTCCTGAATTTTGTCTTTCCTATTTTTTTACATTACAAAATCATCGTATCATCATGATAATATTTAGAGCAGATTGTTGAATTATAACAGATAAATTAGAATATTTATCTTGATTATTTTTAGGCGAAAAGTTATTTCAAAAATTTTATTTGCTAGAAACCTTGCCAGTATTATACTAAATAACTTCCCAAAGTTTCATGGCGTTCCAATGAGTGGTTTGGTCAGGCATAAAGGACACACACACACACATACATTCATTTTTATATATATAGATTGGGTTGTCCAAATATCAGGGAACAGGCTAAATCAATGTTTAGTTGATTTCTGTTCCACCAGATGGCGCTCTGCCTTCTGTAAAGCACATGTGCTCCTGGTCACGATATGCCATTTTTAATATTGATTTCAACACCTGATCTTTTTATCTTTTTTTTTCTTTCGTTTTTTAATGTGCTAAGCGTATTTACGCAAGTTTGGCCTTAAATATCCATTTCTTGTTTTTTCAGGAAGCCACTGGGACCAAAAAATATTTTTTGGTTGCAGTGGTTCAGCCTACTACACGCTGACGAGCGCGAAACGCGTTCGTGGATGGCTTTTCTTGATTTATCAAGAAATTGGGTTGGCCAAATATCAGGGAACAGGCCAAATCAATGTTTAGTTGATTTCTGTTTCCACCAGATGGCGCTCTGCCTTCTGTAAAGCACATGTGCTCCTGGTCAGGATATGCCATTTTTAATATAAATATATATAAACTAAAGAACAAAAGAAAATGAAACCAAAACGTAAACATTGGCAACCGCCATTTTTCTTTGTCTGCAAGCCACTGTTATATACTCGATCCTGCGCAGGCGCACACCACGCCCACCGCCACCATGTGTTGCTCGATGGGGTCGTGTTTTCGAGCCGCTCGCCCACTATAATGGATATTTAGCATACTCCCACCTATGATTTGGGGAAGAAAATCATACAATTAAGATAAATGATATATATGTGGTACATAAAAGGAGTTAAGCATTATAAATTAAGTCTCTGTGATGGCTTGACCACGCGTCCACATCGAGTTCGCTTAGCCTCACTATGCTCTTCTTCAATTGTAGTATCTCCTTTGGATCGAAGAATTGGATCCCCACTTGACACTTCCAGGGGATAGAGCTTCTGCACAGGGCGTATAAGGGTTCCCAGTTTTGTGCGAACTTTAGCAACCCGAGAATGTCCATCTCTTCCTGGAAACAGTTTCACTATTCTTGCCATAGGCCAGTGGAGTCTCTTGTCTTCCACCTTCACTATAACCACATCACCTACACTCAGTTTCGGAGTCCTCTCATTGGCCTTCTGGACAAGCTGGCCCAGATATTCACTCCGAAAGCGACGTCTGAGAGCTTCTCGCAGCCTTTGGCAATGCCGATATCTATCTTAAAATTTCTTTGAGTCCAACTTATCAAGATCTGGAACTCCCACGTATTTTGAATCATGTAGAAACATGGAGGGTGATGAAGGAATCAAACTGTCAAAGTCCTTATGAATGTATGTCAGCGGACGACTGTTGATTGTAGCTTCTACATCACATAGAATAGTGGACATCTCTTCATAGTACACTGAAAAATGGCCCAAAATTCGAACAAGGAGATCCTTGATGGAACGAATAAGACGCTCCCACCAACCTCCCCACCATGCAGCAGTAGGAAGTATGAACTTCCAACTTATCTTGTGAAGATTTTGGTCTAACACTATCTTCTTCCAGTTTAAAGCCTTGAGAGCATTGTTAGCGCCCACAAAATTAGTACCATTATCAGAATAAATGACTGTTGGTCGTCCTCTCCGGGCTATAAATCTTCTCAGAGCTTGTATGAAAGCTTCAGTACTTAATGAGGTTACAAGTTCCAGGTGTATAGCTCTGAAGACGGCACAGGTAAATAGAACAATCCATGCCTTGGTCTTGTTCTTGAGGTAATGTGGACCAGCAAGGTCTACTCCCAGAATTTCAAAGGCTGTGGCATCTCTCACTCTATCAAGGGGTAAGTGTATCGGAGTAGTTTTCACAGGTTTTGATGAAAATCTTCTACACTTGCCAACACTGAGAGACGACACTTCGTATGCTGCGCCAGGGATTTAAGATCCAATAATTTTCTCTGAGTTTGGCAGAAAGGATCTGAACTCCTGCATGACAATGTCTCAGATGGAATTCTCTTATCAGGCATGTGACAATATGATGTTTTGTTGGAAGCAAAATTGGAAAACGAAATGAATATTCGTCATCCCTTTCAATAAGCTTGGATTTTATACGGATCAATCCAAAATCATCTCTGATTATCATCAACCCGTTGATCGAATCTCCTCGTCTAGAAAAAAACTTGCTGTTGCACAGTTTTCCAAATTCCCTTTTCAGCATCTTTTAATTCTGAAAGCTGTAGACTATGCATACCTGTTGGGGACAATTTTTGTGTATTTCGTATGAACCTCCGGATCCACGCATTTTTATTCTGACAATCTTTGTAAAATTTGAAAATCTTTCAAACCATGGCATTACTTCAGTTCTGGCATGAGTAGACACCAATACTTGTCTATCTATTTCTAAATTGACCAAAGTTCTGTCTGAGTGGAATAATTGCTTTGGCCAGTGATCTTGAGGCTGCTTGAGCCATTCAGGTCCCTCCCACCATCTGGTGCGTTTAAGCTGTAGTACACTACAACCTCTTGAAGGAAGGTCTGCAGGGTTGAGGCTCCCTGGTACATAAAACCATTTGTTCGGACCTGAAGTGTTGCATATCTCTTTGACTCTGTTGTTTACAAAGGTGCCCCACTGCCTGTTCGTCTTGATCCATGAAAGTGCTGTAGTAGAGTCTGTCCAGTAGTACACCGGTTCCGCAGCCGAATTCAAAGACTCAGTTATGTACCTGCTGAGTCTAACTCCCAACGTACAAGCAAGAAGTTCCATCCTAGGGATAGTAGTTTTCTTAAGTGGACCTAACCGGGATTTGGCCATCAAAAGTTGTACTGACACTCTTTTGTTCTCAGGACAACGTAGAAAAGCTGCTGCTGCATATGCACTTTGGCTGGCATCACAAAATATGTGAATGGACCAATGGGCTCTAATCCCATGGCCCACTCTACGTGGAATTTTTATGTCGGCAAGAGTGTCCAACTCACTGTACCACTTCAGAAAATTTTCTTGAATGGTTGATGGTAAAGGTTCTTCCCAATCAGTTTTGACTGTCCAGGCATGTTGAATAAGTAGTTTAGCGGGTAATAAGACAGGAGCTAAGGATCCAATTGGGTCAAAGATCTGTTGGGTATGAGACAAGAGGTCTCTCTTGGAAAGTGAGTTTATTATAACTCCGAAATTAGGGGTCACATTAAGAGTATCTTCTAAAAGATTCCATTTCATGCCCAGAACTGAAGCCTCTTCACTCCTTTCTATATCAACACTAGGAGGTAATCTAGAATAGACTTCCTTGACTCGGTGTATAGGTCCGAATTGCCAAATTCTGAGATCCATCTTGGCTTTTACAAATATCTCAGTAGATTTCTCCACCAGATCAACTAATTCTACCTCGGTATCTACTGAAGTGGCAACAATTATCAATATACAAACATTCCATCAACTTCTGAGGAAGAGCTCCAAATTCAGATGAGACTCCTTTGAGATGATGCAGGATGACTGCTCCAAGCAAATAGGGGCTACAGGTCACACCAAAGACAACTCGCTTGTGACGGAAAACCTTAATCTGATGATAATTATTCCACCATAAGAATCTAAGATAGTCTCTATCTTCTTCTTTCACTTCAATTTGCAAAAAGGCTTTTCTAATGTCAGCAATAACTCCAATAGCCTTTTCTCTAAACTTCAGTAGGATAGCTGGGATCTGTTCAATAACATTTGGGCCATTCGACAAGCAATCGTTCAATGAAAGATTCCCCTTGTCCTTACATTATGCGTCAAACACAGGTCTTATCTTGGTGGTGTTGCTATTGGCTTTAACCACTGGGTGATGAGGAGATAATGACACTTCCTGTTCAAATCTTCTGTAGACACCTTTTCAATAACACCTTCAGCTAGCCATTCTTAGAACACCCTATCATATTCGCTGAAGATACATTTAACTCTCAATTTACGGGTTGTGTTGAAAAGTCTTCTCTCTGCAATATGACGATTGGATGGAATTCCTTCTTGGTTCCCCAGCCAAGGTAATCCTACACAAAAGCGTCCATCTTCCAGCTGATGAACAGTATTTAAGAAGTCCTGGTGTACTATCATATCTTCTTCTAGCTTTGTGAGATTTTCCCTGGGATCTTTTATGCTAATCGTTTCTAAATCCCACAAATCATCAACTGACATATTTCTACTGTGCATGCTGATGACCACCAGTGATGAGTAATCAGTCTGCTCATCTTTCTTCGGTGAAGGGCCACAAATTGTCCATCCAAAATGTGTTTCTATGGCTGTTAGTCCATTTTCCAGCTGCTTCACACGTCCCGACAAAAGGCTTCCATAAATATCACTGCCGATCAAAAGTTCTATCTTGGGGCTATCTCTTCCAAGATCAGACAGCCAAATTCTAGATCATTTTAGTTCATTCAACCATGTTCCTTTAGGCGTCCTTGGAATCTCTCCACAAATAATGTTTTGACCCAAGAATTCAAATTCTCTCAGAGTGTCCAATTCGGATTGGTTGCTGCATAATGCGACCTTATATACCTTATGGCATTTTGTTTATGTTTGTGTACCCCCAAACAATGAATGAGCAATATTTACATTGCCGACGGGCTTCAATTTTACTTCTAGTGCAGTGGATTCCAAAATATAGGACTTCTGAGAACCAGGGTCCAAGAGTGCTCGCACTCTTTTATAGCCATTATTTCCCATAATATTGACCATCAAGGTCATTAAGGTTACATCTCTTGTACACTGCTGATTGGCTAAAGCACTCTGCACTACTTCAGAGACATGCGTCTTTTCCTTTCGGTTGCAGGGAAAGTCAGGGCAAAGAAGAACATAGTGTCCTTTGGCACAAATATTACATTGAACTGTCCTCTTGCAAGCCTTTGCAAGATGTCCAGGTTTAAGGCATTTCAGACAACACCTCTTTTCATAAATCTTTGCTCTTTTATCCTTGAATGGCATAGATTGAGCAATGATGCAGTCTTTACTTTACTTTTCACAGAACAAACATTCCATCTCCTTGGCAGAAAATAAACCTGCAGCGGTAGGTATATATTTGAATTCTGCTTAAACTTATTTCTATGTTTCTCTTTTGGGGAAGACCCTTCAAATCCTCTCCTGGCTAGAAGTCTTCTTTCTTCCACTTCTCTTCTAAGAAAGTCCAATAGACTGTTAAGGCGAGAGCTGGAGTTAGAATCAGAGTTTTTTGATATATCACAATTATCCAGCGGTGATCTCTGCCAAGCAACCAGCACATCTTCTAGCAAACAAGACTCTATCATTGGGAAAAGCCATGCTGTGTTTTCCTTGGTGTCAACACCCAAAGATTCCAGAGATCTTAGTTGTGTTTCAAGTTTGTCGTATAGTTTAGCCACTGACCGCCTTTCATCTGGTGGAGTCTTGACATTTGCCATCATTGATTTAAGCAGTTCCCTTACATATATTTCAACAAGCAAATCTTTCTGTCCATACCTTTGTTTCAAGGCTTGGACCGCTTTGGCATAGTTGTCTGCTGTTTGGGGATAGCTTTCTATGAGCTCTCTGACTCTAGTGTTTGATTGCATAGATTGCACCAGATAATGAAACTTGTCTGCATCATGCAGCTCAGTATCCTCATGAATCTTTTCAAATTGTGCCCAAAATGGAAGCCAATTAATTAGTTCTCCATCAAATTTTCTTATTTCGATCTTAGGAAGTTTATAACTTTTGGCCATTAATGACCCATTTGAGCTTCCCAGGGATTTAACATCACTTTTGTTATCAGAATCAATTAATTCTCTTACCTTTCTTTCCAGGGTGATGAAGGTATCCGAATAATGTTCTGCTTCCTCAATTTCACAATTTAAAGTGTCTTCTTCTGCATCAGCCACCATCATATGATCTAACATCTTCTGGTCAAGATCCTTTAATTTGAAATCGATGTCTTTTAATTTGCTAAATTTGTCCCTGATCACACCTAGATCAGCATTAGTTTTACTTATTTCGTAATCCAAAACATTTATTACCTTAGTACATCGCGTTCTGGTTACTGAGCGCAACTTCTTGTCACGTTCCATCCTGGCAGGCTCGCCACTTTTGTTAATTAATAACAAAAATAAATAGAATTTACAAAAAGCCTTTATTTATTTCTTTTAATTTTAATTGAATTTAAAATATATTAAAGATAATATTATTTATTTTTATACATATAAATATATATAAACTAAAGAACAAAAGAAAATGAAACCAAAAAGTAAACATTGGCAAACGCCATTTTTCTTTGTCTGCAAGCCACTGTTCTATACTCGATCCTGCGCAGGGGCACACCACGCCCACCGACACCATGTGTTGCTCGATAGGGTCGTGTTTTCGAGCCGCTCGCCCACTATAATGGATATTTAACAATTTTTAATAGCTTTATATTTTATCTTTTATAATAGAAAAGTTATATTCTCTTATTTTAATATGTTCCTAACATTTTGCCTGTGTTGTTCACTTTGAAAAGTTCTGAAAATGGCCTTTTTTTTTAAAAGAAATAACGCTTTTGTTTTAAAATGCCTTTGTTTTCTTCATTTTGGAAGCCATTTGCATTTTTTATATTTCAAATTTAATGGATGCAAATATATTTTATTTAATAAAAAGTATAATGTGTTAAAATTTATACAACACAGCAAAAATAAACTGCAAAAATCAAAACAAACAATGCCGCTAAATTTATTGTTTTGAAATCGCGATCCGCGAGCTGAAACATGCTCAAAATTTTGTTGTTTAATTTTTTTTTTAATTACAATTCTAAGTTCGTTATAAGCATAGTATTTTAAATAGATTTTATTATTTTGGGACCGAAAATAGGTTCGTTATAGGGGTAGTTCGTTATTCTAAAAATCGCAAAGTTCGTTATAACGATGGTATTTTCAATGGAATGGAATTGGGAATCGGCGTGGGTTCGTTATAAGGGAAGGTTCGTTATATCCAGGGTTCGTATTAGCGGGGTTTTACTGTACTAAGATTTTCTCCAAATACTGCCTTCTAGAGTGAATTAGGATGACTGACACAGATAAACTTTTATATAGGTGGAAAGAAGGAAGTATAGTGGCAATGAATTACTGTCTAATAATGCTTTAATGCCGCCTTGTTTGCGCTTGAATTATTAGTGAATGATTGTAGACAATCCAGGCGCAAGTCACAATGTAGTCAACATCTCCATCATATATTTAACATATTTAAGTGTGCATTCAGTTAGTATATCCATTCAAAAAAAAAAAAGGTGAAGGTTATGGCTTATTTGTTTATATGTATATAAATGCAAATGTTTTTTTGCAATTTCACTAAAGGTTTAAATATTATCATCATTACCTTGTTTTAAAAAAATGCATGACGCCCCATTTATTTATGCAATAGGCAATGTGAATTTATCAGTCTATAGAGGTTGAGGAAGGTGTCTAAAGTATCAATGATTTCCTGCTAGTCCCATATTTGAATGGGTATGAAGAAGGCAGTCAAGGTGTCAATAGGATGTGTAGGGAGTGAAGAACTACAGGTTGTTTCTCGAAGCCTATATTCATATCCTCTAGAGCAGTGATTCTCAACCACTGTGCCGCGGTAATTTTGTGTGCCGCGAAATTCTAAAAATGTGCCGCCGAATTTTAGTCATATGATTATGTTCACGTTTGTATTGGTTTTTCTTTTTTCTTTTTCATTTTTTTACTTTTTAAAATAACGAAATTAGCAAATTGAATGTTAGAGATGTATATTACTTATATTTTGCATAGAAATATTGATACATAATTTGAATTTTCTTGCATTCAAGTTAGCAAAAGTGTGCCGCGAAATTCTAAAATTGTGCCGCCAAATTTTCAAATCTTTAAAATAGTGCCGCAACAAAAAAAAAAAAAGGTTGAGAATCACTGCTCTAGAGAGTTGTTTATGTGTAAGGTCCGGCAACGACTCCATCAGCCACTTTGAGAAGTTAGGTGACTCAGAGTTAGAGAAGACTTGAACTACGAGTAGACATGTTCAAAGTAGTGTAATTGAGAGAGAGAGAGAGGAATCATAGTTAGACAACCAACTCCTCAGAGGAATGTAATTACCTCACCTAGACTAGTATCATCCAGATCGATAATCAATATAGTCATTGATATTTTAAATTTTGCCAATCTGGTTGTCACAATGCCCAGCATAGTGCACATATTAGTCAATTTGTACAATTGTCACTATTTCTGTAGAGGTTGTGTAAAATAGGCTAGATAGTTTTTTTTTTGTGTTATCATTAACCCATGTTTATTTATTTTTTTTCTTGTTATATTATGGATTTGTGCTATAATACATTTATAAAGAGGATACCTAGTAGAATATTTGTTCATAATACTCTATGTTGTGTATAATGATGTCATGAACTTGTGAAACAATTTGAGATATAAGTGGTTAATTTTTATATATACCCTTTTTTAAAAAGTATTTTGAGTCATTTATTTATTGTTTCGTTCTTTAATGTGTGGATGCTTAAGGATTCATAAATTTGTCTTCCGCAATGGGAGCACCAAAATTTTTCTTCAATAATCCTCCCCAAGTTTTTGATGCTTGTGGCAGGGCAGGATTGTTGAGGATGCGGTAGACAAATATAACGTAATTGACTGTAAATAGTTAGCTGATGGCCTAAATAAATTTAAATGGAATGAAAGGATGTCTGCTGTAGGGGTACCAATGTTAATAATAATAATAAAAGAAAAAAATAGCTCACTTACATGAGGTGTGTTCAAAAAGTATCGCGACTTTTGTGTTTTTTCAAAAAATATTCATTTATTCATGGATACCTATTTTGTCCCCTTCAAAGTAATCCCCATGAGATATTATACACTTGTGCCAACGGTTTTTCCAATCTTCGAAGCACTTCAAAAAATCATTTTTTAAAATCTTTTTCAGCTCCTCCTTCGATGCCGTCTTTATCTCGTCAAGCGTAGCGTAACGTCGTCCTTTCATGGGCCTCTTCAGTTTAGGGAACAAGAAAAAGTCACAGGGGCCAGATCTGGGGAATACGGTGGCTGCGGCATCATTAGTGTGTTGTTTTTGGCCAAAAAGTCGCGCACAAGCAACGATGTGTGAGCAGGGGCGTTATCGTGGTGCAAAAGCCAATTTTTGTTCTTCCACAAATCCGGGCGTTTCTGGCGGATTGCTTCGCGCAAATTGCGCATAACTTGCAGGTAATATTCCTTATTGGCCGTTCTACTCTTTGGCAAGAAATTAGGATGCACCACGCCCCTGCAATCGAAGAAAACTGTTAGCAAAACTTTCACATTCGACCGAACTTGGCGCGCTTTTTTCGGTCTTGGTTCGTGCGGCAGCTTCCATTGAGATGATTGAGCTTTGGTTTCCACGTCATAACCATAAACCCACGCTTCGTCACCAGTTATGACCCTCTGGAGCAAATTTGGGTCCTCGCGGACAGAGTCCAACATCTCATTAGCAATGTTCATGCGATGCTGTTTTTGGTCGCAATTGAGCAATTTTGGTACGAATTTCGCGGCGACCCGTCTCATGCTCAAATCATTGATAAAAATCGAATGGCACGAGCCAATCGATATGTTTAGGTCCTCAGCAACTTCTCTAACGGTGATTCGACGATTGGCCAATATCATTTTCTCCACTTCATTAATTTTTTCGTCTGTTGTTGAAGTGCTCGGGCGTCCGGCACGCTCTTCGGCGTTCACATCTTCTCGGCCTTCTGAGAACATTTTGTACCACCGATAAACGTTTCTTCGGTCCAAGGTAGCTTCTCCGTATGCCACAGTCAACATTCGGAATGCATCCGCGCACTTAATTTCGTTTTTCACACAAAATTTGATACAGGTTCTTTGATCCATTTTTTTTAATAGGTAAAAATCGAAGACGATCCAAAACACCTGCAAGCAAAGCAGCTGTCAACAATTAAGTGAACATTCAAAATGGCCGAGCTTGTCGGCATAAGTGAGAGACATGATTACCAACATAAAGCCACAAAAAGATCGAAAATCGAATATACCTAACCCGCGAAAATTCAAAATTCGCGATACTTTTTGAACACATTCGTATGTGAGAGTGTTGTGGCAGGGGGGGGGGCATGAGTCCCTGAGGACCAATTCTGACAGCCAACTGACTACTGTAGCATGCAGTCTGGACTACAAGGCAACCCTACTCCAGGTACAGAGCCCCATGGACACCTTCAAGGAGACGGCATGCTACAGGAGCTCACCACTGACCAGGAAGTGTGCATGAGGGACTACACCAAGCCTGGTGTGGGACCCGGAAAGTGTGGCTGAAAAAATTATTTTTTAAAAAGGCCTATAGACCTCCCTGGCCGTCTTATGGACTACCCACCCCATTAGACCTGCTACACCCCGACGCCAAGAGCCCCTCAGTGATGAAGGCAGACCTGTGAAGCTCGACAGCCTGGAGATGACCAGGCAATAGAAAGGCTTGAACCCCCACCACCACCAACAGCCTCAACCTTCAACTGAGAGGAAGGCCCAGAACCCATCACCCAACAAAGACATCAGGCATGAAATTGTCTTTTGCTCTTTCTGTTTTTTTTTTTTTTATTAAATATTCATAGTTTTAAAAAAATTGAACATAATATATATTCAATATAAAACCTTGATAATATTAAGCATTTTTTTTTATTAAAAGGCTCTCAGAGTTCGCTCATAGTGGGCGCAGCATTGTTTGAACCTGTAGATGGCGCCAAATTTTTAAAAAGTGGCAGTTACTACCTAGTAGGAAGAAAGATAGCAGCTGACAGTACCGCCGGCCATTGGTCGGTGGCTTTCCCCCTACAGTAAGTTCCTATTCTATTCCTTTATATTTATTTTTTTGGCCATCAGCAATAGTCCTTCAAAGGTTTTTATGTTGTTTATATATATAAATATATATATATTTTTTATTGAATACTAGCGGACGTACCCGGCTTCGCCCGGGTTTTACCCGAGTAAAGGTTTGTCTAACGAATCTCTCGATAAAGTGAACATTTTTTCCCGGTCCCTTGAAAAATACTCGAAAAGTTGAATAAAATCAATTTTAATTGGTTCCCTCGGTAATTGGAAGTTAAAGGAATAGTATCTTGCCTTGGAATTGTATCATTATTCTTGTATGGATGTACCCGGCTTCGCCCGGGTTTTACCCGAGTAAAGATTTATCTAACGAATCTCTCGATAAAGTGAACATTTTTTCCCGGTCCTTTGAAAAATACTCGATAAGTTGAATAAAATCTATATTAATTGGTTCCCTCGGTAATTGGAAGTTAAAGGAATAGTACCTTGCCTTGGAATTGTATCATTATTCTTGTCTCAAATAAATTGCCGTGTCATCCTGAATTTTGTCTTTCCTAATTTTCTACATTACAAAATCATCGTATCATCATGATAATATTTAGAGCAGATTGTTGAATTATAACAGATAAATTAGAATATTTATCTTGATTATTTTAAAGCGAAAAGTTATTTCAAAAATTTTATTTGCTAGAAACCTTCCCAGTACTATACTAAATAACTTCCCAAGGTTTCATGGCGTTCCAATGAGTGGTTTGGTCAGGCATAAAGGACAAACAGACCACACACACACACACGCGACCAGCCACTACCACCTCTCGGACCACCGCCTCGTGCTGCTCCAGGTGGGCCCGCCCACCACCGCCGTCTCCTCCCCCACCCAGCCTCGCTTGGCCGCGATGCTCCGCTCGGGCCTTGCTCTCGAACATCTGGCTGGCTACATCCGGGAGTTGGAGGAAGACACAGCGCACGATGACGACGACGGGACCTTCTGGGATAGGTGGACCTCCATCAAGGCGGGGCTGCTGGCGGAGGCCAGATCCCTGCACGACCCGCGCCACGCTGCCAGCGACAGCTACGTCTACAAGGTGAGACGTTACATCGCGGCGCAGCTCGAGGCCTCCTCCATCCGGGCAGACTACCCATCGCTGCCGGACCTGGCACGCGCCATCCGCCTCCGTCGCCCGGTCAGCGTCATCAGGGACGAGGAGGACAACGTCATCGAGGGCCCAGAGCTTCGGCGGAGGACGTTCGCGTCCTTCCAGCCCCGCTTCGCCCGTCCCACCAGCGATCCAGCTGCGGGAGCTGCCTTCATCGCCAGCAGCGCGCCCACCACCACCACCCGCGAGCTGAGTGAGGAGGACCCGCTCCACCGGCCAGACATCAGCCCCAGCGAGATAGCCCACGCCATCGAGCACCTCCCTCGCGGAAAGGCCCCCGGCTGGGACGGCTTGCCGTGCGAGCTCCTCGTCGCCTTCAACGAGGACTTCTTCGCGGAAGCTCTGGCCCGGGTGTTCGCGGCTTCACGGCTCCGCGGTGCCCTACCTCCGTCGACGCGGCGCAGCTCCATCTGCCTCGTGCCCAAGGCCCGCGGAGGTCGCGGCCTTGATGGCTACAGGCCTGTCGCGCTGCCCTCGGCCGACTACAGGGTCCAGGCCGCCATCCTTCACCGGCGCCTCAAGCCCCACCTGCGGACCCTTGTGCCGGAATGCCAGACCTACGCCGTCCCCGGGAGGTCCCCGTCATGGAACATCGCCATGGTGACGGACGCCGTCGAGGAGGCCACCGCCCTGGGCTCGCCGCTGGCCGTCATGGGCGTAGACCTGGAGTCCGCCTTTGACTCACTAGACCGCGGCTTCTTGGAGTCCCTGCTAACGTCCCTCCGCCTCCCGCCAGCCTTCAGGGCCTGGATCAACATCCTCTACGCCGGGGCGGACGCCACCATCCGGGCCGGAGGCTTCTACACCACCGCCTTCCCCCTCCTCAACGGCCTAAGACAGGGTTGCGCCGTGAGTGCCGCACTCTTCAGCATTGCCACGGGGCCGCTGCTACGTCGCCTGGAGTTGACCCTCGGCGTGGGCAATGTCATCGCTTACGCCGACGACATCGTCCTCCTATTTCATCGCGACGGTGACTTCGAACGGGTGGCGACCGTCTTCGAAGAATACAAGCAGGCCTCCGGAGTTGGCGTGAACCTCCGGAAGAGCGCTGGCCTCTGGTGCGGCGCCTGGCGCAACCGCGGCGACTCCCCTCTCGGCGCCTCCTGGTCGACCACCTCCATCAGGGTCCTCGGGCTCGACATCGCCCCCAGGAGCACCGTCGCCCACCGGGAGCAGCATCTCCTGGCCCTCCTGGAGACTGCATGCCGCAAATGGACGCCCTTCACCCGCGGCCTCTCCCTCGTCGGGCGAGCAAGAGCGGCGAACACGCTGGTGGGCTCTGTCATCCAGCACCACCTGCATGGCTACCTACCATCACCCCCGACCATCGCCAAGCTGCAGGCCCGACTGGCGAGATTCTTCTGGGGACAGGACCACACGGCGTGGCTTCCCGCCGATGTCATGGCGAGGCCAGTTGCCATCGGAGGCCTCGGCCTCCTCGACCTCGCGACCCAGCTCCAGCTCGCCTGCCTCAAGGGGGTGCAGGTCGCGCTCCGCGGGGGCAGATGGAAAAATTTGGCTTGTCAAAGACAAAGCCGGGAACTATATAGGCTAACAAGCCCTTGCGTCCCCTGTACTCTGCTTCTAGATTTACAAAATTTGTTTATTTTTATTAAAATCAGCGGGAAAAGAAAACCCCCAGGTCAAGCCCTGCAAAGAAACACCGAAGTGCATATAAGGTTTGCCCCAGAGACGGTTTGTTTATTATTTTCAAATATGATACAATGAATTATATATTTATATATATGAATTATATATATATATATAATAATAATAAATTTAAAAAAAATAAAAAAAATAAACAAAAAAAATAAAATAAAATAAATAATAATAATAATAATAAATTTTTCAAAGGATAAATATAAAAGATTAGATATATAAACAAAAAGGATCAAAAGTTATAAGAGATAATTATTCCCTCTTTCTTCTCCCAAATTAAACATTTATATAACTTAAACATTACTGATTAAATATTTTTTATTGAGTCATAGATTTCTTGGCAAAACAACTCCAACTCCAATTTATAGGTATGAATTATATGGGGAAGATTAGGATGCAGAGTTTTTAGAAAATTGGGGCGTGTATTATTAAAGTATGTGCAAGAAAATAATAAATGGGCATGGTCTGGTAATGATAGTGAACATAGACAGGGGGAGGGAATTTTAATTTTAAACCTATTATAATATGAAGGAAAGGGACCATGACCTGTAAGGAAATAATTTAAGTAACCATTACCCAAAATTCTTCTATTATTTACAAATCTCAACCATTTATATAGATGCCTACCATTAACTGATTTATCCCAAAGGTCCTGCCATAAACCAAGAATTTCCCTTTTATAAAGATTTTTCATATAGGATTTGGGTATTGGAATGGGTTGGTACGGGGCTGGATATTGATATGCTTCTTTGGCCAACTTATCAGCTTGTTCATTACCTAATTGTACCTATATGGGATTTAACCCAATAAAACCTAATTAATTTATTTTTTTGCCTAATGATATTAATTAATAATTTGGTTCTCATTATTGTCCAAGTCTTAGATAATGGGCTATTAAGGGCTAAGAGAGATGATAAGCTATCGGTAGCAATATGTACGGATTTAAATTTATTGTTATCTTCGAACCATTCTAAAGCTTTAAATATTGCAAGATTTTCTGCCTGAAAAACACTATTATAATAGAATAATATTTAGGATCTTTCACAAATAAAAATATTATCATAAGTTGCACACCACCCCGCACCAACACCATTTTCTGATTTGGAGCCGTCCGTATATATTATCAAATCATTAGTAGTTGGAAGTTCCTTTGTGAAATTAATAGTTTCACAGTCAGCAGGATCACAAAAATAGTTTAGGGAGGGAATATCTATGACATTGCTATTAGGTCCAATTTTTAAAATATTTATTGGTCTATTGAGACAGGTTACCCTGGACTCAAAATTTAAAACCAATTCTATCGGTATCAATCCCGAAAGAAATAATGCTGCATCAGTGCTTAAGGTATTGTATCCCCTACATATGGCCAAAGCAAAAGGTCTCTGAGTAGATCTTAAAATTTTGATTAAAGATTTATTATTATCCCCATACCCCCACTAAACCTTTGCACCATAGACAATAGCCCTTTCAAAGCCTGCTAGATAGATTCTTTTGATAACAGCTGGGGATAAACCCCAATTTAATGTTGATATTTTTCTTATTTCCCCACCCCTTTTACCCATCTTATTCTTAACATACTTAACATGATCTATCCAATTTAAAAACCTATTAACCACAAAACCCAAAATTTTTACATTATTCCTAAATTTTATACAGCTATTGTTAATCTTAATTACAGGATTTCGTACCCCACCTTTTCCCAAACCCTTATTTAAACCTGGAGGGGCTATATATAAAGCCGAACATTTGTCTACTGAAATGCCCAACCTATCTGCTCCGCGGGGGCAGAAATGCCTTCAGCTGGCTGGTCGACAGCAACAGCGGGGAAGCCTGGATCCACCCTCCACCGGACGGCACCCGTCTCCAGCCCCGCCGTCTCCGGTTGCTGAAGCTATGGGAGGAGGCCTCCAACATCCTGGGCCTCAACCACCGGGCGGTCCCCACGGCTCAGCTGCTGGACCTCCCCATCATCGGCGGCTGCCGGTTCCTCCGCCCTCCCGACCTCCTGGCCCCCGCCCGCTGGAGCGGAGCCCGAGTCCGGGACCTCATCGAGGAGGAACACCTCATCGCTCGCCCTACGCGCTCGGCCCTGACTGACGCCGCGGCCCTGGGCGCCTTCTGTCGGAGGCTGACCTCCGAGAACGCCGTGGGCTTCGGGGCGGAGTCTGCACCCTCATCTAGCTCTTTAGCTGCGGCCGTGGTGCTGCGAGGGACGGCTACGCCGTTCCTCAACGGCCTCACGACCCGCTCGGCCCGACGGGCCCTGGATCGTCCGCGCCTCGCCGCCACGCCCATCTCCAGATTCCTGGCGAGATGGACGCCCACCATCAATCCACCATCCAGGATCGACTGGGCCTCGCTGCGGCGCTGCGCCTATTCGGGTCACGAGGCCGACGCAGCTCTCAAGCTAGCCCTCCACGCCCTGCCCCATCCGGCCCATCCTGCCTCGGTCGGCCCCTCCTGTCCTGCCTGCGGGTCCATCGACCGCTCCCTCGGCCACCGTTACTGGTGCTGCCGTTCCATCAGGCCTCTCATCAGAGAGGCCTTCAACATCATAGGGCGGCCCCCTGACCTGCAGGCTTGGATCTTCGGCGGGTCCGGCCTTGAGGACGATGCCCTTTCCATCCTGGCGTCGGCAAAGTTGCGAATCTATCGCTACTTTGTCCAGGTTGGGCTCGGAGAAGCGGTAGAGGACCCGCTCATCGCCTGGTCCAGGACCCTCCAGCGCCGAGGTCTCCTACTTTTAGCCCCCTTGTAAATTTGTATATTATATATGTATATATTTAATTCTTTTTGTATATATTTTCTTCTCTCTCTCTCTCTCTCTTTGATATGTAACATTGTCTAGAAGACAATAAATAATGTTTAATTGTCAAAAAAAAAAATTGTCACACACACACACATTCATTCATTTTTATATATATAGATATATATGTATTTTAATATTATTCCCCTTTTATCTCTCGCATCAATTTCTATTAATAAATTTTATTAGATGAAAAATGCACAACCTTGACACCTAATGTGTACAAAAATGTAATAGATATTGTGGCAACTAGCTTCAAAGGTTGGCTTTATGCAGTCTAAGAAAAGGGACAGCCAGGCAAGAAAAATAAGTTAAAAATCCCGTCCCTTCAGACTTAAGAAGAATATATGAAAACATGAAAGAAAATGGAAGAAAAACATTACCTTTATTTGAAAGGCCAATGCTTGTTGAAGAGTGCTTTGAAGCAACAAGGTAGAGCCATATTTTCAAGTAAACATTGTATTATATAATGTGATAAAGATGTTTTAAAATCATTTTTTATATCTTTGAATATATTGTCACGGTAGTGATAACGAGTATAACAAAAGTTTAAGTAAAAATAATTTATTTATAAAATGCAAACTATTGCTAAGAATTTTATTTACAAGTAATAATATACAAGAATGGTAAGGGGTGATGACTATGCAAATATTTATGATGATATACCACAGAATATTTAAAATAATTATTCAGTGATATTGCCCCCTTCCTAGATGAACAGCGTCCCGCTGTAATTATCACTTGAACAGATCAGCTTGGTCCTCAGGGTCATGGTAGGGTTTCATTCTCAGTACATGGACCAGGTCTCTTGTTTGGCGTCTCCTGGTTGGTTGGTCCACAGGTTCAACTTCGAAGGTCACGTCAGAGAGTTTCCGAGTAACCCTGTATGGCCCGAAGTACCTTTTCATTAGTTTTTCTGAGAGTCCCACCTTTCTTATCGGGATGAAAATCCATACCAGGTCACCAACGTTGTAATCCATTGCCTCGTGCTTTGAGTCATATCTAGCCTTGTCCTTTTCTTGGGCTTTCAAGGTTTCTAATCTTGCTAGCTGCCTAGTCTCTTCGACTCGTGAGGCAATCTTCTGACTGTAATCCTCTTGGAGATCTTCATGCGGATTTGGGAAAAGAGTGTCTACAGTTGTTTCGACTTCGCGTCCATGAATCAGTTTAAAAGGGGTAAAACCTGTCGTATCTTGTTTTGCGGTGTTGTAGGCGAACGTGACGTAGGGCAGGATTACGTCCCAGTCCTTCTGTTCAACACTTGCATACATAGCGATCATGTTGGCTAAGGTTTTGTTTAACCTCTCCGTCAGTCCATTCGTCTGGGGATGATACGCTGTCGTGAACCGATGTATCGACGAGCATTGATTGGTGAGTTCCGCAATCAACTTGGATTGGAATACTCGTCCTCGGTCCGTGATGATTTCTCTGGGGGCTCCGTGCTTGAGAACAACATCTTCCATTAAGAACTTGGCTGCTTCCTTTGCTTCCCCTGTGGGTAAGGCTTTAGTAACGGCAAATCGAGTAAGATAGTCAGTACAGACTATGATCCATTTATTACCAGTATCAGACTTGGGAAATCTTCCAATGAGGTCCATTCCAACTCTTTGAAAAGGGGAGGTTGCAGGAGGTATGGCTTTAAGTAGTCCGGGTGGCTTTTGAGTTGATTGTTTCTTTCTTTGGCACTCTTTACAATGAGCGACATACTTCCGTATGTCCCGGAGAAGTCCTGGCCAGAAATATTTGTTTTTAACTCTCTCATATGTCTTCGAAAATCCAAGATGACCTGCTGTGGGAGCGTCATGTAAACTTTTCAGTAGTTCTAAGCGTAAGTGCTTGGGAATAACTAAAAGGTGTTGGTTTCCCAGGGGGTCGAAATTCTTTTTGTATAAGGTTCCTTTTAACATTTCATAACCTTTCGATTCGGCACCAAATCTTTCTGTTTCCTCTATCAATTTACTAATTTTAGGATCTTCTCTTTGTTCAGCCTCGAAGCACGTCAGAGCAGTTATTGAGGGTATATCATCATCCTCATCATTGTATGCTTCTTCCGATTCAAGTTGGAGAGGATTTCGAGAAAGACAGTCGGCATCTTGGTGTTTGCGTCCACTTTTATAAACAACCGTTACATTGTATTCTTGGAGTTTTAAAGCCCATCTTGCTAGTCTTCCTGTCGGGTCCTTCAGGTTAGATAACCAGCAAAGAGCGTGGTGGTCAGTGACGATGACAAACTCACGACCAAAAGGTACGGTCGAAATTTGTTGATGGCCCATATTGCGGCCAAGCATTCTCTTTCCGTTGTTGAGTAATTCTTCTCCGCCTTAGATAAAGTTCTTGAAGCATAACCAACTGGCCGCTCTTTCCCATCGTTGATCTGTACGAGGACAGCTCCAATTCCATAACCGCTGGCGTCAGTATGGAGCTCGGTTGGCAGTTGTTCTTCGAAATAGGCAAGAACAGGTTCAGACATCAATGCTTTTTTCAAGGAATCAAAAGCATCCTGTTGGTCAGAGTTCCACATGAATTTATTATCTTTTTTGAGTACTTCATGTAAAGGAGCAGCTTTCTCAGCAAAATTTTCGATAAATCTACGATAATAGGAACATAGGCCAATGAAGCTTCTCACATCTGTTATAGATTTTGGGGTCGGAAACTTGGCGATAGCTTCAATCTTTTCTGGATCGGGATAAATACCTTTACTATCGACGAGGTGTCCAAACACTCTTATTCGTTTGGTTCCGAAAAGGCACTTTTTGGGGTTGAGGCGTAGCTCGGCTTTGTCGAGACATTGTAGTATGATTTCAAGCCGGTGTAAATGTTCGTTGAACGATTTGGAATACACCACAATGTCGTCTAAATAACAGAGGGCCATCGTCCATTTCAGACCTTTCAATATCTTGTCCATCATGCGCTCGAATGTTGCAGGGGCATTGCACAGGCCAAAGGGCATGACTAGGAATTCGTAGAGTCCATCAGGGGTAATAAAGGCAGTTTTTTCTCTATCTGCTTCGTCGACTTCTATTTGCCAATACCCTGAACGAAGGTCCATTGAATAAAATTTAGCTCCTTTCAGAGAGTCAAGTGTATCATCGATTCGGGTAGTGGGTAAACGTCTTTTTTAGTAACTTTGTTTAGTCGTCTGTAATCCACACAGAAACGCCAGTTACCATCCTTCTTCACTAAAATAACCGGCGATGACCATGGACTTTCTGAATGACGTATAATCCCGGCGTCTAGCATTTTGTCCACTTCCGTTTGGATTGCTTGACGTTCTGTAGGGGAGACTCGATATGGTCTATGCTTAATAGGCTGATGGTTTCCAGTTTCAATTTTATGTTTGGTTACTGAAGTTTGCTTTACTGGTTCATTATTTTTATCAAATATTTTATCATATCGTTTTAAAATTGATAAGATTTGAGACTGCTGCTCTTCTGATAAATCATCACTAATTAAATTTTGTAAAAATTTAAAGTCACTTTTATCAGCATGATTCGCATTTTTCGCCTCCTTATTAAATTCAGAACATTCTGAAATAGCCGTCAAGTTATTTTCTTTAACCCTTTGAATTTTTCCTAGGCGCATTCCCTTAGGGACTATTTGAGCTGTGGTGCCAGAATTTACGATCCAAAGTTTTCCTTTATTATGGGAAAGCCTGAATAATGCACAGGGAAGTGTTAACCCTTTTCCTATTAATACCTTTTTCGAAGGTTCAAAAAGTACCTGATTTTGCCCATTAAGCTCTTCACTCATAACATTTATTAGTTTGGTAGATTCGGCTGGGATTACGACGCTTCTGCTAGCCACAACCTTTCCCATGGAAGCTGGTGAATTTAGTACATCTTTGGCCTCTTCCAATCTGATTTCGGCGCGTCCACAATCAATCACGGCATTTGATGCCTCTAGGAAATCCCATCCGAGGATAATACTTGGGTTACTATTAGGGAGGACGATAAACTCAAGCGGCTGTTCCAATCCATTGATGCTCAAGCTGATTGTGCATCGGCCGATCGATGTAACATTCTTGCCATCAGCAACTTTCAGAGTCATTCCGCTATCCTTGAACATGGTCTTTTTTAATTGTCGTCTTAATCCATCAGAGATAACTGAAAAAGAGGAACCTGAATCGACCAGAGCAGAAAATGCAATGTCATCAATGATGATTTCGACATAATTTTGTTGTAATTTAGCGGCTGTCGACGATGGAGGGTTTTTCACACCCGCGGCTTCCCCCTCGAAAGAAGACGCGACGCTTAGTTTTTTTCTAGATTGTAGCGGCGTGGGGATTGGCTTGTATGGCGGCCTGGGGAAATGGACTGGCGTCTTGGGGATCTTCCTCTGTTTGGATACGGCGATTGTCTGCGGTAGATTTGGCTTCTTATGGCTTGGTGGTTACCCATTTGAGGTTCTTGGGTGCTTGGTACATGTCCTTCGGGTCTCTGCGTCCATTGTCGGCGTTCTCTACAATATCGCTTAACATGGCCTGGGCGGCCGCAATTAAAACATATTGGGATGTTGTCATGCGTCCTCCATTCATCCGTTCTTCGTTGTGGTGGCGTCTGGTTATATATGGGCGTTTGGGTAGGGTACTGACGTCGTGGAACCTGGTTGAATGTACGTGTTTGGTTGGGGTACGACTGTCGTGGCGGAGGCCTTTGAATAGGCTTCGAAATTGCAGCTACGTTTTTTTCAATCTCTTCTCGGATAATTTCTTTCAGAGAAGATGGTTCAGGGGTAGTTGGCTCCGGATTTAGTGCGCGATGAACTTCTTCACGCACGATGCGTCGGATTAAGTCTTCCATTGATTCAGAGTCTGCTGAATCGATGGCGGCAACATTCGGTAGTCTGTCGAATACTACACGTTTTTTTACACGTTTTTTATTTGAAGCCTCGATTTTTCGGCACCATTTGATGAACTCATCGATACTTGCAATGTCTAAAATGATGATTGACTGATATATCTCCTCCGATATTCCTTTCGTCAAGTGTGCAACTATTTCATTTTCCATCATAGCCGGATTCACTTCTCTGCACAGATGGAGAACATCTTGAATGTAAGAATCACTGGTCTCCTCCTTCCCCTGAGCTCGAGTTTTGAGGTTTTCTGCGAGTTGATCTTTTTGGGTGACATGATGTCCGAAATTCTGAGAAAACATTTTCACAAAAATATCCCATGAATTAATTTTCTCTTCAACATTTTCGTACCATCTGTGCGCTGTTCCTTGGAGGAAAAAATAAACATTTGCGAGGCACATTGAATCATCCCAGCAGTTGTAGCGAGCGACGCGATGGAATTCTTTCAACCATTTTTCTGGATTCTGGTTGCGTTCTCCAGTAAAAATAGAAGGGTTTCTGAAAGGTTGAAAATGATACTCACCCATTTTTGTCTGTGTCTCTTGCTTGATCATAGCGATGTTTTCTTGAGGTTCTAGTCCTTGTAGTCTTCGGCTTCTTCTAACGGCTTGGGCGGCGAGGGAATATTCCAGCTTCTCCACCAGTTGTCACGGTAGTGATAACGAGTATAACAAAAGTTTAAGTAAAAATAATTTATTTATAAAATGCAAACTATTGCTAAGAATTTTATTTACAAGTAATAATATACAAGAATGGTAAGGGGTGATGACTATGCAAATATTTATGATGATATACCACAGAATATTTAAAATAATTATTCAGTGATAATATATTTAATAAAACTTTGCCTAGGATTTGTCTTGATTTTTAAATTAGATATAGAGGTGCATGTATGTTAATGACAAGAGAACCTATCATCTAATGATTTCTTTTATTATTCAGTATTAATGTAAGGAAATTGTTCAATTAAGGGAATTAAAACAAAGTGACCACTATTAGATGGCAGCCTCTTCCAGTGTGTATGGCTGTCCTTTAATTATACGGTTTAAAAATTTAGAAAAGTAAAAAAAAAGCCAAACCGTGGCTATAGTGAACCAAAACCTCTGTCCCATTGGGGTTCACTATAGAGGGGTTTTACTGTATCTTGATAATTAGTATTTCTGATGGGTTTTAAGTCTTCTTAGATGGCTTTAAGTTCTGATCTGAAGACTGAGCAAAAATCTGGGTTTCTTCTGTTCATTTTCTCAATGCCATTTGTGGTTTTGATGAGACAGCCACTGCCAGTGTGTTCTAACTCGTCTCTGCTACCATCGGTATAGATAATTATAGCATTTTTGGAATGTTATATTAATTACTTCTAATGATAGTTGTTTTAAGTATTCTGGATTTTGGTATTGTTTGTTGGTGGGTTCATTTAAAGTCGCATTAAAAATAACATTTTGTAGTGGCTCGCAAGGAGATATTTTTTCTTCTAAATATTTTTTTTTCCACTTTATTTTTTAAAAATCCATTTCTTTTGGCCAGGTGGAGTGCGCCTTCTTTTTTGAGTCTTATATTGGATTCCCAATTAACTATGTAATTGGAAGTTCTGTGTTTGTTTCCATAACTCTTGATTTTGTTTATAT
The DNA here is from genome assembly GCA_030710605.1 of Cordylochernes scorpioides. Classification (NCBI taxonomy): domain Eukaryota; kingdom Metazoa; phylum Arthropoda; class Arachnida; order Pseudoscorpiones; family Chernetidae; genus Cordylochernes; species Cordylochernes scorpioides. The sequence goes on along the minus strand of CP092867.1, from coordinate 82,772,956 downwards.
ATTTTGGCAGATTGTAGCTTCTTCTATCCTTTAAGGGCATAATGTCTGCCTCGTAAAGTACAATATCATTAGGGCAGGTATTTCGAAGACCTGTAATAATTCTAGCTGCACTTAGTTGTATCCTTTACAGTAATGTTAGATTTGCTTAGATGCTGTACCATAGATTTGATATCCATATTCTAGGATAGGTCTAATTAGAGATGTGTAAGTTAATTTTAGTGTTGTTGCATCGGCTCCCCACTCTTTTCCTGAAATATATTTCAAGATTTTTAGTCAGTCTCTTTCTTTTCTAATAACTTCTTCAATATGTTTACTGGAGTTAGTTTCTGGATCCAGGGTGTAGCTGAGATATTTAGGATGTTTATTATATTGCAATTGTTGTTCTTTCAGAATAATTTTTGGTCTTATTTTGTATAGTTTCTTATCGGTAGTAAAAATACAGGTTTAAGATTTTTGGGGTTAAATTCTAATTTATGTTTATTAGAAAATATTTATAGGTTGAGAAGAATTTTGTTCAAATCCCTTTCAGCTTTTCTCCAAGTTAGTGTTGCTGCTCCATAGAATAATATTATCAGCGAAAAGTCCAATATTGGTTTTATGCGAATTTTTTTCTTCTATGCCTGCTGTTTTGTTTCCCACTTGGAAAATACGCAAGGAGGAAAAGCAGAATGAATTTTAACAAAACAATTTGTTCTCGTTTGGCCTTTATTGAATAGAATGTTTTATAATAGCTTAAAGAAACAAATGTACTTATCTTTGGTCAGGCAATTATCCCAAGCTTTACAAATGAATTTATTTTAATTTTATTTACAATAAATATTTAAAGAATTTACAAAAGATTTAAAGCCGCGGCTTAAAGGCCTTGTTCTTTAGTGGCGACTGTGCTAAGAAGTCAGAAGGTGGAGAGACTCCCTCTGGCGGTGCAGCCAGATGGCCTCCCATTGGTCAGCGATGACGTAGCTCTTTTTTCTTTCACCGCCGCTCGCCGCCTTCTGCCACCTATGTTCAGAATAAAACTAAACATACTCCCCTCCTGTGGACGTAGTCCACACACAAGGCAAAAGAAAAGGATCACATAGTGTAGAAAGTTTTTTTTGAAGAAGAAGAAGAAGAAGAATTAGAATGGCAGAAGTGCAATATTCGAGATGGGTCTTATTAGATGATGTTGTTTCTCTGTTTGAAGTTCCACAACTCGGACAATGCCATCCGCTCCAGGTGACACCTTGGTGATGCGGCCAAGGCTCCACTGCATTGAAGGCATAGGAATGTCTTTTACCAACACCAAATCTCCAACCTTCAGGTTGGAAGAGGGTTTTTTTTTTTCTATTTGGACCGTTGTTGCAGATTGTTTAGATATTCCCTGGACCATCTTTGCCAGAAAACATCTCTGGCCTTTTGAATTAATTTCCATCTAGTTAATTAGTTGTCATTAGGGTGATAACTGGGCTCTGGGAGTGCTGTTAATGGTCTTCCAATCAAAAAATATCCTGGAGTGAGAGGGTTGAAATCATTTGGATCCGAACTCATCGGATACAACGGGCGAGAATTCAAGCACGCTTCAATTTGACTTGTCAGAGTATTGAGTTCTTCAAAATTTAAAACTGCAGATTTTAAACACCTTAGGAGATGATACTTCAATGATTTTATTCCTGCTTCCCAAATGCCGCCGAAGTTTGGAGCAGATGGAGGTATAAAATGCCAAGTGATGTGTTCATTAGCGACATAATTTTGAATTGAAGAATCCTTTACAAGTTGATGTATATTATTCAAAATATTCTTAGCTCTTTTAAAGTTAGTAGCGTTGTCGGTGAAAATATCAGAGGGTTTTCCTCGACGAGAGATGAATCTTCTAAAAGCAGCGAGGAAGGCAGGGGTTGACAGATCTGAAACTATCTCAAGGTGAATAGCCTTCGTTGAGAAACAAATGAATAATGCTATATATGATTTGATGTTACTTTTGTTCTTATGACATTAGGTTTAGTTATAAATGGTCCTGCGAAGTCTATTCCTGTTTTGCTAAAAGGGCTTGAGGGTATGATTCTATGGATAGGCAGATCTCCCATGATTTGTTTTGACACTTGGCGTTTCGTCTTGAAACATGTCATGCAACGATTAATGAGCTTTTTTACTAGAATTCTACCAGATTGAATCCAGTACTTTTGTCGGATGGCACACAGAGTTAATTGGAGACCAGAATGAAGATGCTCTACGTGGAATTGTTGAACAATCAATTCTGTAACAAAATGGTTGTGAGGAAGAATTATTGGATGCTTCTCATTGAATAGCAGGTTGGATTTGCGCAGTCGACCTCCTACACGTAGAATTCCTGATGAATCAATAAATGGGTTTAAGGATAAAAGTTTTGAGTTTGTTGGTAGTACTTTGCTTTGATTACAACATTGAATTTCAGTTTTAAATTCTGAACTCTGAATGATTTGAATAAGAGTTCGAATTGAATTATCGAGCTCATTAGAGGACAATTCTTTGTGTTTTATTTTGTCGCTGCTGTGTCTAGCATTGTGGATAAATCTTAGGAGCCATGCTGTAACTCTGCTCAGCTTCCTGAATGTTGAGAATTTAAAAATAAAGTCTAGAATAGGACAAGTAGTGAAATGAACAATCGGAACAGTCTTTCTTTTTTCATGACAAACTTCTTTTGGAAGTTCATATTTGATTGGTAGCGGATCTTGTAAACTTGAGTTTGATAGCCAATCAGGACCATTCCACCAAAGTGAATGGTTTACTAGTTCTGAAGAAGTTATACCTCTGGATGCGCAATATGCAGGATTATCCTTGGTAGACACATAGTACCAAGAAGATTGCAGAGTTAGTCGCTGAATTTCTGCAATCCGGTTACCAACAAAAGGTTTCCAATGTTTTGATTCAGATTTTATCCAACATAAAACAATCTGGGAATCTGTCCACAAAATTACTCGGTCAATCTGCAACAGCAATGAGCTGCAAATGGAATCATATAAATTTGAAAGGAGAAGAGCAGCACAAAGCTCCAGACGAGGTATTGACGTTGCCTTCAAGGGAGCGACTTTTGTCTTGGCAGCAATCAATGTGACTTGAACATGACCAGATTTAAAACGAGATTTCATATAAACAACTGATGAATATGCAGATTCGGAAGCATCACAAAATCCATGGAGTTCTAAAGAATGTATAAGTCCCTTGCAGGAAATATATCTAGGAATTTTAATATGATTTAGCATGGCCAAATCCATTTTCACTCTCCTTCAATGAGAACACAACGATTCAGACAAGGGATCATCCCAATCCAAATCCTGTTTCCACAAAGTTTGGAACAGAATCTTGAAGCTAATGATCACCGGTGATAACCATCCCAAAGGGTCATAAATTCGAGAAATGTCCGATAACAATTGTCTTTTAGAATATACGTCTTTTAGTGAATTGAGTGTAATTGTGAAATTATCCGTGGATGGATTCCAATTTATCCCAAGAATCTTAACAGATGAATTATCTCCGATTTCATATGAATCATGTGCTTTCAGCGCTTCTGGTACCTCTGAAAGAACCTCAGGGACATTTGACATCCATTTTCTTATGCAAAAGTCACCAGAAAAAAAGGATTTTCCGGATATCATCAATGAGAACTTTTGCTTCTTCGATTGTTGTTGCGCCAGAAAGTAGGTCGTCTACATAAAAATCAGTTTTTATGATTTTAGATACCTCTGGGAACAGGAGTTCTTTGTCGGTGGCAAGTTGCATCAAGGTACGGATTGCAAGATATGGTGCACACGACATTCCATAAGTTACTGTGAGCAATCTATACTCCAATAAAGATTCCAATGGACTATTTCTCCAGAAGATTCTCTGAAAGTCGAGATCAGAAGAGTTCACTTTTATCTGTCTGTACATTTTCTCAATATCTCCCGTAAAAGCTTTAGGATTAGTACGAAACTTCATAAGAATATTGAAAATATCATGCTGCAATTTTGGTCCAGTATGAAGAAATTCATTTAAGGAGTAATTGTTGCTCGTTTTGCACGATGCATCAAACACTACTCTTAATTTAGTAGTGCTGCTCTGCTCACGCAGAACGCAATGGTGAGGTATATAATAGCACTTGTCTGATGGTTTGTCACGTTCGTTTTTCGGAATGAGCTCCATGTGGTTGAGAGAAAGGTATTCCATCATGAAATCCTTATATTGCTGAAGAAGATTCGAAGATTTGTGCAATTTTCTCTCAAGAGCAAGAAATCGTTTCATGGCATTCTGACGTGAGTCTCCGAGATTAGGCACAGATTTAAACGGTAGACCAACAGAATATCTTCCATCTGTTGATATGCAAAAGTTCTTGTCATAAATGTCCCCGCAACTCTTCTCCTCTTTAGTCAATGGAAGAGCGGCAGGAACCGATTCCAACTCAAAAAACTTTCGCAGATTATCATCTCCTTGGGATGTTGAGCATAATGAGATATAGCTGTTTCCAGTCTCAGAACTGGAAACATTTCCTGAAAGTATCCATCCTAACTTGGAACTACAGGCAGAGGGTCCTGGATGATTTTGGAATCGTAGTTTTCCTGTATATAAAAATGGGGCTAGGTCTGCACCAATTACTAAATCAATGGGACTTGTTTTATCAAAATTGGGATTTGCTAATAAAGTATTCTTAAGATGAGGCCAATTATCTTTATTTATCAGTAAATTAGGTAAATCAACAGTGATTTGATCGAGTATTATGGATGAAATTTTGAATATTCTATCAGAAAAGTGAGGCTTAAATTGAATAAAAGTCTCACTAGCAGACTGCTGTATTGGTTGGTTACCAATTCCAAAAACTGTGAGTTGGCTCTTTTTAACAGGAAGATTCAACTTTTCACGACAATTTTCTGTTATTAGACTTCTTTGAGAACCAGTATCAATCAAAGCTCTGCATGGATGAAACGATCCATTTTCTGCTCTCACTCTCACGATAGCAGTAGATAATAAGATTGTCTCATTGGGCTTTGTTGTATCACTGAGAAAACATGAAACGCTAGATTGGACAATTGGGGCTTTAATTGAAGTGGTATTCAAAGGTTCGGGTTGGAAGGAATGCAAAAGAGTGTGATGTTTGTTGTTGCATGATTTACAATGCATAGTGATTTTACATGACGTTACTCTGTGGTTGGATCGCAAACAATTGAAACAAAGGTTATTGGTTTTGACTATGTTCCATCTTTCAAGGAGAGAACTTTTATGGAACTTGTCACATTTGAATAAAGGATGTGAATTTTTGCATAATAGGCATTTATCATCACCTTTTGAAATAGAATTATATACATGTGTTTGTTTCATTACAGATTTATCCTCTTTAGAATAACCTTTTATCGATTGCAAACTTTTTGCTTGTTTTTCAAGAAACATAATAAAATTTTCGTAGGATGGAAAGCCATCATCTATCAACGTCAATTCCCATTGCCTTTTCAAATCATCACCTATTCTTCTTTGCAGGAAATGTATTAGAAAGATATCAACAAGTGTATTTCTCTCCAAACCCAGTGATTTCAAATTTCTCATGGCTTCATTACATATATTTAGTAGTTCGAAAATGGCCTTGGAATTTATTAGTTTTAAAGGTTTTAATGTGAATAATTTTGTACATTGTGAAAAGGCAAGTTCTTTTTTTTTTATCATATCTGGAGACCAATGTGGGCCAAGCATGGGCATAGTTTTCATCAATAACAGGAAATCCCCTAATAAGTCGTTCAGCGTCTCCAGTAACAGCTGATTGTAAATATTGCAGCTTTTGTGAATCAGTTAGAGCGGTATTAGAATCAATAGACAGAGAAAACAATTGCTTGAAACTAAGCCATTCGTTAACATCACCAGAAAAGGAAGGTAAATTAAATTTAGGAAGTTCTATTTTGCTTGTGGTTGATTGATTTAGATCATCAAATTTGCTTGAAATGGCTGTACAAGATACTTTATTGATATTCGCCACTAAATTTCTAAGATTATCATTGTATTGCATAACTCTAGAAAACTAAACTTCATCATCAAATTCAGAGAATGTTAAAAGATTACAATAAGTTTTTTCAATGTTAGATTTTATATCTGAAATATCTTGTTTAAATGTCTGTAAATTTGCATCATCCTTCGATTCAATTATCTTGAGCGAAATTTGTTCAAAATAATCCACTTGTTTGAAATGAAAGTCAAGAATATTTAAAGTAGCTTTAAATTTGGCAGCCAACTTTAGTTTTTGCTATTATTAATTTTAATAATATACACTGCGTGACATTGAAAATGGAACACCAAGAAATAGTGGCCAGAAAATTATGCAAATTTCAGGGTAGACGCGCCTAACCGAGTTATGCAAATGATGTAAAATGCGCAGCTCTCGTGCGCACATGGAGTAAGATATAAGGGAAGGAACTTGCAGAAAGGACAGTATTCGTGTCGTTATTTCTTCAAGGAAAATCATTGTAGAAATTTTGTTCTTGTGTCAAAAGACACGTGTAATAACAGAGAATGCCAGGTCATCGTAAACGGAGGCAGTTCAAGCAGACAGACGCTTTTACGAGGGGCATGGTGATCGGACTGAAAAGGGCAGGTTGGTCCATACGTCAAATCGCAGCTGATACACACCTTGGTGCGTCCACGGTGCACCGACTGTGGAGAAGATGGCTGGAACAAGGAAATGTGGCAATTTATAGGAATGTCGGTGCAACCAGAGTGACGTCAGCACGTGTGGATCGGCGTATCCTTCGACAAGCAGTGGCGGCCCCGCAAGCCACTTGTACCGCCATCCTGCAACATGTGCAAGACACCCTAGATCATTCCATCTCGACCAGAACCATTTCCCGTCGATTGGTTGCTAATGGCTTGCACTCATGCCGTCCGCTAAGAAGACTGCCATTGACCCCACCGAATAGGCGCCAACGTTTGGAATGGTGCCGGGCTAGATCGACGTGGATGACGGAATGGCACAGGGTCGTGTTCTCAGATGAGTCGCGTTTCTGCTTGTCCAGTGATAGTCGCCGTGTACGCGTGTGGCGTCGACGTGGAGAAAGGTCCAATCCGGCAGCAATTGTGGAAAGCCCCACCGTGCGACAACGTGGAATCATGGCTTGGGGCGCAATCGCGTATGATTCCAGGTCACCTTTGCTTCGTATTCAGGGCACTATGACGGCCCAACGATACGTTGATGATGTGCTGCGACCGGTGACACTCCCCTACCTTCAGGGGGTACCCAATGCCCTTTATCAGCAGAATAACGCCCGACCGCACACTGCTCGCATTAGCCAACAAGCTCTGCAAGATGTACAGATGCTTCCCTGGCCACCGTACTCTCCTGATCTTTCACCAATCGAGCACGTCTGGGACATCATTGGACGCCGTTTGCATGCCTTGCCACAGCCGCGTTCAGCAGACGAACTGTGGCAAATGGTTGAGAGGGAGTGGAGAGCCATCCCTCAGGACGCCATCCGTACTCTGATTGACTCTCTACCTAGACGTGTTGCTGCGTGCATCGCCGTCCGCGGTGGTCCTACTTGCTACTAAGCCGACGCCGTTCTCGCTCTGTATTATGACTATCATTTTGAAATAAAGATCACTTATTGTTCGTCCCTGTCTCTCTCTGTCTGCCGAGTTTCATCACTTTCTGGCCACTATTTCTTGGTGTTCCATTTTCAATGTCACGCAGTGTATTTCAAAAATGAATTATAATTATTTATATTTAAATAATCATTTAATAGATTTATACCCGGGTTTCGGCACCATGTTTTGTTTCCCACTTGGCAAATACGCAAGGAGGAAAAGCAGAATGAATTTTAACAAAACAATTTGTTCTCGTTTGGCCTTTATTGAATAGAATGTTTTATAATAGCTTAAAGAAACAAATGTACTTATCTTTGGTCAGGCAATTATCCCAAGCTTTACAAATGAATTTATTTTAATTTTCTTTACAATAAATATTTAAAGAATTTACAAAAGATTTAAAGCCGCAGCTTAAAGGCCTTGTTCTTTAGTGGCGACTGTGCTAAGAAGTCAGAAGGTGGAGAGACTCCCTCTGGCGGTGCAGCCAGATGGCCTCCCATTGGTCAGCGATGACGTAGCTCTTTTTTCTTTCACCGCCGCTCGCCGCCTTCTGCCACCTATGTTCAGAATAAAACTAAACACCTGCAATAAATAGGGTGAAGAGAGTTGGGCTAAGGACTGATCCTTGTGGTAATCCTTGGTACAATTTGAAGGTTTTAGATAGAGTGCCATTATATTTTACCCTGATGTACCTATTTTTAAGGAAATAATTTATCCAAGTGATAGCTTTTCCATTAATTTTGAAATGTTTGTAAAATTTTGTAATTAACATGTTTTTCCATACTTTATCAAAAGCTTGTGTAAGGTCTAAAAAAGCAGCTATGGTGTGGTTAGTTGGTTTTCTGTGTTGTGCATCTTTTACCTTGTGTGTGAAAAATAAGAGTTGGTCTATTGTCCCATGTCCTTTCCTAAATCCATATTGTTCTTCTGGTAAGAGATTTCTTGTGTAGAGGTGGAAGGTGAGTCGTCTGAGTATAAGTTTTTCCATTAATTTGCAGCAAATACTTGAGGGAGATAGGTCGGTAGTTTATTGGGTCATCAGCAGATTTGTCAAGTTTTTTAATAGGAATTATTGTTGCAGTTTTCCAGTCTTGAGGCAATTTTCCAGATTTCCAGGAGTTATTGAAAATATAAAGAAGTCTTTCTTTGCCATTTTTGCCCAAGTTTGATATCATTTGGTCATGGATTCCATCTGGCCCAGGAGTCTTGTTTAGGTCAGTGTTTTCTAATGCATAATCTAGCTCTTTCATATTGATTTTTTCATGGAACATATTATGAGTGCTGGTGACATTTTTACAGTCATGAATAATCTTTCGGGCCTTTTTTACAACTGGCTTATCTTTTTATTTCAAATTTGATTTTACTACTTATTTGATATGAATTACCTAAAAGATTAGCAGCATTTTTGTCATTAGTTGCTGCGGTACCATCTGTATTCTTAATCATATTTGTGTTTTCAGTTTGTGGCTGGGTTCTGTCAATTTGTTTTGCCAAATGCCAAAGTTTTGTATTTGGGTTTCTTGGGTTCAGGTTTTCACAAGTTTGTTTCCATTTTTCCCTTTTCATATTTACGTATAATCTTTTTATTTCTGCATTCACAATGGTCAGTTCTATTCTACAATTTGTTTGGTTTTGGGTGCACTTTTTTGTAGTTAATTTCTTTTAGTTATAAATGTTTGAATATCTTTTGCCTGGTGTGTATAATTTGGAGTCCATTTCTTAATATTACCTCTTGGTATTGAACTTTGGCTGCTTTAATATTGGTGTTTTTGAAAGATATCCAATTTTGTTCCAGATCTTTTATTCTAGTGGGTGCTCTTCCAAAGTCTTCATTAGTGTTTTGCTGGTAAGATTCCAATTAGCCTTTTTGAAGTTCTAGAATTTTTCTTTAATTGAGCTGGTTTTGGTCTTGTTGCTAATTTCTATCAAAATAGGCAAATGATCACTTCCAATACTTTTTAATATTTGCATTTGTGGAAAATGTCAGGACTGGAGAAACTTATATCAAGGGCTTGTGCAGTATTATAACTGTAGGAATGGTGGGTAGGATTCCCATCATTTAGCACATAAAGGCATTGTCGTCAAATAAATTTGATAGTATTTTGCCTCTTGGGTTTGGCGTGGAACATCCCCATAGTTGATGTTTGGCATTAAGGTCACCTACAATAATAGTGTTGTCTGTAAGAAATTGAGCCATTGTTCCATCGTCAATAAGTTTATTGTTTGGAGGGTGATACATATTGTATACTAGCCTCCCGTGTTTTACCCGATTGAATGTTTTTATTCAAATACTATTTGTTATAATTATAAATTGGCGCCTTAAATAAATGCATATATTAGTTAATAACTATAGCCTATGTGCTTTATTGTCTATGTACTGTTGGCTTCCGTAGGCGTCTCATACTGGGAAAAAGAAAGAGAGGATTCCATTTAGTTATTAACTAATATATGCATTTATTTAAGGAGCGACCCGCTCCAACACAATAGTTACAAAAACGAAAAAGCGAGTGGGAGAGGCATGATGGGGGGGGGGCAAAGGTGGCGTGATCGTAGCCGACCAATAGGAGGGCGCCATTCCAAAAAAAAAAAGCAAACGGTGACAGAGTTGATTAGGAGATGAAGAATAACTGTATATAGAATGTTGATGGTTTTGTTTTGACTGAGGTAGACTTTGATACCTTGGGCTTCGAGGTCTGATGTGTTTGGAATATTAATGGCTATGTCCTCGTAGTACAAATTCTTGATTAAAAATGCTAGGCCACCCCCTTCGTTATTTCTGTCTTTTCTGAAGATATTGTAGTTTTTATATTTAAGTTTGTACTTTTCATTTAATTTGGTTTCCTGTAGGGCTATAATATGTATCTTTTGTTTTTCAGGTATTTCCATTATTTATTCTAATTTTATTTTTGTTGCTGATGATCACAATCCATTTATGTTGCACTGAAAAATGCTCAATTGCTTGGAAGCTGCAAAGTTTGAAGTTTGTGGAGACTATATTATACTTATCAGACAGAACCCTCTAAGTCCTGAATGCGCCCCTGTTTATTCTGCGTAATGACGATGCAGCATGCAAATCAACATCTGATCTCATGGAATGGGGTGTAGCTTTCGTTAAGCATGGCACCATGATCCAGGCACACTTTTGTGAAAGTCTAGACTTTTCCTGTAGTTTGAGGCTGTTCCTAACATGGAAGCAAACGCCTTTGCTGCCGACTCTAATATGAGTACAGACGCAGCTCCTCCGTTTCCCTTAAGTGGGACCCTTGCTGAGGTCTATCAACCGGGTCAGTTGAAGTCAGGATTTTAAAGGTCTACTCCTCTTCTAGCAATGCTGCTGTTGGTCCGAGACTGCTTATTCGTCAGAGTTATTCTGCTTGTTTCGCAGTTGGCCTTCATATCTGAAGGTCGTTCCCCTATCCACTACCTGGGGACACGCCCTATAGCAGTCAGCTCTGCCATTTATTTGGATTAGTCTTATTACCTTGTGTTTATAATCTGTAATCCAAATTGTGGCTTATTATTTTAAAATAGTTTCAGTTATTAATAAAAAAGGCATTTCCTGATCATGCAACTAAAAGTTGCTGATGGCTTGCACCATCTGTCCAAATATCAACTAATTGTCAATTTTTAATTATTCCAGAATTGGCCAAACATGCTTCTTGATTAATCACAAAAAGCTAACCATATATGCCTTTTGGGATGTATTGCGGTATTAGAAATAGAGAGAACTAAGAGGAATCACCAGTAATTGAACTTGAAATATGGCTAATTTTAATAAATTGTTAAAGAAGCTTATTGAGGAAAATATGATTCTTTGATATACAGTAGAACCTCCTTTTAGCAGACACCTCTCCACAAAGGACAGTTTTCAATTGCAAAATTACCGTTTTTACAATTTAGCAACTCTCCGGCAAGAGGACACCTCTCCTTAAAGGACACTTTGGGTCTTAAATTAGGTGTCCTTTACAGGGAGGTTCTACTGTATCTTGTCCATACTTTCTTGCCTATCAATAGTCAGCTGACCCAATGTACCTGTAAAATGTCACGTACGACCTCCATTCCAGCAACTCTATTGGCTGCCTATATTTCTTCCTTGTTTGTTAATTTTGCTTTGTTCACACTTTTTTAGATGAATCTTGTACCTAGTACATTTACCACACTTAAAATATGAAAGTTTGTTAGATGATATAGAGTATATAATTGATGTCAAGTGCCTCTTTGTATGAAGGCTGCTCATAGTTAATCACACGAAGATAAACTATGGGAAGTATCTTTTTATCCTAAAATAAATATTATAGAAATGTGTAAATAGCTTATCTGATAATATTATAAATCATTTACTCTCTACCTACTGTCTATCCAGTACTTGGAGCAAATTTGTATTTTGTACAATCTCAATGAAAAATTAGGCAACATTTTAAAAAATAAAACATGCTATTTTATACAAGGCTAACTCCAAAAGTTTTTGCAATCAAAATATTAAATAATTAAAAATACATAAACAATTAAAATCTGCATGCATTTTTTACCTAAAAAACAAATTTCATAAAATAGTAACTTGCAGAGGGCGCGACTTTGTTTACAGCGGCAATTTCTAAACATTGCATCAGACACAATGGAGTTGACTAGAGAAAGTTTACATGCCATGATCTTTTATGATTATAAAAGTAATTTATAAAAGTAACTTTTAAAGAATCCTGTGAAGGATTGATAAAAGCTTTAGGATAAAAAGCTCCTTCTATTAGAACAGTTTTAATTGGTTTAATGAATTTAAATTTGGAAAACCAACCTTGAAGAACATCGTTCAGGTCGACCACCAACAGCAGTGACCCAAGAAAAAATTGAGCTGGTAAGATTTTTATTTAGAGAAGATTGATGAATTGCGTATCATAAGTTAAAGAAAAGTGTAGGCATAAGATTGGCAGCAATCAACACCAACAATAATGATCATTTAAAATACAGAAAACTTTTAGTAGATGGGTACCTCACAGCTTGACTGAAGACCAAAAATTTGGTCGCGTTAAATGGTATAATTTAATGCCGAAAAAAATTGATGAAGGCAAATCAAAAACTGTTTTTAATATTATTACAGGTGACAAAACTTGGATTTACAATTTTTATCCAGAAACAAAACGGCTATCTACTCTTTGATGCTTTTCAAAATCACTTCCTCCTAAAAGTTTGCAGAGCTCGAAGTGTTGGAAAACAAATGGTCACTTGTTTTTTAGAAAAAGTGGTTTAATTGATATTGTGAAGTTAGAAGATCGAAAGACAGTTAATAGTGCTTTGTATACAAGAAAATGCCTTCCAGCAGTATTTGAAAAAATCAAGCAAAGCAGACCAAGAGCTCGACTTAGAGGAGTCCTTCTTCACCATGACAATGTAAGGCCGCACACCTCAGCCTAAACATTACTTTTTAACCAACTCTGGTGTCCATTAGTCACTCATCCACCATATTCACCAGACCTAGCACCTTGTGACTTTTTATTTCCAAAAGTAGAGTTATTGTTGAAAGGGATAAAATTTGACACTGATGAAGCACTGCAAGCCTTTATCAATGCCTTAAATTCCATCCCTGAAGATGACTGGTGTAAGTGCTTCGAAAATTGGTTTTCATGGATGATATCTTACATAGGTGCTAATGGTGAATACTTTGAGAAACTGAAAATTTGAAAGTTGCAGTTTTAATAAAATTAAGTGATTGCAAAAACTTTTGGAGTGGCCCTTGTATTATTTTTAAAATTTTATTATTTCAAAAACTAAAGAATTTATTTAATATTTTTTTATAAACCACATACTACGGCCCAGTGGACCATGCAACTCTGGAATCATCCATCCTCAAGTGTAATTTCCCAACATTTTGGAACTATCTGTTGTCCTTATTAAAGGTTGTTTGATATTTGCCCAAAGTAAAAAAAAACTAAAGATAAGTGATAAATGATAGATAAATAGCTAATAGAATGAATAAGAGCAACATGGTTATAACAGAAAATCTTGCCTCCAGTTGGCATAACCACCTGGACTGTACATCCAAAAAAAAAATACTTTCTAAAAAAATTCCAGGAAATCAGTCTTAAGCCACAGCACAGGTTTTGACTTACAGTTTGTTATTCGGGGAAAAGCAACCAAAACATTTCAGAAATATAACATATATATAGATGTGGCACATATCAATAGGAATAAATAAAGAGAGAGAAGCCAAATGCCGAAAAATAAGTTTTTATTTTTATGCCTTTAGAAAAAAAGGTTTAAAAAAAAACTAGGCAGAGAAAAAATTTAATGAAATTTGTTACTGTGCTTTGCATATATATATTTTTACAATGCACAACAACAATCTCTGGAGAAGAGGTTAGGTGCAAACAGCTTTTGAAATAAACAAAGAATTGTGACAAATGTTGCATATATTGGTAAACAACTTTATTTTTTTTATTATTATTATTTGCTGTTGTGTTTAAAATACAAATATCTGTAAAATGGACTATTATAAGAATTAGAACCCCTTATTTTAATAGATGTATAAAATATAGAGATTTGGTTTAACCATATACATTTCACAAAATGAGATGGCATTTTTTTTTTATTCTTCTCTTAACTTCTTTAATCTTTTTTATTCTCTCTCAAATCAACAATATTGAATAGTACAAAAAAAAATTAAAAGCTTCTAATGAGAAGAGTAGAGAAATGTAAAAACAAGGTGTATGTACAGTGGGGCTGGGGCACACTACAGTTTGGCAACAGACACAGCTATGTACAGGACATAAATTAAGTGATGTGCTAGCGACGTTGGATGTAAGACCTGGCACCCCGGTTACCGCCCCCAGAGCCGCCCCCTCGGTTGCCTCCTGTCATGCCCCCCCTTGAATTCACTGGCACTCCCCCGCCACCACCACCTCCTCCTCCTCGGCCCCCGCGCCCAGCCTCACTTATGCTGGACCGGAGTTTCACCTTCTTCTCCTCCACATTCAGCCGGTGGTTCTTGAAGAAGATGGGCTGCAACGCCATCACCACTGTTACTGTCTGTATGGACAACAAGTGGGCTGCTGCAACCACCTACCTTCTCCTTTAGTACTTTCATCACACACTCAGGATCTTCAAATACCACAAATCCAAAGTTCTGGGTGCACACAGTTCACTTTGTTGGAAAACATTTTGAGCGATTACATGTTGGACTAGCTACAAGGATTATTATATAAATTACATCTGAAAGTGTTGATGGCTACACAAGGCAAACAATCAGGGAGCTTAGGCAAAAAAATTACAAGATATAATAATTTTGCAAGGCTTTAATCGTAAAAAAAAAAAAAAAACAGCTGGAAAAGTTGTAGTCCAAAATTCTATCTGCACACAATTATTAGTATGTGACTTCTATTAAATTTGAAGCGTTGCCAAAAGAAGGGATACTTACGGGGACTTTATTACCCATCTTTTGGGGATTCTGCTTGTTGATCCTCATCTCCAACACATTGCCATACTTGGAGAAGTGCTCTCGCAGGTCCTCCTCTGTTATGGAGTGGATGAGGTTGCCAACAAAGAGCTGCTGGTTGTCCGGGTATTGTAGTGGCCCCGAGTTGGAGTTCCCGTACTTGCGTCGCTCAAAGCCATCTTCTTCCTGGGCTGGAGGAGAGGATTTCTCTGCTGGAGGCTTGGAAGGGGGAACAACAGGGGGGCTTGCAGGGGTTGTCACCGCCGGTACATTGTTGGTGATGACAGGTTGCGGTGCCATGGGAGCTGGGGGCAATGTCCCTGTACTCTTGCTCACCATGTTGGCATACGTCTTGGGCTCCGGACACACTGCTAATATTCTCTTGTTACCATAAAATTTGCATTCTGTTTTTCCAAAAACAACACTACTATCAAGATTTCTGTCTAATTCTCAATAGATGTCACACACACCACATGCATCAGGAAATGAAAGAGCAAATTTTTTACTAGCTGTTCTAGCCACATATTTTGTTTGTTACTCCGCAGTATAAAACTGCTCTACATAGAAACAATAAGTGGAATGGAGAGAAGAAACTTCCTTAAACTTTAGTGGCTTGGCACAAAATACAGTAAAATTTCTTTTAAAATAGAAACTTATATAGCCTCATAATTTTAAGGCCCCAGGTTTTAATTCAAGATTGTCTAACTGTGGTTATAACCATGAATAAGATTTTTTTTCTTCTGTTAAGGTGTAATATATTATATGTAATCTATTATAATCAACAATGGGGTGTGGCAGAAGAGTTAGTACTCTTGCCTCTGGCCCATACATATAGTGGCATCTCCTGGTGTGAGGTACCACTGTTTCAACCCTGTATTTGAGAAACATCCCTGGTAGCAGAGGTGACCAGAATACTGATGCTACAATATTGCTATGTGGAAACCACTCCATTACCATTCTTATTGATGATGCAGCCAGGGATCAACTGGTCAAGAAATTGGAACACTGAAAAATTTGTTATTAGATAGAGCGCCAGGTAACTAATCAGTGCCTTAGGTCACATATGACCTGTACCATGTCTACTTAGTGATTTTATGGGTGTGCCATAACAAATTACACAGAGCCCCAATTCTTGCACAAGAGCTTGTGGTACACAAGAGCTGCTTATGTTTGGCCACAAGCCAAGACTTGCTCAACCCGATGGGGCAGATCTATTAAAATGAGTCAACATTAGAGCATCAATGGAGTGGCATTATAAAGTTGCCTGGTATTAAAATGCCCAAATTGGTCTGTATACATTGTCCCTAGTATACATGGAACAAGCCATGATAATCATTATGGGTAGTAGTTGCTGGCTACTTTTACTTAGGTGTACCACATGCAGAAAGCAACTAAACTTTTGTACTTACTTATTTTACCAGAACACCATTTGGGTATTTTTACTCACTGGTGGGATTGAACTTGTGTAAGAATCTGGAGCCATTGGTGCCATTTTATTCAGGAAAAAGTGCACAATGCAGAATGCTGGGTTGTAGCTGCCAGAAACTGATTGTTTATACCACTCATCCACCCTAAAATCAATTTTCTTGAACTGGATTGATTGATTGACTAGAATTATATAGTAACATTAAAAAAACCTTAAGAAATGAATTGAAAAGAAATTATGCCTCATCTTTCTATAGTAGGCCCAATGATTTTATTTGGATAGACAGATTTCTAAAGAGACAGCTATTTTGTAACATTATAATTCTTCAACCCAACCAAAAGTGGGGTAATTGTTTCCACACTGCAGCATCCTTACAACCAGTACCTACCAGGCTGAGGTGGCTCCACCAGAGGTACAGGAGTCACAGGAGCTGGGGGAGCAGCATCTTCCCATTCCGGAGCAGCATGGGATTCCGGGGGAGTGGGAGCAGCAGGGGGTTCCACATGATTTGTCCCTCCATTGGTCCGCACCTCGGGCTGCTCCTCCTGGGGGTGGTAGTAGGGGATGGCCTGCTCTTGGATGTTCTCCACCACTGGGGTTGGAGGGGCTTCCTCTGATGGAGGCTCATCTACACATAAGGCTCTCTTTGACAAACACTATCAAAATGGGCAGCTCATCAAATTCAGATAAGTGCCACCAGTAAATAACTATTCTAATTGTATGGAAACCACACAGAGAGCATATAATCTACTTGACTCAAATTTAGTATATCCCTCCTAATTACCCAATATGTTCATCAATTTGAGATTTTGGTTGAGTGCAAAATATTCCCTACTATGAAAAGCACTAGTTGCAAGTATCTCAACAGGTTTCTAATCAATCACGATTGAAGGTAAAAAATATATTTATAAAGGGAAGGCATTAATGGAACCCTTACCCCAGGAGATTCTGCAGTTACACATACCATGTACGTGGCTGGCTTTTTATCAAGAAGGGATATTTGTCCAATATTCTGTAATAATTATAAATCAAAGATTAGTTGATATTTATTCTGACAGGTAGCCCAAGCCATCAGCAACTGTCGGTTGCACAATCAGAAGATGCTATTTCTTGGATTATTCATCATCAAAATATAATTTTTCTAAAATTTGTTTGAAGGCTGTATGCGTCAAAATAGTTCCTCCCCATATTTGTTAGTTCCCCAGTGTTTCTTCAAGATGAGTGCTCTTGCAGCAACAACTGTTGTAACACTAATGGTTCAGAGCTTCATACTAAATTTGAAGAGTTTAGAAAAAATGGCATGTGGATAAAGTTCACAGATTAGAACGCATGGTTTACCAGTTCTTGAGTCATTAAGACATGATTAGCACAAGCATTGTTATACAAGACTTTAAATGATGCTAGTTTTTTTTTCTAACTGCACACATATATAATGTTGTTGTTTCTTATCCCCTTGTGTAAATCTTACACGAATATATATATATACAGTGGTACCTCGACATACGAGCGCCCCAACATACGAGTTTTTCGAGATACGAGCCGACGAGCAAGTGATTTTTTGCTTTTAGTTACGAGCGAGATACGAGTTCGGTTCGGTAGTAACACGCAGTCGCGCCATCACGATCAGTTAGCAGCGTGCTTCCGCTGTGATAAGTTGTGTTTTGTGTTGCGTTTATATTTAGTTTTAGTTCATTTATTTTTATAACCATGGATCGGAAGAAAGTTTGTAAAAAGTCAAGTGCTAAGAAAAAGATGATGCGTATTGAATTAAAACGTGGAATTATAGAAAAACATGAGCAAGGTGTTCGAGTTGACTTGTCGAGGCTGTATGGCCGTAGTACGTCCATGATATGTTCTGTGCTTAAACGGAAGGAGTCGATAAAGAGTGTAACGCCGGCTAAGGGCCTCACGATGGTTACATTGGTTTTGAGGAGTCAGAGGAGGTTATTTCTACAAGTGATATAAGGGAGATCTTAGGAATGTGGGAGAGTTTCACAGTTCGTGAAAAAAAAAACACCCAGAAAAAGTTGCAACAGGTCGTGCATCTGACCTTTTTAATGACACTTGCCTAACTCATTTCCGGAACATTCTGAGAGGGAGGAAGAAACAAACCTCCTTGGACATGTTTTTTTCTAAACGGCCTACAGGTGAAAGCGAGAAAAATGTAGCGAAAAAGGCAAAGACCAGTGAGGATATCTAATTTATTTCTTTACATTCTCTTTTTTGTTTTGTGCAATAAATATTTGATATTTATAAATACGTTTTTATTATTTAAAACCACGTAACAAAAATAACTGGAATGACATTTTGTAGGTTGGAACGGATTAATGGTAGTTCAATTGTTTTGTATGGGGAAATTTGCTTCGAGATACGAGTAATTCAAGATACGAGCAAGGTTGCGGAACGAATTAAACTCGTATGTCGAGGTACCACTGTATATCAAAATTTTTCAATATCTGAAAGTTTTGCTAACAATTTGAGAATATATAGAAGTTTTCAATGGAAATCCTTTAAAACTATTGTCTTTACATTGAATGAAACAATGATTCAAGGTACATTTAATGAATTAAGCTATATTGTGAATTATATCTTTCAAGTAGCTAGGAGTGCAGTCTGAACTGATGAGATACTGCTGACACTGATGAGCCAAGTCCTCCTATTATTTCTCTGTATTGACAGTTGAAAATTGTTCCTAAATGAATTTGCACACAAGGGTTTCTATCATAGTTTATAAGTATTAATATATATAAATATGTCATATTTTCATGGAAATCTTGACATCCTCCTAAAGAGGTCATTCCCACTTTGAGGAGTGTGTCACTTCAATAAAGTTGCATCCTATTATAATTTAATAGGATGTGAACAATTGGGTTTAAAGAAAATTGAAGGGAGGAATTGTTGTGGAAGGGAGATCTCAGAGACTTATCAGAATGTGTCAGACCAGCTCACTTACCATTAGACTGGGATTCCGGAGTGTCTTCATCATTGTAGCCATCATCTTGGTAGCGGAAGATATCATTCCTCACATAAAACTTCTTGGGGGACTGGGGTACCAGGACAAAGGTTTGGACAAACCTTCGCATGGGCTTCCCATTGTTGGACAACTCTCCAGTCACCTGGATGGCATAGTAGGATCAATTTGTGAAACAGCTTAATGTTATTGCAATCAAAATATTTTTGTTCTCTCTCAGCAGGTATTTGACTTCAAAAAGATGATGAAATAGATGGAATGATTTTATATATACAATAGAACTTCTGTAAGGACACCTAGTTGTAGAGCAAAAGTGTCACCCATGGAGGTTCTACTGTATGTACTTTATTTCTGTGACATACATCAAAAGGACAACATTTAAAAAGTTAATTAATCAAACACTGTGTTCTAAGTGTTTAGAAGTGTGTTCTAAGCTTCCCTGCTAGGAAATTGAGGAGAAATTCCTGGCTTGATATATTGTGGCTCATTATTTATCACCACCATTATGTTCTCTACACACTGGGGGGTGATGAATAAAATATTTTTTATAAATATTTAAAGGGAGGGGAAACACTGTGTATATATATTATGTACCAAAAGTGGCCCCTCTCCCTTTAAAAATGCATTTTGTTTATCACCCCAGTATAGAATGTAATGATGGTTATAAATAACGAGCTACAATACCAGTTTTGGCAAATTCAGACAAAAAGAGCTAACTGTATATACCATAATTTTGGCCTTGATCCTCATCAGTACAGGGGTGGTGGCTTCAATTTCATAACCTATGTAAATTTATAAAATCAGTCGGCCAAAAAGCTGTTTAAAATTGTAAGTAGCAAGGCAGATTTTCAGTCTAGAATACAACATATCTGGTGTTGTGTTTATCACCATTACATTTCTGTATTAGTGTGCTAAACTAAATGCATTGTTAAAAGTATTTTTAAAAGGAGAGGTGCCACTTTTTGTGCACAATGCCATCCTCTTGCAACTTTGTTGTGTTCTAGCCTGATCAAATTTTGGACAAAAGGACATTGGTCACAAAGTCCACTTCAAAAAGGCACCGCATTTACAAGGAAGTTTATTTGGATATTTTGAGGCATTAAAAGAAAAACACATTTTGAAAAAAAAAAAAAGACTAGAAAAAGGGGCAAATAGTATTCGGATCTTATACTATGACAATGCTTGTTCATAGACAACACAATTGATTTTGGCTATTTTTGGCAAAAAATGATTGAAGCCTTACCTCAGCCATCTTATTTTCTAGATATAGCATCTAATGACTTCTTCCTATTCCCTAAACTTAAACCAGCACTAAATGGAAGGTACTTTCAACACAAGAAATGACTGAGAAATCAGCAAAGCAATAATTACTGGTGCACATGTTCAACGACTCACACTGTAGTCACATAATCCTTTATATAGTAAAAAAAAATTATCTAACCAATTTTTGTCTTCAGTCACCATATTGGGCACATCATTTAATGAATATGTTCATTTTGATATAAAAAAAGCAACTTTTTCATTCTCTATTACCAAGAATAATTAGACATTACCTGCACCACCACAGCATTCTCCAGGGTCTGATGGCTGTCCACTTGCTGGATCTTGGCGTGACAGTCCCGAAATCTCAGCTCCATGATCTTATTATGGATCTCCTGCCAACATCAAGTTAACAAAAGTTGATAGGCCAGGAAGTAGCAACACCACCCACCTGCTGCCCCACAACTGGCTTGGTCTCCTGTCCCGATTGGTCAAATCCTCCATGGGTAAAGGTTGAATTGTCATTATAAAACCTGGACAGTCACCTACATCAGTGGGAGACTACAAGGAGAATTGCTGGCCCTAAACATTAGGACCACATTGAGGAAAATTTCCTCTCATAACCTTCCTGCAATTTGTTGCACACAATCCAACCCCATCTAAGGATGCGAGAAAAATGCTCCCAAATGCAAAAAATTGCTTTGACTTTAAAATGTGTGGCAACAGTACAATTAAAAAATTCCCTTTTTTGTTTTTGTTTTACAAATATTGGTAAGGAGAAACATACCAAAAAGACAATATAATGTTGTCACTACTATTTATTAATCAAATTTTAATTATTAATTTTGGAAGCATCATAAAAGAGGATGAAAGTTTTGCAAAGGCAAAATATGTTTTAGAGAAATATACAAATAACTTTCAAGAATGGATTTAAATATGAAGCTTGGATATGAAGGGTGAGCAAAAAATTAACCTTGACATCTGGTGTCCTATATAGAATTCTCAAGATCCAAGTGGACAGTGTCAAAAACAAATAAGTTTGGAAAATATTTAATGGTAAGTAAAGCTTTCTAAATGAAATAATAAGTGTGACATTTTTATTCTTTGTCTGATGATGGTGACAATGTGGTTGCTGAAACGTCACACACTAATAAATTACAGCCGAACCTCTTTAATTCAACATCCCAAGGGATAAGAGCTTTCGGTTGAATTAAAGGAAGTGTTGAATTAAAGTTAGATGATTAGCTAATCATTTAACTTGATAAAATAATATATATTTTTAAAAAATAGCTTTGTAATATAAATTAATGCTATTAATTGAAACCATTGTGTGTGTACTTTTTTGTAATTATTTTTTTATTTTAATGATTAACTTTTAGTATCAGGGACAAAATAGCATTAATACATATTTTTGAAACAAATAATTACAAATGATATTTTATTCTAATTGAAGAAGAGCAGTTGAAAGGAAATAAATATGGAAAATAAAAAGAAAATTTAAAAATATTATTTAAAAAGAATCATGATCTTTTAAAAAATTCCTTTATAGATGTGTTTTTGCTCTGAAATTCTTTTCAGAATGTTTTCCAAATGGTCTATTTTTAAAAGACATGCATGCTTTTCTTCCTCTAAAATGTCTTTTAAATAACAAAGATTATTTTGTTGAAGCCATCCACTGCTGCTGCAGATGTTATTGATTTTGTGTTTAAATCTTTTATAATAACATGGAAATGGGATATTGAAATAAAATGTTATCATAATCATTGTGGCTACATTTTATAAAGATTTATTTATTTAAAAGGTAATTATTTGTAAATTTTAAAATAACTAAAATACTTCAATGCCGATAATTAAAAATAAAATAATATTATCAAGTAGCGCATGATGCCTAAATTCCCGCGTAAAAAAAAACAATAACACTCGCGGCATTGCACAACGGCACTGCAAAGTGAAACTTAAACTAACCAAAAGTGCGCAGGCCCAATACTTCGGCGCCCGCTGATCATCGCCGCTTTTGCTGCCGTAATACCTTTTTAGCGGTAAAGTTGTATGTAAAAAAACATTCAACTGTCGAAATTCAAATTTTAAAATGGTCAAACTTATCGGAAGTGTCGTATTATCGATATTGTCGAATTACGGTTTGTTATTTGATAGGCCGGAGGTCGAGATATCAGAATATGGTCGAATTATCGCCGAGTGTCGAATTGACGAGATTATACTGTATTTGGATTAGGTCTTACTTTCTTTTACCTTGAAAAATGGAAAAGGAAGGTAGACCAATGAAGGGTTGGTTTGATAATCTAATATTTTAGGTCAATCACAAAACCTTTTTTTTTTTTTTGCTTATCCCTAGTACAAGCCATGATAATCATGGTGGGTATTGGTTGGCGACTGCTCTTACTGTAAGTGCACCACATGTCTACACATGTGAAAGGCAGTTCGTCTTTGCACTTACAAATCTGCCCGAGCCCCGTTTGGTTACTTGCACTTGCTGGTGGGGTTGGACTTTTGCAAGAATAGGGGCAATTGAAGCATCAATTAGCATCAATAAGCATTAATTAAAAAAAAAAGTGCCCAATGTGTGATTCGATTCCGGGTCATAGCAGTCGAAAACCAATGGTTTAGACCACTCTTCCACCAACCCCCAATTTAATACCTTTAGTCTTATATACCGATTTTCCTGAGTACATCAAACTAGCGGGGAAAGAAATTTGAATTTATAGAGAAGTTATAGAGAAATGAGCAAGTATAGAGTATAAAATTTTATATATTATATACATGGTTGTAGGTATTCTATGGATCTCATTTTTATATAAAGATTACTGTAAATTATGGGAGAAAGGAAAGAAAAACAATGGATTCAACAAAAAATGTATACAACTATAGAGAGCCAGTATACATTCTTCACAGTTGTAGTGAGAGAAATATGAAATAGTGTACATTCACAGAAGTTATTTTACTTGAGCAGCCTGGTAAAATTATAGACTGAGCAAAGAAGCACCTACATATGTCACTGGTTACTTTAATTGAAATATTCCAACTTGAAAAGAATGTTATTTTTCTTTCATCACTAATACTCACTCTGGCAGTCGCAAAGGAGAGATAGTAAGATATACCTCCGTTTATATTTTTTCCTTGAAAAGAAACATTTTTTCAGAATGTATTCATGTGATTTTATCAGAAAACAGTATCCTTTGTTTTAATGCCATAGAGCTATAACTAGTAATGGAAAATGCTAAGTAAATAGCTTTTGGTGCAAATATTTTGTTCAGATAAACAAGGTGTGTGGGATGTCTGATATTATTCTAAAAAAACTTTTTAGGTACCAGCAGATAATTCTAGAAGGTATGCTATTAAATCTCAGTGGTTCTTCAATCGGGCACATTGAATGTTTATGCTTTGCTAAAAGTATATCTTGATTATTTTTATCAGTTTGTAGGAGTAGGTTATCTCATGTAACTTCTTGTTTATACCTATCCAATTGTTATAATTTGACATCATTTAGGCTAGTTTCCGTTAAAGGCTAATACTGACAACAATCCATTGATGTCAAAATTCTACCTCACTTGCCCAAAATGTAGCCTGGCATCTGCAGCTTTAGAACACATTTCAGGGGGGTTGGTGGAAGAATGGTCTAAACTGTTGGTTTTCGACTGCCACGACCCGGTTTCGATTCCCGCATTGAGAACTTTTTTCTGATTAAAAAAAAATGCTCCAATGGCCCCCAATTCTTGCAAAAGTCCAACCCCTCCAGCGAGTGCAAGTAACCAAACGGGGCTCTGGCACATTTGTAAGTGCAAAGTCGAACTGCTTTTCACATGTGTAGACATGTGATTTACTTACAGTAAAATCAGTTGCCTACTTCTACCCACCATGATTATCATGGCCTGTACCACGTGTTTTTTTTTTTTTGCTTATCCCTAGTACACGTGGTACAGGCCATGATAATCATGGTGGGTAGAAGAAGGAGACTGTTTTTACTGCAAGTGCACCACATGTCTAAACATGTAAAAAGCAGTTCGACTTTGCACTTACAAATGTGCCAGAGCCCTGTTTGGTTACTTGCACTCGCTGGTGGGGTTGAAATTTGCAAGAATCGGGGGGCATTGGAGCATTTTTTTTTTTTAAACATAAAAAAGTTCCCAATGCGGGATTCGAACCCAGGTCATACCGGTTGAAAACCAACGGTTTAGACCAGCTTTCCACCAATCCCCCGAAAAAAAATTCCCACGCCGGGAATCGAACCCGGGCCTTCTGGGTGAAAGCCAGATATCCTAGCCACTAGACCACGTGTACTAAGGATAAGTAAAAAAAAAAAACACATTTCAGCTTGCATTAAATGCACTAAATAGGACTTTTGGAGGAGACAGCTTCTATTATCAAACAGCTCAAGGAACATGGACTCATGGAATTTGTGTAATCTTTGCACAAAGGGATAAGAAACACAACAATCCTTTCGGCTGAGATTACATTAATCTTTCCTTTTAGTAGTTGCATTGTGTTCTCTCATGTTGTGGGTTGTATATTTAGGTTGGTAAGCCTAACAGCATTTTAAAATAACTTCAATATATCATCAAATATATTCAGGTATTGATATTCTTGTCTGGTATCAATATTTATTTCTAAATAGTATCAATTTTATTAGGGCTCTGATTGCTGATTTACAGACAGTAATTGACTGTTCAAATTAGCTAACCAGCCAATCGGCGTGGAGTGTTTCTTTAGCCCAGAGGCATTAACCAATGAAAAATTCTATATTAAATATAAAATAGCAGTTTTGATTCTAGAAAGTTTTTTTTTTTTTTGTGAAAAAAATTAAAATATTTTTGTTATTCTTTTTAGGTGCTTTTAAAAACATTTCATTTGAGTTGTTTTTATGAATTACAGTAAATCCCTCTATATTTCACTATTATAAAATTAAAATGGAGATTATTTCAGGTTCATTATAAGGGAAGATTCTTATTGTGAGGTTTACTGTATTTTGGCATTAGAGGCCTATTTATTCATTGTATTATAGGGATCTGACACTTGATCTCTTTATTCTGTAATGGAAAATCTTAGCAGCAAGAAATATTTCATTTTATTACGGCAACACACATTTCTAGGGTAAATTATTCTAGATATTTCCACCACAGATGTGGGTTTAACACTCCATATTATTTAGTTCTTAAAGCTTTGAACTGGCTGCTGTTCTAGATCCACTTTTGCTCTAGTTAGAATTAAAATGAGAATTGGCCAGAACAGGGTGAAATGATGTTCCACACCTCCACGTTGGAGATGACGGTACTACAAGACTATTATTAAAATTTTCACATATAAAGTAATTAAGTAATTCATATTTATTCAAGACAGCCTGTTTACACACAAGTTATAAAATACCATCCTTATAGACTGCCATTTTTTGCAGAGAGAACCACCTTATCTCCAAGACTTTACTCCTTTAATCTTGCATTGGACACTTTTTCTAATAAAAAAAAAAATGCTCCAATGAACTCTGATTCTTGCAAAAGTCCAACTCCACCCCAGTGCAAGTAACCAAACAGGACTCTGGCATACTTGTAAGTGCAAAAGTCTGTTTTACACATGTGTAGACATTTTTTCCTGTCGAAGGGCGGTTGTGCCCGAAAGCTTGAAATAATTTTTTTTCGCATAAGACACTTATCCCTCAGACTTATAGTTTTGAACAGACATGTAGTGTACTTAGAGTAAAAGCAGTTGCCAACTTCTACCCACCCTTGATTATCATGGCTTGTACCATGTGTACTTGGAATAATAATAATTTTAAAAGACAACTATTTTCAGCACTCCAAATAAAAAGAAACAGAAGGTCAGTGCTGTAGTTCTAGTACCTAAAACCCTATATATATATATAATTATCTCCATTCTTAGATTCAATGTGTATGAGGCCAAATGGAATCCATTACATTTTTAGATTTGCATACAAATACTAAGCTATTTGAGCTTCATTGTTAGCAAATTTACCTATGGTAAACATTGTTATGGATCAAAATATATATACAGTCGAACCTCTTTAATTCAACACCCCAAGGGATCAGAGCTTTCGGCTGAATTAAAGGAAGTGTTGAATTAAGGTTAGATGATTTAGGTAATCATCTAACTCGCTAAAATAATATTTTTAAAAAATTGCTTTGCAATATAAATTAATGATATTAATTGAAACCATTGTGTGTGTACTTTTTTGTATTTATTTTTTATTTTCATGATTAACTTTTAGTATCAGGGACAAAATGCAAATAATACATATTTTTGAAACATAAATAATTACAAATAATATTTTATTATAATTGAAGATTATAGCAGTTGAAAGGAAATAAATATTGAAAAAAATAAAAATTTTAAATAATATTTTAAAAGAATCATGAAGATCTTTTTAAAAATTCCTTTATAGATGTCTGTTTTTGCACTGAAATCCTATTCAGGATGTATTCCAGATGGTCTATTTAAAAAAAACATGCATGTCTTTCATTCTCTGGAATGTGTTCAAAATAACAAATAGTTTTATTGTATTGAAGGCATCCACTGCTGCTGCAGGTGTTATTAATTTTGTGTTTAAATCTTTTATAATAACACAGAAATGGAATATTGAAATAAAATTTTATCATAATCATTGTGGCTACATTTTATGAAGATTTATTCATTTAAAAGGAAATTATTTGTAATTTTAAAATAACTCTAAAATATTTCAATACTGAAAATTAAAAGGAAAATAATATTATTAATTAGAGCATGAAGCCTAATTTCCTGCGTAAAAAAAAAACAAACAATAACACTCGCGACATTGCGCAACGGCACTGCAAAGTGAAACTTAAACTAAACTAACAGAAACCAAAAGTGCGCATCGCGATTCTATCGGCGCCCGCCGATGCCGATCATCGCCGCCGTAATACCTTTTTGCGGTAAAGTTGTACGTAAAAAAACATTCAACTGTCGAAATTCAAATTTTAAAATGGTCAAACCATCGGAACTGTCGTATTATCGATACTGTCGAATTACGGTTTGTTATTTGATAGGCCAGAAGTCGGGACATCAGAATATGGTCGAATTTGCGTGTGTCGAATTAACGAGCTTATACTGTAGATATTTTCCATTTGTCCCAGCTAAAATAATTTTGTTTTTGTTTGATGAACAACACAAAATGCCGTAGATTATTTTCATTTTCAATTTTGAAGGTGTTAACAAATTGAGCATATAAAAGCTTTGTTCTATGGTGAAACCACCAAATTGGGCTGCCATTTTGTTATGCTATCATTTCAACAAGTGGCAGCTCAGAAATAAAAACATATTGGCAGATTGTCACAAAATATTTTTCATTTCACAAAGTCATCTTACTTATTAATCAATTTAGCAGATATTAATAATAAATTATTATTTGACACCAAACTGCTTAGCACATATTTGGTGAGAGTACCATTATAATGTCCTTTAAAAGTACTGGAGGAGAAATGCCTTTTGGTCTCAATCCCTCCAATGAATGGAAACCCCCTATTTGTACCTCCCAGTGTGACCACAACTTTGGTAAAGGGTGATCAACATCCTAATGGGATGGTTAACACAAAAGGGAACCGAATGAAAGCTGGGATTAGCTTTCAACTTCTTTCTTGTAATAAAGAGGACACTCTCTTGTCCTTGGGGGAGAAATCGCCACAAAAGGTGGAAGAGCTAAATTTATTTGGTCAACAGCGGATGAAGGTACTAGCAAACCACTTCTGTATCGGCCAAGAAAACTATATGCCACCAAATATCAGATCAAATTGGAGAATATTTGTCCAAATGGTCACCAAAAGTCAAACAACTTGGTGGATGCTAACAACAGACCAACAACCATTATATTAGCACACATGTGCACAGAGAGAAGAAATTATATTTTAACCTTTCATTTTTTTGGGAAGGCCAACAACCTTTACCATCAAAATTTTTTGCACTTTATATTTGTTCATTTTCTAGGTAAAAAAGCAATATTTTTACATATATAATTTGCTAAATTTATTTTGTATTGCTTTTGTACTTGAAAATATGCCTCAAGTACGCAAAATTTTATTTTATAAAAGACAACAAAAAGCTTTAAGACCTTTTCCTTATATTCTCCAAACCCAGAATGTAGGGTCCTTATATAAAATAATAAAAATTGCATATAACAGAAAATGAAATTTTTGATGCACTCCACTTTTCCACCTAAATTATAAAATTACAATGTAAATAAGTTATTCCATCCTTCCTTGAACATAATGAACAGATTTCACAGAATTTAGGGCATCTTAGGTTGCAAGAGCACAATATGCAAATTGTTATCCAAGGTCAGAGATTTCTTCTTTTATCAGGAATATCAGTTCTTTCGGTTATAATTATGTATCAACTTTGATGAAAACTTATTTTTCTAAAGCAAATATATAGTTATAGGATAAGGTAGAGATATTAGGTTTTGCAGGTTTTACTTAATTCAAATTTAAAAATACATTTCCCACAAAACGCACATTCTTCAACATTCTATAGATTGTTTAAGCCACAAGTTATAAGCCAGAGCAAAACTGATTGCTTTTATAGAAAAGTCACAGGAAACTGCATTGTGACACTTTTCATTTCATTATAAAAACAAGAATGAAACTGCAAGAGAAAAAGATGGAGTGAGGGATACTAGGAGTGGAGGGAGAACTATTAGTAATTAGATGTCACAATTTGATAAATTGTATGGAACATGA
Source organism: Cordylochernes scorpioides (assembly GCA_030710605.1). Lineage (NCBI taxonomy): Eukaryota > Metazoa > Arthropoda > Arachnida > Pseudoscorpiones > Chernetidae > Cordylochernes > Cordylochernes scorpioides. The sequence continues at coordinate 82,743,608 of CP092867.1, read as the reverse complement.
GCTTGATCTGCAATGGATTAATAATAATGAAATTATTTGAGAAGGCAGAAAAAAATCAATAAATTCTGCATTTGTTACATACTTGTTATATTTCTGATATTTGACCATTGAACTAATAAAAATGCTAAACCGTTGTTTTCGACTGCTACAAACTGGGTCAATTCCTTTATTTGTGTGGGCACTTTTTTTTATTTAATAAAAAAAAAATGCTCCAATAGCCGCGGATTCTTGCAAAAGTCCAACCCCACCAGCAAGTGCAAGTAACCCAAAGGGCTCTGGCACATTTGTAAGTAAGAAGTCGAACTGCTTTTTACATGTGTATACATGTGGTGCACTTACAGTAAAAGCAGTCACCTACTTCTACCCACCATGATCATCATGGCCTGTACCACGTGTACTAGGGATAAGCAAAAAAAAAGACTAATAAAAATGCCAATTGGCTAATTAACACAAAGCTGATTCAGTATAACTGTCACCATACATATAGAGATAGAATATTTAAGGTGAACTAAATCACATGTATCTCACCATAAGGTTCCAATCATGATGTTAATTTGTCATTAAGTTTGATGGAAACCATGGTTTTTCATGTCTCATTATTTTGAGAAGGCTGTGATTGTAACAAGATATTAAAGGACCCACAAAATTTTCAGAACCTATTTGAGTTTTCACAATGTGAAAAATTATTCGATTGGCGGATATATCTGCTGGTTGAACATGTTTGGCATCAAGCAACTAGAGCGATAGGGGTTAATTTGGATTAAAGAAAACATCACCACACAGGGTTACAACAAGATGTGAAATAACAGCATTGTTGCCATCCTAGAGTAAAGCAATATTGCTACAAGAACATATATTGGCTAAATTACTGTCTATTAACCTATGAAACTATTTAGAGCAAAAATTACTTCCCTGGTCAACTTCACTTGTGAGCCAGACAGGCCAATGTGTATATAATGGATCTTCACTATTTATATTAATAAAGATTTTGTAAAGAACACTTCCTAATTTTATATAGTGCAATAATAAGTTCAACAAATTACATTTATTTTTAATTCTAAGAGAAAATTTCTTAGTAAAGACTGATTTCCCATTTTGACTAGGCATCAGTGTCTCAACGTGCAACTGAGAATTGTATTAAACAAAAGGATAGGAGGGGAGTAAGCAAAAAATAAAATAAAGCTCAATTAATATATTATATTCAAATGCAATTCTCACAAGTCTTACTTTTTCTCATGGATTGGTCATCTACTCTTATTTCTTGCATCAAGTTCTTCAGATAGCTTTAGTGCTTTAAATAATGTATAACTTTCATGGAAATTGGGTTCAACAGATTAGTTGGATCTCTTGAAAACTTTCTACCTTCTCCCCTTGAAAGCTTTTGTACATATTATAAATGGGAAAATTTATTTTGTTTAAAGAACCTATATGGCCCCTGGCTTTGTGTGTTTCTTAGTAAGAAGGAGATTGTTGAAGGGGCAATTTTCAAACTTAACTTTCACTGATAAATTGGAAAAAATAATCATGATTTGAAAGGAATTAGTCCCAGATTTAGTGACCTTCCTATAGTTTTCTTGACCCCTTCTAGACAGCTAGATTATTGCAGGTCTTCAATTTCCCCCAACATTAATGAAGTGTGGTATCTCAACATTTTAACTATTTCTACACCAATATATACAAATTTTAAAAATTGAATTGGTCCTAGCTTTATATTCTTTAAAACAAAAACCTGCATAGGAATTTCATTTAAATTTTATTGAAAGATGTCGTATGAAGGAATATGGTTTTATCTTTCCTAACATGTTATTTGATAAAAATAATTACTAGAACAAACAATGGGGGGTAGGTAAGTTATTGTAATGGTTGTGATCCCTTCATTTCAGATTGGTTAATAGAACCACTTATCAATGTCTAGCAATGCTTTTAAAAAAGGTTTACGAACATTTTAATAAAAGTGACTAAATTCTTTTTTTTTTTTTTTGTTATTTACACATAATGTTAAATTTCAAAATCATGATCACAATGGTTGTGGGTCAAAGAATTTTAAATTATGCAAAGGTAGGTAGGACCTTGTATGCCTGTGATTAAGAATATATGGAATTTGTACTAAAAGTATTTAAAAATGTATCTAAGGCCATATATAGTGTTCAGTTCTTACATAATAAAAACTTGTTCAATAGAGCATGAAGAGGAACAAAGGGTTTCCTTTAAAAGTGTATTAAAAATGGGTCAACTATGATAATTTTATCAGCATTTTGAGATATCAGGTATGAGCCAAAATTCAAAAAGGTTATTTATTCTGCATATTACCAATTAAAATTAAAATGCTACCTATACCTATCATTTTATATAGTGATTACACAAATTCTAAACTTTTAGGTGAATAATGAATAAAAGTTGACTTTGTATCTTATTCTTTTCAATTTTTACCTAAATGTTTAAAATACTCATATAAGAGTTAATACTTGGGTCAATTTACATAAATATTTTTATGAAAATATATTTTAAAATAATAAGAGGATACACATTAAGTAATCTTTGTATATATGACGATTAATGTTTAAAAATGAGATACAAAAGTGAAGGATTATCTTGCTATTTTAGGAAACAGTAAAGCATGCTTTATAAAACTATGCTAAAAATATTAAAGTTTTCGTTTAACAAATAAAATATAAATACGAGACAATAAAGAATATTGAAAGTACTTATGGAAAAAATATATATATAAACTAAATAATCAGCGTTTTGTTACCTATGGAGATAAACTGGAGCTTTGTTTAACACCGTGTAGTATTGGCGCACAAACTCCCGCCCGACAAATTGGGGATCTGGAGCCTCCATGACCATTTCTTTTGTGTATGCCTAAAAAACAACAAAATTACATTTCAATCATTTTGTAAAAAATAAAACTTTTGATATTATTTTAGGCTTAGCACTTGAAACCGATAAATTATACCTGGATTTACTTATAAATTTAAATATTTGTCAGTTTAAAATAGTTTAACCATAAATTGTACTGAAAGGTACTTTATTTAAATGTTAATAAAAATAAATGAAAGAAGAGTAAAAAAACATCAGACAAAATTCACGCCTGCTATACCTCTAATTTTACATATGAAGACCCTTTGTAAAATTTGGTCAAAAGTGAAATAAAATGAAAAAAAAAGTTATTTATTAACAGCACATGGCGGGAGAAAAATAAAATATTCAATACTATTGTTCATTCCTCCGAATATCGATATTTGAAATATAAGCATACGTTTTGAAATATTCATTATATGCATTAATTTGAAAAATATATATATATTATTTTCTTAAAATTAAATTATTGAATTTTTAATTTTGAAATTTTAAATTTAAAAAAAAAAATAGCATTCATATTCAAATCTACAGGACCTATGCTTTTCTCCAATTCTTAATATTTCCTTTCTAAGAATTCGTTTATTTTATTACAATAAATCACTCAATTTATTTAACTGAACAAAGACCATGTGCGAAATGAGTTTTGAATTTTTAAGACAATATTTTTCACTATCATGACAAATTTTCCATTTGAATACCAGAACATTTATTTTTGACTACACCAATACCTCGCTTTGCGTCGTTTCGTTTTGCGTTTTTTCGAAGTTGCGTCGCTGCTTAATTTTTACTGATTTTCACTGTGCGTCGTTAGATTTTCGAAGTTGCGTTGTTTTTGATTGAGTCTTTAATTTTTTTTTTTCCTTAAATATGAAAACACCTTTGTTTTTGATTGCGCCTTCACATATTTTTACTTTGCGTCGTTTCAATTTGCGTCGTGTTTTTTTTTTTTTTTTTGGAATGTAACCCCGACGCAAAGCGAGGTATGGGTGTTGTTAAAACCATTTTATAGATCCTTTTATTTTGTACATAGAATGAAGATCTTAGGTGAAGGGAGACAACGAGCAAGATATCGACATGGTCGGGGAAGCCCCCGTTGAGACGAGGGGGCAAAGGTCAGCAGCGGGGAGGCAAAATCACGTGGACACCCGCGATGTGATTGGTTGTCCTGAGAGCCCCGGGATGTGGCGTCATGTTACATCATTCTTTCTTAGCAGCGGATCTGGCGGACAGTTGAGTTCCCTTGCCTTGGGGCAGACGCGCCAAAGAAATACCCCACAAGCAGAGTCTTGTGGACGGAAAGAAGTCTAAGAAGAGATATCCCACAAGCAGAGTCTCGTGGACGGAAAGACATCTTGGAGGATCCCTCAAGCAGCAACTTGAGGACGGAAAAGGACGTCTTAGACAACCAACGAGTCGCGACAATTGGACATCGCACAAGACAAGCCAAGCCAGCGACGGTGCTGCCACCACAGAGGTACGGTGTAAACAAACGCTCGACACCCCCCCGCCATTTATTTTTATCTCCCTTCCCTGAGATTAGTTAATTTTTTTACTTTCTTTTTTTGCTTAACCTTTTTTATCTAGTTTTTTTAGCTCTGTTTAAATCTTTAAATAAAACCATAATTATATATATATATAAGTGTAATAGTTTTTAGCCCCTTTTGTTTTAATTTTTAAATAAAACTTTTTGTTATACTGTGTTTCTGTGCATTTATTTCCCCCATTGTTTTTCCTTTCAATCGATCACCCTTTTTTTTTTTTTAAACGAACACGAACATTTTGGTGAGCCGGACGTGATCGACTTAAGGGAGATATGGAGGAAATGGATGCACTTAAAAAGCGCAGAAAAGCCATAAGAGGTACTTTCACTAGAATTATTAATGAAATAAATGGGGAATTTGAAAAGTCTCAAATTGATAGGAATGATATTTATTCTAAGTTTAATAGACTAGAGTCTTATTACACGAAACTTGTAGATCTAAACGAAAAATATCAGGCTTTATTGGTAGTGAAAGAAGGGATTACAGAGGAAAGTATTGATAAGGAATGGCAAGAATGCGATAAATATGAAGAGGAAAAGTTTGATATTCAACAGAAAGTCAGTGTATTACGGAATCCCGATAAAGAGGAAACAATCCCGATTGCTAGCGAGGACACTGTAATAAATGTGAAATTACCAGAGTTAGCCCTAAAAAGCTATGATGGCTCTCTGGAAGGTTGGTTGCCTTGGTGGGCGCAGTTTTCGAAAATTCACGAAAATAAGAATTTATCCGATAGCGATCGGTTTTTATATTTGCGTCAAGCAATTGTACCAAATTCAGAAGCCTATCGTGTTGTAGCAAGCTATCCAGTTACAGGCGCCAACTATGCTTTGGCGGTACAAGCCCTACAGGAGCGATTCAGGAACCCGAATATACTGACAGAACTATATGTCAGACGTCTATTGAATTCGGTTATATCTAATGTAAAGAAAGAAAATAGAAATTTAAGCAGTCTGTACGACGAACTGAGCAGTCACCTCCGGTCGTTAGAGACATTGGGCATTGATCCCCAGTTGTCGGGTATTTTTTTATATCCTCTTGTCGAGTCTTCATTACCTTCGGATATTTTGAAAATATGGCACAGGCATCCTTCTTCGGGTTATGGTATGGAGTTAGCAAAACGGGAAGAGTCAGATAAAGGGGTTGGAGGAGCTCAAGAAAGGCTCAGGTTATTATTGGACTTTCTAAAAGCCGAAGTAAGGAGTGCTCAACGGCTGAAATTTGTGGAAAAAGGCTTTAAGCAGGAGGAACCCTATAAAAGGTCTTACAATGATGGGACCAGAACAAGGAGCAATTTCAGACCCGCCACTGTGTCTAGTCTGTTCGGAGGGCGAACTAATATAAAATGCTTCTTTTGTGAAAGAACAAATCATGCGAGTCATCAATGCCGCTCCATAATGAAAATGTCTCCGGGAGAGAGAAATGATAAAATACGTAGTGCCCATCTATGTTTCAAATGCTTAAGAAAGGGACACATACAGAGTCAGTGCCGAGAACAATTGGAGTGCAAAAACTGTGGGAGAAACCACTTGGAAGTTTTATGTGAAGGAAATTCTTCTAACCGGTTAACGAAACCAGGACCAGAAAATCTAAAGAAAAATGCACCTGAACCCATTGCATCGCTTTCTAGTCAAGCCTGCACAGGTCAAGTCTTGCTGATGACCACGGTAGCACTGTTAAGAGGCCCAAATGCCTCTAGAAGGGTTAGAATTCTCCTCGACAGTGGAAGTCAGTTTTCGTATATTAAACAGTCGTTAGTCTGGAGTGTAGGAATAGAAAGAAAAGGCGAAATAACTATAGCTAAAAGTCTTTTTGGAGGTAATAAGATTGGTGAAGAAAAGCACGGTAAATTTATGTTAGAATTGGAGAATTTAGGTAATAAAAGAGATGTGATCCACATTGAGGCGCTGGATCAACGTAAAATTTGCGACGCCATACCACCTTTGCCAAAAGGAGACTGGTTAGAAAAATTGAAGATTAAGGGCATAATATTGTCTCAGGACAATTTTAAAGGACAAGAGATTGACATATTGATTGGTGCTAACTATCTAGGTATGATTTTGACAGGAAAAATAGTTCAAGTTGAAGCAGATTTAACTGCGGTGGAAACGAAATTAGGTTGGACACTAATGGGCAATTCGCCAATTATTGATAGCAATGACAATGTGCAGCAGACTTTGAATCTGCTAACAACGCGATGCGATTTAAAGGATTTGTGGGATCTAGAAGTACTAGGCATTAGGGATCCTGTTGAAACTTGCTCCAAAGAGACCAGATACCAGGAAATAAAAGAAAAGTTTATAACAAAAATTCAAAGACAAAGTGATCAGAGATATTCTGTAGGTCTACCTTGGAAGGTAGAAAAGGAGTCAATCCCCAGCAATCTTGACATAGCGATAAAAAGGTTAGATATAAGCACTAAGAAAATGACCTCTCAGAATAAGTTGACCGAATATAGTCAGATCTTTAGAGACTGGCTGACTGAAGGACTCATTGAAAGAGTCGAGGAAAATCCTCTCGAGAGAAGAGGCTATTATTTACCTCACCGCCCTGTGTACAAGATGGAATCTAAAACGACGCCCATACGTCTGGTTTTCGATGCTTCTTGTCTAGGCCATAACGGACTATCTTTGAATCAATGTTTAGAAAAGGGACCGAATTTATTGGAAAGAATCCCTGAAATGATGATAAGATTTCGGGAAAATAAATTTGGAGTCACGGCAGATATAAGAAAAGCATTCCAGATGGTGGCGATTGAAGAATCTGAACGGAACTATCTTAGATTCCTTTGGTGGGAAAAGGAGAGCGATAGAGAACTAATAGCTTACAGGCATAAAAGACTTGTATTTGGCTTAAACTGTAGTCCTTTTGTGCTGAACGCCGTAATAGAATACCATCTTCAATCAATTTATTTATTTATTGCGTATGATATTGTTTTTTACAGCACAATACAACAATGTTGGCAAGATCTTCAATCAATAAGGGGCCCACTTGTTCAATGGGCAAAGATTTTAGCTCAATCCTTCTACATGGACAATTGTATTACCTCGCTGGAAACAAAGCAGGAAGTGCAGGAATTTCAAAAGGCCGCAATTGAAATTATGGACAGGGCTAAAATGGACTTACGAGAGTGGGAATATTCTCTGGAGGAAAACCCTGAAAAGGGGACTTGTACAAAAATATTGGGTGTTGTTTGGAATAAAATGGAAGATTCATTAAAATGCGAACTCCCTGACAATTTGAGTCTTCAACCCAAATTAACGAAAAGGTTGGTACTGTCCATGGTTCAGCGGATATTTGATCCACTTGGATTTTGCGCTCCAGTATTCTTGCCACCAAAGTTGTTACTGCAGCGATCATGGGGACTGAAACTAGGTTGGGATACACCTCTACCCGAAAGTATGGCCCAGGAATTTCGAACCTGGTTGGATCAAATAAAATTAATAGAGTTAATAAAGATACCGAGATATATGTGGAATGATCTCATTTTCCCTACAGAAGTTCATATCTTTTGTGACGCTAGTCAAATAGGCTATGGAGCTGTAGCCTATTTAAGGAGCGAAACGGGACGGGAAAATACTCTAACTTTGATTTGGAGCAAAGTCAGATTAGCTCCTATGAAGAGTATTACGATCCCTCGCTTGGAATTAATGGCCATGGTACTAGGAGCTAGACTAGCCAATGCAATCCAAGCTGCCTTGAAGAGAAAATGTGAAACAACTCTTTGGTCTGACTCTACTACCGCGCTAAGTTGGATAAAGAAAGAAATTGAGTGGAGAGTTTACGTGAGAAACCGAGTCAGAGAAATACAGGCCACTACCAATTTGAACGATTGGAGGTTCGTTCCTAGTCAGTTGAACCCGGCCGATCTTCTGTCTCGAGGTTGCCCTCCAAGCCAGTTTGTGCAAAGCAGATGGTGGGAGGGCCCCGAATGGTTGAAAAAACCAAAAGAATTCTGGCCCAATTCAGAGTTCTCGATAAATCCAAAAGAAATAAAGGTTGAAGAAAACATTATGAAAACCAACATTAATTTGAACATCGATTATAAAGACTGGTTACTGACCAGGAGGTCTGATTACTCTCTCAACATCAGGGTAATGTCCTATGTTTTAAGATTTTTAGGGAAACTTAAAAAACAGTCAACTGGAACAGGACCTTTGAAAGTTTCAGAATTAGACTTGGCAGAAAAAAAAGCTTATCCGAATGATTCAGGAGAAAGTCTCCATAGAGAAATCGAATGCAACCAAGAGTTTTAAAATATTAAAAAACACTGACGGACTTTGGTGTGTAGAAAGCAAACTTTTACATGGACAGGTCCCAGAAGAATTTAAAACCCTTATCATTCTACCAGGCGACCATCCCTTCGTAGAGCAACTTATATGGGAAGTGCACCTGAAGAATGGACATGTAGGGGTGCAATTCATTTTATCAAAGCTGAGAGAGAAATTTTGGATAATCAGGGGAAGGAAAACGATAAAGAAAATTATCAGTAAGTGCATTGCTTGCAAGAGACTTAAAGAAAAGTCTCTGCAAAGACCAATGGCAGCTTTGCCAGAAAGTTACAGGAGTTGATTTATTAGGCCCTCTTCATTTGAAAGAAGGTGGGAAAGTGTGGGTAGCCGCCTTTACTTGCGCCGTCTATCGCGCTATTCATCTGGAGTTGGTGAAGAGTTTAGAGACAGGAGTCTTCATGATGGCCCTCCATAGGTTTATTTGTCGGAGAGGGCGCCCCGAGAAAATATATAGCGACAATGGCACCAATTTCGCAAAACTTAATAGAATATTCAAGAGATTGGATTGGACTAGAATTGAAAGGGAAACCTCAATTAAAATGATACAATGGATTTTTATCCCTCCTTCTGCTCCTTGGTGGGGAGGATTTTGGGAAAGAATGGTTAGGACAATAAAGGAAATGTTGATAAAGATGCTAGGTCACAGGAAGCTGAAATATGTACAACTGCAGACTGCCCTTTGTGAAATCGAATCTATCATTAATAATCGACCCCTCACTTATGTCTCTGAAGACGACAATGATCTAAAACCGTTAACTCCTAATGAGTTTTTACAAAATGGTCCAGAGTCTAGCTTTCCTGAATTTGAAAATTTAAAGCCAGAAATGTTGCACACTAGATACAGAGAGTTAGGTCAACTGAAGAGAGAATTGAGGCAGAGATTCTTAAAGGAATATTTAGGCGCGCTGATTCAGAAATCCGAAAATATTGATAGAAGACAGTTGAAAGTAGGAGACGTTGTACTGATCGGGCAAGAAAATCTTAAAAGAATGTTTCGGCCTAAAGGGCGAATAGTAAATCTCATACCAGGAAAAGATGGAATAGTGAGAGTGGCCCATGTTAAAACATCCACAGGAACCTTGATCAGGGCTCTACAACGCTTACACCCTCTTGAAATATCCTCGAATGTTGAGACGATTCAAATGGACAATTCAAATACCGAACCCCAATCTGAAGCATTTTTAGGAAATAGGCCCAATATTGATCCAGGGACTCTAGAAATAGATATGGTAGGGTAATCAGAAAGCCTGCAAGGTATGACTCGAAGGACTAGTGGAAGTACCTGTAAGAAAAAAAAGGGTGTAATATGTGTATTCTTTTATGTGTATTTTATGTAATGTAATAGGCATATCTACTCTTGTGTGTATTGTGTATATATATGCTCTTTTGTCTTATACTTAATTTTGACTTCTTTCAGAGCAAAATTTTGTGGGAGAATGTTAAAACTATTTTATAGATCCTTTTCTTTTGTACATAGAATGAAGATCTTAGGTGAAGGGAGACAACGAGCAAGATATCGACATGGTCGGGAAAGCCCCCGTTGAGACGAGGGGGCAAAGGTCAGCAGCGGGGAGGCAAAATCACGTGGACACCCGCGATGTGATTGGTTGTCCTGAGAGCCCCGGGATGTGGCGTCATGTTACATCATTCTTTCTTAGCAGCGGATCTGGCGGACAGTTGAGTTCCCTTGCCTTGGGGCAGACGCGCCAAAGAAATACCCCACAAGCAGAGTCTTGTGGACGGAAAGAAGTCTAAGAAGAGATATCCCACAAGCAGAGTCTCGTGGACGGAAAGACATCTTGGAGGATCCCTCAAGCAGCAACTTGAGGACGGAAAAGGACGTCTTAGACAACCAACGAGTCGCGACAATTGGACATCGCACAAGACAAGCCAAGCCAGCGACGGTGCTGCCACCACAGAGGTACGGTGTAAACAAACGCTCGACACCCCCCCGCCATTTATTTTTATCTCCCTTCCCTGAGATTAGTTAATTCTTTTACTTTCTTTTTTTGCTTAACCTTTTTTATCTAGTTTTTTAGCTCTGTTTAAATCTTTAAATAAAACCATAATTCTATATATATATAAGTGTAATAGTTTTTAGCCCCTTTTGTTTTAATTTTTAAATAAAACTTTTTGTTATACTGTGTTTCTGTGCATTTATTTCCCCCATTGTTTTTCCTTTCAATCGATCACCCTTTATTTTTTTTTAAACGAACACGAACAGGTGTATTTTCGATTTTTTTTTAAATTTTTAATTTTTAAAAACTTTTAATTAGACATTTAAATTTATATTCAGATATTTTTTTTTTACTTTAGACACTTTCATTTTTATTTAGACATTTTCAATTTTAATTTAGACATTTTCCATTTCAATTTAGACATTTTTAATTTTAATTTGAACATTTATCATTTTAATTTAGACACATGGACTTTTTATATATATATTCCTTATTTAGGAGTGTGGAGTCCACTTCGGCGACCTCCACAAAGCTCACCCACAGTACCTCATAGAAAGCTGGTGGACAATGGTGAAACTGTCTCGACAAAAACGAAGTGGACGTCGAGCATTCATCATTGTGAAACCAACCCATCTCTTCACCTTTCTTTTATTGGTTATTTTTTTTAAATGTATATAATTTATTATGAAAAAACAATAGAAAAAAAATAAAAGATAAGTGGGTCAGGTGTTGATATTAAAAATAAAGAAGGCATCTCCTGACCACGAGCACATGTGCTTTTTAGATGGCAGAGCGCCATCTAGTGGAGCAAAAATAAACTACACGTTTATTTAGCTTGCTCCGTGATATTTGGCCAACCCAATTTCTTGATAAATCAAGAAAAGCCATCCACGAACGCGTTTCGCGCTGTTGGCGCTCGTCAGCGTGGAGAAGGCTGTAACCACTGCGACCAAAAATATTTTTGGTCCCAATGGCTTCCGAAATGGCAGCCTTCTCCACGCTGACGAGCGCCAACAGCGCGAAGCGCGTTCGTGGATGGCTTTTCTTGATTTATCAAGAAATTGGGTTGGCCAAATATCACGGAGCAAGCTAAATAAACGTTTAGTTTATTTTTGCTCCACTAGATGGAGCTCTGCCATCTAAAACGCACATGTGCTCGTGGTCAGGATATGCCTTCTTTATTTTTAATAATTTATTATATAATATAATAATTTATAATGTATAATATTATAATATAAAACATAATATAATAAATTGTTGTGTTTTAACTTTAAAAGCACACAAAAATATAATAAACTTGAATTTGTTTATTCAAGTATCAAAAACAAAGCTTTACATATAGAACAAATAATAATGAAGAAGAAAGAAACATTTTAGGAAAAGCAAAAACAAAACAAAAGTACTGGTCAAAAAGAAACATTTAAAATCACAGATTAATATCTTCAACACTTCCCCTTAATCAGATTTCAAATGTCCCTCATACCCAGTAGATATTTGAAGATTCGCTTAACTGCTTCCCAGTCATATTTTGTTGGTGCTGCAAATTTTTGAGAAACTTCATTCAGTGCAAAAGTGATATCGGGTCTTGTTAAGCAACTCAGATGCATCAGACTACCAATCACTTCACAAAAGGGAACATTTTCTAGAATCTCTGCTTCCCCACACGCCATCTAGTGGAGCAAAAATAAACTTAACGTTTATTTAGCTTGCTCCGTGATATTTGGCCAACCCAATTTCTTGATAAATCAAGAAAAGCCATCCACGAACGCGTTTCGCGCTGTTGGCGCTCGTCAGCGTGGAGAAGGCTGTAACCACTTTGGTCGCAGTGGTTACAGCCTTCTCCACGCTGACGAGCGCCAACAGCGCGAAACGCGTTCGTGGATGGCTTTTCTTGATTTATCAAGAAATTGGGTTGGCCAAATATCACGGAGCAAGCTAAATAAACGTTTAGTTTATTTTTGCTCCACTAGATGGCGCTCTGCCATCTAAAAAGCACATGTGCTCGTGGTCAGGAGATGCCTTCTTTATTTTTAATATACATATGTAATAATGTATGTTCTTCCAGGAATAATAAAGTAAATCTACAGTCGACCAGAGAGATACGTAGAGAGAGAGAACGCAGCTAAAGTACGGTCATCTGGGCCACTCGCCACATTCCAAGGGGCCCTTTTCTTGGAACCTCAGTACTATTTTTACACAGTTGGGGGTTGGTTGGACACAAACGGTCGTTCCGCAGTGGCAGCCGCTAGCGCTCCCTCTCTCTCTCGGTTTGCTGGGTCCCATCTTCCAAACTTGTGGTTTCCTTATTTCTCTCTCCCCACATTATCACTATATTGCCACATTGAAAGTCGACAGGATAAGACCTGACCGGGAAACAAATCCCTCATATACCAGAGTATGAAGAAGACAAGAAGCAATACCACGATGATCGAACAAACCCACAACCAAGTTCCACAAGAACTAACGACCGACTCTACTGTAGCCGCTTCCCTTCGAACTCTCACCCTCTGTCTCGACCAACTTTTTAACCGTGAGCCTGAAGAAGCAATCACCTACGACGGAGATGAACCTGCCGCACACTTCTTCTCACAACTTGAGTCTCAGCCGAACTTCCACAACTTAGAGCCAACACGCCAAGCTCGAAAGGCTCTATCATCACTCAGAGGCGAACCTCGCAAAATTTCACAAGACTTAGCTCTACTCAATAAGACTTATGAAGAGGTCAAGAAGTCACTCTGCGCCGTTTATCCCCGACGCCCTAGCTTCACTCTTCAAGAGTTCTATGAGCTTAAATGCACATCGATGGCCGAGATCGAGACCTACTACAAGAACAAGGTCCGAATAGGATTGGCGATCAACCTCCCTAAGAGTGCCATCGTGCAAGCACTATCCAACGGTGTGCCACGTAACTATGGCAACCTTTTAAATATGGCACAATCCTCGGGACCAGAAGAATGGTTGTGCTTAGCCCAACAGCTTACCTACGAAGGGGATAACACCAGCACTAAAGCTGCCCAACAACGATCACCGCGCCAGAGCAGAGCACCTTCCACCACCGTGGACAAGACCCCACCATATCCTTGCCGTTACTGTGGCGGACAACACTGGCACGCACAGTGTCAGCAGCGAGGGCCCTACCAGCGGACTTTTCGGACCTTTACACCTGCGGTCCACAACGTCGAGCAACCCCAAAGATCGATTGGGCCTGCAGGTGTCTACGAGACCGCAGCAACGACGAGCTCGGGAGAAACCAAGTAATGCCAACTTCGGCAGCAGAACTCCTCCGAAGCTCAATGAACCTACCTGCACCCTAAACCAGCATACGCCTGTAAGTGCAATTATTTTAACCCCTATCATTCATTCTTTAAAGATGCCATTCCTAGTTGACTCTGGAGCCAATGTTTCCATAATTAGTTTAAACCAATTTGAATATATAAAATATTTTAATAGTTTCATTTGTTCCACCCCTATTAACAATGATGTTATTATCCGTACTATATCTAGTCATGCCAAACCAATCGGATTAGTTACCTTACCAATACAATTTAATAATTTCAATTTTAATGAAACATTTTATATTTCAAATTCACCCCTTGAACTTGGTATCCTATCTATTCATGTTATGCAATTCTTAAGATTAACAATAGATTTTCATAATCAATTGATACTTCAAAATAGTGTTCCAGTACCTAAACATTTGTACCATTTTTTATGTGACCTTCCCACTCGTAAGCACGGCTCGCGAATAATAACTTCTAACCCTAAACGACCCATAATTCACTCGGTTAACTTAGGCGTTGACGATTTTCAACCTCCACGTGAGCCTTGCTTACAAACAACCCTTAGTAATATTTATCAACCTTCCCCTGAATGCCCCTCTCACCCTTACAACCTTAATAGCCTTCCTACCAGCCCATGCCCCTCTAGAGAATTAATTATTAAAGAATTTATCGAACAACGCCCAGAACTGCCTATCCCTTATCAGCAATTATTGTATTCTTTTAAAGATATTTTCCCTATCAATAAATTCAATGTATTACCACTCAACAAAACCCCTGTAAAACTCAAAATTATTTCCGATAAGGTTATTTCCCTCCGACCATACCGAACTCTCTATGCCTACCAGAAGAAAATTCAGGACCAGGTATCTCAACTTCTAAAACATGACATAATCACCCCCTCCTCTAGCCCATTTTCCTCTCCTGTGACACTCGTTCGCAAACGCGATAACACCATGCGTCTCTGCATTGACTTCCGTCGCGTGAACGAACTAGTACCCTCGGATTTGCATCCTTTGCCATTGATAGAAACGGTACTGGATAACCTGTCGAAAGCCAGAGTATTTAGCACCGTTGACATAAGCAATGCATACTATCAAATCCCCATCGCGGAGGAGAGTCAACCACTACTCTCTTTCGTGACTCAACAAGGGCAATATAATTTCAAACGCTTACCCTTTGGATTCAAAGCAGCACCCCAAATTTTCGAACGTGTGATTACCCAGTTGATCCACAAACACCACCTCTCTTTCATAGCCCATTATTATGACGACTTCGTTATTTTTTCTGACTCCTCAGAACAACACCTTACACACCTTCGACTTTTCTTTAAATTCTGTTTAGAGGAAAATCTCCAGCTTAACCTTAAAAAATGTAATTTTTATCAAAATGAAATAGATTTTCTCGGCTACCACATCACCGCAGGGACTTACACACCTAATATTAAAAATACCGAAATCATCAACGCTATTAGAACCCCTATCAACATTAAAACTCTACAATCATTTTTAGGGGCTGTCAACGTATATCATAAATTCATCCCAGAATATGCTAGACTTCGCCACCCCTTAAATCAATTACTAAAAAAGAACGCCAAATGGCTTTGGAGCCCGAATTGTCAACAAGCCTTTGATAAATTGAAGCAACACCTCGCAACACAACCTGTGTTACATCTATTTCAAGAAGGGCTCCCATGCCAGGTCTATTGCGACGCTTCCACGCAGGGCATATCGCAGGTATACTCAAACAAGTACATCCTGACGGTAACATCTACCCTGTACAATATTACAGTCGCGCGTTGCGTTCCTATGAGCGTAATTACACTATATCTGAACTGGAGTGCTTTTGTAGAGTGCGTTGACAAATTCCGAGTGTACCTCCTAGGTACAAGGTTTGTCATCTACTCGGATCATCACGCCTTACAATGGCTAAAGACCATAAAAGACCCCACCGGACGACTCTTTCGTTGGAGCCATCGACTCTCAGCTTACGACTATGAGGTCAAATACCTCAAGGGCTCGCGTCAGTACGAAGCGGACCTACTCTCCCGTAACTCTTTCTGCGGATTTCTATCCACAGGTCAAATAAAAGATCATCAGGGCGAATTATGGAGGGACACAAGGTATATCCTCAATGACAAGGACCTTATGACCATCACACGACGGGGTGTCACTAAAATAATTGTTCCACCATCACTCCGTGGCACCCTACTACAACGAGCTCATCGCGATTTCAATCACCCCGGCATTTCGCAGATGACCAGACTGATCGCAGCCCAATGCTATTGGGACGGCATGACAAATGACATCAGGACACATGTGAGAACCTGTTCAGTATGCCAATTAGTCAAACCACCAAAAGGACCTATCTACGGAGAATTGGGACAACTCCCCCCAGCGGTCCTGCCGTACGAACTAGTGTCACTAGATACTATTTCTGGATTCGCGAAATATGGAAATTCTCAGACCTTCTTACATGTCGTAGTGGACCATGCCACACGGTACGCGTGGGCATTTCCATCGGGGTCCACCAGCATTCTCACCTATACCTAAGTCATTAAAAAGGTGATGCAGTTTGGTTCTCCTAAACGACTTTTGACGGATAGAGCTCCTGCCTTCACCTCTCCGAAATTTCGTAGATTTTTGATTAGACATAACATTGGCTAACTTCTCACGACAAGCAACAAACCTCAGGCCAACGGATTAAGTGAACGACTAAACGCCACGATTACTGGCAAACTTAAACTGTTGCGCCTCCAACAACCTAAGACGGCCTGGACCAAACTACTACCTCAGGTTCTTCAGGCTTATAACCATACCCCACATTCTGTGACCGGGTTTCCACCGTCATACCTTTTGTTAGGTAGTTTCCCGCTACAACTATCCGAGCATGTACAAAACTACCCAAAAATCGACGACGCCAGAGAATTGGCTTATCAAAGGACACACGAACGACACTTACGCGACAAAGCGAGATTCGACCAAACACATAGAGCTTCCGATTTTGAAGTAGGCGATCTCGTTTTGGCAAAAACATACCACCATCCAGACACCGGTAAACTGGCACCTTTCTTCTCAGGACCTTATGAAATACTGGAGATAATTTCCCCTCAAATCGTACGGATCAACCGCTCCAACCGACCTCTAAGTCGTGAGACAGATACAATTCATGTCAACAAATTAAAGCACTATACGGAAAACGAACAATTTATTTCACCGCCCGTAAATGATCGAGACCAACCCAAAACTACCTTCAATTTCCCATATAAACACTTCAATCACACTCTAATCCATACTAAAACGGCTATTAACTCACGAAAGCAACATGACTACACTTACAATCAAGATGATCAAAGATATTTGAACTGCTTATCCCCTGAAATCTTTACCAATTACTAACCTGACAACGAGACTTTACGAACCCAGTAGTATCTAAATAATTAAGGTAGAAAGGCTCAGGGCAAGTTTCCCCTCGCTCTGTCCGCCTATATTCTACCTTTGCATCTCGAACTATTTTATCTTCGAAAATTAAATATAAGTCCATTCGACTTCCTCACCTACACACGGGACTTTCCCCCTCGGACTCGCTACACAAGTAACTACATAGATAAGGTAGAATGGCCCAGGGCAAGTTTCCCCTCGCTCTGTTCGCCAAGGTTCTAACATTGTATGTAGTTTTATATTTACCTCAGTCCTGAGCTCACACAATTGCCAACCTCAATCTCATTTCTCGTACTCTACACCTATAGCATAGAAAGCCCATGACAAGTTTCCCCTTGCCATGTCCGCCTGAAAAATATCTTGAAGTGTAGAGTACCCCAGTCTTAATGATCTTCAGAATTTCATCATATGTATGTGACTCTTCTCCTTGTTCACACTCCTCAATAACATTTCCTTTATAATACATTAGATGTTATTATATATAGCCTTTTGTAGCTTCGATATTATCCAAAATTCCCTTAAATATCAAACTCTCTGGTGTTGTAAAACTGCTTGTAAATAATATTTACTTGTGTACTATACAATATTTTATTTACATAAAACTATGCCACCATAACCTTAATTAATTTCAACTGTAAAATTATTTTCTCTATTCCTGGCTTCACCAGCTTTAAGTATACTCAAACCATGTTCAGCCTTCTTCAACGGGGGCCATATGTCATAATGTATGTTCTTCCAGGAATAATAAAGTAAATCTACAGTCGACCAGAGAGAGACGTAGAGAGAGAGAACGCAGCTAAAGTACGGTCATCTGGGCCACTGGCCACATTCCAAGGGGCCCTTTTCTTGGAACCTCAGTACTATTTTTACACAGTTGGGGGGTGGTTGGACACAAACGGTCGTTCCGCAGTGGCAGCCGCTAGCGCTCCCTCTCTCTCTCGGTTTGCTGGGTCCCATCTTCCAAACTTGTGGTTTCCTTATTTCTCTCTTCCCACATTATCACTATATTGCCACATATATATATATTAAAAATAAAGAAAGCATATCCTGACCAGGAGCACATGTGCTTTATATATATATATGAATGTGTGTCTGTCTGTACTCGATAGATTCAAAAACCATACATCCAATCGCCGTGGAAATTTGGGAAATTATTAGGTATATCCCCGGGAAGGTTTTTGATTTTTTTTTAAATCAGAGTTCGGGTTCTAGGTGCTCCCGAAAAAAATATCCCAAAAAGTGAAAAAAAGAGCAGCTCTATGGTGGCGCACCCATTTTGCTAGCTGGTGATTTTAGACAAACTCTACTAGTTATACCACGTTCAACACCTGCAGATGAATCGAATGCATGTCTCAAATCATCAGTGTTATGGCGGTATATGGAGAAAATATCTTTAAAGACCAGTATGCGTGTTCAATTACAACAAGATGAATCTTCTGAAGGGTTTTCAAAACAATTGTTAGATATTGGGAGTGGTAAAATGGAAATGGACGAATCCACACACCGTATTGCATTACTAGAAAGCTTTTGTCACATTTTAAAATCCACTGAGGAATTGATTGCCAACCTTTTTCCAAATTTATCACAGAATTATAAAAATAATCAATGGGTTAGTGAGCGAACTATATTTGCAGCCAAAACATTGATGTGAATTCAATAAACTTCACAATTCAAAATAAAATACCTGATGAAGAAACAACATATAAATCCATAGATACTGTTGTCAATCACGATGAATCAGTTAATTATTAAATAGAATTTTTAAATTCATTGGATCTACCAGGAATGCCACATCTTTGAAAATTGGTTCCTCAATCATCCTTCTACGAAATATAAATCCACCGCGACTATGCAATGGGAATAGGGTATCAGTAAAAAAATTAATGACTAAAATAATTGAGGCAACTATTTTAAATGGAAAACACCAAGGGGAACATGTACTACTACCACGTATTCCCATGATACCAACGGATACTCCATTTGAATTCAAATGTCTACAGTTTCCTGTACGACTAGCCTTTGCAATGACTATTAACAAAGCACAGGGACAATCATTATAAGTATGTGAATTAAATTTGATAAATCCATGCTTCTCCATAAACAGCTGTACGTTGGGTGTTCACGAGTTGGAAAACCATCAAATTTATTTGTTCTTGCACCATATAGGAAAACAAAAAATGTTGCATATTTACAAGCTAAGGTAAAGTTCACCATCAATTATCAAATATCATTCATTTCATGATGATATTTAATTATTGCAAAATTATTTTTCAGTTGAAATTCGTTTGCAATATTGTTTAGTATCACAAGTGAAGAAACATGTTTATTCTACCATCACCTATGTATATCTATGGTTTGAACATATGTTATATTCAAATGACATATATGTAGGGATAATTTTATTGTTCATTTTTATTTTAATGCATTGTATATATTTGATCATTAATAAATAATTTGTGAGATATCAAAACTGCCTTTTTGTTCAACAACAACAACAACAATAGCCTTTATTGGGCACACGTGCCATACAGGATTCTCTCTGTAGGACAAAATAAATAAATAACAGATTAGCATCGTAGTTATATACAATTATTGGGTATTGGCCTCGACCAATTATCGAGTTGGATCCGGTGTCTGTGCTAAATATTTTGATTGAGCTGATTTCCAGTATTTATAAAAAGCGAATGCAAAGGGTCTGGATTTTACGACTTTTGCCATTAAAACATAAGGCGAATTGCTATTATAGCCGGTCTCTTGACGAAGAATTTCTCTTTCTCTCTTCTTCCATTACCGTACAGTAGAACATGTAGTGTGGAAAATCGAGACTAAATTCACCGTTGCATAAGGTGCATTTTATGGTCTTAGTTTTCAATAGTGAAACATGATTAATTCTCTGTACTACAAAAATGCTTCTTACTTGTACAATGATTCTCTTTAAGGTTAGGGGGATATTGTCATTCAGATAGCATTCCGTTGTAGGTGATGAATGAAAGTATTTATAGTGAGATTAGAGTACTGATTTTCTTATTCTTACATAATCGAGCTGCAAGGACTGATCGGTTGCCGTTCTAATAATTAGGGGGATGTATCTTTGTAGAATATTGAAGTCTGTACATCCAACAAGCCATGAGAAGCCGGTGTTATTAAGTAGCTCTGTTATACTTTTTACCAGTCCGATATTCTGTTTTGAAGAAATTGAAATGTCCCACAAATGTGCCAAACATATTGAAGGTAGCCTGCTGCCGTCCATTTTCAGAATTCTAGTCCAGAATTTTAAAGTTAGTTTTTTCACTGTGATATCAAGAGAGTTTCTTCCTGTTTCAGCCCTCAAAATATAGCCCGGAGTATAGCTTGGAAGGCACAGAAAACGTCTGAGGAAGGTATCCTGGATTCTATCTAGGATTAAGGCTTGATCATGTGCCCAGATTGGAGCCGCATAGAGTAGGACTGTCAAGATCATAGAATCCAACAATCTCATACTTGCATGGAAGGATTTGAGCTTGGACTTCAAAATAATCTCCCCTACAGCACCCATCGCGGCCATGGTCCTGCCTTTGTAATTTAAGGCAACTTGAGTGAAAGAAATCGAAGGGGTAAGCGGGTAGCCCAGGAACGTATATTTTGAAGTAACACTTAAAGGACTTTGACCCCAATACCATCTTTCTGAACGCGCCACCTTTCCTCCATTACGGAAAACCATTATTCTTGACTTGTTTTCGTTCAGAGTTAGTAAGTTAGTTTCTAGATAAGTTTTCAGTATATTGATTTTCAATTGAAGGTTTATTTTAGAATCACCGATCAAAACAATATCGTCGGCATATAGGAGGAGGTGTATGTTTCCGAAATTGGGTAAGTATATTCCTGACAATCCCGAGTCATCAAATATTTTAATCAAATCATTGATAAAGAGTAGGAATAGGCATGGGGATAGTGGGTCACCTTGGAGCACCCCCGAATGAATTTCAATGAATTCAGTGATAGAATTGTTCCAACGAACCGCAGCGGTCATGTCTTCATAATAACGTTTAATTAAGTTGACAAATCGGTAATTCAGTCCTATTTTGACTAGTTTTGTCCATAGCAATGCGTGAGGAACCGTGTCAAAAGCCTTTTTTAAGTATACGAAGAAGGAGTAACATTTGCCTCTTTTCTTCCTTAGGGCAAGTTGGATTACAGATGTCAATATGAAAATATGATCTTGACATGAGTGAGCAGATCTAAAGCCCGCTTGATTCTCTGGGATAATATCATTAGTTTCAATCCATTTGACTAGGCGGTACCTAAGTATTGCTATAAATAGTTTCGCGAAATTGCTCAGCAGTGAGATTCCGCGGTAGTTGGATGGATTATCAGAATCGCCATTTTTAAAAATCGGATGAATAATAGACCTCGAGAAGGAGGATGGGAATACAACTGATCTTAGTATTCTGTTGTATATATCCTTTAGTAACAGTAAGTAACTGTGGGGAAGGAGCTTAATCGCTTCGTTCGGTACCTCGTCGATTCCAGCTGCCTTACAGTTCTTTAAACGCGAGATTTCTTCTATTATCTCCTTCATTGTAATTTCCGCCAATAAGCCTGTATCCGCTGAAAGCGTGTTTAACATAGGAAGGATATATTCTGTTGATGTTTCAGATGAGAGTAGTTTGTCGTAAAATTGGTACCATTCTTGAAGCGATATGTTTCCTTGAATGAAACTTCTTTTTTTATAAATGCTTATTGTTTTCCAAAAGTTTTCAGAGTCATGAGTATTGCTTGATAAATTTACATGCAATGATTGGTAGGTATTTTTTCTTTTTATCTCTAATTAATGCAGCATAGAATTTCTTTTTTGAAATATAGTTAACGCGGTCTGTTTCTTTTTTTGATTTCATGTAGATTTCAAGATGGGATTTAGTATTCTTTTTTGTTAGATAACATTCTCGATCAAACTAGGGCTTTGAATTTGGGTTCGATGTTTTAGATCTTCTCTGCATCCCCGCTTTGCCCATAGTATCAATGATTTTATCAGTTAAAAGCCTCATTGTGCTATCTATTGAGTGATTCCAATTCAGGCGTATTTCATTTAGTGCCTGCGAGAAAAACTGTGAGTTCTCATGTGTCCATCTATAACTTGTTAAAGGTATTGGATTTGTATGTTTCGAGTAATTCACCATCGACTGTAATGAAGTAATTCTGCGATCAGAACTGGGCACTATAAGGGCAGACAAGGTGATAGGGAGATGGTCCGAGTATGGAGAGCATTCGACTTGGAAGTTCTCAATTAGATCCAAAAGAAAGGGGGTCACCACAAAGTAATCCAAGACCGAAGAGCCACGGTCTGAGATGTAAGTAAAATTGCCATTTTGATCTGCTATCGATCTGCCATTTAATATTGTCAGTAAGCTATTGTCGAGGAATTCAACAAAATGGGTTGCATTTGGAGAGATCATCTTATCACTGGAATTACGCTGTGAGAAAATATTTGAAGAGAGCGCAAATACATTGTGAAAACCGCCCATTGATCCCGTTCGAATGTTGAGGTCACCCGCCAGTATTATTTCATAGCCACATAATAATCTTTCCTCAATAAACCTAAATAGTTTGTTTAAGTTGAGTTTAAAAGTATCACCAGGTGGTAAATATGCGACTAGTATACATAGTTTACATACAGAGGTTTGTTTAAAACAAATTGAAATCCAGTTAGGCTCAATTACTATTTTGTAAATATAATTTGCAAGCATTTTACTGATTCCGACCAGTATTCCACCAGACGGTCTTCCAGTCTTGCAGCATCTTGTAGCCAACGATTCATAAATGTGGTAAAACTGCTTGTAAATAATATTTACTTGTGTACTATACAATTTTTTATTTACATAAAACTATGTCACCATAACCTTAATTAATTTCAATAAAATTATTTTCTCTATTCCTGGCTTCACCAGCTTTAAGTATACTCAAACTATGTTCAGCCTTCTTCAACGGGGGCCATATGTCATAATGTATGTTCTTCCAGGAATAATAAAGTAAATCTACAGTCGACCAGAGAGAGACGTAGAGAGAGAGAACGCAGCTAAAGTACGGTCATCTGGGCCACTGGCCACATTCCAAGGGGCCCTTTTCTTGGAACCTCAGTACTATTTTTACACAGTTGGGGGGTGGTTGGACACAAACGGTCGTTCCGCAGTGGCAGCCGCTAGCGCTCCCTCTCTCTTTCGGTTTGCTGGGTCCCATCTTCCAAACTTGTGGTTTCCTTATTTCTCTCTCCCCACATTATCACTATATTGCCACATATATATATATTAAAAATAAAGAAAGCATATCCTGACCAGGAGCACATGTGCTTTATATATATATATATATGAATGTGTGTCTGTCTGTACTCGATAGAATCAAAAACCATACATCCAATCGCCGTGAAAATTTGGGAAATTATTAGGTATATCCCCGGGAAGGTTTTTGATTTTTTTAAAAATCAGAGTTCGGGTTCTAGGTGCTCCCGAAAAAAATATCCCAAAAAGTAAAAAAAAGAGCAGCTCTATGGTGGCGCACCCATTTTTGCTAGCTGGTGATTTTAGACAAACTCTACTAGTTATACCACGTTCAACACCTGCAGATGAATCGAATGCATGTCTCAAATCATCAGTGTTATGGCGGTATATGGAGAAAATATCTTTAAAGACCAGTATGCGTGTTCAATTACAACAAGATGAATCTTCTGAAGGGTTTTCAAAACAATTGTTAGATATTGGGAGTGGTAAAATGGAAATGGACGAATACACACACCGTATTGCATTACTAGAAAGCTTTTGTCACATTTTAAAATCCACTGATGAATTGATTGCCAACCTTTTTCCAAATTTATCACAGAATTATAAAAATAATCAATGGGTTAGTGAGCGAACTATATTTGCAGCCAAAACATTGATGTGAATTTAATAAACTTCACAATTCAAAATAAAATACCTGATGAAGAAACAACATATAAATCCATAGATACTGTTGTCAATCACGATGAATCAGTTAATTATTAAATATAATTTTTTAATTCATTGGATCTACCAGGAATGCCACCTCTTTGTGAATTTAATAAACTTCACAATTCAAAATAAAATACCTGATGAAGAAACAACATATAAATCCATAGATACTGTTGTCAATCACGATGAATCAGTTAATTATTAAATAGAATTTTTAAATTCATTGGATCTACCAGGAATGCCACATCTTTGAAAATTGGTTCCTCAATCATCCTTCTACGAAATATAAATCCACCGCGACTATGCAATGGGAATAGGGTATCAGTAAAAAAATTAATGACTAACATAATTGAGGCAACTATTTTAAATGGAAAACACCAAGGGGAACATATACTACTACCACGTATTCCCATGATACCAACGGATACTCCATTTGAATTCAAATGTCTACAGTTTCCTGTACGACTAGCCTTTGCAATGACTATTAACAAAGCACAGGGACAATCATTATAAGTATGTGAATTAAATTTGATAAATCCATGCTTCTCCATAAACAGCTGTACGTTGGGTGTTCACGAGTTGGAAAACCATCAAATTTATTTGTTCTTGCACCATATAGGAAAACAAAAAATGTTGTATATTTACAAGCTAAGGTAAAGTTCACTATCAATTATCAAATATCATTCATTTCACGATGATATTTAATTATTGCAAAATTATTTTTCAGTTGAAATTCGTTTGCAATATTGTTTAGTATCACAAGTGAAGAAACATGTTTATTCTACCATCACCTATGTATATCTATGTTTTGAACATGTTATATTCAAATGACATATATGTAGGGATAATTTTATTGTTCATTTTTATTTTAATGCATTGTATATATTTGATCATTAATAAATAATTTGTGAGATATCAAAACTGCCCTTTTGTTCAAACACAGCAGATGCCTTCTTTATTTTTAATATCAACACCTGACCCACTAATCTTTTATTTTTTTTCTATTGTTTTTTCATATATATATATTATATAATAAAAAGGCATATATTGGGGATTGAATAAAATATTTATTTGCCAATATTTCGGTTCGTTGAACGACAAACCTTTATCAAGCCATTACATTTTTGTATAAACCTTATATAATTTTTGTATAAAGTTTATACAAAAATGTAATGCCTTGATAAAGGTTTGGCGTTCAGCCAACTGAAATATTGGCAAATAAATCTCTTATTCAATCCAATATAATCCTTTTTTTATTATCTAATGATTTAAGTATGAATTGCTCTATTTTCAAAACAATATATATAGATGATTTTTAATACCTACTGAATGTGAAAAATGTTAGTAGCGAAATCCTTTAAGCTTCGGTCGTTTTATAATTGTAATAATAATGTTTTAGTGTGTTTCTTTAAAATAAATTACCAAATATAGGTTCAAAGTAACATTTAATTAACTCATTTTCCCAGAACAAGTTTAACAGTGTCTGGGAAGTTTTAGGAGACAAGAGTCCTTTGTTCTAGAAATTTCCTATTTATTTTAAGGCAGAGGAATTTGAGTGATGCAACGAACACTACACATAACTCGTTTGAAATCAAATTTGCATATTGTTTTCAAATTTATATTTACAACATACACACTTTCCCAACCAACTATAATTAAGAGCATTTATGTTATTGGCTTCTTTTTTTCGTCAGTACAGAGTATAAAATGCTGGTCATGTATGAGTATTACTTATAAGAAACATAATGAGAGTTAAGAGAGGTATGCAAAATAGTCCAATTTGACTGCGAGTATATCAAAATAGATGGCAAATAAATAGATGAGAGGTATGATGGCAGTTTAAGAGATCTTGTTGGTTCTACAGAAGCAGTACACCCTGTTTGGCGAGCCCCCGACACACTGAGACGTAGTTCCGTACTGGCTGACTCTACTGATATCGCCCTTGATCGTCAATTCGTCGGTCTTAAGATCATGGAACAACGATGCCTCGAAGATACCGTGGCCTGGGTAGGTTTCAAGGAGAATCCGGATGAGTAGTAGGCTGTAGGAAATGTGGAAGGATCGAGCAGAGTGTATTTTGTGAAGGGTAAGGGGGTAGCACAGTTTAAAGTCTTTCTTCAGATTCTCGTTGATTCTGTCCACCACGACTTCTGCACATTTCTGAGACTCGGCCTCGGATGCAAACTCAGGATTAATGAGATCACAAGCGCAGTAGTGACGCGGGATTCCGGCGTCGTCGCAGCTTCGGTTCTCCGGCACCTCTGCGAAGAGACTGGAGCCGTATCTGTAGCGAGGGTCGCGAGGTGGAAGGCTGGTGAAATTCAAAAAGTGGATCAGAGTGGCATGAACGTCGAAGAGAGTAACAAGACGATTCTGATTGATCTCCAAGTTCTTCCGCACTTCCGGATACTTGTTCAGGAACCACCCCGGCAAGTAGATGAAAGCCATTGGAAGTCGATCTTCGTACTGACCTTGTAGCGTAGTTCTGAAATTCCCAAACCGAAGTCCATGGTCGCTGAAAAAGAAAAGAAGTGTATTGTTCAAGATATTTTGTTCATTAAGATATTTCAATAAACCGAGAGTAGGGTTATCCATGTAGCCGGCGTTATTCAAGTAATCATGTACGATTCCAGATACAAAAGTGAAGGAAAAGAAGTTCTCAGGAAACTTTACAATATTTAGAAACGATTTTAAATAGTCCCAGAAGAAGTGAATTTGCATTTTATCTCGATAGCAGTAAGAATTTTTCTTGGCCTCGTAAGAGTCCTCCATGGCAATGGCTGCGGGTCGTAGGTAGAAGTCCACGGGACGCTGGACGAAACCTTCGCGGCCGTAGGAGTTGAAGGTTCCAAACCGAGTCAGGTCCTCAGCGTAGAGCGTGGAGTAGTTGAGACGTGAATAGTGTTTCCACACAAAGTCCACATCGTCAAACTTTGTCAGTTTGCTGAAGTCAGTATACGGAGACCCCGTGAAGAGCGTTATCAAATTAGGATAGCTATTCAATCCAACTTTGTTATAACCTTTCAAGAAAAAGGCGCTGAGATTTTGACTTAAATAATTATGCGTTTCAGAAAGATGTCGTATAAAATTTAAACGTGATAGAGAATCTATGCCTAAAATTAAAATATTCAACCTTTCTGGAAGTGCATTTGAAGGATTTTCAATGTTTTTTTTGCTTTTCGGGTGAAATAAAGGTATAATTTCATTTAAAATCGCCTTTCCTTTTTTCAATTTGCAGGTAATCTTTATAAACTCATCGTTTATTGTTTTTTTATAGATCAACTTTTCTTTCTTACCAAATTTATAAGTGTCTTTTTTGTTGGTCGTTATGGATTGATAGGTGCAGTTTAATTGCGATGGAGTGCGGCGATAGTGTTTCTTCAGTATGCTGGCGTTCAGGATGATTTGGTTCATATTGACACGCTGCAGAAACGAAGGAGGTGCAGGACACTTTAGAGGTCCGTTTTGCCTGGAGAAATAGGTTAAGGCTTCTTTTTCGAATGGAGAGAAATCAGGTATTTTGCACTGTGGCATGTCAATGAGGAGCTGAGGTGGTACTTGGCTGAAATGGTATCTGAAGATGTTGTCGGCGTGATCTGAAAGCCACACTCCAAACATCCAGACTACAGTCAGAGACAAAAGGAATATAAGAAATCCTTGCAATAGGCAGCGCTTCTTCTTGGTCTGCTTCATAGCCTGAGTCATAATGGCCTGTTCTGGAAACAAACCACAAACGTTCTCGTTAACATGGCTCATTTATGCACACATTTTACAGCAAACAAAAAATTATAAACAAAATTATATAAATAAAAACTGAAATGTGAGAGGCGCAAACATACGTAATTATTAATAATTAGAATTTACAATTATTAAATTGAGCCAAAAGAGGCACCTATACCTTTAATACGTATTGAAGTAATGCATTTTTAAAAGTAAAAGTTTTATTTTGGTACATGAATGCCATCTTACCGCAACTTTATATATAATTATTAAATCATATATATGGCATGTAATTGATCTTCTCTCTTAAGGAATATTCAAGAATGCGTGAAGAATATGGTTTAATAGAGCTTTAGAGAGTATAGTAGACGACGTTGAACAGTTTTCAGAACTTTCCAATTTCTAAAAGGGAGAGTGATTCCAGCCACTGGGTTCTACCACAAAAGAGAAAGTCGTATTTTATCAATTAAAATGTCCATTGCATTCATCATGTAGCTTATAGGGGTAAACTATTTCCATTTAAATAAATATTTGTTCAATTTTGTTAGCCAGTCTCGCTTTGAAAGTAAAAAAAATATTCAGGCTGAAACCACGCTCTAAGGGAGATGTTGGCTCGCACTTCAACCTATTACACACAAGCAATATACATTCAAGGGAACGTTTCTATACAAAATTTGCATTGAAAAGAAGGAAATAATATTCAAGCTACCCCTCCACCATTAATCAATTAGATGTGCGAAGAGGGCATTTCTCCTGCTTAACATGCATCAATTGAAAACCATCTATACATCACTGATCTGGCCCATATTAGAATATGCTTCTCCACTCTGGATGCAAACCTCCCAAACCAACCTAAACAAATTGAAAAGAATACAACAAAATGCAGCCAAAATTATTTGTGAATTACGGAACACTACCTCTGGTAATTTGCAGAATACGAAGCTGATCTAACACATTTGGAGCACCGATGGCAAGTATCCCTGACAAAAATGATAGAAAAATAATAAATCTCAACTACCATAGAACTATAAAACAACACTTAAAGTTTCACCGCATAAGTTTCTTTTCTGTGAAAAATCAATATTTATTTCAAAGAGAAATATTAACTATTTCTAACTTTTTTGGATGAAGTATGAAAAGGTGAAAATATGAAGAGTAATGGCGAACGGAAAAATAAAAGTGTCCAGGGGCGGGAACCCTGGACACTTTTATTTTTCCGTTCGCCATTACTCTTCATATTTTCACCCTTTCATACTTCATCCAAAAAAGTTAGAAATAGTTAATATTTCTCTTTGAAATAAATATTGATTTTTCACAGAAAAGAAACTTATGCGGTGAAACTTTAAGTGTTGTTTTATAATCATACGCCGCAGTCCTTTATAATGTACCATAGAACTAATAATTTAATTAATAAATTACCGCGTGTTCCGATTTGATCTTTCGAGTGTCTCAGTAAGTGATGTGGATTAAGCAAACTTCCCTCATCACAGTTCGGATATTTAAATTAACGTTTAACATTATTTCATACCCATCAAACATTTGGCTTTATCTTAATGAGATTTTCTGCTAGTCGTTGATTTGGGGGTAGGTAGGTAAACAGTAGGCATACTGGAGGATATCTGTTTTTGGGTTAAAGGATGAGGGATCATCTTTCTATATCATATGTGTTGATATGATTTAGTTGAGGGAGTGAAACAACATCCCTGTGCTAGAGATTATAAAATGTAAAAGTTTGTTGGGTGGTTGTAATGAGTTTTAAAAAAAGCTAAATTTTCAAAAGACTGTGTGATTAAACGGCGAAGACCTCAACATGAGCAAGACAACAGTTTTCAAAATTATTTTTAAAAATTTGAACATGAGGAAGGTTTGTGCGAAATTGATGTTGAATGATTTAGTCATGAATAAAAACAACGACGAGTTGACGTTCCTTTGTTGAATCAGTTAGAACCGGACTTTTTACACCAAGTAATAACTGGCGTCGAATCATGGATGTATCAGCACGACTCCGAAACCAAGCGCTAAAATTTGAGGTGGCACAACTACCCGTAGCCCAAGAAAGCGAGAATGTCCAAGTTCAATATAAAGACAATGTTCATTGTATCTTTTGACAAGCGCTGGGTAGTCTATATAGAAATTTTACCTCCGGGACGAGCCATCAATGCCTTTTTCTCCAAAGAGGTCCTTGAGCGCCCGCACAGAGCCGTAAAACGGAAACGACCAGAGATTGCTGATCGCTGAAAGCTCCCCCACGACCAGCCCATACCGCTTACCTTACCGCAGTCACCGTACACCTGCCAGACTTTTCCTCTTCCCAAGGTTCAAGTGAAACTGAAAGTTTAGAAAATACACAGCCATCCAAAGAGCTTTAACATCCTCTAAAAGTGTTTAAGGCAGCTGACTTCCATAGATCCTATGCAGCTTGGAAATCGCGTTGTTAGTGGTGTATTAGAATACTATTATGATTTATTCTAACAAAATAAGTACCCATCGATTTTTTTTCTACCAGACATAGACAGATTGCTTTACGAAAAAGCCCTATTTAGGTCGTCTCTGAGTTTGTCGCCAAGTATTTTGTCCTGATCGTCGGCTTCGATATTTCGATTATAACGGTCTTCTTGATAGAGGCGACGATATCGCGTTATACCCAGTTAATCTGAAATTCGCATATTTTTAACCACATATTTATAAACTTTAATTTAATTAGACGTTTTATTATTTCTATCATAGGGATCTGACGTTTGATCTCTTATTCTGTTAATAAGTGAATTATTATTGAAAGGCTCCGTCGAGACGGGTTATATGATGCTCTATACTTTATTGTTTAGAAAGGTAAAACTTTGATAAACTTTAATGCTGCCCTCTTAGACCATTTCATTAAACGGGCTAATTTTCTAGTAATATCTAAATTATCCTTTCAAAAACTGATATAGAAAAAGAAAATAAAGGCAAATCGTAGTAAAAAGCCATTAAATTTACTTGAAGTTCCTGGCTTTATATTGCCATATAGTATCCATTATACCATTAATCCATTCAAAAATACTAATAGTCATATAGTCTAAAATGTCTTTACAAAGCTTCTCAGGTAAATCTTAATAAAATCCATTGGATTTTATAATGTGTGTTTAATTGATAATAAAACCTAGACATTCATTTTTCATATATAATTTTGTTTAAATATTCTTACACTTTTCCCTATACGAAATATAAATAAAACCATATCTGCACACCATGCAAGTCATTTATGGGGAACGGTTCGGCGTGTTTAATGATGTTTAGTGGCACATTCTAGAGTATTGGAATTTCTAAGAATGTGATCGCAAATATTAACTTATTAGAAAATTTAAACTGTTGCGGGTCCTGATAAACCATCACCAATCATCCCCAATCTTCTGACCATCTAGTAATATACTTTATATACTTCGCCTTAATTAAATAGTGTGAGTCAACCCGGGTTCCTGGAACACAAATAGCCACAGCCACAGTCTAGAAGTAACTTCTAATAATGCTGCGGTGAACAAACAATTGACCAGGAAGTTACAGCCTTAATCTGAGGGCCAGGGATGCAAGTACTGAGGTCTTATGCCTTATAAAACATAGCTATTTGCAATCTATGTAACAGAGGTAGGCTGGACAGATCAAAAACGGCCATCTACTATTCTCCCGGCAGAGAGAATAGGTTCAAACACTTCGGTAAATACTTTGGTCAGCCATCTGGGTCAGAGCTAAGAATCAACACAATTTTTGCTCGCCACTTCACGCAAACACGAAAGCGAGCGTACCGTTTAACGACGTTTAAAATTCAATACCCCATACCATACTCCCCCTGAAGTTACCCGCTAGTTAGGCAGTCGTGATATAACTTGGCTTGTTCAACATAGTTTGTTAATGGTTTAGAGAAATTAACAGGACTTTCGACGATTGCATAGAATAGCAATCACGCACGTCGAGGTTTCGCGAAATACCTCCAAATGCGTATTTCAGAAAGAGAAACAAGTTACAATGACAATCGAAAAATGGATAACACCAAGTTTACTAAGGCGGTGCTATTTTGAAAAGGCTGCATGGAGACTTTTCAAACAAGTTTATCAGTCTAGCTTAAATATTTTCTATTTTTTCTTCGCACGAGTAACGGAGGGAATAACCTTCTAGTAGCACATTAGCTCTAAAGGATCATATTACTAGATAGCACTTGATACCATTACCAAAAGCCATCGCTAACTCTATAAACAATATGATGGTCAGGTAGCGAGAGGTGAATCTGGTAATATGGTTGATTGTTGAACTACGGTTCCTAAAAAACACTGGTAGAAATAATGAAGTCGCCGTAACGTGAAAGCAATAATAAAGATTGTTACGAAATATTTCATTATAAAAACATTTCAATCAGAAAACAATGATTGTATAAAGTCATTGAAAAAGTGAAAACATACTTGTATTGCGGCTAAAATAAAACACAAGAGAAATTCTTAGTGACTTACTGAAATTTTCTGGATGAGAGACATTGATATAAGCAAACAAAAATAAAATGTTTAAAAAAAAACTTAATTTACATATCGGCGCGTATATGTTAGAGATTT
Source organism: Cordylochernes scorpioides (assembly GCA_030710605.1). Lineage (NCBI taxonomy): Eukaryota > Metazoa > Arthropoda > Arachnida > Pseudoscorpiones > Chernetidae > Cordylochernes > Cordylochernes scorpioides. The sequence goes on along the minus strand of CP092867.1, from coordinate 82,710,981 downwards.
GAATTTACTTTATTAAAATAATAAGTTATAGAGAGAGAGAAATAAGGATAACCCAGGCCCCTGGAGTTTATAAAACTCCAACTGCCCGGGTAATAAATTATATATGAAGAAAGATGTTTGAATACTATCGATGCACTTTCAATTCAGTATATTATTTTTGATAAAAATATTTGAGAATTTTAAAACAGAGTTTAGTAAACAAATCAATTTAAAAGTAAAAGAATGTAAATTATTCAACATGAAAGATATGGAAATGATTGTGATGCTGAGAGGTTTCGAAAATAAAGAGATTATCTGCAATAGCATCAAACAATTCATCCTTATTATAAGACCTCCCAATGAAATTTTCAAAAATCAAATTAATAAATATCCTTAATACGTACCATGAATACACATGTATTTATAGATAATAAAAAGGCATATATTGGATCAAATAAAATATTTATTTGCCAATATTTCGGTCGGTTGGCTGAACGCCAACTTTTGTCAAGGCATTATTACATTTTTATATAAACAAACTCAGCGCCGCATACTGTTGTGATATCACAGTTAAAATTTTATTATCTAGAGATTCAAATATGTATTTCTCTATTTTTAGAACATGTATTTATATTTATAATAGTTAAATATATATTATTTGAATTTTGAAAGAAATACTGTTTCTTAAAATGTGAGTTATGCGGAGATGAAATTCAAGATAATATGTCCTATAGTATTCTTTATTGATCCCGGCTTCAATGAGAAAGTCAGAAATAGACAGTTTCACATGTCATCTTAGATCACGCTTAGTTTCAGCGTCTATTTTATCGGAAGAGGAGACCTTTATTTTTATAGAGATGGAATATACTTTTATTAATCGTACATATAAGATTATATAGGGTTAGGAAGAGAGAAAAAAATGTATGAAAACAAAATAATTACAAATTATTTGTATCAGACGAATCCTACTGGGTGTCGTCTCGTTATGCCCTGAAGTTGGGCAGTGTCTTGCCTAGGTCGGAGCAGAGCTCTGCTCGGGCGAGAGAAACTCGAGAATGTCCTCCCTCTTAGTTAGGGATAAAACAGCCAACTAAATTTCGCACCTATAAAAATAACTATATAGGGGTTCCAGGAAGGAGTCAGCTTTTTTTATAAATCAATTTTCTCCCGACAAAATTTCAATTATATTTTGGCCTTAGATTTGGCCTAGCCACTCTTTGTCAGATTGTGAAGATTTCATTAGATCCCTTGTGTATCTCATGAAATAAAGTCCGCCCTGGACTGAAGAGGGCTTTTAGCCTGAAACTATGGTTCCAGATGGACGCTTCTCAGTTTTCCAAAGCTGATGTTGTGGCTTTATCACCACCTGAGTTCGCTAGTTTACGGAGACAGCCAATAGATGACGCTTAAGTTTAGAGTCTTTGCTGACGGAAGAGGTGACGTTTATTTATATTGAAGCGATGCAGCAGAGAAATAGAAGAGAAGACGCCAAGAGAAGTAGAAGGGAAGAAAGTATGCAGAGGCCCCGTCCAGGAAGTGTGGATTGACGAAATTCCAGGGGAGGGGGGTGGCAGACAGTCGGAGCAGTCCAGCTGGCGTCGCAGTGGGAGGCAGGGATCAGCCGAGCCCAGCTGGTGTCGCCGTGAAGGAAGCCGGCCGGCTGCCGGGGATTGGTGTGTGCCGAGAAGACTGTCTGGCAGAGATAGCAGTCTGGGGGAAGAAGTTTGTCTGATGACAACGGGACCTGCAGCAAGGAGAACGGCGGTGGTGGCAACAGACGCGGCAAGTTGGCTAGAGGAGGTGGGCCCCGACACGGTGTGGATTAACAAGAGCAGGACGAGGAGGAACCTACCTGGGGCGGCATTGAAGGCAAGTGTTCATCTCCCATGTATAGTTATTGATATCCCTTTTAAAGTTGTGGTAATAAATCTATAGTACTAAGCTGTATCCAAAACGAACCCACATTGTTTTCTCAGAAACCTTGTACGCAAACATCGACGGCTGAGAAGCGTCGTAACATTTGGTGTCAGAAGTGGGATACAGCTTAGTCAATTTTAATTGAAGATTTTATTTTGCGCTAATTCAAAAAGGAAAATGGAAAAACTAACCGACCCCGAAATCGAAAAATTCACAAAATTGCTCCGTCTGTTAAGCCAGAAAGTAGATGAGCTCGGAGAAAACTTGGATACTCGATTGAGCCGACTGGAGCATATTCGGAATGTCAAACGTTCTGCCACACCCATGTCTTGCGAAGTTAATTTCAATGTACTACCGCCAGAAAATCCTGAAGGCTTTTCAAAAACAATCACAGCAACCAATAGCCCACGTATTCAATGTCTGAGGGGACAAAATACGATCCCAGGTGATGAAGATCCCGACAAGACCATCACAACAAAGATCATCACTTCAGGAGACGTTGTAAGTGAACTGCCAGAATCTACGCTAGAAGATTCTCCCGTGATCCGGAAGTCCGAAGAGTGTCGACAGCAGGAAATGATCCAGACTGGTTGTGTAGCGGAGGAGAGTGAACTGATCGCCTCCGACAACGGCTGTGGCACGAGTGTTTTGTATAAAATCAAGCGGACGGAAGGAGAATGCCCTCAAGGTGATATACAGAGCGAAAATTCAACCCCTGGGATTCTTTCTGAAATACTCCATGAGAACAGCAACGATCTTGGCAAGCTGCAGTGCGACAGCGTGGCTGACTTCAGCGACAGTGTCAGACTGTCAGGGACTACAGCGGCGATCCAACTGGACGGGACGGAGCTGGATGCTCCGTGGAAGTGCGACAAGGCTAGATGGTCGAAGCACCCTGAAGTTGGAGCCGGCAACCCGACTGAACGGGATAGAGCATTGGACGCTCTGTGGAAGTCCGACGACAATGTCTGTGACGCGGAAGTCGCGCGCAATGTGTCAGCGCCGTCGTCTGCAATGCAAGCTGAAGAGATGTGCCAAGAATGTGTACCATTCATCTTCGTTCCTTCGCCCGACAAGGTGCAGATCAAGCAGCCACCGCCTAGGAAAAGTTCTACCGACCTTGAGACTGCCACGGGATCCGACACCTCCAGAAGGTTTAAGAAATTCACAGCCCTGTGCGTGGTCGGCACTAAGGAGCCAGGGTTTGAAGGGTTAGGAAAAAGAGAGCCTCTAGAGCAAGAGAATGGGAAACCTAAAGAAGAAAAGGGAGGCCACGAAATGGACAGCGTGGATCAGGTGGACGAATCCACTGTAAAGATCGGCGATCTACAGCCCCGTCGTGGAAGGAAGCGGCGAAAGCGCAATACAAACGATCACAACCCTTTGTACATTGTGGCTACAGAGCGTTCTCAAGGAGAATTCAAAATATCAGATGGGAGCATCGTAGGCAGTGAAATATGGCCGCCATCTTGTGGAGAACCACCGCCCTGTGCTAGACAGCGAGACCAATCAATGGCGTCGGCACTGGTTGAGAGTGGAGAGAAAGCCCGAGTTGAGATGTGGTTCTGCAAACAAGGGTTGGTGTTAACCCTGCCGCTACGCTTCCGGGAGGCGGACGACCCTCATGTGGCCAGAGACGTCAGGGAGATCAAAGGGCCGCCGATCAGCGCCTCTGGTGAAATCAGCCTTTTCGGGACGAAAAGGATTGAGAAGGGGGCAGTGAAGCGATGCAGCAGAGAAATAGAAGAGAAGACGCCAAGAGAAGTAGAAGGGAAGAAAGTATGCAGAGGCCCCGTCCAGGAAGTGTGGATTGACGAAATTCCAGGGGAGGGGGTGGCAGACAGTCGGAGCAGTCCAGCTGGCGTCGCAGTGGGAGGCAGGGATCAGCCGAGCCCAGATGGTGTCGACGTGAAGGAAGCCGGCCGGCTGCCGGGGATTGGTGTGTGCCGAGAAGACTGTCTGGCAGAGATAGCAGTCTGGGGGAAGAAGTTTGTCTGATGACAACGGGACCTGCAGCAAGGAGAACGGCAGTGGTGGCAACAGACGCGGCAAGTTGGCTAGAGGAGGTGGGCCCCGACACGGTGTGGATTAACAAGAGCAGGACGAGGAGGAACCTACCTGGGGCGGCATTGAAGGCAAGTGTTCATCTCCCATGTATAGTTATTGATATCCCTTTTAAAGTTGTGGTAATAAATCTATAGTACTAAGCTGTATCCAAAACGAACCCACATTGTTTTCTCAGAAACCTTGTACGCAAACATCGACGGCTGAGAAGCGTCGTAACAATATAGATCAATTCCGGCAAAATTTCAATATACATGATGGAAAAATCAGTGCAATTTTTCAGAATTACCAGATAAGACCGCAACTTCCTGCTGTTCTTAATTCGATGGGAAATATTGGGAGGGCCTGGCTCATAACTATAAAGTCCATACTTTTTTTTAAATTTAAAAAATCACGTTAAATATTTCAATTTGCCATTGACCAATGGATATGGTTGAAAAATAACTTGTGTAATCTCGTAGAAACAAAAAGCAGCGGAACCATAGTCAAACATCCTAAACTTCAATGATACTCTCCTGAAGGGGGGTCTATTTTGATGACTTGGTTAGTTTAGCTAGAGCATTTCTTAGATGGTCGCTCAGGGAAGCGATATACCATCAGGTGGTCGCTCTAGGAGGTTCCATTGTATCAGTCAAATGATTATTATGATATCGTTTTATTATATAGCGAATATAGAATGTATTACAAAAAGGTATAAGACGCCGCAACTCTTTTATACCTTTTTGTACTTTGTCAGAACCAGCAAACCTGTAATAATGATTAGAATGTATTGTGTGCAATTTCTAAAGTTCTTCAAAATAGACAGACAACTTGTAACACACTTGTAATTTAAAATACCTAGAATTAAAAAGGTTGCACCCAACAAGAGAGTTGAGCGTTGTGAATTATGTTGACACAAAAAACTAATATTTTTAGAAACTTCAACTTTAGTCCATATGATGGAGGCAATCTTCCTTAATTCTAATAATAATTGGCATCTTGATTTTACTCAAGTGCTTGCCGATAGACAATATTTCTTCCTCAGCGCATGCACAAATTCATCATGTATAACTCACCCTTGAACATGCCACATGGAGTGGTCCATGAGAGATACAGGGAGATCTGAGATTGAATTCGCAGCATTCAATTGATGGTCTTATGGATTTATATATAATACACGCACTAGCCGAGTGATCCGGGCAATGCCCCGGGTTTACCCCGAAGGGCCCGCAGAGATATTAAGAGCATAGATAGTGGCTTAAAAATTGCAATGGGTATATTCTGATTTTCTAGAAGCCGCATTTCAAGTATAAGGGTGAATAAAAATACTTTCTAGGTAAATACATTCGGGGCATATCTTATATATTTCTATATAAAAATGAGAATAGAATCATATCATCCACAACAAATCTTATATTTAACAACATATTAGACAGCACAGTGCAAAAATGTAAACATTAATAAATAGAGCAGTGGTAAAATATATAAATATAGATAAGACCAAAATCAAAATAATTGATTAAAAATCCCTTTGAGGTGAGAAACTATAGGAATTGATGAAAGGTTTAAATAAATATTTTTAAAGTGAAAAAGAAAAATTAACAAATCAGAAAATAAAATTGCAAACAACACAACTATAATGCAGATAAGATGACATATAAAAGGAATAGATTCATTTAAATGACCTCATTAAAAACTACATTTCGAGTTTTATATATACAGTATAACCTCGTTAATTCGACCATATTTTTATGTCCTGACCCCTACGGCCTATCATATAACAAACTGTAATTCGACACTATTGATAATTCGACTCTTCGGATAATTTGACCATTTTGAAATTCAAATTTTGAGATTTGATTGTTGTTCAAATGCAACTTTACCGATAAAAAGGTATAACAGAGGCGAGCAGCGGCCACTGAAAATGTACAAAATTTATGTAGAGAGCAGCGGTAAAAATAAGTAAATAAAAATCAAAATAATTGATAATAAATAGTTTATTAGCAAACAAATAATACCAAAAATTCCTTTCAGGTGAAAACTATAGGCCTTGGTAAAATATTTAAATAAAAATATTCAAAATGAAAAAAAAAAAGAAAAGAAATCAGAAAAGATAGATGTAAAATATATTGCAGAGGAGACGACTTATTGAAGGAATTCACTTAAAGAACCTCATTAAAAACTACATTTCTAGTTTTATATATACGTGGATTCAAATTTAAATGTATGCTATCCAAAGTTCGCACACGTGAAAAAGCCACATAGAGCTGTCCATGCGTAAACACAGGCTCTTGTAGCAAGAGACCCACTCAAGCAAAGGTTTGGCCTTAACCTTTTTTATAGTCATAACAAAAGCCAAACTATTATAAACTGATGCCTCTTCAGAATTAAGGGAAGGTTGATATCTGAAGAAGCTAAAGATATTTTGACGGCAATACAGTGTGTTCAACTTTGGTCTTTGTCAGTATTTGAGCTTAAAAAACATGAGATCACATGCGCAGGATCACCATACGTGTGCCATTGAAAATACCCTGTTTAGGAATCAAATTTCTTAGAATCAAAACAATAGCACCAACCTTAAAGTTTAACAGGTGTGGAAGCATTCCTGTGGGTAAAGAGCTATTGAGAAATTCAGTTGGGTAGTTATTTTGCTTCTCCACATTGTTAAACTGAGAGACACTGAGAAAACACTGTCTCATGTTTGGTAAGCAATTTCAGGGATGAAACTATAGAAAAAAAAAAGAAAATTTAACAAATCAGAAAAAAAAAATTGCAAACAACACAACTATATTGCAGATAAGACGACATATAAAAGGACACAAGGTAATAAGACCAAATTCAAATAAATAAATAGTGTGCGGCGTTTCGGTAACAGCGTTGTTACCATCTTCAGACAAAAGTGCTGAATGAAAAAAGTATCACAGAATGTTTCAAATGGTTTCTGTTATCAAGTTTGCGAACGAGATAGCAGATAAGATGAAGATAATTTTCAAAGAAACCTAAAATATTATTCTTAGAAAATAAAAAGTGGAAAAATTCCACTTAAAAAAATATATATAATTCAAACCATATCTGTAAATAGCATTGATATTTACTCTTTCTTTCATTATGTTAATTGTAGCATATTTATTTTGAATGCTTACAATTCTAATTAAGTAATCAACAATTTATTGAGAAAAAAATATTCCAAAGACATTAGGAAAGATACTGCAAAAAAGAAAACCAGACAGAAAAATAGGACTAAAATTTAAATTTACAATTATAATGAAGTAATTTCAAATAAAATAGAAGTAACAATTAAATAAGAAATACGAAATATATATTAGAAATTGATTAATTAAATAGAAATAAATGAATTAATTAAATATATACAATCATTCAAAATGTCCTCCCTTATTTTTGATACAGGATCTCAAACGTTCGGGCCACTGATCTATGGCGGAACGCACCTTTTCTAAGGGTATTTCTTTCATTGCTCTCACTAATGCTGATTTCATTTGATCCAAATTATGATATCTTTTAGAGCACACCTTATCCTCTAAATATGCCCACAAACTTTAATCATGGGGGTTTAAATCTGGGCTTCCAGAGGGCCATTCATTGGCCTTTATGAACTCCGGAACATTCGTCTCCAACCATTGTTGAGTAGACTTAGCTTTGTGAGCAAGAGCTGAATCTTGTTGAAATATCCAATGTTCTCCATTGAGCATTTTTGTATTCAGAGGCTTTACTATTTGTTCCAAAATATCTTCTTGATAGTTTTTAGCTGCAGTTTTTACCCCTTTGGCACAGAAGTGGAGATCTGTTACACCTTGGTAGCTAACTCCCCACCAAACCATGACAGAAGAAGGATGGTGACTTTTTTCAAGTTTTCTTACTTTCAAAGAAGCTTCTAGATAGCTACGAGCATATATCCTATCATTCTGACGATTAATATTTTCCTCGACAGTGAAAATTTTCTCGTCTGTGAAAAGAATTCTCTCATGCCACCGACGATCTACCGACTCTTCTAATATCTCTAAGAGCAGGGGTTATCAAATGACCTGTACGTCGTTTGAAAGCTCTCAGTCTAAGGTCTTCGTTGATTATCCTGGAAAAGGTTCTTTGGGCTAAATTCATCTGCTTTGCTAAGATCTTTTGTTTGCGGCGTGGATTTCGACGAATTCTCTCGCGAATGGCTTTTATAGCTGCTTGCGTTCGTTGCACGCGCGGTCGACCAGATCTTTCAAGGTCATCAATAGTGCCAGCCTTGTTCAACCTTCCAGTGGTTCGATAAACAAATTGACGTGCAATATTTAAATTTTGTAAAAGTTTAAAAATGGATGAAGGACTTTGGCCTACCTTGTGTAAGGCTATTACAGCTATACGGTTTTCTTTAACACCCCAATCCATTATCAAAAAACAAATATATTCCGATTTTTTTTTCTAAACACGTGTGCACGAGATATTAAAACAATAACTACTGTATTTTGAATACTTCACGCGGTCAAATTAAAATTTTTATCACTGATTTGGTTTTGTGACAATATTTATGGCTAGACTAGTATATATACGTACTTGTATATACGGCTTCGCCCATGTTCTTTTTGAGTGAATGTTCGCAGAACGAATCTTGTTTATGCTCTTCAAATATGATAGAGCAATAATACCATCCTTTTCTGACTTAAACTTAGTAATTTAGTCTAGTATTTAGTTCATTTGGATTATCCTAGAATAAAAATGTGACAAATATTCCTTCCAGATACAAGTGTATATCTGTATGACTTGTATAACTCTGTATCCTGTTAAAATTTCAGCCAGATTTGACAAATATTCAGGAAAGGGGCACAGAAAAATAAATAAGCATACCTTGACTTTTATGAATATATGGTTTATTACTGCTTGGAATTTCGTAGATTTCTTGAGACATATAGTGATGATATAATATTTTAGGATGATCAAATAAGAGTTGAAGTTTTAAAAAAATATTTTTTAAAGGCCATATTTCGTAATTTTGTGAGGCAAACAAATAATTAAGGGAGTACATCCAGACCTAATTGTAGGTTATAGACAACACAGCTGTGTGTCACCATCTGTCGCACAGTAGGTTGACATGTGTTGATGAGCTTTTTTTTCTTTCGTTACCCGAAGACTAGGTATCTTTTGTGACTTAGAACCAAACTTATAGGTAACCCAGGGTCCTGGGCGCAGCCACAACTAGCACCTAACTTATAGGTAACTCAGGCTCCTGGTGCGCAGCCACAACTAGCTCCAAACTTATAGGTAACCCAGGCTCCTGGAGCGCGGCCAAAACTAGCACCAAACTTATAGGTACTTCAGGCTCCTGGAGCGCAGCCACAACTAGCACCAAACTTATAGGTAACCCAGGCTCCTGGAGCGCAGCCACAACTAGCACCGTCGTGGTACCAGTCAATCTCCAGTCATTTAATTTAATACTCTGTGCTCGACCAGGTAGGAATAAAACTACTTGTCGTTTTTACACGCTTTCATTCAACTTGACTCGGTCTCCGTATGAGACAAATATTTTAGTCCATTTTTAGTGTCCTTTCGTTGTCCAATTGAGCTCAAAATTTGCATTAAATGAAAATACATAAAATATTCATAACTAATTTCAATATATGTAGTTTTATAAAAAAGATATCGGCTTTGTTTGTAATAGATTTTAACATATAAAAATAGATTACAATATTTTCTAAAGACTTGCAACGATGCAACATCGTTCTTTTTATGATTGAGTTATTTTTGTGGCATTTCTTAGGAGTTAGAATAAAGTTTTTAGTCTCCGAGGCTTTGAGTCACCTATCATTTCCTACTTTACAACTGGTGGAGAAGCTGGATACTCACGCTCAAAGGAAAATTTTGAAACTCCGTAGTTTAGAACCTTCTCACGGCTTGTTGCCAGAAAGTAAAGATAAAACAGATACAATTGAAAAAGAAGAAATCACCATGAATGTAAATACCGAAGAAGCTGCTCAAGTACGCAACTACTATGTTCCCCACCTGCCGAGGGGCCCTTCTGTTTTCTCTGGGGAGGGTGGTGAAGACTCCTAGGATTGGATGAAACGCTAAAAACGCATGGCTAGAAACCATAATTGAGACGAAACCTTTTGTCTCACCAATGCATACTTCAACCTCAATGGAACTGTTCTCAAGTGGTTCGAGAATAACGAGGAAAAATTAGCACTTAAGGAGAGTTCACATCCTTATTGGAAAGCGTATTTGCAAAAGAGAAAGTTTAAGAATGCAAGCTAAGAAAACACTCGGGCACAGCAAAGAGGTGAGAGCACCGAGTTTTACATACAAGATGTTGTACGCCTCTGCAGGGAAGTGGATGTCCAGATTCTAGAAAAAGAGAGGCTATGATATCGGATGAAGGGAGTGGCAGAGGAAGTTTACCGGTATCTTCTGCCTAGAGATATAACGACAACAGATCATTTTATCGCAGAGTGTCGCCGTGTTGAGGCGCTCCTAGGAAGGCGAGTGAGAGCCCCAGAATTCGAGCGCTTGACCAATGTTACCTCGCTCGGTGACCTGGAAGACGTGACGGATCTACAGCTTCTGATAAGACAAATTGTTAGAGAAGAAGTACAGCGGGCCCTAACACTACCACGTGAAGAACCAAGAATCTCCCCCCTTGAAGAAATTATAAAGGAGGAAGTCGACAAAGTCCTCGCTCCCCTTTCGTGAATAAATACCTTCCCAACGGAAGCGGCTACGAGGTCAGTACCACGGAACTATAGAAGAAACACCTGGTATGCACCTAAGGTCGAAGCAAGACGCTCGAGAGACGGAGTACGGGACAATAATGAGTGGAGGACCACAGAAGGCACGCCCGTGTGTTTACACTGTGGACGGCCCGGCACCTTGTCCGCTATTGCCGCGACAGGAGGAGGTTGTGTGATGAGAGAAGAGACGAAATATACCAAGTTCGGACCAGGACAAGGACGTACTCCGGTCAATGACTCAAATGACTCTACTCAAAGGGACAACACCAGACGTTATCGCAGCCCCTCACCTTTCCCTAGACAAGGAAATTCCCCTGGTCGCAGCGCTACTAGACGGGCCAGCCAGTCTCCTCGACGTCCTCAATCGGAAAACTAAGAGCTGCGCTCTCGAATGGAGGTGAGGCAGCTGCACAATCTAGAATTCCTCCCCTGCCGACAGTCATGAAATTGACGAACAACTACATTAAGGTTGAAATTGAAGGCGACACGATGCGGGCTCTGGTAGATTCCGGAGCCTCCTACTCTGCTATATTCGAGCAGTTCAGAGTAGAAATAAAAAAAAATATGTTTTCTGAAACCGACATTGTATTGAAATTTGCTGACGATAAAGTGGTCGAAACCAAGAGCCGCTGCACATTGAAGTTTAACGTGAATGAACATTTTGAAAACTTTTTATTCGTCGTTCTGGAAAACTGCAACCACAATGTGATTCTAGGCTGGGACTTCTTCAAGGCGACCAATGTGGTTATTAACTGCGGTCTGGGCGAACTAAAACTGGACGACCTCCAAGACCTAGACGCCGAGGGTAGAGATGACGGTGTGTCCAAGACTTCGTTATCCCCGGGAGATCGTCGCAGAGGATAAGCGTCGTCAATAGATCTCTCGTAGGAATTATGAGTATGGAGGTTAGCTGTTCTAAAGAACTATTCATTCGAAAAGAACTAAAATTTCCTTTAGAAGAGAAAATTGCTATAAAGTATAAAATAGGAATATATTCTTCTTCCTTCTTATTACCACTCAATCATATTAGGGTATCAAGTTGTGACCTTTGATGGTGTCTGTTTGACAACCATCATGACTGTGTGAAGTAGAATTGCGTCTGCCTCTGTCATTAAGACTGGGAGCACTACACAGTGGCAGGCCGATTTAGCTCCAAAATAAATGGCCGCCTCTGACATGAGGAACAGACGCCATGTGCAGCTGCTCCTAACATGGAGTACAAACGCTGCTCATCCTGTATCCCTGGATTAGGAGCCCTTACAGGGTACTATCAGCCGGGCCAGCTCAACCCAGGTTTTTTAGAGAGCTTGTTACTGCTCCCCCTCCTCCTTTTTCGTCTGGGCTTGGGACCGGCAAAGGCGGAGTTAAATATATATATATATAATTGAATGTCTGTCTGTCTGTCTGTGTGTGTGTGTGTCCTCTATGGATTCAAAAACCATACATCCAATCGCCGTGAAAATTTGGGATACTATTAGGCATATCCCCGGAAAGGTTTACGAAAAATAATATCTTGAATATCTTTAATATCCTTAGAGTTATTTGCAGATTTGTAGCTTTAACTCGCAAGCAGCGCCACCATTGAGACGGAGATAGGCTTAGGTTTGCTGCTCCTGATGACCTTGGGTCTGCCCCACCCCGTGAGAGAATGGATTCGCCCGGCCGCCGGCCGACAGTCCAAGTACCCACCGACCAATCAGGGCAGAGTTGGTGACACAGCTATGCCAAGTAGACAAGAAAAAAAGCCTCGCGGGAGCTTGCCCAAGATGACCTCCGGGAACTTCGTCCATCTTCCATAAACGACCATGAATTTATTCAACCTTATCGAGTATTTTTCAAGGGACCGGGAAAAAATGTTCACTAGATAAAACGATGATTTTGTAATGCAGAAAATTAGGAAAGACAAAATTCAGAATGACACGGCACACAGGGACCGGGAAAAAATGATCACTTTATCAGTTTCAAATTATCAAAATATATCTATTTCTTTTTATAAGTTTATAGAGAATTGTTTTAACAAATGTTCGTTAGACAGACCTTTACTCGGGTACCGATTAATATTGATTTTATTCAACTTATCGAGTATTTTTCAAGAGACCGGGAAGAAATGTTCACTTTATCGAGAGATTCGTTAGACAAACCTTTACTCGGGTAAAACACGGGCGAAGCCGGGTACATCCGCTAGTAAGAATATAAACAGTAGAAATGCGTTTCTTTATTCGTGCAAAGTGCAAGCTTTCGGATCTTTATATTCCTTCCACAGGCATAGCTATGTCTTTGGAAGGATTATAAAGATCCCAAAGCTTGCACTTTGCACGAATGAAGAAACGCATTGCTACTGTTCATATTGTAACATAGTATTTATTAATTTAATTTATGTAGCATAGTATTTCTTAATTTTATTATTTTTTATTTAACAGAGTGGTCATTTTTATGTTTTATATCTTGCGACTCTGTAAATTTCCCTCGTGGCTTATCTTTTGTTTACATTGCATAGTTTGTCCTTGCCTGAAATAAATTTTGTTTCCTTCTGAAGTTTTTGTCTTCCCCAATTTTCCACGTGGCATTTTGGTGGAGATGCTGGGTAAGTTAGGGAAGACAAACTGAAGATCGCCGAGAAGACCTTGAAGCAATGGGTGCTGTCATTCAAATTTTTAGAGACTGGCTCCAGGATTCCACCGCCGTGTCAAAGCCAAGACTTCCTTCCAAGATGACGATGTCCCTATAGACGACGATACGACGACAAAGCCGCTCTTCACGCCGCAAGAAAATGGACGCAAAGGTACTAGGGACAAAGTTCCAAGACTTCGATGGAATCCTTGGCAGAAGCACGTCAAATCCACGTCAGTATCTACAATAATTGCTAGCTGTGGGTCACAGCTCCCATAGGGAAGAAGCTTTGTAACATAGTATTTAGTAATTTTATTTATGTAACATAGTTTTTGTCTTCCCTAAATTTCCACGTCGCATTTTGGTGGAGATGCTGGGTAAGTTAGGGAAGACAAACTGAAGATCGCCAAGAATTTGAAGCAATGGGTGCTGTCATTCACATTTTTAGAGACTGGCTCCAGGATTCCACCGCCGTGTCAAAGCCAAGACTTCCTTCCAAGATGACGATGTCCCTATAGACGACGATACGACGACAAAGCCGCTCTTCACGCCGCAAGAAAATGGACGCAAAGGTACTAGGGACAAAGTTCCAAGACTTCGATGGAATCCTAGGCAGACGCACGTTAAAACCACGTCAGTATCTACAATAATTGCTAGCTGTGGGTCACAGCTCCCATAGGGAAGAAGCTATGTAACATAGTATTTATTAATTTTATTTATGTAACATATTATTTCTTAATTTTATTATTTTTTATTTAACAGAGTGGTCATTTTTATGTTTTATATCTTGCGACTCTGTAAATTTCCCTCGTGGCTTATCTTTTGTTTACATTGCATAGTTTGTCCTTGCCTGAAATAAATTTTGTTTCCTCCTGAAGTTTTTGTCTTTCCTAATTTTCCACGTGGCAATATTCTTATTATTTAATATTTCCTACTTCGTTGATTGAATTCAAAGAAGGGACTGGAGAAATTTGAATAAATAACGGCGGACTTCAACCTCAAATGATTCCGAAAGAATGAACTTAGGTAAAATGTACAATGTTGAGTCAGGACACGTGTGCCCATTGAATGTCGAAAGGGAAGTTCCTCGAGGGAGATAAGAGAAGATGATGACAGCGACTACCCTTTCTATTTGATCCACCCCGATCTGCCCAAGAAAAATGATTTAATAGGGCTGCTGTTGTCTTTTAAAGGCGTTTTCCTTCCCACGATGAAAAGCGCGAACAAGGTACAAAATAGAGTGAAATACCGAATTCAACCGGTGACGATCTCCCTATAAAGCAGCGCCCATATCAGGTATCTAAGGCAGAAAGAGAAATAATGAAGAAGGAAGTCGAGGTTATGCTAGAGGGAAAAGTAATACAGTCATCTAAGAGTCCTTGATCGGCCCCTGTGGTGCTGGTCAGAAAGAAGGACCGCACTTGGAGATTCTGCGTGGACTTCCGGCGGTTAAATCACATCACCGAGAAGGATGTTTACCCATTTCCCCGCATTGATGACGTCCTGGATCATCTGTCATCCGCCAGGTATTACTCGACCATGGATCTGAAGACCAGGTACTGGCAGGTGGAGGTTGACGAGCGAGAGCGCGAGAAGACGGCTTTTGTTACTCCGGATGGGTTGTACGAGTTCATGGGGATGCCGTTCGGACTGTGAAACTCCCCGGCAACATTCGAAAGGATGATGGATAATGTGCTCGTGGGCCTCAAGTGAAAATTTTCTTTGTGTTATTTGGATGACATCGTGGTTACTCTGATACTTTTAAGGAACATTTAGAACGTCTGTCTAAGGTCCTGAGCTGTCTCAGCAAGCGAGGCTTACTATCCAGAGAAATGTCTGTTTGGATCAACAAGAATACGAATACTGAGTCATATGGTAGATAAGGACGGCATACAACTCGACTCGGATAAGATAAAAGCCATAAAGAAGTTCCCTGTATCCAATTCCGTCGGTGATATTCAAAGCTACTTAGGAATGTGCTCCTACTACCGAAGATTTATCAAGAACTTTTCCAAAATTGCTGCTCCTCTACAAATTCTTCTGAAAAAAGATCAACAATTTATTTGGACATAAAATCAAAAAGATTCATTCGAGTCCCTGAAGGAAGCTCTAATGCAGAAGCCGGTACTAGGGCATTTTAAAGAAAGTGCCATCACCAAAGTGCATACAGACGCCAGTAGGTACGGCTTAGGTTCTGTTCTGGTTCAGGTCCAGTAGAATCAAGAAAAGCCTATTGCTTATGCCTCGAGGACACTCTCCAAAGCAGAAAAGAACTACTCCACCCCCGAACGAGAGTGCCTCGCGGTCATCTGGGCAATTGGAAAATTTCGTCCATATTTATATATTTATTTGAGGTTGTTTCGGACCATCATTCTTTGTGCTGGTTGGCTGTTCTATAGGACCCTTCTGGAAGATTAGCAATATGAGCCCTCAAACTTCAAGATTTCGACGTAACCATCACCTATAGAAGTGGGGCCAAGCAGAAGGACGCAGACTGCCTATCGAGATACCCGCTCTCAGAGTCACCTGCTCTGACGTCGCTGATACTATTAAGAGAGCAACAGAGTTTAGATCCTGATATAACAAAAATTTCAAATGCCGTTGACCAAGGTGAAGGAGCTGAGAGATTCGAAATGAAAAACAGCCTTCTTTATAAGCGTAATTTTGATATTTTGGGTAGACGTCTGCTGTTAGTTATACCGAAGTGTATGAGGCCAGATATTCTGAAGGAGTTCCACGATGTGCCGACCGCAGGCCATCTAGGTTTTACAAGGACCTACGTCAGAATAAGAAAAATATTTCTGACCCGGATTTTACAACAGCGTTCGACGTTATGTGGCCCATTGCAAGGAGTGCCAGCGAAGAAAGTGAGAAAACAAACTGCCTGCTGGGAAATTGTTTCCCATTCAACCCCCATCACTTCCGTCCACAAAATAGGCATGGACCTGCTTGGGAGGTCCCCCTTATCTGACAAAGGAAATCGTAGAATAATTGTTCGTACAGATTATTTGAATAAGTATCCAATCACCAAAGCCCTTCCATCTGGTATGACTGCAGAAATCGCGACTTTCATACTTGAGGAAGCTATTTTGAAGCATAGCATTCCACGTGAAATAATAACTGACAGAGGTCTGGCCTTCTTGTCTCAGATGGTCAAAGAAGCCACTTCCCGTTGCAAAATAAGCCACCTTTATCCCATGGCTTATCGCCCTCAAACAAAGGGATTGACCGAAAGGCTGAATGAAACCCTGGGTGACATGGTCTCCATGTATGTGGACGCCGAGCAGAGAGATTGGTGGGGTAGCGTATGTCACCTTTGCATACAACACGGCCCAACAAGGAAACACTGGATTTTCTCCTTTCTTTTTGGTTCACGGCCACGAGGTCGAGACCCTCCTTGATGTCCTGCTGCCTTACGAAGAGGAAACATCGGATGATGACTTTGGGGGCCAGATGGTAACTAAGGCAGAAGAAGCTCGGCAGCTCGCCCGGATACACATTTTAAAAGCCCAAGAGAATTCAAGAGAATAACAAGTATAATTACGACCTGGTGCATCGATGTGTTGATTACCGTGTTGGGGACCTCGTCTGGGTGTTCATCCCTGTTCGAAAGATAGAATTGTCCGAGAACTTACTCAAAAAAATACTTCGGCCCGTTAATAACGAGGAAGGTGTCAGAAGTGAATTATGAAGTGAAAGCTATGGAACAAAGTTCAAGACGGGGGAGACACAGCCAGAGGGACGTCGTCCATGTACTCCGGATGAAGATCAGAGATCCTGGCCAACAGCTGGTGACCGAAGATATACAATAGCTGGGACAGCAGGTTTTTGCTTATCTCACTTCCCCCCGCCTGGTACGAGAAATTGACCAATCCGCTGCGAGCAGACTTGCGTCTATTTAAGGCCTAAGCTCCATTGATTAACGGGTTTTAAAATATCATCTTGGAATCAATAAAAGTCTCCCTATAAATAAATATACTTGACACTACCTAAAATCTTGGACTTTCACAGCCATTGTAAAAAAAAAAGACTTAAGTCTGACTGATAACACGAATAGTTGGAGAGATCTTTTGAACACCTAAGGAACCTGGATTAATTACATATATATATATTGTTTTTAAACTATGTATTCTAATATCATAGTGTTTGAATGGACTTATATATAGATAATAATACTGGGTTTATATATTTATGTAATATTTACATTTTTGATGAGGTTTCATATATATTTTAACTTTTGATTCTAAATTAAGAAAAAGGCATCTACTTATCGTGCAACTGAAAGTTGCTGATGGCTTGCGCCATCTATCGGAATAAATATCAACTATTCTCGTTGATTTTTAATTATTCTAGAATTGGCCAAATACCCATTCTTGATTAATCAAGAAAAGCTAACCACGGACGCGTTTCGGGCTGTTGGCCCTCATCAGCGTGGTGCAAGCTGTACCTCAACGACAAAAAAAAAGTCATTAAGGCATCCTGAAATATCATGAAACGGGTAGTTAAGGCCAGAATTGCGTGAGAACGCTACAAAATGTGAAAAAAAAATATTACAAATGTAATATTGTACTGGGATAAGGTGCATAAATTAAGAAAAAGACATCCACTTATCGTGCAACTGAAAGTTGCTGATGGCTTGCGCCATCTATCGGAATAAAGAATAGTTGATATTAATTTCTCCACACTATTATTGGCCACATATGACTAGGGATATTGCTAATTACACCAAACATTGTGAAACTTGCCAGTTCAACAAGTCTAGGGATAACAGAATTGTTTATGGACTACTACAACAGATGCCAATAGCTACACACCCAAATCACATTTTTTCTCTAGATACATTGGGCGGGTGATATAATTATAGGACAACAAGACACAGTATCCATATGATGGTAGATCACCATAGTAGATTCCTTTGGACTTTTCCAACAAAATCTGTATCAACTGATTCCTATATAACTTGTTAAAGAAATTTATTCCAAATTAATAAACCTGAAATATTAATAACTGACAGAAATGCAGCTTTTCTTAGCAATAAATTTTAAACACTTTTTAGAAAGAAATAATGTTAAGCATCTATACTCACCAGTGCCCATCATCCAGAAACAAATGCAAAAGTAGAAATACTAAATTCCACTATCATTAATAGGTTAAGATGTGAATATAATGCTAATTTAAAGATTCCTTGAACAAAATATATTCCTAAAATTACTGAAAGCTATAATGAAACAGTACATACCACAACAGGCTTCACACCTAAATTCTTATACTATGGAATACAACCACAGTATATAGAACATGACACAGAAACACATACACCAATAGAAAAGGCAAGAAAATTAGCCATTGAAAGAACCATAAAATCCCATGAACACAGCAAACAACTTTATGATATTAAACACCCAGAACCCATTTTTAAAGAAGGAGATCAGGTATTAGTAAAAACCTTTATTTATCCAAACACTGGTAAATTAACACAAAGATATACAGGCCCATTTACTATTTTAAAACAACTTTCTCCAGTCACATATGAAATTAATAAACCAAATTTACCCCAAAGAAAACAAACATAAATTATACACTCTAATAAGCTTAAATTATTTTACCCAGAAGCAGAATTTCTACTTCACTATAGCACTAACATAGAAAATGACTCAATAGCAAATCAAAATTCTAACACAAAGTTAATAGATATTGATGATAAACCATGTTTTTTACAAGAAGGCCATATATTGGACATGGACAATGAAGAACAAATATAAGCACCAATTCTTAAGCCTTCCCAAATAACTTAATGTCACTCCATACATCTATTAGCGTTTCATTACTCAACCATGTAAAAATAACATTTTCTACTGCTTTTTGATATTTTGAAGTGTAACTAGCATAATGTCATAATTACTCAAATTTTAAATACCTTTTTTTGCTTCATATCCATATTTCCTATGAATCGCCTATAATACTTCTTATATAAACTTTTATTATAATTTCATAATTATATAAATTATTTGTAAACAAACTTTCTTTTGTTTATTTTGAAAAAATGTGGATATTGATTTTTATTGTTTCATTTTTAATTATTTCTATAGATTCATTGATTTCTTTTAATTAATTATTTTTAATTACCAATTTTATTTTAAAATTTTAATTTTTTAAAATCATTTTCACAGGGGGGAATATTATATAATCTAAAAACTCAAATATTTCTATATTTAAAAAAATATATATTTTATTTTATTCATTGATAATTTTACTTTGTTATCATCGTTTTTTAAAAAGACTTTCAGTTTTGTTGTAAATATGCGTAGTTAACATATCTGCGTAGTTAACATATCTATCCTTTTAAATCACTAATATAGGATTAACTTTATAAATTCTATATAATGTGAAAACTAACTAATGTGTAATATTTCCTCAAGTAATTGATAATAAAAGCTACTTGACGGTAAATAATTATCTTTTTTTTTTTATCACGACTGCACCTCAACCCTTTATCTTATTGATCCTTTGTCTTATCAACCCTTTATCTAACAACAACAAAAAAATATTCATAACATATATATACAGTATAACCTCCCTTTAGCGGACACCTCTCCACAAAGGATAGTTTTCATTTGCAAAATTACCCTTTTTACTATTTAGCAACTCTCCGGTAAGAGGACACCTCTCCCTAAAGGATACTTTGGCTCTGCAATTAGGTGTCTTTTACAGGGCAGTTCTACTGTATCTAAATATTTCGTTTAAATTTTGTATATATATTTTTTAACTATTGATTCTGTGATGTTAAAAATAGTCTTAAAAAGTATTTTTTAAAATGCACTAAAATAGAGAAAATAAATATTTGAGCTACCGCCATTAA
Source organism: Cordylochernes scorpioides (assembly GCA_030710605.1). NCBI lineage: Eukaryota > Metazoa > Arthropoda > Arachnida > Pseudoscorpiones > Chernetidae > Cordylochernes > Cordylochernes scorpioides. The sequence continues at coordinate 82,690,848 of CP092867.1, read as the reverse complement.
ACAATTATATTTATATAAGTACAAATAAAAGTGGCGGGGACGGTAATCATGAACTTTGAACTTAATTTAAAGCAATTGATAAACAAGTGTTTAGGCGCTTTTTTCGCTGAAAATATTTTGCCTCTTCATTCAATATACGCTGATTGTCCCCCGCCGCTTTTATTTTGCCTCATAAATCTAATTTGTAATGGCGGTAGATCTGAACTATTTATTTTCTCTTTTTTAATGACTTTTAAATAAAATATTCAATATATATATATAAGGTTGTCCCAAAAGTTCGTGTTTTTCTTAAAACGTTGTGTTTACTTATTACTTGGCGAATAATATATTACGGCGAATACATAATAATAGATAATGCAATTACTTTATACATAATACAAAGACATTATACAAAACGGTGAATAATATTATGGCGAGTAATATTGGTATTTCTATATTTTTGTAAGTGTTTACGAAATTTTGGGACAACCTTGTATATTATTAATTAATATTATTAACGTATATATATATAAAACATAATGAAAATATTGGCGCGTGAATTGTTAGACCGGGTTGTTGCTTAATAGGCTCTTTATTCATGCTTTCACTCTTATTAAGCAGCTTTCCCGAGCAAGCTTCCATTATTAAATAAAAAGTGAAATAATAATAAAACAATTACCTTTCAAAATCGATTTATTTTCTTGTAGAGCGCAATCTGGTCCAGATGTCTCTCCTGCCCACAGTTGTGTTCTGCTCTGCCAGACTTCCAAGTGATGTGACGTAGTCACAGTGTTGCCGATTGTAAATAACAATAATAACTTTATTTTTCAAAAATGTTATAAGTTTTTCTATAATAAGTGTAACGAATGGTCAGTCTATTAACATATTTTTATTACAACTTTAAAATAGAAAACTAAGATATTTACATTTGAAAAAGGAAAAATAATTTCTTGGTAACTATTGGTCACATTGCTCGTATTTACATTTACTATCTTGACTACTGGTCAGTGCTGTGGCCTTCACAGATATGATCCCTGATGTCCTGCTGCTCTCCAGCAGTCTTTCAATGGCCTCTCCTGGTGGCTCATCTATAAAATGGTCCCTTGGCCTTAATCAATTCTTGTCTGTCAAGTCTCTGTCATCTTTAGGTCGTTCTCCTGGATCTCTTCCATGGTCTTCGTATCCCTGTGGTCCATGTCTGGTCTTCCACCTTCCTCTCTTCACCCGCCAGCTCCCTACACCGTTCCTGCAATAATTTCTCGGCTTCCATTTCTTTATTTTTCTGGATATATATATATATATATATATAAATATTTACAAAAGAGGTGCGCCGGCATAATATTAAGTGACAGGTGACGATTCACTGAGTAGGCCACCACAAATTATTCTGTGACATTACCTCTTTCTTCAGGCTCCGCCACGTCTTAATAATCTTCCTTTATTCTTTGGAAGTTAGGGTTTCATACTTTATCTATGATAGCGTGTGAGTCTTTGATGGTTCAGGTGTCTTTAGGCGCCTCTATATAATTCAAATATGATTATTTTTCTGATATTGTGCATGGTCCGAAGAATTTTTTTGAAGCTTTTTGCATTTTACTATTTTTAGAGTCCATTTGGCTACCAAATCTCATATGTTGTATTGTTGACTTTGCTTAGAATTATAATGAAACTGATTCCAACAATTATTAATTAAACAATATATTTATTGATTTACAAGAGAGAGAATAAAATATAAAAGGGAAACTAATATCAAACAAAGTAACTTTTTTCTGTTTCGGTTAGCGCCTATTTACCTGTGAGCTTACACACACTCTGTGGTAATTATTAATTAATATATATACAACACACGCTCCCCTGTGTGTAAGCCCTAATCAGCAAGTCCAAAGCTATCTGCACATTTCCGTAGTTTGTCCTTAGGGAGACTCTTCGTTAGAATATCCGTCTCCATGTCTTCACTTTTAGTGTATTCCAGCTTGATTCCATTTTGAATTTCCTCTTTCACAAAATAATACTTTCGGTTTATGTGCTTTGTCCGTGAAGTAATTTTGTAAGATTGTATTCAGTTTATTGCAGCCTTGGCTGTCACTTTTCAAGGTATTTGGGAAAGTTAAATTTTCACAAAGTTCTACTAGTAATCCCTTCAACCATAATACTTCTGAAATGCCTTCACATATTGAAATATGTTCTGCTTCACATGTAGACAAGGCTACTAAATTTTGCTTTCTACTTCTCCAGTTTATTAAGTTGTTGCCTAGTTTGACTGTATAGCCTGAATAGGATTTTGCGTCTCGGGTTGTGCACCAGCTCGCATCAGTACTTATTGTAATATTGTTGTCTTTTGACTTATATGCCAACATTTTATTTCTTGTTCCCTTCAGGTATCTATAAATTCTTTTAACTCCAGTTAAGTGTATTTCTCTTGGAACATTACTATACTGTGATAAATTGCTGACTTTGAAGGATATGTCCGGTCGAGTACCCATAGAAAGGTACATTGGTGATCCAATCATTTCCTGGTATACAGTTTTATCTACTGGCTTAGAGTCCAAATATTCATCCAAATTTTGATTTTGATCTCCAGGTGTCTGCACACTGTTGCATTCTTCCAGTCCAAATCTGTGAAGAATTCTATCAATATAATGAGTCTGAGATAGATAAAATCCATCTTCTACCCTTTTTATTTCAATTCCAATAAATGGTTCGCTATCTTTCTTTTCTGTTAGAGTAACATATTTTTCTATTTTTGAGGCTAGGTTGTTATTAATTTCCTTACTAGTTCCAGCAATGATGAGATCATCTACATATAGACCCAGTATTGCATACTCTTCTCCTCTCTGGAGTTTATAGACACATGGATCACATTTGGTTCTAATTATTCCCAACTGGTATACATTTTCATTGAAATTTTTGTTCCAACATTTTCCTGATTGTAGTAGACCATACAGGCTTTTTTCCAATTTACACACTTTGTCTTCTTCTCCTTTTTGCATAAAACCATCTGGTTGTCTCATGTATACTGTCTCTTCTAACTCACCATAGAGATAAGCTGTCTTCACATCATAATTCTTTATGATTAAATTCTGTTGTGTTGCAAGAGCTACTATTATTGGCAAGCTTTCCTTTTTGAGTACAGATGAAAAAGATTCCTTATAATCTACACCATATCTTTGATTGCATCCAACAGCAACCAGTCTGGCCTTTCTTTTATATATGCCGTCATTTGAGGTTTTCTTTGTACTGTAGATCCATTTACTATTGATGATTTTCATGCCATTTCATCTCTGCCTAGGTGTATGGTGCTTGATAGACCTGTGGGGTGTACAATTCTTAATGTATGTAGCTGTAGCAATTGCCACTGCCCAAAACTTCATGGGTAATTTTGAGTCAATTAGTAAGGTTCTTGCTGTATCTATGAGTCCTATTCACTCTCTCTGCGACTCCATTACTTTGAAAATAACTGAATTTCCTTTGTTGACTATATAATTTGTATACTGACAAGAAATTATTCCTTAAACTTGGTACATGTAAGATATCTTTGATGCGAATATTTTCTTCGCCTTCACTTTTGTATATGTAGTAAGTCTAATATCTCCTTTGGCTATGGCTTGAGTAGTTTTGCCCTTCTCAGCTAGATTGATTTCACTTTTATAATCTATCACATTTTCCATCAAAGTTATGTTTGGGGTTGAATGTGCAGTGCATCCTGAATCTATACACCATATTTGTCTATTTGCCTATCATTTCTTATATCTGGTTAAACTTCAAATTCTTTTACATATGTTTCAAATGCTTGCTCATTAATTCCTCTTTTCACAGTATCCACTAGGTTATTTGAATGTTCCCTACTGTATTTATGATTTCTATAATCAGGAGTCCATTTCTTTTGATATCCTTGTTTCTGTTTTATCTCGAAACCAGCAATCATTAGCTAGATGTCCCTTTTTATTACAAACAAAACATCTTTTTGGCTGAAATTGTTGAACTTTTCTATCTTTAATTATGTATACTTGTTCATGCCCATTCTCAACCGATTGATTTAATCTCATATTTATTCTTGACTCCTCTTCTCTTAGAGTTTGTTGAATCTCTTCTACTGTTGCCTCACTCTTAGATCGTAAGACAATAGCAATATTTTCACACCTTGGATGTATGCCTCTGACAATATGAAATGAAAGTTCTCTTGAGGTAAATTGATGCCCTAATGATGAACTTCTAGCAACAATATTTCTTGCCCTTGTTATATATTCATCTACAGTTTCATTTTATCTTTCATTCTAATGTTCTTTAATTCTAAGCCTATATCAATAATTTTATCTTCCAAATTGCCTGTGTATGTTTTTTTCAGTGAGTCCCATACTTTCTTAGCATTTGTTTCATCTACGAACATTCCAGCTTGTTCATTAGTCAATGTTGTGATGATTATCCCAAAAGCTTCATCATTTTTATATGACTCCAAATCTCCCAAGAACCTTTGTCTTCCATATCAGGTTCTGGATCGGAAATTACACATTTAAATAATTTTCTTTCTTTCAGAACTGCGCCGATTTTCAACCCATATTTTCGCCCATATTTGATAATTTGTTCCTGTTAATGGCTCGATTTTGTTTGGGATAAAAAATTATATTTAGCCATTTTCGCCTTTTGAGCTAATATAAACAAACCAATATATTTAAAAAATATATATGTGATATCTTGGGACCTCTGGGACCAGTGTTACCTGATGCTAGACGAACCTCGATGTCAACTCTACCGTGCAGTCGTGGTGGAAGGCGACACAGCTGGGCCAAAGGTGAAATAAACAAACAGAGATTCCACTAAAAGCGTCTGACGTCAAGAAGGAATGGGATGAGGAGAGAGAGACTTTAGAGCAAGTGTTACCGTTGGGAGCCAAGCGAAGACTGCCTATTCTAGGTCTTCGATTTAACACCAAGACTCAGTTTCTCTCTGATTGGTTGAGAGATGATCACATGCTTTTTCCCTATTGGTTGACCTATTTAGATGCTTCTTTCCTAATTGGTGGGACTTTTTCACGTGGCCGTAGGCTATTGGTTGACCTACTTAGGTGATGTCTTCTCGCGGCTTTCTTTGATAGAAAATACGTCCTGTCTTGGCCCGGAAATTGGGCGTCACTCTTAGATTTTATGGTTTCCTCGATATCAGATACGCCCTGTCCTGTCAGGAAGTATTGACTTGTAAATTATTTATAGTTGGGCTGGTTTTAAGCCTCTTTTGCTAGGCCTTGCTTCGACTTCTGTCCTAAACCTGATTTGTTTTAACCTTAACTTTCTCCTGTCTCTCTCCATTCCTTCTATCTGTACAGTTGCAATACTTTATTAGATTCTTACGCGGTACAGATTGATGTTAGTTGAGGTTTTCTATGTGCAGTACATAAGAAGTTATATACAGTCATGGGGTGGAACATGTGGTAGTGGATATTTAGACTATTTACAACAATTCCATGGTCTTAAATCATCACAGATGGCCCCGGATGTGAGAGGGTTCATATGGAGGGATTTAAGAGAGCGGAATAGGAAGACTGTTATTAAGGAAGTAATTTTTTAAAAATTAATTAAAGTGAGTTGGTATATAACATGGGGTTGATTTCTGTATATCCATAAGAGATAATAAAACATAAACAACTAATATTAAACATACAAGTAAAAATAAAAATATGAATAAAATATTTAATAGGGAACATATAATGATTATAGGTAAAAATATAAATGATTGGATGGGTAAATCATGATCTTTTCGTGATGGGCGTTAGAAAGGGTTGAGGGGTTAGTTATTACTTGGTTGAGGCAAGGTCACTTTGACTCAAGTCCCAAACCATTTAATGTGCACGGCGCGGAAAACCTAGGCCATGTTTCACATGTAAATTTAAGGACCGAATAAAGTTACAGTACCACAATCGAAAAGTAAGATAAGGGGATTGTTATGGGTTTTAGTAATTAGTCGTTAAGACGTACGCATGCAGGATAAATGAAGGCGAAGATCAGTGACCAGAAATCAAAGTTTTAATTAGAGTCGTCAGGGGCTTAGCGAGAAAAAGAGTAAAATAAAAAAAAAATGTGCCAGCGTGTGGCATGAGAGTGCCCTGGAATAATAAAAAAAAAATACAATTTGCACGTATCCAAGCCAGAAGTTGGGAGAAGGTAAATCTGGGGGACGATGTGTCAAGATTGTTAATTACGAAATCAAAGTAGGTCAAGTCTAGCCTGCGAAGGAGTTAAAAGTTCCTGCGGAAAAGGAATGTTAGTAATTCTTAAGAAGTAACCTTTAAAGTGGTTGCTTAAGAGGTTATTGAAGATTGCCCTGTTTTTAGATCATGATTTTTAGTTTGATTATAAAAGAATATATCATTGAGATATGAAATTGCGAAAGTAAGGCTTTGCATATAGCGTTAAAGGATTTGAAAAATCGAAAATAGAATTGCGAAGTTAAATGCAAAGTAATCTTTAAAAAAAAAGTAAAAATAGTGATGATATGATACAAAGATTAACACACTACAGCAGTATATAAGGGGTAATAGAAAGTGAAAATATTAAATGAAAAAAAAATAATGAGCAATAATATACTCGATAGCATTGACATGGTAGCGGAAGGTGAAACAATGTAAATAACATCTAATTTATAAAGTGAGAAAAAATATAAAATGATAAATGCAAATTAGTGATATAAACATGAAATATAAACTTGAGATTATTAGATATGATATGAAAGATAAAATATAAAGTTGATTATAAAATAGAGTCATGAAGCAAAAGTAAATAAGTTTTGGTAAAGAAAAATAATAAAAAAAAAGACAATAATCTAAACTAATTGGTTGACGTAAAAAAAACAATTATAAGAGCTATATAATGATTATATAAAGGATATTAAAATGAAAAATTTTAAAAAAATGTTCATCGAGAAAGAAGAGCAAGTAAGATTATATATAGAAATTATATATCGTGAAAGAATGGAAAGTTGTAGGCCAAATGTAATGTTCCTTTTTTTTTTTTTTTAGGATGGGTGGAGAGAGCTTTAAATTGTCCTCGATCGATATCTTTGGTCTTGTTGGCCTAAGTTTTTCTAACTTATCGAATTTGTTTAAAGTTTGATGCGACGCGTGGATCACATTGTTTCTAACTGTGAAACTCACTGAGTCCTAATGTTGTCGTTTTTTTTTTTTTAAACTTATGTGGGTGTGTGTGATTTTTGTAAGTAAAATGTTGTCCTTGGATCTAAGTGTCGATGTTAAGTTGACAAGTTAATCGAGGGCGAGAGAATGTTAGTGAACAGATTTGTTAGTAAATGTAAAATAACGTGTTAAGCAAGTTTTAGTAGCTAAACGGGATATCGGCGTAGATTAAAAATAAAAGGCGCGCACTAATGTTTGATTTAATAGGTAGCGAAAATCCATTAGAGTGACATCGGGGTGGCGACGGGCGTAACAAAATGTCGGCTATTTGTTTGTCCATCTCCAGCGGAAGAGAGGGGAGCGAAGCTATTTTTAATGCGATTCCGGATTTAGGTCAAGGGGGGGGAGCGAGGGGGCTTGCTTTCTTTCAACTTATTGGAAGTTAATTCGAACTACGTTCGGAGAGATTATTTCTAAAATTGTAAACACAAAAGCGTTTTGATTTGTCACGTTTGGTGACAAGCGTTATGGGATTGACATAGGGAGATACAGAGGTTGAATTATTCCGTGTGTTCAATCATTTGTTAGATTTGTGTTTGTATTTCGAGAATTCGGATATTGTATCTGTTGATATTAAATCGATTGGTTGTTGTGTTTCGATATTTTGCGGACTTAGTAAAAATGTTATTCATGGATATCGGGTTAGAGTTGAATGAAATTGCGACTATCTACGTGGACAATGTGTGGTTAAATAAATGTGTCACAGGCGTGGTGAAGGCGTCGTTGGCCTGAAAATTGAAAGAGTTTAGTGGTGTGGCGCTGTGACACGAAGCGAAAAAATTGTAAATGAAAAGGTGTCGCGTGAAGTCTCTGTTTTGTACAAAATCTAACCTGTTACACTAAGAATAACAAATTTACTAAAGTCATGGTTGTTGGTTGTACGAACATATCGATAATTTTTATATTGTTAGTGGATATGACACGTTTAATGTGAGAAAAAAAAAAAGATTGTGTGTGTTTAGTAGGGCGACGTGATGCAGCTTGTGTAGCTCGAAATTGGATTTGGGTGTTAAGTCGCGCATTAAAAATTGTCGTCAATTGGAAAAAGTGATGTGAGAGGGTGTTGTTTATTTTGTTGAGAGAGATTTGTCGATATTTAACTATGCGTGTAAAAGGAAGGTACGAGGGAGTGTAGTTATGTGGGAATTTAACGATTGGAATAGTTTTGGAAGGCTGTGACTTAAGTTACTTCTGTCCAAAGATATGAAAGAAAAGGACATAGGGGCGTTGAAAATGGGATTAGGAACATTATAATGAGGTTAAATAAGAGTGTTGGAGTTCACCACGTGTGAGCAACTCGTTCCAGGAGGGGAAAATTTAGAAAATGGGACAGTTGTATTAACCTGTCCATGGGACACGTGTTGCTGGCACGAAGTGAATTGGTACAAGGTAGTTGGTAGAAGTACATTATCTTGATACAGGAGTAGCTGAGGACAGTTTATAATTAGTAGAAATCGTTTTAGGGAATTAAGGAATAAAATGCCAAAAGGCAAAGGTGTATCGATGATATGGAATTTTAGGTTCTGCGTTATGTTACTTATTTTTACGTTTAAAAAGATATAATCTATGGTGAAAATATTGTTAGCTATGGCGTTAATAGTTAAGTTAAATGGATGGACAGGTATTTCTTTTACAAACTGATTTCTATTATTTTAAAGGTATTCTGCCTAATTATATCGAAAGATGCTCCTGTAACAAGTAGTAGAGTAGGTTTACATTATGGGACAGTGTGTTCAGCTCGAACGAGCAATAGTTCAACAAAAGTTATGTATGGAGGAACCTACTGTTGGGTGGTCTTGTATGTCGGGACAGTCCTGGTCTTGTGTCGTGGTTGGCGGATTCTTGGGAAGGTCAGAGTTCATTGTTTGCGCTGGGCTCGTGGTTTAGAGATGGTCGGGGGAGCAGGTAACATACGCTCGCGTGTTGGTAACTCGGAGGGGCGCTTGCAGGAGGTTTGCTGGCTTTCTCAGGCTTGTAGAGTATTGTAGTTGGGCCCGATCTGCTTGGGCGTCGTAGTTGGTGAAGAAGCTCTGCGCCTCGTACGAACCATCGTAGCGATTCCACCTCTCGCGATGTCCGGTCACGGCAGAAAGCTGATGTAGCGTCGTCGTCAACCTCCCTCGGACATCTGACACCGGCGGCGGGGGTGTGACGTCTTCCTGGCCGGGGGGAACTTCCTGCGTCCTACCGAAGGTTGTTTCTTTCTTCGGAAAAGTGGGGCTTCCGCCACTTTCGGAGTCGGGATCGGACTCCATTGGTTCCTTTGGCTCCTCCTCTCTTCCCTGTTCCATCTTTCTGTACAGACAGTGGTCTACTTGCTTACTTGTACCTTGGCGTCCACTATCCTGTCGACTCTTCGTTACGGGGGAGTCTGTGATATCTTGGGACCTCTGGGACCAGTGTTACCTGATGCTAGACGAACCTCGATGTCAACTCTACCGTGCAGTCGTGGTGGAAGGCGACACAGCTGGGCCAAAGGTGAAATAAACAAACAGAGATTCCACTAAAAGCGTCTGACGTCAAGAAGGAATGGGATGAGGAGAGAGAGACTTTAGAGCAAGTGTTACCGTTGGGAGCCAAGCGAAGACTGCCTATTCTAGGTCTTCGATTTAACACCAAGACTCAGTTTCTCTCTGATTGGTTGAGAGATGATCACATGCTTTTTCCCTATTGGTTGACCTATTTAGATGCTTCTTTCCTAATTGGTGGGACTTTTTCACGTGGCCGTAGGCTATTGGTTGACCTACTTAGGTGATGTCTTCTCGCGGCTTTCTTTGATAGAAAATACGTCCTGTCTTGGCCCGGAAATTGGGCGTCACTCTTAGATTTTATGGTTTCCTCGATATCAGATACGCCCTGTCCTGTCAGGAAGTATTGACTTGTAAATTATTTATAGTTGGGCTGGTTTTAAGCCTCTTTTGCTAGGCCTTGCTTCGACTTCTGTCCTAAACCTGATTTGTTTTAACCTTAACTTTCTCCTGTCTCTCTCCATTCCTTCTATCTGTACAGTTGCAATACTTTATTAGATTCTTACGCGGTACAGATTGATGTTAGTTGAGGTTTTCTATGTGCAGTACATAAGAAGTTATATACAGTCATGGGGTGGAACATGTGGTAGTGGATATTTAGACTATTTACAACAATTCCATGGTCTTAAATCATCACATATATATATATATGGTAATTTAAACCAACAACCCTATATTGTATAATTACTTCTAACAAGATTGTCATGTTGTATATAGAAACATATCTATAAATAATTATATGCATGATTAATCTGTGTCATTGCATCACCATATGTAATGTACTTTGTACAAACTAAAGACAAATAAATAAAACTATGTAATAGATTAAGAGCTGAGTTAAAGCAAGATTGAAAAGTTCAAAAAACGTCTACAATCGAGACAACTCTAAAGGAATTCGGCAGCCCGTTGCCATCTGGTCCAAAGGGTGCAGAATGCCCCAGACGTTCAAAGTTCAAATTGTCAGATGTCTCCCCCCCCTCCTCGGGAATGGTATATAAACACCTCGGTTTTAGCCGACAATAGTTAGTCCACAGTTAGTCTCTTCACCGTCGGCGCGAGCCCTTGTCGCTTATAGCCAGGACCACCTCATCGACCATGTAAAACAGTAAGAAACTCTTATCTCCATCTTGCTCTTAACTCGGCTCCTATCTGTTCATGGAACTTTCCTACTACAGCTGTGTCTCTTCGTTTTATGTGTGTGCTTTCCACTCTGCCTCGACCACGACTGCCTGTACTCTGTGAAAACTGTTAAAGGTATTCCAAAGTGCAGAGAGGTACTGGAAAACTCTCCACGCCCTGACTGTCCCTCTCGGCTACTACAGGTTTGACCACCGGTTACAACAGCTATAGCGAGAGTCGACAGGATCTCATCACAGATAAGTCGACAGCATCTCTTTATCACATCTAGAGTCGACAGGATTCTACAAGAGGCTTACCACCTCACACTTCATCACATCTAAGTCGACAGGATTCTACAAGGCTTACCAGACCTCACTTCTTTATCACATATATATATTTTAAATTTATTTAAATATTGGGTAGGTTTTGAACATGCAATATATAGATATAATTTAACTTAATCTATATAAATACCTTTAATCTTCTTAGAAGTGCTTCGGTTTACCGATCAGAATAAACTTTTTGCTTAATCTTCAGATTAAATATTTTCGCTTTTGAGCTTTATATCAAATAACCACGCTCTGCTACCAATTGTTGACTTTGCTTAGAATTATTAATGAAACTGATTCCAATAATTATTAATTAAACATTATATTTATTGATTTACAAGAGAGAGAACAAAATATAAAAGGGAAACTAATATTAAACAAAGGAACTTTTTTCTGTTTCGGTTAGCGCCTATTTATCTGTGGTACACACACTCTGTGGTAACAATTAATTAATATATATACAACATGTGTTTACAATAGCGATGATTTTCATTATAATTATTCTCCATCTGTTCTTGCAGTTTTTTGTGTTGTGAAGGCAATAGGTCATTCACGAAGTCACCATAATCACAGTTGTTAACCTCGATGTCGACATGAATGTTGTCTAAGAGAGGCACTGGCTGCCTACCATATGCCACTAGAAAGTGTCGGAAAAGAAGGAGTTCGAGGCAGCCAATTAGGAGGGCGACGGAGGGCTACGGAGATGCAGCGGCTGGAATGAGGAAAAAACGAATAAGCAAAAATATAAGAACTTGTAAACAACTTCGAACGGGACGATTTGCTCTGATCCCCGATTCTTATAGTGTAAATACATTTAAATAAATAATTAATTAAATAATCCTTTACTACTTTCTTAATTGATAATAAATATAATTTTTCCTCCTGTTTTCGTCGTATATTTTAAAAAGTGGTATGTGGGGGCCGAGAGACTTCTTTCCAGCTTGCTGGGATGACAGACCACGCCGTCAGCAAACATACAAGCGGGTCCATGAAATTGGAGATGACCACCGCGCGCGGCAGATCGGCGGAAGTCAAAGGGAACTAGAATAGGCATTCTAGGATGTTGTCCTTCTTGTCTTCCTCTAAAAATGTACCCAATAAGTAATACCAATAAAACACTAACTTTGGAATACTTTCTGAGCCATCGCTGGACTAATAAATCGACACACCACTGACGATTTAGAGAGGGAATCACAGGGCGTAGAGGAATATCGAGAGAAATATATGTTGAAGAGTAACGTCGCACATCGGCTGTTGCCTAGCAACGACACCTTCTACCAGACATCACGTGACCTGGCGCCACACTGTCTACCTGTAGTTTAAGTTTTGGTTTTCTTCCTGCTACTGCGCTTGCCTTTTGTGACTCTTTTTTGTTCCTTGTCATATTAATATCATATTATTGTTAATTAAACAATACTTTTGAGATCCAGCCTCTGATTCTCTTACATGGCAGCAGAGCTTGGTTGGTATCAAATATTTTTGTTTATCTAAGCTGAAATTCGTTTGCTTGCTCAAGATGACAACTGAACTTCCACAAATTCAAAAATTCAACGGCGATAATTTTCATCTATGGAAATTTCAAATGAAGATTATTCTAGAAGCAAAAGATCTTCTCAGTATAACTGATGGGTCTGAAGTAAAACCTGAAATAGAGGATATTGCAAATTTCTCTGAATGGAAAAATAAAGATGCAAAATCCAAAATGCTGATCACTACTGCTCTAGAGTTTAAATATCTTCAACAGATTGTTAATTGCCAGACTTCAGCAGAAATGTGGAAGAAATTATCAACAATATATGAACCGAAATCTGAAACAAACAAATATTTTCTGCAACAAAGATTTTTCGAATATAAAATGAATCCAAATGATAACATTGCTTCTCACATTTTCAAAGTTGAAACTCAGGCACAACAAATGAAAGATCTAGGTGAGCCAATCTCTGATGTTGCCCTAATTACAAATATAATTTGCAGCTTGCCTGATAAATACAAGAATTTCATAACAGCGTGGGATTCAGTTTCATCAGAAGAAAATACTCTAGAAAACTTGACGGCAAGATTACTGAAAGAAGAAAGCTTACAGGATCATTGGGATTCTTCAGGAAATTTTAAACCAGATAATGCCTTGATGACTTTTTCAAAGTTCAACAGAAATTCAGCAGCTTCCAACAAACAACAGCAGCATCAACAATCCATTAAAGATAAAAAGAAGAACACACACTGTGGATATTGCAAGAAGAAAGGACATTGGTGGAAATAATGCAATAAAAGAAAGGAAGAACAAGAAGGACAACAGCCAAGTTCTTCAGCCAGAGATGATAGCTGTGCTTTTTCAGCTGAGACAAGTGCCTTCCTCGCTGAAACAAAGGATTCCTGAATTGCAGATTCTGGAGCAACGGATCACATGACTTTCAGAAGAGAATGGTTCTCTACGTTCGAAGAAATACCAGAAGGTGTTTATCCTGTGTGCCTTGGAGATGGAAAGAAGATCTATGCAAAAGGTAGGGAAATATTGATATTCTCTCTTATGTTGGTAGTCAGGAAATTAATGCAACTCTTTTGGATGTTCTCTTTATAACTGATTTGGAGACCAATCTTTTTTCAATATCTACTGCAACAAATCATGGTTTGACGCTCATTTGTAAAGAAAATCAGATAAAATTGGCAAAAAATTCGAAAGTGCTAGTTACTGGAATAAAGGACAATTCAAATCTTTATAGAATTTTTATTAAAGCAAAGCAATCTTCACAAACTCATGTTGCTCAGTTAAGTCTAGATATATGGCATCAAAGAATGGGTCATGTAAATCCTATAAAATTAACCCAAATGTTTGAAAATAATGTTTTTGAAGAAAACATTAAAATTAGAGAAAAGCCTGATTCTTTACTATGTGAAGCATGCATCTATGGAAAACAAAATAGAAAAGTTTTTCACGCGTCAACAAGTCCAAATTCGACCTATCCAGGAGAGCTGATCTATTCAGATGTTTGTGGACCAATGAGTAAAAGATCACCAGGTGGATCATTATATTTTGTATCATTCAAGGATGATTTTTCAAGATTTAGAGTGGCCTACTTCATTAGGCATAAATCAGTTGTACTTGAGAAATTTAAAGAAGTTGTAAAAATAGTTAGGACTGAAACTGGAAATAAAATAAAAAGATTCAGAACAGATGATGGCACAGAATTCTTAAATAATAATTTTTCTGATTATCTAAAATCTCTAGGAATTGTTCATGAACTCACTGCTCCATATACCCCAGAACAGAATGGAATTTCTGAAAGAGATAACAGAACAATAGTTGAATCAGCTAGATGCTTGTTACATGGAAGAAAAATGCCGCTTGAACTGTGGGCTGAAGCCGTAAAAACAGCAGTCCATCTCTTAAATAGATGTACTACTAAAGTATTGGGAAATTCTACACCTTATGAAATATGGTACAAGAGAAAATCCTCCATCTTACATTTGAAAACTTTTGGATGTAACGCTTATGTGCATATACCAAAAGATAACAGAAAGAAATTAGACAAAAAGAGTATTCGTACATTTTTTGTTGGATATACTGAAACTAACAAAAATTATAGAATGTGGGATCCTATTGCTAGAAAAATTATCATAAGCAGAGATGTAATATTTACTGAAGCTAATACATCAGAAAATATTCAGGATAACCAACAAGAGCAGGTAACTATATATAGTGATGAAAGTGTTGATAGCACAAATACCAGTTCCAAACCAGAAGAATCATGTCGATACCCTCTCAGGAATTGAATCAGAGAAAAGGAACAATCATCAACCAACTGTACAAGAGCTATTTCATATGCTTGTTATGTCCATGACCAAGAACCATTTAACTATGAAGATGCAATTGTGGGACAAAACTCAAAAAAATGGAAACTAGCTATGGACGATGAATTCAATTCCTTGATGAAAAATCAAACATGGACTTATGTGACACTACCATCAGACAGAAAAGCTATTGCATGCAAGTGGGTAAATAAACAACATTTAGATGATATAGTACAGTACTTAAATTCCAATTTTGAAATAAAAACTTTTACTGCCGATTATTTCCTTGGCCTACAAATATATCGAGATAGAACGACTAAAATGTTATTTCTACATCAAGCCTCATACATTGAAAGAACACTTGAACATTACAACCTTCTTGAAATTAAGTTACAATCTGTACCTTCTGATCCTTACTCAAAACTAACAAAAGAGATGTGCCCAAAGGATAATCAGGAAATTGAAGAAATGAACAAGATTCCATTCAGACAGACAATTGGTAGTTTAATGTACCTCATGACTGGAACTAGACCTGATATTGCCTACGCAGTCAGCAGGGTTAGCCAATTTATGAACAACCCAGGACCTTCACATTGGACCGCAGTAAAGAAAATATTTGGATACTTAAAATCTACGAAAAACATCGGTATTTGTTTTGGTGGGAGTTCCTGCACTACATCTCCGATAGGTTTTTCCGATGCTGATTTTGCTGGAGACCTAGACACAAGAAAATCAACCACCGGATATGTGTTCATGTTGAATAATGGACCTATTTCTTGGTGCAGTCAAAAACAGAATTGTGTGTCTCTGTCAACAACAGAATCTGAATATATTGCGGCTTCCAAAGCAACGAAAGAAGCAATTTGGCTGAGATAACTTCTACGCGAGCTACATCAAGAACAAGTAAAGCCTACAACAATTTTTTGCGACAATCAAAGCTGCATAAGACTTGTTCACAACCCAGAATACCACAAAAGAACTAAACATATTGATATTTCGTATCACTTTATCAGAGATCAATTTCAAAAACATGCAATTGACCTTCTTTATGTCTGCTTCAATGATCAAGCTGCAGACATATTTACGAAAGCTCTACCTCCAGAAAGGTATAGAAGACTAAGAAGCCAACTTGGACTGTTTGAAACAACAAAGTGCTTGTTAGGTGGGAGTGTTGAAGAGTAACGTCGCACATCGGCTGTTGCCTAGCAACGACACCTTCTACCAGACATCACGTGACCTGGCGCCACACTGTCTACCTGTAGTTTAAGTTTTGGTTTTCTTCCTGCTACTGCGCTAGCCTTATGTGACTCTTTTGTTCCTTGTCATCTTAATATAATATTATTGTTAATTAAACAATACTTTTGAGATCCAGCCTCTGATTCTCTTACAATATATTACTCGGAGATTTAGGGCAAATAAAAGGATTTGCCAATCAGATTATCGGGGCGAAAATATACAGGATTCTAACTCACGAATAGATGAACCCGAAATGAGACATTCTGTACCTTTCCGCACGACTGTGAAGCTTCCCAAATTGATGATATCGAAAATTTTATGGAAACTTTAGTTATTGGCTGACGTTCTGGAATTATTTTGATGCAGCTATTCACAATGAACATTTAAAGGAATCCGATCGATAAATTTAACTATCTGAAGTGACATCTAGGCGGAACTGCACTAAACACAGTCGAAGATTTCGCTTTATCTGCGGACAATTATGAGAAAGATATAAAATTGATTGAAGACAGATTTGGGCGAGAAAACATTTTGATTAGCCGACATATAAACAATTTGTTGTCAATGATATCACTCAAAACGTCAAGCGACGTGAGAACCTTCCGCGAACCTTTTGACAACCTTTCTGTTCAAATAAGAAGTCCCGAGTCACTAAACGCGTCCATTGATGTTTACGGACAACTGTTGTGTCCGATAATAATAAAGCTTCTACCTGCCGACCTTAATTTGAAGTTGAACAAATAACTCTCGACAGGTTACGTAATTAATGACTTGATTACATTTCTAGAAAGACAATTAACTGCACGGGAGAGGAGTTTTAGAAACGAAATCGGTACCGGGAATGAATCAACTGAATTCCTGCCTAGTAGGTCATCAACTTCTAAATCTAATTTTGTAAAAAACATCCAAAGACCAGATTCTACAATCAAAAACCAATTGCGACAGCTTCAGAACTTTTGAATTCAGTTCACAATTCGAATGAATGTGTATTTTGTGGTGAAGGCAATCATGGAAGCCCTAAGTGTGATTTTGCTGCAAATTTGAGTTTAAACGAAAAAAAGATCACTCATGAGAAAAAAGGGTGTTTGCTATAAATGCCTTCGGCCTATTCATTTAAGTAATTTTTCAGAAATGTAGTCCGTTGTTCGGTCTGCAACATGTCTTCCCAACTGGATGTCTAAAACGGATTTTAGTTCGAGGTGGATCTTCTAAGTCTCAAAAGGTGCAAGATGAAACTCTCGCCAATTTATCAATCTCCCCAGACGTCTTGCTACCTACTTTGAGAGTGACCCTCAAAGGGAATAGAACGGAGAAACATGGTGATCTGTCATATTTCAGTCAAAAATTTTTACCATAGGACGTAATTAGGATATTGCCCATTGTTGAAAATTCTTTCTCCGTTGTTAAATAATTAAATTGTGATTTGCTTAGAGCTAATATATATTACCTTTTCTTTTGTCCACAGATTGTTTAACTAGGACTGTATCTAGTCCGACTCCTCTGTGTGAATGCAGTGGTTGAAGCTGGAGGTAAAAATGTGCTAGGACTGGTAGATAGTTGAGCATATTCAGATATTGAACTGAATTCTATTGTGCTTTTGTACATCAATAGCAAAAAACTATGATTCCTACTAGAGCTAGAAACTTAAAATATTCTATAGGACCCCAGAAAAACCTACTCTCTATCAAACTTGAAAAACTATCTTATAATGTAGGATCATTCATGGCTTATTAGGGTGTTTGAGACAAAAATGATTTTATCATCATATATAACTCTAAAAAACTCCAATACATACATTTACACATATACATACCCACAAATTACACGAATATTATACATGCATACATCGCAGTGCGGCCGTAAGCTGCACGAGATCCGTGTTTTCCTTCATTTTTTTCGTAAATTTCTATGACTCTCTCTCATCTAAATTTAAATTATATATAGTTTTTCACCATTATAAATTATCTTCATTTTTATATAAAACTAGAGGATGTTCTTGACTTTGCCCGTGTTTTACTCGAGTGAAAGTTAGCCTAACGAATATTTGATGGAAAATATTTTTTGAGCAAACATCCTTTCTCTACTGAATCGATTTTTATGAAAACATTTATATATCGATTCAGTAGAGAGTGGGAAAATATGCTGATGATGATATTTTCGGATTTTTATAAAGATATAAATATATATGAAAAAACAATAGAAAAAAATAAAAGATAAGTGGGTCAGGTGTTGATATTAAAAATAAATAAGGCATCTCCTGACCACGAGCACATGTGCTTTTTAGATGGCAGAGCGCCATCTAGTGGAGCAAAAATAAACTAAACGTTTATTTAGCTTGCTCCGTGATATTTGGCCAACCCAATTTCTTGATAAATCAAGAAAAGCCATCCACGAACGCGTTTCGCGCTGTTGGCGCTCATCAGCGTGGAGAAGGCTGTAACCACTGCGACCAAAAATATCTTTTGGTCCTAATGGCTTCACGAAAAATCAAGAAATGGGTATTTAAGGCCAAATTTGCGTGAAGACGCTTAACACATGAAAAAACAATAGAAAAAAAAAAGATAAGTGGGTCAGGTGTTGATATTAAAAATAAATAAGGCATCTCCTGACCACGAGCACATGTGCTTTTTAGATGGCAGAGCGCCATCTAGTGGAGCAAAAATAAACTAAACGTTTATTTAGCTTGCTCCGTGATATTTGACCAACCCAATTTCTTGATAAATCAAGAAAAGTCATCCACGAACGCTCGTGGTCAGGCGATGCCTTATTTATTTTTAATATCAACACCTGACCCACTTATCTTTTATTTTTTTCTATTGTTTTTTCATGTGTTAAGCGTCTTTACGCAAATTTGGCCTTAAATACCCATTTCTTGATTTTTCGGGAAGCCATTGGGACCAAAAAATCTTTTTGGTCGCAGTGGTTACAGCCTTCTCCACGCTGATTAGCGCCAACAGCGCGAAACGCGTTCGTGGATGGCTTCTCTTGATTTATCAAGAAATTGGGTTGGCCAAATATCACGGAGCAAGCTAAATAAATGTTTAGTTTATTTTTGCTCCACTAGATGGCGCTCTGCCATCTAAAAAGCACATGTGCTCGTGGTCAGGAGATGCCTTATTTATTTTTAATATATATATATATATATATATATATATATATATATATATATATGGTAATTTAAACCAACAACCCCATATTGTATAATACTTATAACAAAATTGTCATGTTGTATGTAGAAACACATCTGTAAATGGTTACATGCATGATTCACATGTGTCATTGCATCACCATATGTAATACAACAACAACAAAAGTCTTTATTGAGGACCTCTCGTCCTATACAGGATTCGCCAGTTTACAGAGTAAGAGAAGAGAACTAATAATGCAGAGAGAAACCCACATGTAGTAGGTATAGTATTTTCTACACTGTGACTATATACAACAGCAGCAACAAGCCTTTTACTGGTCTACGTCATTCTAATTCTGACATAGATTATTTGCATATAATTATTTACATCAATTAGATTATGTATATAGCCCACCATATGTAATGTACTTTGTACAAACTGAGGATGAATAAATAAAACTATGTAATAGATTAAGAGCTGAGTTAAAACAAGATTGAGAAGTCAAACACGTCTAAATTCGAGATAGATGTAAATCACAAAACAACTTCTAAAGATAGATTGGAAGCCGTCAGGTCGGCGCCAGAGTCCAGTTTCGCGCCAGACGATCCGAGCCCTCACATGTACTGTGATGCAATACTTCTTTGTCGGAGGAGTTATATAAAAAGCCTCCCCCGGCTTAGCAACAGACAGTCACTTCACCGTCGGCGCGAGCCCTTCTTAGCCAGGACCACCTCATCGCCATATAAATCAGTAAGATCTCTTCTAACTCCATCTTGCTCTTAGCTCGACTTTTATCTGTTCATGGAACTTTCCTACTACGACTGTGTCTCTTCGTTTTTTTGTGTGTGGACATTCCCAAGCTTTCCACTCTGCCTCGACTACGACTGCCTGTACTCTGTGAGAACTGTTAAAGGTCCTACAAGGTGTAGAGAGGTACTGGAAAACTCTCCACGCCCTGACTGTCCCTCTCGGCTACTACAGGTTTGACCCTCGGTTACCACATAAATATATATATATATTATAAAAATAAATAGTTGTTTAGTTTTATAGTTTAGTTTTGTATTAAAATTATCTTTATTACTTTGATTATTTAAATTCAAATTATAAAATTTGTAAATTGTTATTATTTAGTAGAGAGAGAGAAAAAAAAACCTTTACTTCTTACACATCATCCAATTAATTATATTTTTATAATTAATAACAATAATATTTAACAACGTAACGTCTTTTGCATCGGCTTTTACACGTCATTTAGACATACTCTAATTTGTATATAGAATAATAGAAGTGAGAATATATTTAATAGTATAAATTTTAGTAGTTATATATATATATAGAGAAAAGAGAGAAAGACAGAACCATGCACTTTTATTCAAACTAATAATAAGAAAAAATAAAATTTTTGTAAAGAAGGTAGATAAGATTGTTAGTATATATATATATATATATATTTTTATAATTTTATATTTTATATATATATATATTTTTTTGATTTTTTAAACTTTTTTATTTTATAATATGAATATATCTAGTTGTATTTAGTGAAATATCTATAATATGAATTAACTTTTGTTATAAATTTGATTATTATTGAAGCGATGCAGCAGAGAAATAGAAGAGAAGACGCCAAGAGAAGTAGAAGGGAAGAAAGTATGCAGAGGCCCCGTCCAGGAAGTGAGGATTGACGAAATTCCAGGGGAGGGGGTGGCAGACAGTGGGAGGCAGGGATCAGCCGAGCCCAGCTGGTGTCGCCGTGAAGGAAGCCGGCCGGCTGCCGGGGATTGGTGTGTGCCGAGAAGACTGTCTGGCAGAGATAGCAGTCTGGGGGAAGAAGTCTGTCTGGTGACAACGGGATATGGACTGACCGGGAAGACGGTAGCGGAGAAGGATCCCTCTAGTGGCGGACATTGAAGGCAAGTTAATCTTCTACTGTATAGTTACTTATATCCCTTTCAAAGATCTGGTAATAAATCCATAGTACTAAGCTGTATCCAAAACGAACTCACATTGTCTTCTCAGTAAACCTTGAACGCAAACATCGACGGCTGAGAAGCGTCGTAACATTTGGTGTCAGAAGTGGGATACAGCTTAGTTAATTTTAATTGAAGATTTTATTTTGCGCTAATTTTAAAAGAAAAATGGAAAAACTAACCGACCTCGAAATTGAAAAATTCACAAAATTGCTCAGACTAATAAGCCAGAAAGTAGATGAGCTCGGAGAAAACTTGGATACTCGATTGAGCCGACTCGAGCATATTCGGAATGTCAAACGTTCTGCCACACCCATGTCTTGCGAAGTTAAGTTCAATGTACTACCGCCAGAAAATCCTGAAGGCTTTTCAAAAACAATCACAGCAACCAATAGCCCACGTATTCAATGTCTGAGGGGACAAAAGACGATCCCAGGTGATGAAGATCCCGACAAGACCATCACAACAAAGATCATCACGTCAGGAGACGTTGTAAGTGAACTGCCAGAATCTACGCTAGAAGATTCTCCCGTGATCCAGAAGTCCGAAGAGTGTCGACAGCAGGAAATGATCCAGACTGGTTGTGTAGCGGAGGAGAGTGAACTGATCGCCTCCGACAACGGCTGTGGCACGAGTGTTTTGTATAAAATCAAGCGGACGGAAGGAGAATGCCCTCAAGGTGATATACAGAGCGAAAATTCAACCCCTGGGATTCTTTCTGAAATACTCCATGAGAACAGCAACGATCTTGGCAAGCTGCAGTGCGACAGCGTGGCTGACTTCAGCGACAGTGTCAGACTGTCAGGGACTACAGCGGCGATCCAACTGGACGGGACGGAGCTGGATGCTCCGTGGAAGTGCGACAAGGCTAGATGGTCGAAGCACCCTGAAGTTGGAGCCGGCAACCCGACTGAACGGGATAGAGCATTGGACGCTCTGTGGAAGTCCGACGACAATGTCTGTGACGCGGAAGTCGCGCGCAATGTGTCAGCGCCGTCGTCTGCAATGCAAGCTGAAGAGATGTGCCAAGAATGTGTACCATTCATCTTCGTTCCTTCGCCCGACAAGGTGCAGATCAAGCAGCCACCGCCTAGGAAAAGTTCTACCGACCTTGAGACTGCCACGGGATCCGACACCTCCAGAAGGTTTAAGAAATTCACAGCCCTGTGCGTGGTCGGCACTGAGGAGCCCAGGTTTCAAGGGTTAGGAAAAAGAGAGCCTCTAGAGCAAGAGAATGTGAAACCTAAAGAAGAAAAGGGAGGCCACGACAT
Organism: Cordylochernes scorpioides; assembly: GCA_030710605.1. Lineage (NCBI taxonomy): Eukaryota > Metazoa > Arthropoda > Arachnida > Pseudoscorpiones > Chernetidae > Cordylochernes > Cordylochernes scorpioides. The sequence goes on along the minus strand of CP092867.1, from coordinate 82,668,316 downwards.
GGACAGCGTGGATCGGGTGGACGAATCCACTGTAAAGATCGGCGATCTACAGCCCCGTCGTGGAAGGAAGCGGCGAAAGCGCAACACAAACGATCACAACCCTTTGTACATTGTGGCTACAGAGTGTTCACAAGGAGAATTCAAAATATCAGATGGGAGCATCGTAGGCAGTGAAATATGGCCGCCATCTTGTGGAGAACCACCGCCCTGTGCTAGACAGCGAGACCAATCAATGGCGTCGGCACTGGTTCAGAGTGGAAAGAAAGCCCGAGTTGAGATGTGGTTCTGCAAACAAGGGTTGGTGTTAACCCTGCCGCTACGCTTCCGGGAGGCGGACGACCCTCATGTGGCCAGAGACGTCAGGGAGATCAAAGGGCCGCCGATCAGCGCCTCTGGTGAAATCAGCCTTTTCGGGACGAAAAGGATTGAGAAGGGGGCAGTGAAGCGATGCAGCAGAGAAATAGAAGAGAAGACGCCAAGAGAAGTAGAAGGGAAGAAAGTATGCAGAGGCCCCGTCCAGGAAGTGAGGATTGACGAAATTCCAGGGGAGGGGGTGGCAGACAGTGGGAGGCAGGGATCAGCCGAGCCCAGCTGGTGTCGCCGTGAAGGAAGCCGGCCGGCTGCCGGGGATTGGTGTGTGCCGAGAAGAGGGCCGGCAGAGATAGCAGTCTGGGGGAAGAAGTCTGTCTGGTGACAACGGGATATGGACTGACCGGGAAGACGGTAGCGGAGAAGGATCCCTCTAGTGGCGGACATTGAAGGCAAGTTAATCTTCTACTGTATAGTTACTTATATCCCTTTCAAAGATCTGGTAATAAATCCATAGTACTAAGCTGTATCCAAAACGAACTCACATTGTCTTCTCAGTAAACCTTGAACGCAAACATCGACGGCTGAAAAGCGTCGTTACATTATGTTTTGAAACCCTAATGGTAGACCAGACATATACAAAAAATTTAAAATGAATTAATTAGTGGAAAGAGAGATATGCTGGACCGGAGATTTTCAAATAGAAATCCAGCTGACATTTCACTCCTGCTCTATTATGTCATATAACTCTCTTAGACCGTTTTATATGTGTTAATATTAAGTTGTTTTAGTGAAACATTTATATATACAGATCCAACAAACATAAGTGTTAAGAAATTCTAACTGTAACCTACCTCGTCTGTGACTAAATACAACTAGATATATTCATATTATAAAATAAAAAAATTAAAAAATCTTAAAAAAAAAAAGATAAAATATAAAATTATAAAAAAAAAAAAATATATATATACTAACAATCTTATCTACCTTCTTTACAAAAAAAATATTTTTTCTTATTATTAGTTTGAATAAAAGTGCATGGTTCTGTCTTTCTCTCTTTTCTCTATAAATATATATATATAACTACTAAAATTTATACTATTAAATATATTCTCACTTCTATTATTCTATATACAAATTAGAGTATGTCTAAATGACGTGTAAAAGCCGATGCAAAAGACGTTACGTTGTTAAATTTTATTGTTATTAATTATAAATATATAATTAATTGGATGATGTGTAAGAAGTAAAGGTTTTTTTTCTCTCTCTCTACTAAATAATAACAATTTACAAATTTTATAATTTGAATATAAATAATCAAAGTAATAAAGATAATTTTAATACAAAACTAAACTATAAAACTAAACAACTATTTATTTTTATAATTAATTTAGATTTAGCTTGCTAATCTAATCAAATCTACTTGATATAAATTATCATGCTTATCAGTTTACTCTTTAAATTTTAAATATAGAATCACTATTATATTTTTATTATATAGTTTTCACACTATATATATATATATAGTGTAAAAACTATATAATAAAAATATAAGATATTTCTCCCCAGTACTTGGTCAATTTTAATTTTTCTTGGCTGAAAATACGACTATAAACTCTTCCAGATTTTTCTCTGTTCTGTCAAAATATATCCATATTAGGTACTTACTGAGAATTGTATAGCCGACAAAGAGATATATATATATACACACATACACTGACTTATATATATATATACTAGCGGATGTTTCCGGCTTCGCCCGGTTTTTTACCCGAGTAAAAGTTTTCCTAACGGACATTTGTTAAAATGATTCTAGCAAACATCCAATCCCTACTGAATCTATACTTGTCTATACTCTCGATAAATCGAAATTTTTTCCGGTCCCTTGAAAAATACTCGATAAGTAGAATAAAATCAATATTAATTGGTCCACTCAGTAATTTGAAGTTGAAGGAATAGGAAAAATCTTGCCACAAACGAACATTTGTAAATAACTGTATTTAGCGAATGTACCCGGCTTGTTGTACATATTTTAATTATTTGTTACCACAGAGTGTGTGTAAGCTCACGGGTAAATAGGCGCTAAAAACAAGAAGAAAGAGTTCCTTTGTTTTCAATATAAGTTTCCCTTTTATATTATATCTCTCTCTTGTAAATCAATAAATATAATGTTTAATTAATGATTATTGGAATCAGTTTCATTAATAATTCTAAGCAAAGTCAACAATTGGTAGCAGAGCGTGGTTTATTGATATAAAGCTCAAAAACGAAAATATTCAATCTGAAGATTAAGCAAGAAGTTTATTCTGATCGGTAAACTGAAGCACTTATAAGAAGATTAAAGGTATTTATATAGATTAAGTTAAATTATATATTGCCACGTTTTTATTTTTAAAACGCTAATTTTAGTTTAGTAAAACTTTATTTTTAAAGTTTATTATTTTAAAAGTGAAATGTTTGTTAATGAAATAGACATTTTGCCTAAACTCATTTATTGCTGCTTTCTTTTACAAGCCATTTGTTTATGTATATTTTTACATATCGTTTTTATTGAGTTTTTACTAATTTAGTATGTACATCATTGACTTTTAATGAATGGAAAATAAAAATGAAAATAAACACATGAAAAATTAAAATAACATTTTAAAGGAAATTATGTACAATTGAAAATTGTTTTTTGTAACGTCTCATATTCCCCTTCTTGAAGCATTTATTCTCGGGTAATAAATGGTCGAAGTTGAGATATGTGAACGCGTCTTGCTTGCTTTTGGTCTTTCAGAGAGATATCGTAGGTTACATCAGATATCTTTTTTTTGAATGACAAATGGTCCTTCATATTTTGGTGATGTCTTGATGAGACGAGGGTCGTTGAAGGCAATTTTTCTTATGACTAAGTCTCCTTCTTTAAAGACATACTTGGGGTGATGGCTATCGTGTTTAATCTTCCACTTACTTCTACTTTGTTCTGTCCGCAGGCTAGCTTTCTTCCTGGCTTCTTCAATTGTAATTGGAGTTTGGTCGGTAAATTCGGGTACATTACCGATTCCATACATTAAGAAAAGCGGTGAAAAACCAGTCACGTTATGTGGTGTGGAATTATAATTTTGACAACTTGCGGTAACAATGTGCTCCATTTACATCTAGGTTTCTCTAGAACAGCTATTCTCAGTTTTGTCATTATCGTATCATTTAATTTCTCACAAATGCCATTGCACTGAGGATGATAAGGCGAAGTATATGTGTGCTTAATTCCTTGTAAAGAAAGAAATTTGTTGAACTCTTTTGATATAAAATTTTTGCCATTATCTGTTAAGATAGTATTGATCGAATTAACAGATTTGATTATCTTATCAAGACATTGAGTGACAGCTTGAGCAGTGTTTGTTATTGTGGGATATGCCCATAGATAACGAGTTGCGTGATCAACAAAAACTTGAATGAATTTATGCTTTGTGTTAGCTGCTGCTGTTCCCAGTACAATAGTGTCACAACCGATCATTTGTAATGGTTGGATATTTGACGTTGGAGTGATCATTTCTCCTAAAGTTGGTTCATGTCTGACCTTCACTAGTTGACAAGATTTACAAGATCGAACATAATTCTTGATATCAGTTGTTATTCCTTTCCACCAATAACATTGAGTTATAAGTTTGCATGTTTTGGTTATTGATGGGTGACTCAATGAATCGTGATATTCTTCCAATATTTTTTTTGTAAGCGAGTTTGGGACAACTGCTTTAAAAACTCCTTTTTGGTTGATCATTACCACACCGTCGTGAGTGTGGGAATTTTTCAAGAAACTCAAATCTGAATTTTGTTGGTGTTCTTGAAGTTCTTGAGTTGCAATGTTAACAACTGGGAGTCTTGATAAGGCGTCAACATGAGTTTGTTGCTTTCCAGAACGATGAACGATGTTACATGATTTCGAGGATAAACTAAGAATCCATCTAAAATACTTAGGTTTCGGTTTCTTCATGGTGAAAAGCCATTGGAGCGCCGCATGATCAGTGATGATTTCAAATGGTTGTGTTTTCTATGTATACATGAAAGTGATCAGTTGCTTGTATCACGGCTAGGCATTCCATCTCATAAGCAGAATAATTCTCTTGGTGTGGTTGCAGTGTTTTGGAGTAATAAGCAATTACATGTTCCTCATTGTCTGGACCAATTTGTGTTAGGATTGCTCCAATTCCATATTTGGAGGCATCTGTATAAACTTTAGAGGGGTAGTCCGGGTTGTAAATAGCAAGGACAGGTTTTGTAGATAGTGCCATTTTAAGTTTAGCGAACGACTCCTCTACTTCCTCATTCCAGAAGAAGGGCTGATTCTTCCGAGTGAGTCGAACCAAGGGGAATGAAATTTTAGAAAAGTCCTTCACAAATTTTCTGTAATAATTTGCCAATCCCATGAACTGACGAACTTTCTTTACAGTATCAGGTCTTGGAAAGTCTTGAATAGATTTTACTTTTCCTGGATCAGGTTTTAATTGATTGTGACTGATGATATGTCCGAGGTATTTTACTTCAGTTCTTCCAAAAATACATTTCGACAATTTTAATTTCATGTTGTACTGTCTTAATTTGTCAAAAACTTTACTAAGAAGCTCTATGTGCTCTTGCCATGTTTTCGTGTAAACCAATATGTCATCTTGGAAAGAGCAAGTTCCTTTCCATAATAATTCACCTAGAATATGTTGGATTATCCTTTGAAACGTTGAAGCAGCATTTTTTAAACCAAAGGGCATCACTAAAAACTCATAATGACCATCGTTTGTGACGAATGCAGTTTTTTGAATAGATTGCGGGTCCATTTCGATCTGCCAATAGCCCCATGCAACATCAAGGGTAGAGAAGAATCTGGATCCATGCAATCGATCAAACATGTCCTGTATGTGAGGTAGGGGTTGCCTGTCATCCAGTGTGATCTCATTAAGACGTCTGTAATCAATGCACATCCTTTTATTTCCATCCTTCTTGGGAACCATAACAACAGGAAATGCCCAAGGAGAATCTGAAGTTCTTATTAACTTGTGTTCGAGAAGTTCTTTAACTTGTTCAGCTATCTCTTCATACTCTTTTAGAGGACGACGATAGGGTCTAAGAGAATTTGGTTGTTCACTTTTCGTGATGATCTTATGTTGTATAGCTACTTTTCCCAAATCAATAGCATGCTGAGAAAATACATTCCTATTGTGTTCAAGTAATTCTTTTAATTCATGTTCTCTTATCTCTTCTAGATGATTTACAAGAATTGGATTTTGTAATCCATCAAATTTGGTGTAAATTGTTTTGTCTCTGACATCTATTAAAAGATTAAAAAGAGATGCAACATCTAATCCGATCAAGAGTGGATATTTAAAGTTCTTCATTACATGGAGAGTTACAGGTTTAATTTGTTTATCTATTCTTACCTTGGTCTGAAGGCTTCCACATGTCCTGGTAACACCATCCGCTTGGCTGATGTGAATGTCTGAATTTGGATGAAGTTGAAGACGGGTTCGCTTGAACAATCGCCAATTGATTATTGATACTGTTGCACCAGTATCCACAAATGCTTGCGCAGGAATTCCATTTACTTCAACACTTATGTTGATAAGCTTGAAAGCTCCTTGTGTAGGGGTATTTGTCAAAGTACTTAAATTCAACAATTCCGGGGCTCCGCATACTTGTTTCACTGAAGTGTTTTGATTAGGCCTATCCTTTTTATAATTAGGATCATAATCCTCACAATCTGTGACCCAATGTTTAATTTTTATTCCCTTTTTCGAACATATTGGACACCAGAATGGGCAAACATTTTTTCTATTATCATTATTTTTTGTCGCGAGATGTATTTTGTTTTTAGGCTTAAACTGAATTGAAGCCCTATTTTGTTCAATTGAAGCTGCGATATGAAACCATTTTGTGGTGTCAGTTGGCTGTGCAGCCACAATTAAATCTTTCCAATCATTTGGAAGTCCGTCTGTTAATAAATGAATTTTTTCCTCCTTCGTTAGATGGGTTTGATTTAACAGGCGAATTTTATCTTGAAAATAATTTTCTATTGATTCTTCTCGTTTTAATCTTCGATGTGATGCTGAGACAATTGGATTTGCGTTGTATGAACCAAATCTTTGAATCAACTTTTCCTTTACAACTTCCCATCTTTTTATTGCAGGATTTGAAATAATCTCGTCTGCATACCATTCAAGTGCTGAATCTGTCAAGTAGTACATAAGATTTTTGATTTTTTCATCTTCCTTTAAAGAATTATTTTCAAAATCATATAATTTGATCCATGACTCAGGCCTAATTGCCGACTTCGAGCCGTTGAATTTTTGCAACCGGTTGTTTGGATTTTCCGCCATTTTCTTTTTCCGTATCCTTTTCGACTGCGCCAAATGCCACGTTTTTATTTTTAAAACGCTAATTTTAGTTTAGTAAAACTTTATTTTTAAAGTTTATTATTTTAAAAGTGAAATGTTTGTTAATGAAATAGACATTTTGCCCAAACTCATTTATTGCTGCTTTCTTTTACAAGCCATTTGTTTATGTATATTTTTACATATCGTTTTTATTGAGTTTTTACTAATTTAGTATGTACATCATTGACTTTTAATGAATGGAAAATAAAAATGAAAATAAACACATGAAAAATTAAAATATATTTTAAAGGAAATTATGTACAATTGAAAATTGTTTTTTTGTAACGTCTCAATATATATATTGCATGTTTAAAAGCTACCCAATATTTAAATAAATTTAAAATATATATTTGTTTTAAATTATATATTGGTTTGTTTATATTAGCTCAAAAGACGAAAATGGCTGAATATAATTTTTTATCCCAAACAAAAATTGAACCATTAACAGGAAATAATTATCAAATATGGGCGTTGAAAATCGGCGCAGTTCTGAGAGGAAGAAAATTATTTAAATCTGTAATTTCAGATCCAGAACCTGATATGGAAGACAAAAGTTCTTGGGAGATTTGGAGTGATAAAAATGATGAAGCTTTTGGGATAATCATCACTACGTTGACAAATGAACAAGCTGGAATGTTCATAGGAGAAACAAATGCTAAGAAAGTATGGGACTCACTGAGAAAAACATACACAGGCAATTTGGAAGATAAAATTATTGATATAGGCTTAGAATTAAAGAACATTAGAATGAAAGATAATGAAACTGTAGATGAATATATAACAAGGGCAAAAAATATTGCTGCTAGAAGTTCATCATTAGGGCATCAATTTTCCTCAAGAGAACTTTCATTTCATATTGTCAGAGGCATACATCCAAGGTATGAAAATATTGCTATTGTCTTACGATCAAAGAGAGAAGCAACAATTGAAGAGATTCAACAAACTCTAAGAGAAGAGGAGTCAAGAAGAAATATGAGATTAAATAATCAATCGGTTGAGAATGGGCATGGACAAGCATACAGAATTAAAAATAGAAAAGTCCAACAATTTCAGCCAAAAAGATGTTTTGTTTGTAATAAAAAGGGACATCTAGCTAATGATTGTTGGTTTCGAGATAAACAGAAACAAGGATACCAAAAGAAATGGAATCCTGGTTATAGAAATCACAAATACAGTAGGGAACATTCAAATAATCTAGTGGATACTATGAAAAGTGGAATTAATGAGCAAGCATTTGAAACAAAGGTAAAAGAATTTGAAGATTCCACAGATGAGAGAAATGATAGACAAATATGGTGTATAGATTCAGAAGCACCGCACATCTAACCCCAAACCTAACTTTGATGGAAAATGTGGTAGATTATGAAAGTGAAATCAACCTAGCTGAAAAGGGCAAAACTACCCAAGCCATAGCCAAAGGAGATATGAGACTGCATGCACAAGTGAAGGCCAAGAAAATATTCGCATCAAAGATATCTTACATGTACCAAGTTTAAGGAATAATTTCTTGTCAGTATACGAATTAGTCAACAAGGGAAATTCAGTTATTTTCAATAAGGATGGAGCAAAATTTATAATGAAGGGAATGATTTAGTTGCTGAAGCATATATTAAAGATAGAATGTTTATGATGGAAACAAAACAAAGAAATGTACCAATAGCAAAAAATGAAAATGTCATGGTTATAAATACACATTTATCAAATAAAAATAGCAATATAAGTTTATGGCATAAGAGATTAAACCATATAAATGAAGAATACATGAAAAAAATGATTCAAGGACATATTGTAAGAGGATTGGATCTAAAATTCGAAAGGTTACCAGAGTGCGAAGCATGCATAATGGGAAAACTGGTGCAGAAGCCATATAATATTACAGATAATTATACAGTTAAGCCCCTGCAGTTGATTCATATGGATTTATGTGGACCAATGCCATGTCAATCTTTAGGAGGATCTAAGTATTTCCTTGTTATAGTAGATGATTACAGTAGAAGAATCTTTGTATATTTCCTGAGATCAAAAGATGAGACCTTTGAAAGATTTGAAGAATTTAAAGCAAGAGCTGAAAACGAATTAAGTCTTAGAATAAAAGATGTAAGAACGGACAATGGAACTGAATTTTGTAACTCTAGATTTGAAGGACTTTTCAAGAGAAGTGGGATCCATCACCAACTTACCACCACATACTCACCACAAAGTAATGGAGTCGCAGAGAGAGTGAATAGGACTCTTATAGATACAGAGAGAACCTTACTGATTGACTCAAAATTACCCATGATGTTTTGGGCAGAGGCAATTGCTACAGCTGCATACATTAAGAATTGTACACCCCACAGGTCTATCAAGCAAAATACACCTATGCAGAGATGGAATGGCAGGAAACCATCGGTCAAACACATTCGAATATTTGGATGTTTGACACATTGGCTTGAGAGCAAACCAAGAAGAAACAAGTTTTCACCAAAGGGTAGAAAGGGAATATTTATTGGTTATTCCATTAAAAGAAAAGCCTACAGAATATATGATATAATGACAAAGAGAATCCATGAAGTCAGATCAGTAAAATTTAGTGAAGATAAGAGAGGAATTGATTACGCAAATGATATTCAGAAGGATACTAATTGTGATAATTTGACCTATAAAGGAAATTGTGAAGAAATAGTTGCTGAAGACTTTCTTATCTTGAAAGAAGACAATCCTGTCACAGAGAGTAAAATGAAGTCTCAGGAGGATACTTCAGTAAAACTAGGTGGTGACTATGAAAATGACTCATCACAAACTGAACCGATACAGGAAAGATGTGTAAAAGGAGGAAGAAAGAAAGGAGAAACAAAGAGCATCTTAGAAGAACGGCACAAAGCAAGACTTGAAGAACAAGAAAGGAAATTGATTGAAGAAGGAGTTCGACGCTCACAAAGAATAAAGGATAGGAATGATGCAAACTTAATTATGGAAATTGATCATTTTATTCCGGAGAACTTTAAAGAAGCAATGGATAGTGGAGAAAGAAATGAATGGCACAAAGCAATGGAAGATGAGCTCAGTGAGATAGAGAAACATAAAGTATGGACACTAGTACCAAGGGAAAATGGTATGAAAGTCATCAATAGTAAATGGGTCTACAGTACGAAGAAAACACCAAGTGACGGCATATATAAACGAAAGGCCAGACTGGTTGCTGTTGGATGCACTCAAAGATATGGTGGGGACTATAAGGAATCTTTTTCACCTATACTCAAAAAGGAAAGCTTGCGAACAATAGTAGCTCTTGCAACACAACAGAATTTAACTATAAAGACTTATGATGTGAAGACAGCTTATCTCTATGGTGAGTTAAAAGAGACAGTATACATGAGACAACCAGATGGTTTTATACAAAAAGGAGAAGAAAACAAAGTGTGTAAATTGGAAAAAAGCCTGTATGGTCTACCACAATCAGGAAAATGTTGGAACAAAAAGATCAATGAAATTTTATACCAGTTGGGAATGATTAGAACCAAATGTGATCCATGTGTCTATAAACTCCAGAGAGGAGAAGAGTATGCAATACTGGGTCTATATGTAGATGATCTCATCATTGCTGGAACTAGTAAGGAAATTAATGACAACCTAGCCTCAGAAATTGAAAAATATGTTACTCTAACAGAAAAGAAAGATAGCGAACCATTTATTGGAATTGAAATAAAAAGGGAAGAAGATGGATTTTATCTATCTCAGACTCATTATATTGATACAATTCTTCACAGATTTGGACTGGAAGAATGCAACAGTGTGCAGACACCTGGAGATCAAAATCAAAATTTGGATGAATATTTGGACTCTAAGCCAGTAGATAAAACTGTATACCAGGAAATGATTGGATCACTAATGTACCTCTCTACGGGTACTCGACCGGACATATCCTTCAACGTCAGCAATTTATCACAGTATAGTAATGATCCAAGAGAAATACACTTAACTGGAGTTAAAAGGATTTATAGATATCTGAAGGGAACAAGAGATAACATGTTGGCATATAAGTCAAAAGACAACAATATCACAATAAGTACTGATGCGAGCTGGTGCACAACCCGAGACGCAAAATCCTATTCAGGCTATACAGTCAAACTTGGCAACAACTTAATAAACTGGAGAAGTAGAAAGCAAAATTTAGTAGCCTTGTCTACATGTGAAGCAGAACTTCTTTCAATATGTGAAGGCATTTCAGAAGTATTATGGTTAAAGGGATTACTAGAAGAACTTTGTGAAAATTTAACTTTCCCAATTACCTTGAAAAGTGACAGCCAGGCTGCAATAAACTGGATACAATCTGACAAGATTACTTCACGAACAAAGCACATAAACCGAAAGTATTATTTTGTGAAAGAGGAAATTCAAAATGGAATCAAGCTGGAATACACTAAAAGTGAAGACATGGAGGCGGATATACTAACGAAGAGTCTACCTAAGGACAAACTACGGAAATGTGCAGATAGCCTTGGACTTGCTGATTAGGGCTTACACACAGGGGAGCGTGTGTTGTACATATTTTAATTATTTGTTACCACAGAGTGTGTGTAAGCTCACGGGTAAATAGGCGCTAAAAACAAGAAGAAAGAGTTCCTTTGTTTTCAATATAAGTTTCCCTTTTATATTATATCTCTCTCTTGTAAATCAATAAATATAATGTTTAATTAATGATTATTGGAATCAGTTTCATTAATAATTCTAAGCAAAGTCAACACGGCTTCGCCCGGTTTTTACCCGAGTAAAAGTTTGCCTAACGAACATTTGTTAAAACGATTCTAGAAAACATCCAATCCACCTATATATAGATTTATAAACGTATACAAATATTGTTATATGCGTTTAAATATATTTTTGAAACATATATTTTTTTGAAAACATTTATTAAATTTTAAATAAGATATTTTCTTAAAATATATATTAATATTGAAATGCCAAGTTTTTTTACAACGTCATTGGAATATCATATTACAAAATCCTCAAATTAAATTTATTATACTTGGAAAACATTTTAGCATTTTTAAAAATTATAAATGTAATTTCACCAGATATGGGGAGAGGCGCTGCTTGTGAATGAAAGTAGAAAATTTGCAAATGAAATTGCAACGAATATTTATTTCAAATCAAATTCAAGCCAGAAACCTTCCCAGTAGTATAGCAAATATATATATATATATATATATATATATATATATATATATATATATATATATATATATATATATATATATATATATATAACTGCCAAGAGTGTCACGGCGATTGGATAATCTTACATTTTAAAAACATTCATCGTATAAACAAACTAACATTCATCGTGTAAACAAACTACGTGTAAAATTATTAACCAATCAAATTCATTTATCTTCGCGACCAGTGCTGCGCCAAGCGGTAAAAGGCTGGAACTAACGCTTTTTGGTTTTACATAGAAAAAAAGCACATTAACCTTCTTAGTTTTTTGAATAGTCTATATATTAAACGAAATCTTCAGCTACCTACATGCGAAATTTCATAATGATTATGTAGATTTTGCGAAACGCGATAACAAAAATCGATTTTGGATTTCATTTTTATAGATATAAAGGATAAAGGAAGGATATAGAGATTCATTAAATTTCAATTGGTTGTTCAAGAATCGCCTCATATGCCGTCTTCTCAAAGCATCGCTAAACAATTTACATATCAAGCATTTAACACTAAAACGAAATGAAAATATACAAAACCAAAGAAGAAAATTTACAGCTGAAGAAAGAAACAAAAATGAAATCACCCATGAAAAAATATATATGTGATATCTTGGGACCTCTGGGACCAGTGTTACCTGATGCTAGACGAACCTCGATGTCAGTCGTGGTGGAAGGCGACACAGCTGGGCAAATGTGAAATAAACAAACAGAGATTCCACTAAGAAGCGTCTGACGTCAAGAAGGAATGGGACGAGGGGATTTCTGGCAGGAAAGGGTTTACCTTTTATCGGAGCGTCCGGTGGACAGGGACTGGAACGAAGACTAACTAAGGACTGATTAACTGAGGATCGGGACCTCCTTTTATAGTTGAGCGGGTCCGAACAGGTCACTGCCCTTTTCTGACGTAAACAGGGGGGGGGGGGGGAGTTTTATTATCCAGGAGGGCGACGACCTCGTAAAAGTTGGACTGGGTTTGCTAGGCCTACTTTCCTATTCAAACCTAAGCCTGATTAGTTTTAACCTTAATTTTCTCCTGTTAATCTCCATTCCTTCTATCTGTACAGTTGCTATACTTTATTAGATTCTTATGCGGTACAGATTGATGTTAGTTAAGGCTTTCTATTTGCAGTAAATAAGAAGTTATATACAGTCACGTGGTGGAACATGTGGTAGTAGATATCTGGACTATTTACAACAATTCCATGGTCTTAAATCATCACATATATGTGGCAATATCGTTGCGGGGTTTCTTGTTGTTGGATGCGAATGGTGAGATTTGGTTGAAGCGCAGTCGTTTGAGTGGAAGTTGCAGCATACAGTTAGGAATAATCAGGACACGTGATTGAGTTGGAAAATAAGAGGCAACTGTGTTGGAGGGAAGAAAGCTTGAGAAGAGTTGAGCGATTTGACTTATTAATTAGTTGATCACATGGCGATGATGAAATGAGCGGAGAGAGATATCTCTAGAGTAGATGTTACCTTGTTGGAAGCGAAGGAGCACTGTCCGAACTCGGCGAGAGCCAGTGAACCCTGTAGGTGTTGTTCCTATGAGAGCTCAAGCGTAACTCCCCATTCTTGCTTTCCGATTTAACACCAAGCCTCAGTTTCTCTCTGATTGGTCGAGAGATGTCACATGATCCTTTCCTATTGGTTGACCTACTTGAGGTGTTGTCTTTTGATTGGTCGAGAGATGTCACATGCTCTTTTCCTATTGGTTGACCTACTTAAGGTGCTGTCTTCTGATGGGCCGGCGGCTTCCTTTGGTGTTAGTTACGCCCGGCCTGGGTCAGGAAGTGTCTTATTTGTTCGACTCGATTTACTTCCGCGGTTATCAAAATACGTCCTGCTTTGTCAGGAAGTATTGAATGTTAGCTTTAACATTTATAACTTCTGGTCATTAGATACGTCCTGTTTTTCCAGGAAGTGTCGGTTTAAACTTAGCTCGCAGGGACCTGGGGTCAGAAGGTTAACTGCGACGTCTTCCTATGTCTTTTGTTACTTTCTTTCCTCCAGTTACCTTATTCTTTTATTAAATCTTTGAAAATCATACATGGTACATACATAGTGGGTCGGGGTTGCATTTAATTATATACAAATTATGACATATATATATATAAAATCAACTAAATTTCGGAACTATTCGTGGCAGAAGACCATCTAATAGGAATAGCAAACGTCATTGGCTACGAAAACATCGACTCAGTGGGAAAGATAAATTGCCAGGCAATAATGTCTGGGGCCAACAATGAACAAAAATAATTGTTGCTAACAATAGTAAAAAGTTGAGAACCAAACAATTTATCCATCAAATTCTTTAAAATGTATAAAAATATATTTTATCAGGTGTAATGGCCCAATCCAGGATGAGGATATTGCAAAGGCCCTCGAGCCCTATGGCCAAACTCTTGAGTGTTCGACCACTGCCTTTCCCCACGGACATCACTTTACTGAAGCCTTTATCTTCTTTGAAAAGGGAAATCATTTTTAATAACAAAGAACATACAAACATTCCGGCAACATTGACCATCAATTACATGAACAAATCTTTTAGAATTTTCGTCCGAGAGGATATGATCTGCCTAGGCTACAAACTACACGGAAACATCAGGAACCAGTGCCCCTACGATCCAGGTATTAGATCGCGGGTGACATTAAGACCTTCTCTGAGGTTTTAAATCCTAAGACCCTGCCCAGAATTCCCGATCCCCTGTGCCTGAAAACCACGATCAAACCTCAGATGACAAAAACCAACAACCAGGAAGAGAAGTTTTGCAATTATCATGAACAATGAGCAACTACAGGAGGAAACCATTAACCAAAGAAAGAAAACAAAATCAAGCCCTCTTTAAATGACGAGACAATCTCATTACCTAACAATGAATCTAAAATAGATGAAGGCATAGATCAGGAGATGAAACCGAAGAATATAAGAATGTAAACATCGAAACCTTCTTGGCGGGACTTCAAGTTGCAGAATCTTTTTGAAGAAGGAAATCAAGTGATGATGAAGGGATGTCGACTCATCCTTCGGAATGGTCGATGACCAGCTCTCAGCTATAGAGGTAATTTCTGGAATGGGGAAAACGACGGGAGCCTGTAATTGAGAAAACAATAGCAACAAATTCCAAGAGATCCGGACATTCCAGAAAATAAATGTCTAGAAATAACTAGAAAAGCAACCCAGACTACGACACGACGTTTTTACTCGAACAAAGGAAAAGCATCGGGAAATTGAAAAGCAAAGAACGAAAAGAATTGAAGGAGAAAATACAAAAGATAGAAATCATTCTGAAAAAACTCAGTGAAGACCTCGTTTAATTCCTATAAGTATTTCACCTCTTTTTCAGATACGCTTTTGTCGTTTATTCTAATTGTATTTTTACTCTTTATCTTGGGGGTGGAAGTATAGTCTTAACCGTTGGTTTTCGACCGCTACGACCCGGGTTCGATTCCCGCATTGGACACTTTTTTCTGATAAAAAAAGCTCCAATAGCCCCCGTTTCTTGCAAAAAGTCCAACCCCACCAGCGAGTGCAAGTAACCAAACGGGGCTCTGGCAAATTTGTAAGTGCAAAGTCGAACTGCTTTTCACATGTGTATACATGTGGTGCACTTACAGTAAAAGCAGTCGCTTACTTCTACCCACCATGATTATCAAGGCCTGTACCACGTGTACTAGGTATAAGCAAAAAAAAAAACTTTATTTTATCGTTATACTACTTGTTTTTAATTTTTCTGAAAAGTATTCCATTTTAAAATAACCCAATTCTTATCATATATATGGTAATTTAAAACAAAACCCCTATATTGTATAATACTTATAACAAGATTGTCATGTTGTATATAGAATAGGTCTATAAATAATTATATGCATGATTGATATGTGTGTCATTGCATCACCATATGTAATGTACTTTGTACAAACTGAGGATAAATAAATGAAACTATGTAATAGATTAAGAGCTGAGCTAAGCAAGATATCGAGAGAGAAATAGAAATAAACCTTAAAAAGGAATTTGGCAGCCCGTTGCCATCGAGGTCAAAGGGTGCAGACTGCCGCAGACGTTCAAAGTCCAAATTCTCACATGTCTCCCCCCCCCTCCTCGGGAATGGTATATAAAAACCTCGGTTTTAGCCGAACTTAGACAGTCACTTCACCGTCGGCGTGTGCCCTTGTTGGTTGCAGCCAGGTCCACCTCATCGACCATGTAAAACAGTAAGATTCTTCCAACTCCATCTTGCTCTTAGCTCGACTCCTATCTGTTCATGGAACTTCCCTACTACAACTGTGTCTCTTCGTTTTTTGTGTGTGGACACTCCCAAGCTTTCCACTCTGCCTCGACCACGACTGCCTGTACTCTGTGAGAACTGTTAAAGGTCCTCCAAGGTGCAGAGAGGTACTGGAAAGCTCTCCACGCCCTGACTTTCCCTCTCGGTTACTACTGGTTTGACCCTCGGTTACCACAGCTATAGCGAGAGTTGACAGGATCTTATCACTTATACATATTTTTTTATCTCGTTATTTGGTGTGATCTTACAGATAAACATCCAACATGATGTTGGACTCTTTTGAGCCATTCTCTGCCGTATTCAATACAAATAGAAATAACTTCAACATAGTAACGCTGAACACCCGCGGTATCGCCCGAAAAGAAAGAAACCGATATTCAAAAGAATAGTAGCCAAACCTCGATGCAGACGTCTGCGCTCTACAAGAAACGAATGCTGAAACCTTAACTCTACAAAATGGAATGAAACTACGACTTTAATGTGAACAAAGTAGATGATCGCGGCAGTGGACAGCTATTTATTCTAAATCGTGCCCTCTTCTGTGCTAACTTTAAGATAATTGAAAATAGAAAAAAAAAATCGTTATAGAATGTATCGTAGGCAGAAAACTCGTCGTTCTAATTAACGTTCAACAGTCTCAATTAAACTATCGACGATCTTTCACTGCTAAATCAATACATCATTTAACTTCTCAAGCGATACCTCAGCATTGATTCTTGGCGATTTTAACATAAGCCGGGAAGGACGGAGGCTATACCAAGACGCGTCTTATTGATACATTTAGAATCCTCAACCCTATAATCGAAGGCACCTCTCACGATATTCTTTTAAACAACAAGCCACATAGAACACGAATCGACTATATATTCTGTACGTCCGATATAATTGAGAACATTCACGAATGCGAAGTTATAGCTTATTCTTTATCTGACCATAACACTATTGTCTCCTGTCTGCATACGGAAACGAATAACAAGACTCGCGACTACCAGAGATATCGAAAGGAAAATTTTTCCTCTCGTCTCTTTGAAGTAACTTTAAACCACGGAATCGAATACTTTTATAAGAGTCCCCCAGCCTTGAACACGTACTAGAGATAGAGATTGTTTTAAAACGTTTATACATGATATTGCAGCATCATGCCCAAACTTATCAAATACCAAGGCTTCGGCGTCGAAAACCAGCCATCACCCATACATCGCTATACAATGAAAACGATATATTACTGCATGGTAGCTAAACATTTTGGACTATGTGAAAAAATAGTACAAATGTGATATTGTACTGGGATAAGGTGCATAATTATGAGAAAACCCATCTCCTTATCGTGCAACTGAAAGTTGCTGATGGCTTGCCCCATCTATCGGAATAAATATCATTTATTCTCGTTAATTAATTCTGGAATAATTGAAAATAAACGAGAATAGTTGATATTTATTCCGATAGATGGCGCAAGCCAACAGCAACTTTCAGTTGCACGATATGGAAATGCCTTTTTTTCATAATTTTGGACTATGTTTATACGTTTATAGCGATAAGAGTAAGCCTGACGAGATAAAATTTACTATTGAAATTGTAAATTGTGTAAATATTATTCCGGAGACAAACATCGAATTTCATATAAATACTGGGAGATTCTTATCGACAAACGATATAATCGACGCTAACAACAATCTACCAAACAGGAAAATGGCTGGCGAAGATGGCCTACCGACGGAACTTTATAAGACATTTTCTAACGTTGACTTTCTCTTCGATGTTTACTCGCGAGTCCAAGATGGAGACACCCTTCCAGAACACACGAGCAGAGGAATAATGCTATTATTTCCCAAAATTTCCCAGCCCAAAACAATAAGAGAATTGCGCCCTATAACATCTATGAACATGGCTTACAAAATTCTTTCGAAACTTTTACTAAATAAAGTCAAGCCTTATTCTCCGCAGCTAGTGCCACAAGAACAGAAGTACGCTATACCGGTACGTTATACCTGAAATTGAAAAAATAATTTCACCACGAACCTCTACGACACACCCCTCGCCCTCGTTGCTCTTGATCTATAAAAAAACCTTTCAATTTATTAGATAGAAATATGATTTTAGAAACTTTGAAAAAATATACTTGAAGCAATCACACACAAACACACAAAAAAACCTTTATTATGGATCAAGCCCCATACAGGATTCTCTCACTATAGAAATGGTCTTAATTGAACATAAATCAAGTATTATATAAAAAAAAAAGAAAATTATTTACACATCTTTCTCATCCTTCTCGCCTTCTAAGACAATCCTAAAGTGAATAAAATCAATTTTAAAGGCAGTAAATTCAAATTATCGCGCCTATATTCGCGGGATCTAGAGGGGTGAGGCAGGGCTGCGGCCTTTTAACGCTGCTCTTTTCTTTATCAACCCTTTATTTACATCTTAAAGGAATATCTCGAGCCTACGTATACTTTTCACGCGAGCGCAGACAACTTTATATTTCCTATAAAAGACGACAGAGACTTTAAATCGTTATATTATTGTTTTAAACTCTTTCGAAATATTTCTGGAATAAAAAAAATAAATTTTGGAAAGAACAAGGGACTCTGGTATGGACATTGGAAAGGCAGAATGGATAGACTTCAAGACATCCAATGTATCATAGGTTCTAGAGATTGAATGTAAAATTTTATTGTCAATGGAGTGTAAAAATCTTATTAAAAAACTTGTCCGACAGTACCTAGCGATGTGCTCTGGCCTGTTACATTAAAAACATATCGGTTTACCATCCTCGATTCTAATTATATTCTATATTTAACTTATAATTCCAAAGATCAACTGACCCGCAATGAGGATTAACCCATCACAGTTTTGAACAGTCAGAAGCCATTTTTCCACCAGTTTTACTCGGTTCCCAGATAAAGACACTTCTGGTAAAGCGGCGACATCGATTAGAACAGAACCATTTTACTAGCCTTTTTCGATTCTAATTATAGTCTCCTAAGGTTTCATATCCGCGTTTGATTTATAATTTTGTGCGTGATAAGTTGTTCTTGGGGAGTATTTAGTTAGGGATCATTTGTTGACAATTGGTATTAAAATGGACTTACCTTGAAATTGTCTCTTCTGGGAGTCTTGTCTTTTTTCTTGGAAGTCTTGTCTTTTTGGCTGAGGGTCTTGGATTATTGATTGAGAGTAATAAGGACTCCGTGGTGAATTAAATTCGAAGATTGGGTAGCTTTTTCATAGCCCTTCTTTATACTTCTTTTCGAATGAATCCAATTTAATTCAGGTATTCGGCGGCAAAGCTTCTGTTGAATCAGAATAGATAGCGCTGATGGGGTTATTCTTTTTCAACCCACCTATATATTAGGAATTTTATTCTCTCTCAGAGAAAGATCGAATTTATTGCACAAGAGAATATTTTCCTCCGTACACACAGTAGAAACTCCATGAGACGACACGCTAGAGGACAGTTTTAATCGCCAAAAATTACCATTTTTACTAATTAGCAGAAATTACAGAATTAGCAAGGTAAGAGAACACCTCTTTCTAAAGGACACTTTAGTTTTGAAACACGGTATCTTTTAGAGAGTAGTCTCTAATTGCAGGTTCATTCCGATTTTTCATTCGATGAAGTTTAATTTTAAGATCCGCTTTGTCGGCTGTTGTAGAAAAGTCATAAACAAGACGATATTTTAACGATTACTATTTGTTGAAACTTGGCTTGTACAAGTCCTACCATGTCTTGGATCGACCTACAAAATTCATGGAAACATATACATACCTTACATACGATCCATACCATTAGATACTCAACGAGTTTATTTTAGCGTCTTTCAGGTTTCTGAAGTCGCCATTTATATAAAGTTTTACATAGAAAATATAAAAAAAAAAGTTTAAATGGTATAAACACATTCAAAGGTCATCTTAAACAATTATTTAACAAAATACTTAGTTACAGAAGGTTTAAAGGTTTACGACATTTTACGTTTATATGAAAACCAATTTTTAAAATAAAATATTCTCGTCTTTATGTTATTATTCATCACGTTGCTATATAAACATTCTTGTGGGATTTCTATCTTTCTGTGAGATTGTTTGAAGCTCAGTACTTACACATTTACAGCCTCGAGAACATCCATGGACAAATAGAGATTAGGTTAGTTACGATGACTAATTAACGAGAGTTCAGAAAATCAACAAATTGATCCTGATATTAAAATCCGTAAGAATCGAAGCTTATGTCAGGCGTAATTGCAGAGAAGCTGGCTCACGATTGAACGGTAACAAATTGATCCAATCATTGGGGAGGAAAATGTCTTCAAATTAATATGTTTTGAGAACACGTGTGTGCAAATTATACAAAGTTAATTTCTGTTTTTGAAAAACATGTAAAGTACTCTATGTTTTAGAGGAAGGAAAGTTCTAGAATACAAATGTCACATCTTGGATAGATTTTCCTGTGCTTTCAGAGAAAAACGATTGAAGGGATCGGGGAGAAATGTGAAAGTTCTATTAAGCAAAGATGATGTAGACAAAGTTTCTGTCAGAAAGTTGAATGCAATGTTTTGACATGTTCATGATACATTAATGAATGAGTAAGGAATGAAATATAAGAGAAATCAAGTAATTGCAGCACGAAACGAAGCTAGATCTGTTCGGTAGTTTCCAGATCAAGACTTCATACGGACAATGGGTCATATTCTCACCTTTTCCCTCCTTATATCAGCAGAAATGTTTGCCACTACCCATTCGCCCTCTCATATACTCCAGATGAATGTCAAATTCATCCGGGGGGGAGGGGGTGGAGGGGAAATTTTGAAGAAAAAACTTTGGGGATGAAGATTACGACGGTCCACGTGAATTCATTCTTCCAAACAACCGCAAGTCGAGGTACGCCATCAATGGGATGATGGGATAAAGGTCTCAGGACCAGACTGATTCCTTAAATTAATCAGTATTACAGGAATAATTGTTTTCAATTCAACGCCCATTGCGCCAAGATATTCACTCATTCTCTTGAGAACACCAACATTGCTTTTGTAGGGAAAAATTGCACACACACATGAAGCAGACAACTTCTCGGAAAGCCAAGATCACCAATTAGTTCTTCAAGAGGGTCCAGTATTGATTTCCCCAAATGGATGATGCTATTGTACAGAAGCTGGCGATGGGTATAAAGAGGAGACTCATCGCTGTTCTATACGACGAAGGATTTATTGAAGACAAATAAACTCTTATATTAATCGGTTATTATCCCGTTGCTATCAGCCTATATTCAAACCATTAACGCCCTATATGTATGTAATTACAGAAAAAAGTTTTACCAATTACATAAAACGTAAATTGCTTCCATTTTTTTTACCTCCAGAAGGCACATTAATGTCTTATCGTCAATTGAGGCCCAAAAAGTTATTTGTAAATTGAATGAGGAAGTAAAATGCTAGATTATTAACTTTATTAACATCCTATAACGCGATTTCCCAAACTCAGGGATATTTGCGTCAATACATGTCTTTACATCATAACAAATTGGCTATATACAAGTAGAAAAAGACAAACATGCAAAAGCAATTCCCTCAAAATTTCCTTCCCTTTCTTTCCTAGTTCAAAAGATAGTTGTATATATATCTACAAAACTTTATATGTTCTTTTCTCATCTACGAATTCATGTAGCTGTCCGATGCTACCAAATTTTCTTTCCCTAAAATAACGAAAAATTGGGCATTCCAGAAGTAGATGTTTCGAGTCTTGAATTTCTCCTCCGCAGAAGCATCCCGGTTCCTTCACCGCGCCATTATTTGCCAAAAATTTCCACGATCAGTGATAAATTCGACAATATAAAAATCTTTGACGGAAAAAACTTGGAATTTCAAACACATAAAACCATCTAAATATTTCATTCGCATTGACAAATACTTAATTCATTTTTTACTCAAAAATATTTGGGATATTTGTATAAATTGATACTGGACCTCCAAAGATTATCTAAGCAATTCATTAATTAAGAAAAATAATATCCTGATCGTGCAACCGAGCATTGCTGATGTTTTGGACCATCTATCGGAGTAAATGTCAACTAATCGTTGACGTTTAGATATTTCAGAATATTGGCTCCCCGAATACATTTTCTCTCTTTCTTGATAAATCAAGACAAGCCACCCAGGATCGTATTTCAGGTTCTTAGCCCTCCTCAGCTTGGTGCAGGAAATAAAATGTATTTGATTAACAATCTGGAATAATAAAAAATCAACGATTAGTTTATATTTATTCCCATAGGGGGCGCAAGCCATCAGAAACATTCAATTGCACGATCGGGAGATGTCTTTTTCATAACTGCTCCACTTGGTTCCAGTGCAATTTAACTTTAGTACTATATCTTCAATTTATTAATTACGTTTACCAAGAAAATTTCTCAACTTCAGACTATATAAGCAGAACATGCCGATCCAATGGTAAAGTGGTCGGTCCTAGAGAAATTGCTGGGAGGATTCGCTGATAATAAGCCAGGCCCTCCCGATATTTTTTCAGCATAGTAAGGAATTTTTATATATATTTTTTTTTGTACGAAAAAAAGAGGAAATTGTTGTGTTCTCTATTCTTTCAGAATATATTTGACTTGAATTAAACCGATATGAAAGGAAAGTATCAAACACGGCAATGGAAACTATTCAGTCAACTATAAAGCATACAATAAAACAATCATTAAAATTTATCGAGCTGTGAAGGTGGTCTCTCTACCCTGCGTTCGTTCTGGTGTGCAGCCCAGAATCAGCGACAGCTGCTCTGTAAATTATACTATTTAACTTGTCAAGATATGGTGGGACTCGCGCTGGAATATGGAACACCCATACATCAACTGAGATAAAAACACAGTTTAATTGACTATTTTAATTGCCCATTTGTACGCGCATGGAGGCTCTTAATATAGAGAATATATTTTCCAAAATAAAATTCTAGAAAAACATTTTTTTAATGGAGAATTGCCTATGTAATATTTTAACTATCTCCTTCCTTGGTAAACCGCCTAGTACTCCCCTGGCTCATACGTTGGGTTAGAACAACCCAAGTCATTTTTTTACAACAACAAAAGCCTTTATTGAGGACCTCTCGTCCTATAAAGGATTCGCCAGTTTACAGAGTAATTGAAGAGAAGAGAACTAAGAATACAGAGAGAAACCTATATGTAGTAGGTAGGGTATAGTATTTTCTACACTGTGACTATATACAGCAGCAGCAACAAGCCTTTTACTGGAATCAAAGTCCCATACAGGATTCGTCATTCTAGTCCTGACAAATATTATTTACATATAATTATTTACATCAATTAGATTATGTGTATAGCTTCCCCTTCTCTTCAGCCGTCTTCCAAAATTTGAACAACGCAAACGCTCCAGCTTTGTTTCTCACCACCTCATTCAACAGGAGCTCCAAAGAGAGTCCCTCAAGGCCTAATTCACTGAGGAGCACTTCTCGTTCGTCTTTCAGCCCCATACATGAGAGTATATGGTGATGTAGCCCCAGCTCCATTCTTGTCCCGCAAATCTCGCATGTCCATCCGTCTGTTTCAAATATCCTGGGGCGATCATCAATAAAGAGCACCGAGAGGATTCTCAGTCCGGCAATACACCGTTTGTCCCGGAGCGGGAGATCGCTGGACAGATAGTGTTCCGGTAACGGAGTTGAGCAGATGTTTTTTATAGTGGGGGTATAGTCTTGAATTTATTATTCTTGTGTGATCCTTTTGCAGAGATTGATCTATTGCAGTCCTGATTATGTAAGGAATTTCTCTTTGTAATGTTCTATAGTCTGTGCAGAAATTCAGCCATTGAAATCCGGTGGTGTTTAAAATATTAACTATACTTCCTGTGAAACCTATATATTTTTTCGTTGCGTTTGAGATTTCCCACAGCTGGGACAAGCAGAGCAGCGGAAATATAGTTTCACCCATTCCCAGCATTCTCAACCAGAACTTTAAGGTAAGTTTCAAGACTGTAACGCTGAGTGACACTCTTCCCAATTCTATCCTGAGCATATATCCGGTAGTGTATCTTGGTAAATTTAGATATCTACGCATAAATGAGTCCTGAATTTGATCAACAATTAATGTATGCTCATTTACCCAAACAGGTGCCGCGTATAGCAGGGTTGATAGAACCATCGCGTCAAGAAGTTTCATAGAGGATTTAAAAGAGTTCATCTTCGACCTGGTCAGAATAGGCCATACCGCACCACTGGCAGCGGGAGCTTTACCCTTATAGTATAATGCGGCTTGCTTAAAAGAGTTTGTTGAGGTGAGTGGATATCCTAGATACATGTATCTTTCCGTGACATTCAGTGTTTGTTGTCCCCAATACCAATTATCTGATTTTGACCGCTTCCCACCATTGCGAAATACCATTATTTTTGATTTGTTTTCGTTCAGCGTTAGCATATTTTCCTCAAAATATTTTCGTATCATATTAAATTTTAACTGTAAATTGTTCTTAGATTCGCCTATCAGTACAGTATCATCTGCATATAGTAACAAATGGATATTTCCATGTTTTGGCAGATAAATACCAGGTATATCAGAGCAGTCAAAAGTACTAATCAGGTCGTTAATAAAAAGTATGAATAAGTAAGGAGATAGTGGCTCACCCTGTAACACTCCAGATTTTATTTTGATAAATTCAGTGAGTGAATTGTTCCATCTTACCGCAGCTGTCATGTTTTCGTAGTAATTCTTAATTAGATTTATAAATCGGAAATTCAATCCAATGTCTAACAGTTTTTTCCATAGGAGAGCTTGGGGCACCGTATCAAAAGCCTTTTTAAGATCGATAAAGAAAGCGTAGAACTTTCGTCTTTTACGTCTAAGTGTTAATTGGATTAGTTAGACTAAAGTAAAAATATGATCCTGGCATGTGTGAATGTTCTTTTCTGAAACCCGCTTGATTTTCCGGTATAATTGCTCTATTTTCGGTACAGTTGCTTACCGTATTTTCATTATTGATGAGAAAAGCTTAGCGAGGTTGCTCAGAAGTGCTATTCCCCGATAATTGTGAGGACTGTCGGCATCACCATTTTTAAAGATGGGATGTATAATTGTTTTGCACCAAGCTGTTGGGAATCGACCAGTTTTTAGAACTCTATTGTAAATATCTTTTAAGGCAGTCAAATAAGCTGGGGGCAAGGCTTTTATAGCTTCATTAGGAATATTATCTAGTCCACAAGCCTTATTTCTCCAGTTATCTCCGACAAGGATATTTCGGCCATTAACTCGTCGTCTGGCATCAGTATAACTTTTATGGACAAATCGTACTTGACTGGTGGCGAAGTCGCGAGAAGTTCGGTATAAAACTGTTGCCATTTTCGAATAGAAATGTTTCCGCGAGTTGTTCTTCTGTGTTTAAACAGTGATATTGTTTTCCAAAAACCCGCAGAGTCCCTCACCTCCTTCAGCCTCGCTTGTATTTTAGTATAGTAGGTTTTCTTTTTGCCGGTCAGAAGTGATGAATATTTCTTTTTTAATAAAGCGTATGCCTTGCGGTCACCTTCACTGTTTGATCTTATGTCGATTTTAAGCTGAGATTTTAGAGATTTTTTTGTTCGGTAGCACTCACGGTCGAACCAAGGTTTGGATTTAGGACCATCGGGTGTTATTACTACTTGCATACCAGCAGTATGCATTGCACACCGGATTTGATTGGTGGATTATTAGTTAGCATTTCAATCGGTGAATTCCAAGATCCTCGTATTGCGACTAGATTCTGTATGAAGGTAGTCTCTTTTTCGGATGCACATTTGTACTTTTTAAATGTACAAGGTGTAGAGCTTTCAAGTTTCATTCCATCTAAGTTGGAGTCCATTTTAATAACCATTGGCATATGATCCGAATATGGAAATGGATTAATCAACAAATCAATTCTATGTTCTAGGAGCGAATGAGAAACTATACAGTAATCTACCACAGAGGAACCCCGTTCTGATATGTAGGTGTATTCCCCATTTTCATCACTCTTTGTTCTTCCATTTATAATTACCAGGAGGTTATCTTCAAGAAAATTTATAAATTGCACTGCATTTGAGGAAATTACCTCGTCTTTGGAGTTACGACTGGCATTTAAAGAGGTGGGCAGCATTAGTGGGTTGTGTAGGTATCCCTGTGTTCCTGTGCGCGTGTTCAAATCACCAGCTAGTACAACTTCGTATCCCTCTGAAATTTTAACTTCTATACATTCCTGTAAAATATTTCTGTTAGTCATATAATTTTCATTAGGTGGTAGGTAAACAAATAAAATACATGTTAGTATTATGGTGTTCAATTTTATAGTAATAATTATCCAGTGTTTTTCTATTTCATAATTTACTAATAAATCTTTAATAGTATTTCCAATTCCGACGATAATACTGCCCGAAGATCTACCCAATTTGTGATTTCTGGAGGCCTTAGATTCTATCAATTGAAATCCGTTCAGCTTGTATCCTAAGTAATGATCAGTCCATGTTTCAGTAAGAGCGAATATGTTAAAAATTTTCGGGTAATAAACTAAAGAGAAAGTGGATGAAATCCTGACTAAACCGTTGATATTCCAGCACGGCAGTGAAAGCTGTTTCTTTCCGCCATATTTAATTCTTCCATTTACAATCTTAAGACTAATATTAGCCTCCCTAGCATGATCTTGCTTTGAGTTTTTTTAGGAGCGAATTTGCATATTTCATTATTTAAAGTATTTACATATGGTAAAACTCCAGCACTTGAATCTTTATTTTTAAATATTTTTTTCTATCTTATTAAAATGTGGCTTAACATTTCCTTTCGGAACCGTGATCACCGTTTCTTGTTGCTATATTGTATTTCCCCTAGAATTAACGATATCACCGTTCACCACACTATAAGTCGTATCATCTATGATGAGTTTGTTGTCCCTTAATTTGGCTTTTATACCCTTCCCAAACAGTTCTTCACTCTTCGCAATTAGAATTCTTCTTTGGTCCCTTACTTTGAGGCTATACTCCTTACTGATAAATATTTTTGACCCTTTGAGTTTAATAGCATTGGAAAGCACTCTTGCTCTTTCTTTATGGTCCGGTATTACCGCCAGTACTAGTGAATTCTCAGCTCGGGATAGCCTATGTCATTTTGTTATTTTGACTTCATCGGTGAGTCCCATTTTATCAGTGATTATGCTTTTGACCTTGCGGTTACAGTCGAAGGGGTTTTCATTTTCCTCTCTTACAATGCCATAGAAAATAAGATTCTGTTCGCGAAGTCTCGCCTCTGTATATTCCATTCTAGCCTACAGTTCGTGCAGTTGCAGAGTGTTGCCGACAACCCTTTTATCGGTGTTGCGTTGTGCCTCCATACTTTGAGTTATTTTCGTCTCCATCTCTTGAGCTCTCTTATCCCATTCTTCCAATCCTCTTTCGATTTGCGCCAATCCCGAATCTAGTCTTTCTCGCATACTTTTCATTTCAGTTGACAAATTCAATATTAGCACCTTTAAATCACTGTCTACCGATTCGTGTGTTGCCAGTGAAATCGCGGGTGTCAGAGTTGTTTGTCTCTTAGGTCCAGGATTGAGTTCAATACCTCCAATTATCAGCAAAATAGCCAAAACCCTAGCATGGAACATTTGAGAAAGTTTTGACGAGGGTAGAGGGGGCAGTAGATATTGTGCGATAATTTCCCATAGATTTTCATCCTAAAATCAGCAAAATTTTATAACAGAAATTTTGGCGTTTGTATGCAAATTAGCAAATACAAGACAAAAGTTATGTTGGCGCCAGACAGAATTTTCATCTTTTTATGAATGCTTTATGAAAGAGTGACAGTCTAGCAATGTATATTATATGGAAAAAATTAGAAGAATTACTAGTTTAGAGAAATAAAAAGTACTTAGCTGGGTACAATGTCAAGTGCGGCCGTCTCTCGTAGCCACCTGGCGGCGAAACCCAAGTCATTTTTGATTTTACAGAGGTGGTCGCTCACCAGAAAGATCGTCTATGGGAGGTTTTAATGTATTGCCTCGGTGTGTGTTACAGTCACTTTAACCTTTATTTCCCGACTTGAGTTTGAGAGGCTCCGCCAAAATTTATTCTCGATAAACGTTATATCAAGTTTTTTTTAAATTTCTGAAAAATTAATCGCCTTCAATCTCAATGCGATAGACTTTAAATACATTTTGAGTGATTTTGGAATTAAAATATGTTATAAAAAAGATCTTCAAGATCCTTTTTCTGTAGACGCCAGTCAGGTTTTTATGACAGAGCGTCTGGTGATTGCTCTTCTCTTTTGGAAATTGAGAACAAACCTTTCTTAATAGGTCAGTTAAATTATATTAAGTGAATTTTACGTATCATCTCAGTTTTAGGTTTATAAAAAAAATGCGCTCCTTTCTTTGAGACACATAAGGGAAAATCTCCTTCTTAGAAATAAAGAAATGAAGACAGCAATCATTGCTTAAAATTATCCAGTCTACACTCTATGACATAATAAAATCGACGCACTAAGAAGAAGTTGTGTGATTTATATAGGAATACGCATACAGAGACGTTTCGACCCAATATGTAAATAATTGAAATTTGGTGGCCAATATGCAAAGCAATAGCTCCAGCCCATCTGAACTGCAGCACGAGTATTCTAGACTCAATATTCGGCACGAAACGAGCTGATTTTCAAAATATTCGTTTAATATTTTGCAGTAATCCTATTTCTACTGTATATATGCCTCGCTGAAAGATTCGTACTCATTACGAACATATGCCAGAGTTTGAAAGAGGTCGTGCAATTGGATTAAAAGATGCTGGTTGGTCAGATCGACTAGTCGCGCGACATCTGTGTCGAAGTGATGCAGCTATTAGACGATGCTAGAAAGAGTAGCTGAAAAACGGAAGAATGCAACGTCAGGACGGCAGCGGTCGACCAAGGGACACAACAGAACGGGAGGACAGAGAGATTGTCAGAACTGCTGTCGCAGCAACGGATTCGACGTTACCTACCATCTAACGTGTGACCGGCATACAAGTGTCCAAAATGACTATCAACAGACGACTGAGAGAGCGGAATCTAAGAGCTTGCCGACCTTTACGATGCCTACCCCTTACACCCGTACACCAACAAGTTCGACTACAGTGGTGTCTGAAGCGATCAACATGGAACTGCACTGACTGGGGACTTATAGTCTTTAGTGATAAGTCCCGTTTCTTACTGTGTCTAAAGACCGTCGTAAACACGTCTGGAGACTTCCTGGGCAGCGTATGGATCCTGGACTCACTTTCGAACACCACACGGGTCCACTAAAGGGCGTTATGGTCTGGAGTGTTATTAAATTGATAGCAGGACCCCATTGTTAGTCACTCCTGGCACCCTGAGAGCACAACGGTACGTAGATGACATTCTAAGGCCTTTTTGTTGTTGTTCCTCTCACACCACCACGGACTTACCTTTTAACAAGATAATGTCTGACCACACGTGGTACGTGTTACTATAGATTGTCTTCAATTTTATCGAACTTTCCCGTGGCCAACAAGATCACCTGATCTCTCACCCATAGAGTACATCTAGGACGTGATGAGAAGGCGATTGCAACCATCCCGGAATGTTGACTATTTAACCGGACAGCTGAAGACAATTTGGCAAGATATACCGCAGCACACCATCCGGAATATTTATCAGTCCATTACACACCGGGTGGCAGACAGCATTGAGGCCAGTGGGGTTCCAAAGTCATATTGACTTTCTCAATTTTTAACAATTAATTGTTATGAAATTTTAATCGTTTTATACCTATACATACTCTTCATATACACCAATTTTTATCCCAATCGGTCAACTCCTTCTTGGTGCTTCAAATGTATTTTTTTATAGAGTGAAATTTTACTCGCGGTCTAATCGTGGGAGTGCGGGCATTTGAGGGGTCGTTCCGGCGTCATTTCCTCCTGTCGGTCAGTTAAGTTCTCGGCTATCGATTTAATGTAGAATTTGCTCACTTTATTTATGATAATTCGTATGAGTTTTTTTCTTTTTTTTGCATCTTTTTTAAAAGAATTTTTTTCTGAAAAGTATTATATATGTCTATAAGATATCAGTAATGCTTTGCTAGGGAGGATAATCAAATTCTGAGTAAACATGGATCAGATTCAGAAATATAGAGCTACAGTGATGGAGATAGTCAAATCTCCAGAAGAACATTCAAGTTATAATTGTGAAAAAAAAAGTTAAAAATACGATTTTCGCAGCTCTAATATTCGCACTAGAAGAATCAATGTAGTTCGCAGCCATATTCCAACCAACACCCCGACATTTGTTCACCCTTCATTT
This sequence comes from Cordylochernes scorpioides, assembly GCA_030710605.1. Classification (NCBI taxonomy): domain Eukaryota; kingdom Metazoa; phylum Arthropoda; class Arachnida; order Pseudoscorpiones; family Chernetidae; genus Cordylochernes; species Cordylochernes scorpioides. Next base: position 82,637,829 of record CP092867.1, on the reverse strand, counting down.
AATGTATTTTTATTTTATTATACAGTGGTACCTCGACATACGAGTTTAATTCGTTCCGCAACCTTGCTCGTATCTTGAATTACTCGTATCTCGAAGCAAATTTCCCCATACAAAACAATTGAACTACCGTTAATCCGTTCCAACATCCAAAATGTCACCCCAGTTATTTTTGTTACGTGGTTTTAAATAATAAAAACGTATTTATAAATATCAAATATTTATTGCACAAAACAAAAAAGAGAATGTAAAGAAATAATTTAGATATCCTCACTGGTCTTTGCCTTTTTCGCTACATTTTTCTCGCTTTCACCTGTAGGCCGTTTAGAAAAAAACATGTCCAAGGAGGTTTGTTTCTTCCTCCCTCTCAGAATGTTCTGGAAATGAGTTAGGCAAGTGTCGTTAAAAAGGTCAGATGCACGACCTGTTGCAACTTTTTCTGGGTGTTTTTTTCTCCACGAACTGTGAAACTCTCTCCCACATTCCTAAGATCTCCTTTATCTCACTTGTAGAAATTTCACGTTTTAATTCAATACTCATAATCTTTTTTGTAGTATTTTAAATAATTACAACTCTCTTTGAAGCAACAAAAGAATTATTTATTGCATTTAGCAAGAAAATAAAAAACTAGGAATACACAACAAAAACCTTTTAGGTTAATCAATCTGCAACCACCTACAGGTTAGTTCCTATTTAAAATTTAGCTTTCACACAGAGTATTGAAAAATAAAATACGACATTTTTCTTAGCACTTGACTTTTTACAAACTTTCTTCCGATCCATGGTTATAAAAATAAATGAACTAAAACTGTAAATGTAAACGCAACACAAAACGCGAACACAAAACACAACTTATCACAGCGGAAGCACGCTGCTAACTGATCGTGATGGCGCGACTGCGTGTTACTACCGAACCGAACTCGTATCTCGAATTTCGCTCGTAACTAAAAGCAAAAAATCACTTGCTCGTCGGCTCGTATCTCGAAAAACTCGTATGTTGGGGCGCTCGTATGTCGAGGTACCACTGGATCTATAAGTTATATAGCATACACAATTGTAGAGAATGCCATAATTGTGGATAGGATTTTGATATATTCGAGTTGTGTAGATACATCAATAAAAATTTATTATTCTGACGTTTCTCGACGATCCTCCGCCGCCATTTTCAAGATTGAAAGCTTAATAGCAAATAAATATTCCAAAATAGAGAATAATCAATCTACAGTCAAGCTTTCTATCTTTTAAAAGTGCGCTAGCGGGTCGTTTGAACGTAAGGACAAACGTAAGGACTTTTGGTTCTGAAGATTCATCTTATTTATCCTTCAAAAAGATTTAGTCTAAAAATTTAACAAGTTTAGAAAGAAGCTCCAAAAGAAGAATGCTTAAAATGAGAAAATTTTTACTCCGAACTCTGAGATTTAATAGAAAGAGATATCTATAACCCAGGTTCCTGGAGCGTCAACTACCCGGGAAGTCCAGCTCACTAGTTTGGACTAGTGTTGAACGCTTTTACTCGCGTCCTGTTTTGATTGCTAAGTTGAACCAGTTGACCAGGTAAGTTCCATGCTGAGGTTGAGTCTGGAAGGCTGGCCATAGATCTAAAATTGAGGTGGGTCAGTCCAAGCAGGCTAGCTGTTCGCATCCTATGTCTCAGGAATGCTGGACAGATGAAGAGAAGATGATCGACTGTCTGAGGCTCTTCTGAACAATGGATGCAGTTAGGGTCTGTTTCGGGATGCACACGTGTAATGTCTGCCAGTACATGCCGTGAGGATGATCGTGGAGGCCTTACCATGGCGGATTTTTGGTAGAAATTTGAAATAGCTTGGAGTGGAAGCAATTATCCTGAGGGATCTGGTCGAATGGTCTTGGGAATATAATTAAAGTCCATGATAATAGAGCGGCCTTACGTGTTAGGTTTCGAGCATGAGTTCGAGACAAGGTGGAGTATGAGTGTGGTAGGACAGAAGTAGTGGCAATTTTTGCTGGCGATTTAATGAAAAAACTTGCTACACGAGAAGAAAATTTGATAAATAGGCTACTATTTGTGAATTTTAAAAAATATATATTATGAATTCTGGGAAAATGTATTCACCAGAATATCTAGAGATCGAAAAAATTGATACCAATTAGAGATCGTTGAAAATTTCGACAAATATCTAATAAATCAGCACATTATGGTTTCAAGGTCCCCATTTAGGTCTATAGCCGCACATTATAGCACAAAAAGAGAAATTTATTGAGAAAAAGGCATCTCCTTATCGTGCAACTAAAAGTTGCTGATGGCTTTCCCCATCTATCGGAATAAATATCAACTATTCTCGTTGATTTTTATTTATTCCAGAATTGGCCAAATACCCATTCTTGATTAATCAAGAAAAGCTAACCACGGACGCGTTTCGGGCTGTTGGCCCTCATCAGCGTGGTGCAAGCTGTACCTCAACGAGAGAGAGAGAATATCTTTATTTTACGGGGCTGCTAACCAAAATGAATGATTTTTGAGCCCCGAATGGCAAGAAGAGGTTTATTGAGAATCCGGGCTAATTGGCCTACAAATAAGGTCTTCTAGCCCTGCTATGGCTGCAGAACGCGAGCTGTGGCAAGGGATCCTAGGATCTGGCAGTGGAGGTGTCATCGCAGGGGGGGGGGGGGGGGGGGGGGGGGTGGGGGGGGGGGGAGGAAGCTGGAGAGGTCAGGGAAACAGCGCCTTGATGGGCGAGAAGCCTGGATGGAGGCCAGTTGAGGAGGCAGGATGTCTTGGAAGCCTAGAACTTGAGGGCTCTGAGCTTCAAGATGGGGCAGCTTGAGGCTCTCGCCTCGTGCTTCTCTGGGAGGCCCTTGGCACAGCAGTTGGCGCACTTGGAAGTGTGCCGGTCGGCAACGGAGGGGCAGGCACGGCCTTCATGGCCGCCTTCACCGCAGTGGAAGCACGTGGGAGCTCTGGTGCATTGGGCAGAATTGTGGCCGAAGCCACAACAGCGGAAGCAGATTCGTGCGCGGATGGACTCCTCGAAGTTGAGGATCACTCCGTCCACCACGATCCTTCCACGATTGCCCAGAGCTCTGAAGGTTGTGAGGCCCACCTCGATGAAGGCGGTGCAGGTCCCGTTTCTGGTTGCAGAACGATGCGCCACGCGCACCACCTTGTCCCCGGGGAGTTGGCTGACAGCAGGGGTTTCCAGCAGCGTCTCTTCAATGGTGGAGTTGGATGTTTCCTCATCCACTTTGAAAAGGCAGATGCGAGGCAGGATCACCTTCTGTTGGCGGACCTTCATGCCATCCAGCTTGTTGGCCAGGGAGGTGGTAACAGCTGGGATGGTATCGGGGTTGCTGGAGTGGAGGACAAGCTTCCCTTTGGTTCGCAGGGAGGCCCAAACGCCTTGGGGTAGAGTGCGGGCAGCGCGGACAGCTTTAAGCATTGCTCTTGGGTCAGCCTGTGGGTCGTCAGAGATGACCACTGTGTGGGCCGCCGATTTTTCCCCGTGGAGGACAACTTGGGCGGCCGCAGGCTTGGAGACACGGTAAGGCGCAAGTTTTGTGGGACCTTTCAAGTTGGTCCTCTTTGCGAGCGGGTAGGGAGCCTCAGGGTGCTTCCTTTTAGTAGGAGCGGGAGTGGCGGGCTTGGTGGGGTCAGTCTGAGTGCTGGTTCCCTTGCAGGAAGGAGCAGGGCTGGTTTGAGTGCTTTGGCAGGCAGTCTGTAGCTTGATTTCGTCCAGTTCCTTAAAGGACGCGAGGGTGCCAGAGAGGTTCTCTACCTCGGCAATGAGGGCCTTGATCTGCTCAGACCGTAAGTTGATGAATTCCATTAGGCTTTGGAGCAGGTAAAATCGGGAGGTAGGGTGAGGATTCTGTATTTTCTGCTTAAAGTTCTGCTTCACCTCTTCGTTCTCCATCTCCAGTTGGGCGAGGGTTACGATGGGCTTCTCGGCATTCTTCTTCTTCCTAGAGGGAGCCATGACTGGTACGTCAATCGTTGTAAGAAAAAAAATATATATATATTTATTTTTTAATTTCTAAATAAGTAAATGAATAAGCAGAATTTTTTAGCAACCAACGCCAATCGGGGGACGCAATAAAAGTACCTCAACGACTAAAAAATTGGTCATTAAGGCATCCTGAAAAATCATGAAACGGGTAGTTAAGGCCAGAATTGCGCGAGAACGCTACACAATGTGAAAAAAATATTACAGATGTGATATTGTACTGGGATAAGGTGCATAAATTAAGAAAAAGGCATCTCCTTATAATGCAACTAAAAGTTGCTGATGGTTGCGCCATCTATCGGAATAAATATAAACTATTCTCGTTGATTTTTAATTATTCCAGAATTGGCCAAATACCCATTCTTGATTAATCAAGAAAAGCTAACCACGGACGCGTTTCGGGCTGTTGGCCCTCATCAGCGTGGTGCAAATTTTCAAAATAAGTTTATGTATATTTTAAAAATTTTAAATGGAGACTTCGAACAGCATTGTAATTTGAATATCTTCTTATTCCTGAGTCATGTGTGAAAGGGGCTAATGGTTTATATTTAACTATATTTATATATTTCCTCATTCCTTTTCTGGTCAAACAAACCAAGACGGTTGAAATTTTGCATAAGTGCTAAGGGTGAATACTTTGAGAAACTCTAAAAATTTGAAAGTTGCAACCTTCAAAAAAATAAGTGATTTAAAAAACCTTTGGAGTGACCCTTGTATATAATCGATTTAAAAATGTCAAAGATGCCATATAATAAAGTGTGTGTGCAAAGAATACAAATTGATGTCTCTTTCTGATTTCTGTGTAGGTCTCTAATAATCAGATTGGTAAACATGCCTTCTGCAAGAATAAAACAAACAAGCCTATCATGGTTTCAAGATAGAGCCATTGGAATAACGCAAGAGTAGTCACAGCCCATTTCTTTCAAGGATTCCATCACCTTGATTCACAGATTTATCCCACCATATTTTCTTCAGATTCCATGTTGCAGCGATTGATTCTTTTCCGGTTACTTACTCTTACCTTAGACCTGATGGTTGACATTTTGAATTTATCCAACATGATGAACCGGAAAGGGTAACTGAGTTGGTAGCATACTGCAGATTCGGCTAGAGATCGCGTGTTGACACAGCATCAGTATATAACGTAGAGGTGATAGAATATGCAATTAATGGAAGTACATATATGTGACACGGCCTTAAATTTTACAAATTTACAAATATAGATTAAATTTTCAGGATAAGAGCAATATTATCAGAACTTTCTCCACAAAGACTAATAAGTCAAATAGTTTATTTTGGTATACTTTCTGGGGTTTCAAGAAATATCCGTTATTTAAATATAGTAGATCTTAGGGTGAAGTGTAAAGGACACACTTCAATCTACTATCTACTCTCTTTATTTTATATATATATATTTTTGGTATAAATTATATCCTAGAAAAATAATTTTGTATACATATATATGTAAATATTTGGCAACTTATAAGTCAAATTTCTTCAGAATATTGTTTAATAGAATCTACAAATTATATCGTGGGGATATCTATTAATATTTGAATCGAGAATGGATATCATGAACACAGCACCAAGTCTAGAATGGAGCGAAAAATGTGAAAAAGGAGGAAGGGGAAGAGAACTATATTTATATAGTGCAAAAAACAAAAAATATATGTAAATAGCTTTATATCTATACACATTATATATAAAGGGATTTTAAATTAACAAAAACATCACAAAAATATTAAAATTTCAAATAAATTATCAAATAAAGAAAAAATAATTGCATTCATATAATAAAGAAAACAAAAATAAATAAATATAAAACTTTGTAAATATTTTACAGTGATGAAGTTTGGTATAGCTGCCTTGCCAACTATCAGGACGGCATTGGTTGTTTGCAGTAGCAATACTTCCTCTTGACGGCACTCTGGACGCACCACGAAGAGTTTCCGTACATGTTGACACGGCTGATATCATCGAACGGCAGGAATTTGCTTTTTGTCTTGTCCCATTCGAGAGTGCTCTCGAACAGGGCATCGCCAGGCTGTGTTTGGACGATCAGTACCAGCCTCTGTGTTTTTGGATCAGTGTTAATTTTGGCATCGACTACTTCTGATAAGATTAGCTTGTAGCATACACCTTGATCCTTCTCCAATTCCTTGTTAATCCTGTTCACCATTTCTGCCGCGCCCTTCCTAGCGAGGGTGTCGTTGACATCAAGTTGGCGGTACAAGTTGCAGGCGCAGAAGTTTGGGAGGATGCCAGCATCTTTGCAAGTCCTGTTTTCAGGAAGAGTTGAGAAAAGACTGATTCCATTTTTATATCTGGGGTTCGTGGGAGGTGTGGTAGTGAAGTTAAGAAAATGGATGAACGTGGCGTGAATATCGTAGAGTGTCAGCAGGCGGTTCTGATTGATGATTAAACTCTCGTGGACATCAGGGTATTTGCGTAAAAACCATTCCGGAAAAATTAGGAATGACATTGGCATTCTGTCTTCAAATTGTCCCATCTTCGTGGTGCGAATGCGTCCGTAGCGGATGCCGTGATCGCTGAAGAGAAAAAGTGCCGTGTTGTTCAGCATGCCATTATCCTTTAGGTACCGCAATAACGACTCTGTGGGGATGTCCATGTACCCTGCGTTGTTGGCTTCGTCGTGGACTACGTACGACACAAACGTGAAGGCGAAGTAAGGTTTAGAAGACTGCATGGACTTGGTGAAAGTCCTCAGATAGTCCCAGTAGAATTCTGCTTGCATCTTGTTTCGGTAGCAATGACCGTGAGCTTCATCTGCGTTTTCCATTGCACGCGATACAGGCCTGAAGTAATAGTGAACAGGAGGTGTTTTAAATCCCTTACCTCCGTAGGAGTTGAAAGTGCCAACGAAGGTCATATCTTCAGTGTAAAGAGTTCTATAGCCATGATCAGCATAGTGCTTCCAGATGAAGTCCGCCTTGTCAAAGTAGGTGAAGTTTTGGTAGAACGGTCCCGGGATTCCTGTCAGGAGCCCGACAAGATTAGGAAAGCTGTTCTCTCCCACCTTATTATAGCCGTTCAACTCCATGGCTGTTGGTAGCTCTTCCTTGATATACTGGTACGTCCTGGGCATGTGGCGCAAGAAGTTCAGTTTGGAGATGGAGTCAATGCCGACAATTAGAACGTTCAGCTTCTCAGGCGGTCCTGACGTGTTCAGCACTGTATCCAGCTTCGCGTCCAGTTTAAGTTTATCAGGAACTATCGGGATAATCTGGTGTAGTATATCTTTCTTATTTTTGTAACACTTGATAAACAAAAATTCATCTTCTATTGGCACTCCTAATTGCAAATCTTTTTCTTTACCAAAGTCATATTCATCTGAAGCTGTTGTGATAACAGGTTTATACTTGCACGTGATGTTGTTTACGGATAAACCGTAAGTGCTATTCAGAATTTCCTCGTCAATCTCGATGATATTTGAAGAGGTGAGTTTTAAAAAAGATTCATTTCCTGGGCAATTCAGGATACCAGACTGTCTAATAAAGATTCCTTCTACTGAAGGATCAAAAGGGTCGAATTTAGGGATCTGACAGGTGGAGGTGTAGAGAACATATTCAGAGCTGTTATCGCTGACACAAGCGCTATAGATGGCGCTGTTGCTCAGGGTGACGTAGAGTATCCTCCTGAGTGGAAGCATTTGGTCCATGCATACCCAGATGATGGCTGTCATCGCCAGAATCACCAGAAATTGTTTGGGCGAAGGGCGCTCCAAAGCCATGGGCCTACAACAGCGTCCCGGTTAGGCACGTTGAGAAGAGCCGACACATTTGAACAAATATGAAAACAAGTAGACATAATATAGATTAGGCAGTACAATGACTAAAACATATCTAGATAATTCAAATGAGCACGACGATGATTTATGATTACGACGCGCCATATATGATGATACATATAACCTTACCTTTTGATTTGTATTATTCCAGAATATATTGGCCAAACACTCGCCTTTTAAGTGATACGCTAACCTATGCACGGTGGATTCTATGGCGACTAGACGAATGGAATTGAAGAAGCAGCTTGGTCAGGCTTTAAGGCTGTAGTACATGGATTTTTTAGGTAATAGAAGAGACGATAATTACAAAGAGCTTGTCCAAAATATGTTTAAAAGCTATGAAGCTTTGGGTGTAATAATGAGTATTAAGGTTCACTACTTGCATAGTCATCTGGACAAAATCCCTGATAATCTCGGTGCATATAATGATGAACAAGGCGAGCGATTCCATCAAGACATGAAAGTGATGGAAGAGAGATATCAAGGTGTCTGGGACTGCCACACGATGGCAGATTACTGCTGGAATCTGTCCCGCGACCTGCCGGAATACACTGATAAGAGAAAATCAAAAATGTTGAAATTCAAGAAGGATTGACTATAGCATTTTATATTTTTTGTATAGATTCGGTTTTCTTATACTACAGTAAATAAAGTATCTTTTGGTATGACGTTCTCAGTTTTCATTTACGTTCAATGTGTTTTTCGTACCGCTTATATGGACTGATGTACCACATTGTGGCCTAAATATGTATATGTTATATCTCTAAAAATTGATTAGAAACATAAAAACTAACATTATATTCGTGATCAGCACCTCAAATTAAGTCAGAAGCCGATGCATTATCAAAAACATAGTTTTCAGTGTAGACCAGTGTAATAAGCTAATATTTGAATATGGTTAGAGTTACAAAAACATATATACAAAAGCTTTCAATTTGTGAAAACCTTCATGAAAGCTTCCAGAATACCCCAGACTTTCTAAAGAAAATAATCACAGGTGAGGAGACGTAAGTTTACGCGTACGAACCGGAGAAAAAAACGCCAGTTAAGTGAATGTGTTGAAAGAGGACAACCAAGGCTCAATAAATCAAGAAGAGCAAAATCTCAGATAAAACTTTGTTGATTGATATTTTCGATTTTAAAGGTTTTATTCACTTTGAATTTCTTGAAAAAGGCCCAACAATAAACAATGCGTGTATTTATATATTATTCGCCGTTTACGTGAAGCGATTAGAAACAAAATACCTGATTTATGGGGGAAAATTGGATCTTTTTACGCGATAATGTTCGACCTCACAAGGCCCTTTGGGTTGTTCAATATTTAGCGAAGAACGGAACCCCCGAACTTCCTCACCCTTCCTATTCCTCTGAACTATCTCTCTTTGAATTTTTATCTTTCCTAAGATAAAATCTTTCTTTGGGGAAAACATTTTGATGAGATATAAGTGTATTTATAGAATATTCGAATAAAATATTAAGAGCCATTCGGAAAAATGAATTTTCTCTGTTTTGATCAGTTGAAAAAAAATAGGAACGTTGTTTTGTAGCTCAAGGAACATACTTTCAAAAATAATAGTTGTTATATTTACATATCTACTATCATAAAATTTTAACAAGCTTGTCTCCATACTTAATGATCACACCTTGTATTTCCCTTTATAAAAAATTCATTTTATAAATATCATAGATTATAAATGTCTCTCTCTCTCAATGTTTGCTTGTTTATCTCTAGGAACCGACTTTCTTAAAAATATACAATTAGTGCTGTGTTTATAATTTCGTTCTTCAATTTTTTTATAAGGGAAGAGGGATTCGGGAACAGCAAGGCAATCAGTGATGTCCTTCAATTTATTATTTCAAATCAGTATCATGGAAGATTGTTTCCTTAAATTTTACCCGCTATATATCATTCATTGAGGTCAAAATTTACAATTCCTAGGTATATCATGTTGACATTTATTTTATTCTTGTGTATATAAAATGTTCTTAATACATATGCAAATAATATGTGTAATGAATATAATAATTGTGTTTTATGTATAGTTAATTTATATGAAGAGTCATATTATATGTTTATTTTAAAAGATTTATGCCTTTTTGAAAAACGGGTTTTTTTATTGCATTATATTTCTAAAAACAAGTATAAAAGCAAGATTTCAAGTAGGAGTGGAGGCACAACTCTTCAAATTAATATATATATATATATGAACAATCAATCTAATTGATATGAAGCACTAAAACTTATATTACTATACATCCTTAGTTAGCAGAAATAATAGATATTGGTCCACATATATAATACTTATATTGAAAAAGTACAAATAGGATTATATATAGAATATACGGAACCGTTAGGACTGATCCATGTAGATTGGTGATGTTAGTTCTTACGGGGCAGCATTTTTGCCATTTTCAGACAAGGGATTTATTTCTTTGTCTGATGAGGCTGACTTTTCCATTTATGGGTTGACGCACACTGTTAACCTATTTAAATTTAATCGTATATTCTTGTAGTTCTAATATTTTACTATTCTCTTGTACTTATAATAACTTATTATTTTCCTGCAGTCCTATTATTTAGAGTGTATAAACACAATTTGGAATATAGTTTGAACCTACCAACATCAGACAAAGGATATACTTCTTTGTCTTTTGACGTTAGCTTTCCTGTTCCAAAGTTGACGCACATTATTAATTGGTTTGCTTAGAGCTGTATTTTCTTGTAGTTGTAATCATTTATTAACTATAATTCTAATACTTTATTATTTTCTTACAGTCCTAATATTTAAAAAGTATAAACACAATTTTAATTATAGTCTGACCCTACAGGACCGTTAGGACTGATCCATGTAGATTGGTGGTTTGGTTTATTACGGTACAGTATTGTTGCCATCTTCAAACAAGGAATTTAGTTCTTTGACTGATAAGACTGACTATTCTGTTTCTGTGTTGACGTCCACTGCTTACTTATTTGGAATGATTCGTATATTCTTGTAGTTCTAATATTTTACTATTCTCTTGTACCTCTAACATCTTATTATTTTACTGCAGTACTATTATTTAGAATGTATAAACACAATTTGGATTATAATTTGAACCTACCAACATCAGACAAAGAATCTAATTCTCTGTCCTTTGATGTTAGATTTTCCTGTTCCCTTGTCGACGCACATTGTTAATTTCTTTGGATAGGTCATAGTTTCTTGTATTTGTAATAATCTATTAACTGTATTTCTAATATCTTATCAGTATCTTACAGTCCTAATATCCAAAAAGAATAAACACAATCTTATTTATAGTTTAACGCTAAGGGAAAAGTATGTCTTAATCTGATTATGTTAGGGGAGCTAAATACATTATAGTTACCATTATCAAACAAAGGATCCAGCCCTAGATCTATTGAAGAATACTTCTCTTTATCATTTTTATCAAACACTGTTGATCTATTTGAAATGAATAATATGATCTAATATTTATAGTAATTTATTATCACCCTCTTGTATTTCCAATTAAAACAATTTTTTTCCCTAACCTGTTCTAATACGTAGAGTGAATAAGAACATGCTAGATTATAAATAGTAATTACAGTATAGGTAGACTTGATCCTATAAATATTTGGTTCTGTTTGTTTCGAATCTACTGAAGTTACCATAATTAGACAAACGATTCAACCCTTGGTCTGTCGACATTAACTTCTTTGTTTCATTATTGACGCATACATCTGATTTGAGTGGATCGAGACGTATTAACTTATAGTTCTAATAATTTATTATTTTTTAATATTTTAAAAAATATTTTAGAGAAAAAGTACATCTTGAGTTATAGTTTTGAACTACGTAAATGTAGGTTTAGATACGATTAGGTTGATAGTATCTGCCCTTTCAAAGACAGGTTGATTGACTTCATCAGACAAAGGATTTAGTCTTTTGTTTTAATAAATTTAGCTTCCCCGCTCACATATTGACACACACAATCTTTAATTTGGTTGTATCATAAAAAATATCCTTTTCTTATAGTTCTAATATCTTATTCTCTTCCGGTTTTAACTTCTAAAATGAAAAGCACATTTTAAATTTATTTTGAAACTACAGAAAATGATACTTGATTCGTTTCATTAGTTAATTTGTGTTGTATCTGCAGCTTAGTTGTTACCCCATTTCCATTCCAATAAAAATTTTCTTTCTATTTGGTCGAAGAGGTATGGTTTATCAGTAATGAAGGTAGGGCTGAAACTGCTGCTCAGATCTTCATCTGAAGAGGCCCACCTGAGTACCATCCTCTTTCCATCTGGTCTAACCTTTATGGTTTTCATTTGGTCTAACCTTTAAGGTTTGAATTCTTCCTAATTGGTTCATTAAATTAATATACTATCTTATATCGTGTCCTCCAGTTTTACACTAGGTTGTTTTTAAAATAAGCTTATATAAAAAAACTTCACAAAAAAAAAATCTATCTGCTTTCATCAAGAGAAAAATAAGAAAAAAAACTTCTTTTTCTCTATTTAGCTTAATTTTATATTTGGAAAATTATTATCATGGTTCTGATTTGCTCTTTTCTATTAAAATTTCTCTTCGCTTATTCCTTTTTTTACCCAGCCTATGACGTTTAAACCGCAGATATTTTGCTGATGTTACTTTTTTATACTACTATATTCTAACTACTTATTTATTACAAATATAAAAAAGAAACCTCACATGTTTAACTAAATAACAAATTTTATCTCATAACGGTACTCTTTGATACAGAATTAGCTTGCTGTTCTGACTCAAAATTAAATTCAAAATCTGTATTTCTTAATATTTTACTTTTTCCTATTTTTTCCGAATAAAAAAAAATACCAATAATATATATATATATATATAGGTGTATGTTTGCACTGAGACGAATTACTGGTAGAATGGAAGGGTCTCCGGTCATCTGGCAAACTTAGGTAAATGATCCTTTTATATAATCAGCTGAAGGTAATTATGCAATTTGCACATGCTTCTCGTTACAAGTCATTAAACATGTGGTTGGAACATTGCTAGCGGATGGATCTCTTATATAGCATATCTGGTATATTTCAAGTTTAGACTCTTTTAGCTGATCAAGCCCCTCTTAAACTTCTCCCTCGTTTTTTGCAATATCTTGAAATTCCATTTGCTTTAATATTGAAAATATTTCACTATGGTGAGAGTAATTGTATTCTCTAAGCTACTAATATTTATGGCTGTAAATTCTTACGAGGGAGGTCCGAGGTGGAAGATAGAAATCTCTCTATATAGAGAGATTGCGTGTATAATTAACTAAGTATCTTTGAAAATTAATCCGTTAGAAACTACTGCAAGTGGCCTTTGTTCTCATGTTAAAGACTACTGTAAGTGGCCTCTGTTCCCTTGTGAGAAACTACTGCAAGTGACCCCTGTTTCCATGCTAGAAACGACCATCTTCTCAAGGGGATAAGTCACACCACGAGATATTTTCATGTTTTAAAAAGAAATAATATCTAAATATCAAAATATGGCCATTTCTCCCTTTAAAATGCTTTAAAACAATGTTTTAAATCAATTTAATTTCAAATATTGTCCTGCTTTGTTGCGAGGCAAACAACATGAAAAGAGATATTAATCGCCAATGACCAACAAAACCCGCCACATTCGCTTTTACTTTGCAACACACTTTTTGCCTTTTAAAAGAAGATATTCTACCACAACACTATTTTAAGATTGTGACTTAGCTTTCATCATGCCAGCTTCCCGATTTGAAAATGTTGACACTATTTATTCGAAACATGTAGAAGGTTAACCTTACATGGATCCTGTATGTTTGACAAACTTTATAGACTTTCTTCCTTTCTGCGTACATAGTTTTTATGAATGAAATCAGTTCTGATTTAGGCACGATAATGGGCAACATAGTCTCAAAATTATTGATTTTTTTCCGCACAGTATTGATGTAACTTAATACTTTGAGAATTTGCAAGGATCTATTCTAAAATATAAAAGGCATGTATGTACGTTGATGCCAACGTATGAGCCCAGGCAACTTCATGGTTAATTTCATGCTGAATTTGTCAAATGTGAGCAAAAGGCCCACCATCGCCTATTTTTGTTATCGCCTGAAGACTTGCAGGGAATTTTCAAATATTTTTT
>CP092867.1:82548097-82623415 GCA_030710605.1 Cordylochernes scorpioides | reverse complement strand
GGGAATATCTGGACAATTCTCGCCAGTTTCCAATGTAGTGGTTTGTCTTGTTCCTTCAACATAACCAAATCTCCAATGTTGACATCCGGATGTGAAGTCCTCCACTTCTTTCTTTCTTGGAGTTGGTGTAGATATTCACAGCTCCAACGGTTCCAGAAGTAGTCTCTTTGAGGTTGAATCAGATTCCATCTGGAGCGAAGATTCAAAGTAGAGTGATCCGATTCTGCATCATGTCGTATTGCATTTCCTATAAGAAAATGTCCTGGTGTTAGAGCTGTTAAGTCATTTTGATCATTGCTAACAAAAGTTAATGGTCTGGAATCAAGACAGGCTTCAATTTGAGCTAATAAGGTCAGTAATTCCTCGTAATTCAATAAACTAGATTTCATCGTTTTAGATAAGATGGTTTTAACTGATTTAATGCCAGCTTCCCATAATCCACCAAAGTTAGGTGCCGACGGAGGAATAAAATGCCAATTAATGGATTCTATGGCTGAGAAATCTTGAATATTTGCAGCATTGAATAACTTCCATCGTTCTTTCAAAATGTTGCTTGCACCTTTGAAGTTAGTTGCATTGTCTGAGTATATATCAGTTGGTCTTCCTCTTCTAGAGATGAATCTTCTCAATGCTGCAAGAAAGGTTTCCGCAGTCAAATCTAATGAAATTTTTGAGTGAATGGCTTTGGTGGTGAAGCAAACGAATAGGACTATGTAGAATTTGAAAATAACTTTGCTTCGTTTCAATATAGGTTTAGCTTGAATGGGACCGGCCAAATCAATACCAATCTTTTCAAATGGTCTACCTGGAAGAAGTCTAATTTTTGGTAAGTCTTCCATTATCTGATGAATAGCCTTAGATTTACTCTTCAGGCATACGAGACATTGATTTAAGACCCCTTTGATTAAGTTTCTTCCATAAGGAATCCAAAATTTATTTCGAATCAAAGATAAAGTTAATTGATTTCCAGAATGAAGATTGTTTATGTGATAGTGTATTACAATTAATTTGGGTACAAAATGATCTTTAGGAATTAGCATAGGATGCTTCTGATCAATATCTAAATCCGAGTGACGTAATCGTCCGCCAACTCTAAGAATTCCTTGGGAATCTATAAAAATGTTAAGCGAAATAAGCCTGCTTTTTCTTTGTAAAGGAATATTTTTTATGCAAGCATTGATTTCTGGGGTGAACTCACATCTCTGAATAATTTTGACGATTTGTAATAGAGAGTCTTTTTTTAAGTATTGGGATGTTAGAAATGAGAGTCTTTGAGTTGGCTGTTTTCTGGTAATATTAATAAATCTTTTACACCAAGCCATGACCCTTAAAAGTTTGGTAAAGGATGAATATTTTGACAAAACCTCTGGGCATGGTTCTGCTATTGTAGCATGCAATATAACACTACGCTCTTCTAAACCCATAGAAGGGTCTATAGTGAATGAAGAAATAATTTCAGAACCATCTAATGTCAACCAAACGGGTCCATGCCACCATAATTTTGAATTGATCAAACAGGAAGGCAGAATTCCTCTCGTTGCAAGGTCTGCTGGATTTTGCTTGCCTGATATATATTGCCATGAATGGGCTGCAGTCAGATCTTGAATCTTTGCCACTCGATTGGCCACAAATATCTGCCACTTCTTTGATTCAGAAGTAATCCACGCTAGAACAATCTTTGAATCTGTCCAATATAATTGTTCATCGATCTTAAAGGGAAGTGCTTGAGTTGTCTGTGATTGAAGTTGCGCCAACATCAAGGCTGCGCAAAGCTCAAGTCTTGGTATGGTAATTTTATTGATGGGAGCAACGTTTGTTTTTGCTGTCAAAGAATGGTCTCAATTTGATTATTCTCATAAGTTATTCTTAGATAACAGACAGCAGAATAAGCCAACTCTGATGAATCACAGAATTCATGCATCTGCATATTGGAAATTAATAAATTCCTTTGGAATATACATCTTAGAATACTGATTTGTTGGAAATGCTTCATTTCTCTTTCAAAAATATTCCATTTTCTTTGAATAGAAGCAGGTATATCTTCATCCCAGCCAATTTTCAATTTCCATAATTCTTGGAGGAGAAGTTTTAGCAAAACTGTGGTAGGGGAAAGCCAGCCACAGGGGTCATAAATTCTGGCTATAGCCGATACAATTTGTCTGTTTGATTTAATATCAGCTAGACCAGATTTACAAGAAATGTTGAGGGTATCATACCTTGGATCCCATTGGATTCCAAGAACGTTCACGTTTGATTCCTTTCTATTAAATTCCATCACCTCACCTTTTCCTCTCAATAATAAAGGTAAGTCTTCAATTATAGAAGTTTCATTAGATACCCATTTTCTTAGAACGAATCCACCAGAACCCAATACAGCAATCAATTGCTGCATGAGTCCCTTGGCGTCTTCCACTGTGGGGCATCCAGTGAGAAGGTCATCCACGTAGAAATCCTCACGAATAATCTTGGATATCCCTGGGTTAGAAACCTGTACCTCATGGGCAATCTGATATAGAGTTCGAATTGCCAAGTAAGGGGCACATGCAAGGCCATAAGTGACTGTCAACAAGTTATACTCCTGCAATTCTAGATTTTTACAATCTCTCCATAATATAGTTTGATATTTAATATCGTCTGGATGTAATCTAATTTGCCGATACATCATTTCAATGTCGGCCACTAAAGCAACAGAGTTCGTGCGGAATTTGAGTAGTATGTTGAATATATTATTTTGAAGTTTTTGACCTACATGAAGGAGATCATTCAATGATATTTGGGTGGTAGTCTTGGTGGAGGCATCAAATACCACTCGTAACTTAGTTGGCTGTGCCTTTAGAATGCAGTGATGAGGAATGTAATAGTTTGGTTCAGTCTGTAGAGAACAACCTGCCTGCATATGACCTAATCTTATATATTCATTCATAAATGTTTATATTGAACATATATATTTTCATTTTGTTCTAACCTTTTCTCTAGATTAAGAAATCTGCGAATTGCGATGAATTTCGATTGACCTAACTTTTCAGCTGATTCCTTGAATGGAAGCCTTATAATATACCTTCCTGATTCATCCCTGACTACATTTTTTAAATAATGACTTTCACAATCCTTTTATTCTTTTGTAGGAATTTCTTCTAAAGGAATAGATTCCAATTCCCAGAACCTTTTTATTAAATCTTCAGATTCCAATTCAGAAGAGAAATGGGCCAAATTTTTGAATGACTGCCGTTCACTCACTGAGGTCGGACCATATACGAGCCATCCCAATTTTGAATGGATAGCAGATGGCTCATTTTCATTTCCATTTCTCCTTCCTTCCTGAATGAGGTTGAATACTATATCTGACCCCAAGATTACATCTATTTCTCTAGATTTAAAAAATAAAGGATCAGCCAGGATCAATCCCTTCATATGTGAATAATTTGTTTTATTGACCGTAAAACTAGGAATATTGTTTGTTAACTTGGTAAAAACCAGTGCTGTAGTCTCAAACGATTGATGACCAAAGTGAGAAGAAAACCTGATAAAGACCTCACCAAGGGAAGATTCACAAGTTGATCTCCCAAACCTCCAACTGCTATACGTTTACGTCTTATGGGTATTCCCAGTTTTGCCGCGCACTTTTCAGTGATAAGGCTTCTTTGACTTCCATTATCCAACAGAGCTCTACAAATTTGATCTTCCCCATTTAAATCTTGTATATGAATTATAGCTGTAGATAACAGTATTTGTATAGAACCATTTGCTTCACTCAAACAGCAAGATGTGCTTGTTGAAGGTACATCCGATGGTTGTAATGATTCGGGAGAGGCCAACTGGACACTAGATGATTCCCTTTGTCTTGGAGGACTTGAAACCACATGCAACAAGGAATGATGGTTTTTATTGCAATGGAAACAACGATTTGTGATTTTACAATTATCAACAGAATGATTGCCACCCAAACAATTAGAACAAAGTTGGTTCTGTTTTACATAAGCTATTCTATTTTGAATTGACATTTGTTTGAATTCATTACATTGATTCAGTTTATGCTTCAATTTACATTGTAGACAATTTTTGAAACTCACATTGATGTTGTATGTATTTACCCTTTTATTCAAATATTCCTTTGAGGTAGTGTCCTTCATAGTATTCATTAAAGATTGAGCTTGTTTTTCCAAAAAGGAAATAAACCTTTGATATGAGGGCAATTCTTGATTATCATAAGACAATTCCTATTGTTGCCTGATTGGAGTATCTAGCTTATTTTGTAAAAAATGTATTAACATAACATCTACCATTTCATTTCTTTCCAAACTTATAGTCTCTAAATTTCTAAGGGATTCGTTGCAAATATCCAACAACTCATACATAGCCTTCGAGGTAGAGATCTTATATAATTTGATTTTGAATATTTTATCTAATTGAGAGAATATGATCTCTCTTTTAATATTATATCTCTCTATCAAAGTTTTCCAAGCTTGATGATAATTATTTTCAGTGATCGGGAAACCCTTTATTATACGAGCTGCATCACCTTTTAATGAAGAATGCAAATATTGCAATTTTTGGATCTCTGAAAGAGTCGTATTTTTATCTATAGTAACCAAAAATAGGTCCTTAAAACTCAACCACTGAGACATCTCACCGGAAAATACAGGCAAATTAAATTTGGGTAATTTAACATTAGATATTACACTTTGCTCCAATTTGACTGGTTGAGAAACGTTCTCTACCTCCAAGATTTCCCCAATTTGAAATACAAAATTTTCATAAAGATTCTTTACACCTATATATTCTTTAAATAGGGTTTCACTTGTTTCCCAAGTATTCGATCTCACTAATTGATAATATGTTTCTTTAATGTTTTTAAATAATTCCGTAATATTTGCATGATAAAGTTTTAATCTAAGTATATTTCTCTGTTAACAAATTTCGTCAAACTGATTTGCATATGTATTAAATTATTCAATGTAAATTTTGAAAATAGGTATATCTGAATTTGCCTTTTTAGATATGATTTAGATTATTTTATGTATAAAATATTTATCTTTCGCTTGATTCTATTCACCACAAGATAATTTAATTATTACTTACCAAATTATCCGTGGATCCGGCTCGAGGGACCAAAAAGATGTTCGAATTCTTGTAGATTTAGATTCTTTAGTAGTTTATTTAGATTTGATTTAATAAGAATGAAGGAATGAATAAATACTTTGCAAAGAATAGAGTAGGTTTTTATTAACCACGAATTGGATTACAACACGTGCCAATGGTAGGAGATTAAAAATGTCAACAAACAACAGTGCCAAGCAACAAAATAGAACTCACAGATTAAAATGAACAAATAAATTAATTAAAAAACAAATGAATGAAATAGATGCAAATAAATGAATATTTACATTTGAATCCAACAGATAAAATTTAACTTAATCTATATAAATACCTTTAATTTTCTCAGAAGCTCTTCAGTTTACCGTTCAGAATAAACTTCTTGCTTAATCTTCAGATTAAATAGTTTCGCTTTTGAGCTTTATATCAAACAAACCACGCTCTGCTACCAATTGTTGACTTTGCTTAGAATTTTTAATGAAACTGATTCCAAGAATTATTTATTAAACGTTATATTTATTGATTTACAAGAGAGGGAACAAAAATATAAAAGTGTAACTAATATTAAACAAAGGAACTTTTTTTCGGTTAGCGCCTATTTACCTGTGAGCTTACACACACGCTGTGGTAACAATTAATTAATATATATACAACAAAAGACAGATTTGTGGATGTCACATAAATCTATTTATGGCAAGAACAAATTTAAAATTATAAAATATAAGAGAAGAAATGAGGGAAGTATGAAGAATAGCTAAAAATATAAATTTAAAATTCAATCATCTTTTGATAAAATAATAAATATTTCGCCACATAGCTTGATCCCTATAAGAGCTGTTACTAACAGCTTGCAAATCTTCAAAAATCGCCCATTTCACATATAAAAATTTCAAAGATTAAACACCTTCATAAACACGTGGATGCAAGGATACGATGGTACATTCTCGCCTGCAGTCGTGGGTCATGTCAGCTGACGGGAAGGACACATCCCCCCCACTCCCCCCCCCCTTTGGAGCCTTCCACATGTCCTGGGTCTGTGGCCGAAGAGGTTTCCACTCCTATGTATAGATCTTCTCAGGGTAAGATCCCCTAGGCCCTTAATTCCACAACATCCTACACTTCTTCTAGATCCTCTGACTTCTGTGTGTGTGTTGGGGAAGAGATAAATTCTCTTTTCACCAAAAACTATAACGAGGTAGTGGATATTGCTGCCTCTAACCTTCCTGCTACCACGTGCACTGGCTTATCTGACTCAGTTGAAGCTGATTTACCATGTGTTTTTAACGCCCTACAAACTGAGGTATTAAGAATTTTCAAAAGGAATATCAGGTCTGTTGAACATGAGGTTACTCTACTTAAAAAAAAAAGTTGGCTAACCCTCTCCTCCTAACCCCGATAGAATGAACACCCAATCAGTTATCTCTACTATCCAACCTAAGTCCATTCAACCCACAACTGTACACCCTAGAGTGCCAGTGCGTTCAACCTAAGCCCAAGCGCTAAAGAACAGAGTGAACCATATGAAAATTGTCTCTGACAACTTGTCTTTTGAAGCCATTAGAGCCAAAACCGGAAAGATTCCTCAATTGAAGTTTTGTGATGTGATCTACAGAAAAATACATGTCCTTCACTTCCCCAATTCTGCATAATCAAAGCGGTTTATGGACGAAATTAAGACCACCAATATTGACGATCTTGAAGTCCTATCAAACCCGACATTCATGACCAGATTGACCATTTTCGGCATCTCTGTCGAAAAATCTGAGTCTAATCTGGTGTCTGATCTGATGGAAAACCCTGTGATAGCCCCGCAGTTGATCATTAACAGCGGCAGCTTAAAGCTGGTTATATTGATTAGGAAAAAATGTTTGCCTTCCACCGCTATCATTGAGGTTACTAAGGGTTCGTGGAAGCTATCCTTTCACGCAGTCGCGTCACTGTTGACTTCCTGTCCCTCAGACTCGACCGGGGGCGGTAGCCTCTCTCACAGGACGCACACTGATGATAAAATGTGTATCAAAGCGCCTAAGTGCGCCAATTGTGCTGGTGCACATTTTACCAATGCCTGTGAGAATAAAAGCGTGCTTAAGTGTCACAGGTGAGCTACAAGCACAATGCCATCTCCATGATGTGCATGTACATATTAGTTTAATATTTTGGTGGTCAAATGAATTTTTTCAAATGCCTACAAATCAATATAAAACGCTCCAGCCTTGCTAGTATTCAATGTTGAATGATTGTCGTGAGGAGAACATAGATTTACTACTTTTACAAGAAATCCCAATCGCGCGGAAAAATCCCATCGCTGATAATCTTATCTAACAGAGTTTTCTATGGCCTAATTACAAACTCTAGGTTAGGAGCTATAGTAATTGTAGTAAATCCTAACCTGAAATTTGTCCTTTTGTCTTATTTGTCCACTGTTGATGCTATGTTTGTCATGTGTGAATTAAGTGGCAAATATATTCTTCTTTGTAATGTTCGATCTAAATGTTGAATCTTTTAGACCTCTGCTCCTCAGGCATCACTCAACTAAGAGATATCTAGTTGAAAACTTTATAGATGCCAATTAATTGCGTTTGCTCAACACGCACGGCGCGGTGGCGTTAGAGGAGGGCAACCGCTCTTCTTCCATCGACGTTGCTTTCTTCAGTGCTGGCCTAGTAAATACCGTTACTGATTGGCATCCTGTGAGTATACCAGGAATTGTATGACCACAAACGCCTCGTCTTTAACTTAAATTTCGCTCCCTCTTCACAGGATAAAATTAGATTTGAATTTTAAAATTTAGTGGTAAATACTCAAGCTTTGGTCGCGTTGAATGGGATAGAGTTTTTGATCATTTTACCCAAAAATAGATAGGTTTAAATTTGTTTAGAAAACGTGCGTGACTCATCCTCCCTCGAAAATGTAATTAATTTACTCGGCGAAGAAATTCTTCACAAATGTCTTAACGCCATTTCATCCCGTCCCAGAAGTGATAAATACTTCAAGTTCATCTCTTGGTGGAAATCTAACTTGAATCCGCTTAAAAGGGTTACTCAAAAGGCACAGCGAGCCTTCAATAAGGCACACGGAACCGTGTTTAAAAGAGACTGAAGGCAAGAGATCGCCGTGCGAGGAGATTACCTAAGAAATAAGCATGGAGAGTAGCATGTCGCGTTGCGAAATCCCTCCTTGCGGTGGAATCTACAGATTCATCAAGGAAAGATTTAAGCGCAAATCTCTCTCAGTCCTCCCAGTTGGTAGCGGCTTCACTGAAGGGTCCGCTGGACACATTAAATAATGTATTAGAATACTATTTCGGCCGCGTACCGCCCGATACCATGTTAGAGTATAAAGAGTTTAACAAAGTCAACACATCGTTATCTGAGAAAGACCCTTTGTTTACGGATAACGAGCTGTTGTTGATAGCGAATAAGGTGCGCTTATCTTCTTTTCCCGGTAGTGATGGCATTCCATCTGTTTTTATTGTGAAACTAGATAAATATTTTCGGACGTTTTTTTTTCTGAATATTTTCAACAAGTGTTTAAACACTGGCCACATACCATCTCCATGGAATCTGAGGGACGTCGTTCTTGTTCCCAAGCGAAGTGGGGAGTACTTTCTCGCATCACCCCGTCCAATCAAGATGCTGCATGGCTTGGGCAAGATCCTTGAACGTCGCGTGCTTGCTAGGCTGTCGTGGATGGCCTATAGTGTGTGTAAAATGCCTCCAAACCAGTTTGGATTTTAGCCTTGTTATCTTCTGTAGCCGCACTCTTAATGCTCAAATCTGCTATCACCCGGACGATTGAAAAAAGGAAATGTTGTATTCTTCTTTCAATTGATGTTAAAGACGGTTTTGACACCTGCTCCAATAGTAGTATCTGGGGCGCATTTGACAAGAGCGCTTATCCCAGAAACATATATCACATGATAAACTCGTTTTTATGTAACCGTGTTGTGAGACTGTCTATTAATAGGTGTACTGGGTCAAGACGAGTTTCCGAAGGATGTCCTCAGGGTTCAATTCTCAGACCTTTCCTTTGGAATATTGTCTTTGATGAACTCCTCGATGGATTACGGAAATAATGTTTTCCCGCAAGCCTACGCGGATGATCTGGTCGTGGTAGTCTCGGAATGTCGTCCTAGTCAACTTCCAGCGGCCCAACACAGCATAGATAAAATCTCTAGGTGGTGCAGTTTGCATGAACTGGAACTCGGCTTTGTGAAATGTCAGACAATGGTATTCCTGAGACCACACGGGAGGCTGCCTGTACCGCGCCGGGATCTGGGTATCCACGGACGGCCAATCCATTGGCGAGACTCAATTATAAAGCTGGGGGTGATATTTAACCTACGTCTATCTTTGAACTAGCACATAGTTGAAATCTGAGCCAAGGTCCGCGGCATGTTGCTGCGATAGACCGCAGCCGCTAATCTCGACTTTTGTTTTGTGTACCGCGCTTTGAGAACTATGTAACTGCAAGTGGATTTTTCTTGTCATTGCCAGCGCTTTGGCGGTATGCATTCCTAATATTTCTCAACGCTCTTCAAAGGTTCTACTGAGAGCTCAAAGGCCTTTCCTAGTGAGAGCTTGAAGAGCTTTCAGTTCAACCAGCAACGCGGCTCTTATCTCTCTCTCTAGAGTTCTTCTTCTCGATCTGGAAATCGCTGCTAAAACTGAGATATACTTGAAAAATTATAGATTGGTTGACGCTGAAATTCCACTCGATCCTCCTCCCTTTCCACACTCTCACCTTACCCCCCTCCTATTATTCCGCTCCCAGTAATATCCCTGCTCTTTTCTTCCACGAGGAATATTATACAGATGGTTCCAAAAGCAGATATAGAATTAGCGCCGGCATGTACATGTTCTCTGGTCTCCATTGTGGACCTGAAATGGGCGAATCTCATGTTTTGTCCCTCATTGATCTGTCCTTCAGGCTTATATCCTTGGATTGGTAAAGGCGCCACCCCCACCCCCCGTTTATTTTAACGCGTGACAAATTATGCAGATGGTTCCAAAACCAAAAATGAGTTGGCGCTGGCGTGTACAGTTTCTCTGGTCTCGATTTCGCATCTTAAATGCCTGAATATCATGGCCTGTCGCCTCATTGGTCTGTCTTTCAGGCGGAAGCCCTTGAATTGGTTAAGGCACTTGAAAACGCGACCACTTTACTAGTTCGTCTAACTTTAGGATTCCTCCTGGACAACCTCTCATTTGTGAAGTCAGTTATGAACTCTATGATTGGTAATTATCTTATCAACAGAGCTCTGCTACTGATTTCGCGATTGAATCGCAATGGGAACAGGTGCAACATACAATGTATCAAGAGCCACAGTGAGATCGTGGGTAAAGACATTGCGGAAACACTCACAAAGTGGATGCGGATCTACGTTCGGGCGCGTGAAGTATGGGAGAGCAGATTCCTCTCTCTAGCTCCTTCTATCCACACCCGCTTTTGCCCTACTCCAATGAGTCTCTTAGACAAAAGGCATGCTTACATCGTCCCGAGCGAATGTATTTTGGGCCTACTATCGAGACAAACGTGGACGGACAGTTTCGCTCACAGGATAGGCGTCATTGACGATCCTTCCTGCCCTTACTGCGACGCTGACAGAGAAGAAACTCTGTCGTACATCGTGCTAGAGTGCAGCAGCCTTGATGCCTTTAGATTCCTCCGCCTTTCCACCTGTGTAGTAGAATTGGGTGCACTCTGCGGTCACTCAAATACTTTATTTTCAACAGGAGCACTTGGTGAACCTGCCTGGAGTTCCTGAAGTTCTCGGATAGACTTATGCCACGCGTCTGCGCGGAGGATTCCGATCACCTGAGTGACTCGCACTCTTCACCTCATGGTTACAACCAGTCATTGGCGGCCGCTTGTAGACGCCACTCTCGCCGCTGTTTTGAGATCGATTTCGCGACCTGCCC
Source organism: Cordylochernes scorpioides (assembly GCA_030710605.1). Classification (NCBI taxonomy): domain Eukaryota; kingdom Metazoa; phylum Arthropoda; class Arachnida; order Pseudoscorpiones; family Chernetidae; genus Cordylochernes; species Cordylochernes scorpioides. The sequence continues at coordinate 82,612,400 of CP092867.1, read as the reverse complement.
TGCGTAACTGATCGCCCCTGACGCTGTCTTTGCAACCCCACGACAGGGGGAAAAAGGTTTGGCAATTCGACATCGTGGGCCGATCGGGAAATGGACTTATGCAGCGACCCATTTGAACGCGCCATGTAATCTCTGGTGTACTTTTGGGATTGGTTATCTTAATACTGGGACATTCACAAATAATCTTTGATAGGATACATAAATTTCAAAATTATTTGTTAATATATAGCCAAAATATTTTAAATTAACAATGTTTGTTATTTTACCTAAAAGATGTATACTTCTTTTTACAAAAATAAAACAGGTACTGACCTGTTGAATAGTGTCCGTTTTGTTTAGCCTTCTTATTTAATCAACACCTGTCTTTCTTTCATCTTCCTTGGCCTGCTGAATTCAAACCTATTTTGAACAAGCTTGATGGTGTGCAGCGCCTTGGTACTTTGTTAAAGTGCATTGCGATTTTTTGCTTGCTAATCCATTTTATGGGGCTCAAAAATCATACTCTATGGTTAGTAGCCCGTAAACCCATAATCTCTCTCTCTCTCTAGTAGCATCCTGTATAAAAGCTATCACGTGCCAGAACTTCTGCCCGGCAGGCAAAATGAGCTTCCGAGTTGCAACCCTGAACACGTGTGGCATCGCCGCTCTTTGCCGGAGAATCCAGCTCTGCTGCTTTCTCAAGAAGCATGAGATTGACATCTGCTTCCTGCAGGAGACCAATGTCATATCCCTGGACGAATAAAGAGACCTCTGCCACAGCTACAGCGCCGTCGTTGTGCCTTCAACGATCACCGTGTGATCAGGCGCCGCCTGCGTCTTCGCCCCGGCGTCGTTGTTCACCGGCAACAGATCCTATGGCCTGGCAAGGTTCTGCCATCGACCTTACCGTCCGAGGATACTCCATGACGTGTATCAACGCCCACGTCTCTCATTATCCTAAAGAGCGCTGGCGCCAGTTCCATATAAATGCAGCTTTGGCACATGAAGAAGGTGCGTGGATCCGCCGTGACCTGAACATCTCCGAGGAATCGGCAAAGGACCTGGCATCAGGTTCAGCAGAAGCCCTCGTGGAGCTCCTGGACCAAGCCGACCTCGTCAACGTCGCTACCTTCTTCAATGCTGCACTGGAGCACACCAGGGTTGACACTATTGTAAGCCAGGTTGACGCGCGTCGTCTGGACAGAATCTTATTTCCATCAGGCTTCTGCGACCGCGTCACCAACTACTCGGACTACCGTGCCTTCCTGATCCAAGTAGGAGACCCAGCTCCTACAAGACTTTCCCTGCAACGGCAAGCTGCTACGGTCAGACCTGTTCTTCGATCGAATGGAAACGTTCATTGATGAAATGTTGGAAGACCTAGCAAATATTTCACCTCCGATGTTATGGGAACAATGGACCAGGATCAAGGCAAATCTGGTCGCAGAGATACGGTCACTTGCTCCTGCCGTCGCCGAGTACGGCGGTGGATACATCGAGAGAGAAAGCCTCTTCCTGAAGCGTAGTCTGGGCGACGACACTACCCGCTCCGAATATCCTTCCTTGTCGGACCTCGGGCGTTCCCTCCGAGCCAGACGTCGCTCTCCCTCCACCTTCACCGACGACGAGGGCAACGCCATCTCCGGGGGCCAGCTTAGGCGTTTCCTTCTAGAACGCTTAAGCAGTCGCTTCGCTCAGGCTCCAAGCTCGGAAGAAGCCATCGCCGACTTCCTAGCTGAAGTGACACCCCTGGAGTTCGACGAGTCGGACCAGCTCTTTCTCCGCGACCAATTAGCGGCATCCATCCACCGCCTGCCAAACGGCCGTGCCTCGGGATGGGACGGTTTACCCTGAGAGTTTGTCAAAGCCTTTGAAGAATTCTTCGCCGAAGTTCTTTGGCAAGTCTTCGAGGCTTCTCGACTCCGCGGGGGCCTTGCCTCCATCCTTAAGGCGCAGCAAGGTCATCTTGCTGCCGAAAGTGCACGGTGTTCCGTCTATAGACATTCCGGCCAATCAGCCTACCAACGACCAACCGTTCCAAAAGGAAACCCCTAAGCTGGCCCCCAGAGATGGCGTTACCGTCGTCGTCGGTGAAAGTGGAAGGAGAGCGACGTCTAGCTCGGAGGGAACGCCCGAGGTCCGACAAGGAAGGATAGTCGGAGCGGGCAGTGTCGTCCTCCAGTCTCCGCCTCAGGAAGTGGCTTGCTCTCTCGAGGGTGAAGTATTTGCTAAGTCTTCCGCTATTTCATCGATGAACGTTGACATTCGATCGGAAAATAGGTCTGACCGTAGCAGCTTGCCAATGCAGGGAAGTCTTGTAGGAGCTGGGTATCCTACTTGGATCAGGACGGCACGGTGGTCCGAGTAGGCATAGTTGATAGTTTGGTATTGGGTGACGCGGTCGCAGAAGCCTGATGGAAGTAGGATTCTGTCCAGACGAAGCGCGTGGACCCGGCTTTCGATAGTAGCAACCCTGGTGTGCTCCAGTGCAGCATCGAAGAAGGTGTCGTCGAGGTCGGCTTGGTCCAGGAGCTCCGCGAGGGCTTCTGCTGAACCCGATGCCAGGTCCTTCGCCGACTCTTCGGAGATGTTTAGGTCACCGAGGATCCACGTATCTTCTTTATTCGCCCAAAGCTGCGATGATCTGGAGCTGGCGGTATCTTTCTTCAGGAGCATGAGAGACGTGGGGCGATGACGCACGTCATGGAGAACCCCGGACGGTGAGGTCGATTACATAAATCTTTCCAAGTAATAGATTTAAAGCGTACGAGGATGCGTTTCTTATAAGTTTTAATAAAGGCGAGCTTTCGGGTCAATAACCCTTCTACAGGACATCATATTTAAATAAACTTTATTCTTTTATATATATCCATATTGAGAAAAATTAGCATATATACAAGAAAAACAAACGTATTAGCAAATTAGTGAGAAAAGTAACAGTAAGAAATATCCGCGTGCCCCGAGCATGCCAAGTGGGAAATCAAAAGAAGCTTCACGTTTAAGATACAATTCAATTTAAGGCAGCATGAGTAAAACAAGCTAAAATAAAACGTACTGGCAATGGTCACCTAAGGTACACTATGGCAATATTGCTTTGTATATATCAGGGATGTCTATGTGTCTATTAATACTATTATGACTTAAAGAGAGCAACGTCTCGACGACCAATCTTTTGTATTTTCTCTCGATTCCTGAGTAATATGCCTGTGGGTGAGAGGTATCAAAAGAATGTCCTGTATGTCTAATGTGTTGCACTATGAGAGATCTAGGTTCACTGTTTCTGATATTTCTGTGGTGTTCGTCTATCCTATCCTTGATTCTTCGGCCTGTCTCTCCTCAGAAACAGTGAACCTATATCTCTCATAGTGCAACACATTAGACATACAGGACATTCTTTTGATACCTCTCACCCACAGGCATATTACTCAGGAATCAAGAGCAAATACAAAAGATTGGTCGTCGAGGCGTTGCTCTCTTTAAGTCATAATAGTATTAATAGACACATAGACATCCCTGATATATACAAAGCAATATTGCCATAGTGTATCTTAGGTGACCATTGCCAGTACGTTTTATTTTGGCTTGTTTTACTCATGCTGCCTTAAATTGAATTGTATCTTAAACGTGAAGCTTCTTTTGATTTCCCACTTGGCATGCTCGGGGCACGCGGATATTTCTTACTGTTACTTTTCCCACTAATTTGCTAATACGTTTGTTTTTCTTGTATATATGCTAATTTTTCTCAATATGGATATATATATAAGATGCAAGTTTATTTAAATATGATGTCCTGTAGAAGGGTTATTGACCCGAAAGCTCGCCTTTATTAAAACTTATAAGAAACGCATCCTCGTACGCTTTAAATCTATTACTTACATTCTTTAGAGGATTCCAACCTTCTTTACATAAATCTTTCCAGGCCACAGGATCTGCTGCCAGTGAACAACAACCCCAGGCGCGAAAACGCAGGCGAGGCCTGATCCCACGGTGGTTGTTGCGAGGGCAACGACGGCGCTGTAGCCATGGCAGAGATCTCCTGCGTCGTCCAGGGATATGACATTCGTCTCCTGTAGCAGACGCCAATATTATGCTCCTTGAGAAAGTAGCAGAGCTGTATTCTCCGGCGAAAAGCGGCAATGCCACGCGTGTTCAGGGTTGCAACTCGGAAGTTCATTTGTGCTTGCGAGCAGAGGTTCTGACGCGCAATAGCTTCTTATACAGGGTACTACTCGTTTCTCCTGCCAGAGCCATAAGCGCTGTGGCCAAGTTGGCAATGGCCTTTCTCTGATCATTGTTTGATATACTAATCAATCTGTCCATTTCCCCATTATGCGTGATTGCCTGAATGAGTTCTTCTCTCGCCAGACCCAGCTTTTGGGCATGAGCGATGGCTTCAGAAGTCTTTTTGTTCTTCAGAAGATCTTCCATCTGATTCTCAGACAGAAAGCGCTTTTCTTGGGAAGATTCGGGCAGAGAGAGAGAGAGAAAGAGAGATTAGTATTAATTTTCCGTTGTAGAAGGAGTCAAGACGACCCCCTCTTCTGCTCTCACTGTGTCGCTTGGAGGAGGTTCTGCGACCACAGCAGCAATCGGTGGTGCTGCTGCAACAGGAGGGGCGTTCGAAGTGGAGGGCGGTTTGGTCCAGGCTTTGAGGCGTGCATCAGGAGCATCCACAGGGAGCACCAGATTGTCCTCTTGGAGACCAGTCTTGCGAGGACAGTTGGCACGCTTGTGTCCCTGCTTGTAGCACAGGGAACCCTTGATGCCGTAGGTTACATAGACGTGCGTACTTGACGTCCACCCGGGCATGGATCTGAAAGAACTTTACTCCGTCGAGCAGAGTTATAAAAACTTCTCGACGAGCATCAGCCCAGCGGGAATCCTCCAGTTACATCATATTCTGGATGATGGACGTGACCTGTCCGTAGGATGCAGCGCAGTGACTAGGTCAGCGTCCTCTACGAAGAAGAGCACGTTGCCGAGCAAGATTCTCTCGGTCCTCTTCCTGAGGGGGAAGGCACGCAGGGTGGCGTCTTCGATGTTAAGACCCTCCTCTATTAGTTTGTCGGCGAGCTGCACGCTGGAGAAGCCGATCAGGAGGTGCCCCTTCGTTAGTTGGTTGATGGTTCCCTTACCCATCTTGGCTTCCAACGCACGGAAGTACTTCTCTTGGGTGAAGTCAGGGCAGAACTCCAGGTAGACACATTGGTCCGCCTGTCCCGCTGCCGACTTTGTTCAGAAGGTTGCCTGCGTCTGCCTGGTGGTCTGGCACTCTTGTACCTTGCTGGGTCTTGGTGTGGCTCGTGGCCTGCTGCTGTTTGAAGGGATTCCCGGTGCCTGGATGCATCACTTTTTGGTCCCCGACTTGGCGTGGTCAGAGTCATGCGGCCTTTTCTTGGAGCCGCCCACTTTAGTGAAGCTCACATCTTGTCTCTCGATAAGCTGGTCTTCCTGTTCCGGGCAATCAGCCTAATTGCGGCAAGAATTTGCATGTCCGCAGTCAGCCGCGGGCTTAGTATTTGCATTCGTGTCATTTTTTGAATCTGAATGACTTTCAGGCATTTCAGATTCTATTGGTGATACCTCGGAGGAGACTTGGCCGATTTTGGTTAGGTTGGCAAGAGCTTGCAGCCCATTCTCTTGGCTTTCAGCCAATACCTCAAAGGGGTTACTCAACTTCATATTCTCCATCTCAAACCCAAAAAACTCGGAGCTCGCGCACCGCGTGGCCGCACAGCCGAGAGAGAGAGAAAAATATTTTTTTATGGGCTACTAACCAAATTTCGAGCCCAAAAATGAATGTAGCAAGCAAACAAGCCGCAATGCACTATAGCAAAGTTCCAAGCTGCTGCACGCCACCAAGGTGGTTCAAAGATTTCCCCACGCCCAGGGAAGATAAAAGAATAATAGGGTTGATTAGATAAGATAAACAGGAATAATTCAAGAAGTGCTGGTAAAAGATGAATTTTATTTTGTATTTTTTTTTTGTTTAGGAAAAAAAATCTTCAATGAAAAACTTTGGATATATATATATAAAATGTAGAATTAACACCCTGAAAGAAGCATGCAAATAATATGAAATTTACAACATTTTTTTATTTTATTACAATTTAAAGCGCTATGTCCCCCTAAGGACACTTGCGCTGTCATACAGTATGCCTTTAATATGGTACCTCCTGGTAATATGTACAAACGAATAATATTGTCGCGCGTGACCCCTCCGGTTCTTCGCGACGACGCCGCTTCTTTCTTCGTGGATCACCTACCCCGGGCTCCCGTTGCTCTCCCTCTGCAGCTGTGCCCTGCAGAGCACCCAAGGAAGTCCGAGAACCACCGCTCAAGTATAACTCCTTTCCTCTGACAGTATCTCTCGGCTTTACCACTGGTGGGGGGGACACGAGAGAATTACCAGAAGAGTAGCAGCAGCGATGTGGCGAGAGTAACATCAGCAACCGGCACCGAGACTCAAACACTCCTATTTTATTGTAATTTACTACTAAACATTACATATAACTGGAATAACTAACAACGGGTATTTACATTACGCCACCTCCCGGGGCCAATATGAACATCTATTTACAAACATTTTCCCCAGGAAACAGGACCACAACAGCCGGCGATTCCCACACCAGTTTCAGATCGGAAACAGGCGAAAGCGCCATCTATTGGCGGAGGTTGTAGGTAGTTTCAGGCCTTATACGCGACAATATAAATTATCAGTTTCTTTAAAGATATTTGCTGCTCAATAATTTAAAATATATCTACAAAAGGTATTCAATATACATTTCTTTACTGGTAATAAAAATACTTGGATCTGTTACTATTAAATTATTTTCGATTCTGTAGACTTGAAAAAAAGGACAATCCAGTAAGAGATGTATTGAGGTTTGTTCCGAATGTTCACAAAAACAACTCGAGTCTTCCACCGCTTTGATTATTTTTAAAAAGCTTCTTAAATTTCCATGATTAGAAATGAATTGAGAAATATGAAAGTTTAGTCGGAAATATTTTGGTATACTGTTAGGGAAGAAGTTTTTAAAAGTTTCATTTGTGTTGTTTTTTAAAGTAGCCATTTTAAATTCAATAAAATACGTTATTATGCTTGGGATATCTAAATTGGATTTTTGTTTTTCTTCTAAATTTGAATTATTTAAATCATATTTAATTTCTTTGGATTCAATGAAATCGTTAAGCAAAGACATCTTGGCTATGCTATGTATACAATTAGAACTCGTCGTTTTATATGATTGCGTGCACCATAATAGCTTTTGGTATTGAAATGAATTTAATTTATTTATATTTTTCTTATATATATATATATATTTACGAATTTATACCATATCTTCGACTCATAAAAAAAGCATTGGCCTGAATATAGTTTTGTATAATGTAAGTCTCTTTTGCGTATTCAGACCTCAAGCTTTTCCTCAAATTGACAGTAGCAGATTTTTTAATATTTTTGCTTTATTTAGTATAATATCTATTTGAGGATTGAAATTAAGTTTTTTCTTTCTAAAATAATTCGCAAAGTTGACTCCTAATACAGTAGAACTTGGATAATTCGAACTTCTTTAATTCGAAAACCTCTTTAATTCGAATATTTATCTTGGTCCCTAGAATTTCCGTTTTTAATTCGAATTTTTGGATAATTCGAATTTTTTTATGGTCCCATGGGGTTCGAATTATCCAAGTTCGACTGTATTTTAATTTCTTTACTAATATAATTATTTCGTTTTTAAACTTTATTGCGGACATGTCTTTAATATGAAAATGCAGAATGTAAGTTTTCTCAAGACTGATTTTCAGTTTATTTTGAGTACACCATTGATCGATTTCTTCCAAGATTAATTCAATCAAATTCTTTAGAGTATCCTTGTCTCTATTCCAAACTATCATTGTCACATCATCAGCATAACACAGTATTTCAGAATTGGGTATCTGCATTTTGTTTAATAAATCATTCAGTAATATCAGCCATAGCAATAGAGACAGTGGTCCGCCCTGTGGGCAGCCTTTTGAAATTGTTTTATTAAATTTCTTATCACCATAAGTAAAAATTGTGTTTCTATTATTCAAGAAAGATTTCAATATTTTTATCAAACCAGAGGGTATATTATCTTGATCTATTATTTTAAAAGAGCTGGCCACCATGTGTTGTCAAATGCACCCTCTTTATAGATTGCAATTAACGACACAATTGCAATTTACATGCTGCTGAGAACAAGAACCCAAGAATGCTACTCTAATAACAGAATTTTAACTAAAACCATTAAAGATTTAATATGTTTATTATCATTATCTGATTTTGGATCAACTTTAGATGATTTAAACATAAAGATCAACTCAATAAAATCTCATTTGAAATCTACAATAGAAAAGAAGCATAACAAAAAGCTGGAACATTGGGCTAAAAAATACCACGTACCATCATTGATAAGAGTCAAGAAATATTCTAAAGTTATTAACCTATCCCGATCAAATCTAACCACAGATGAAATAAATATAATATCCAATGGTTTAAAACATAGAATAATAAGAAAACCAGACCCTATAAAAATTATAAGTGGAGTAGAAATAGCCATAACAAAACTAAAGAATCAAGAAAAGAGTGAAATTAGACATAAGATAACTAGTATTCTGAAAACGCCAAGTAACCTTCCTCTACATAATCCACCCGAAAGAAGAATTATTCAAAAGGTAAGGGAGAGGATGTGGAAAGGGAGGAGGCTCGAGTGTAATTTCAGCGTCAACCAATCCATACTTTTTTCAAGTTTAGCTTAGATTTAGCAGCGATTTCCAGATCGAGAGGAAGAACTCTAGAGAGGGAGATAAGAGTAGTGTTAATTGAAAAAGCCCTATACGATTTATAATTGAATAAAACAAAGCATCAAGGGCTGTGTATCTTTATTAGAACAAATATATACGAGCTTTCGGGCACGTTAAATTCAAATTATATTTAAATCTTATTTCAAACTAGTTGGATTATTGTTTCATTAATTCCTGTAGAAGGGCGTATGTGCCCGAAAGCTCGTATATATTTGTTCTAATAAAGATACGCAGCCCTTGATGCTTTGTTTTATTCAATTATAAAGAGTAGTGTTGTTGGTTGAACTGAAATCTCAACAAGCTTTCACTAGGAAAGGCCTATGGGCACTCAGTATAACATTTGAGAAGCGTTAAGAAAGATTAGGAAACCATACCGCTGAGGCGTGGGCAATGACAAGGAACAACCACTTGCAGATACAGAGTTCTCAAGGCGCGGTAAACAAAACAAAAGTTGAGATTAGCGGCTGCGATCAAACGCGGTAACATGCCACGGACCTTGGCGCAGACTTCAACTACGTGCTTGTGGAAAGATAGCCGTCGGTCAAATCTCACCCCCAGCACCTTAATTGAGTAGCACTATTTGATTGGCCGTCCGTGGATGACTAGATCCCGGCGCGGTTCAGGCAGTTTCCTGTGTGGACTGAGGAGAACCATAGTCTGACACTTTCTCACAGTGAGTTCCAGTTTATGCAAACTGCACCACCTAGCGATCTTATCTATGGTGTGTTGGGCCGCGGGAAGTTGACTAGGTCGACATCCCGAGACTACCACGACCAGATCATCCGCGTAGGCTTGCGGGAAAACATCATTTCTGTAATCCGGCGTGAGAGGTTCGTCAAGACAGAGATGCAATGAGGAAAGCATAAAGAGTATATATAGCAAAATATAAATATTAATCATTAATAATCACTGGTCAACAACATTTTTTCCCAAGAGAACCTGATGGTGTTTCTAGTGTAACCTTTCATGCTGACTCAAAAATCAAATCAAATATTTTCCATCACCCATGGTTTTCGCGTGACAGCCTTTTTTTTTGGTATTGGAATAAATACAGCAATAATTGCCAAAATATTACGAAAGAATTTTTGCATAAACCTTACATTTCACTGGTTTATCAAAAATTATTTTTCTTTGTCCGAAAATAAACAGCATCTTATCTAAATTTAACTATTCGTGCTGATTTCAAATATGCCATTAGTTTTTTTCTATCACGCAAGATTTTTGAGATACACCTACTTGAAATTTGGAAATGTTTTTAATATATAGGCCTATATGAACGAAATATATTTATTTTATTGAAAAGTAGTGACAGTGGATTTTCGTATATACTTTGCTTGTGGTACATCCCTCTTGAGTGTCCAGCATTAGCCAGCAAGCATACCGGGACTCCATTTACCTTGGTACCGCTTGTCCATGCTTGATATATCTAAATGAAACCTCTCACCATGCTAATCGCTAACTGCACCAAGATTTTCTGGAAAGAAATCCAGATGTTAATGTAGGAAATGGATCTTGAGAGACATGTTACATCCCAGTGTCTTGTAGGAAAGCAACAGATCATTAACTATGTCTCGGTAATTTTCAGCCTTGACACTTCCTAAGAAGTTTTTGCAAACGTTTCTAAAGGAATTACATGCTGCTGCTTCAACTTCATTCAAACTATTTTGAAAATTTCCATCCTGCAGCAATTCTCGAATCTGAGGTCCAACGAAAATGCCTTCTTTAATTTTCGCATCACTTATGCTAGAACATTTTTGTTTTAGGTAGGCAAATCCACTGGCATTTCGATCCATTGCCTTGACAAAGTTCTTCATCAATCCCAGTTTAATATGTAATGGTGGTAAGTAAATATTTTCTAAATCGATCAGGGCAGGATTTACAATATTTTCATGTCCTGAAGTAAAGATTTCACGGTTTGGCCATATTTTTTTAATGTAATTCCTTTCCCTATCTCTGCTATCCCACTCATACAGAAAACAACAAAACTTTGTATATCCAAGCTGTAATCCACGCAAGAGAGCAATGACTTTCAAATCGCTGCATATTTTCCAACCGTATCTTTCATATTCTATCTTTTCCAAAGGCAGTTTCATGTTTTCGTAAATTTATTTTATTTTGGATGCATGTGCTATTGGCACAGATGGGAATTTATTTCCGTTGTGAAGGAGAACAGCTTTCAAACTAATTTTTGAAGAATCAAAGAATAAACGCCACTCTTTTGTATCATGGTCATGACTAAGGGCTTCCATTAGACTAACAACATCATTGCAATATACTAAATCATTCTCTTGTGAAAAGAAGTCTAGAAATTCATCTTGACGCTTGTGAAAAAAGCATACTTTTGTGCCCTTATGCAGAAGATTCCAGCCTTTTAACCTAGAGCCTAAAAGTTCACTCTGTTTTTTGGATAAATCTAAATCACGTACATGGTTGTTCAAATCTCCTTGGGTTAAAAATGAGGTTAAGATGAAGCACCTGATTCAAAATTTGTGTCATCAGACTATTTCTCTCGTCTATCTGAATCATCGTCACTAAATATTACATTTCCAGGAGGCTGTGGAACAGGTAAAATATCACTATGAGGAACCGATCTCATAGCAGAAGGCAAATCTGGATATTCAACTGTATGTCTTGATTTGGATATAATACCTGATGTCTTTGTCAAACAAAAATAACAGTCTGAAGAATGGTCTTTAGGTTCCCTCCATATCATTGGAACCGCAAAAGGCATATGACGTTCACCTTTAATCCACCCTGTAAGACGTCGAGCACAAATTTCACAACAATGATGAGGAGCCCAAGTCTTATCTTGGTCACCGACTTTACAGCCAAAATAAAGTTGATAGCACTTTCTGATTGGCGGTGTAAAGTTTCGCCTTTAAACTTTGAAAGTTAATTCCCTACAAATGTAACAGAAAATATCAGGAATATTAATGCAAAGCCTCGGCCTATTGACATAGTCTAGTGCACGCGATTTATAAAAGCAAATCGATAGAGAAGAATAAACTGCTCACTTCAAATTTACCTGGTACTTCTGATGCAAATCTATCAAACAAATCGTTAGGTTCAATTTAAATATATATATTAAAACTGTTATTCAGAAAAAGGCATAACACAGCCTGTCGTTATTTTTGAGTTGAAAGCAAAACAGATTACATTATAAAATAAACATATTTAATTAAAAATTCAATAATTTGTTATCTAAATTAATATTTATGATTATTAAAGAGCAAAATGTAATTAATCTATATCTATATAAAAAGAATGTATGTGTGTGTCTGTTTGTCCTTTATGCCTGACCAAACCACTCATTGGAACGCCATGAAACTTTGGGAAGTTATTTAGTATAGTACTGGGAAGGTTTCTAGCAAATAAAAATTTTGAAATAACTTTTTGCTTTAAAATAATCAAGCTAAATATTCTAATTTATATGTTATAATACTACAATCTGCTCTAAATATTATCATGATGATACGATGATTTTGTAATGTAGAAAATTAGGAAAGACAAAATTCAGGATGACACGGCAATTTATTTGAGACAAGAATAATGATACAATTCCAAGGCAAGATACTATTCCTTTAACTTCCAATTACCGAGGGAACCAATTAATATTGATTTTATTCAACTTATCGAGTATTTTTCAAGGGACCGGGAAAAAATGCTCACTTTATCGAGAGATTCGTTAGACAAACCTTTACTCGGGTAAAACCCGGGCGAAGCCGGGTACGTCCGCTAGTAGCAAATAAAATAAAGATTTCGGCTCCACATATCAACTCTTCTTGTCAAAAATAAAGCTCTAGCTAATGTAATGATGTTTACTTAAAAAATGCTATGTGACATTTTCTAAATTATTACTGTACAATTTATAGAAATAAATGGTTACCCTGCAAGAAATATGGGTGATGGAAAACTTCTGATTTCATTTTTGAATTCAGCATGAAAAGTTACATTAGAATCAACATCAGATTTTCTCCGGCAAAAAAAAAAGTTTTTTTTGTAGACCTGTGTAATCTGTTGAAAAAATAATAAATATTTCCCTACAATAATATCATAACAGAATACGAATTTCTCAAATAGAAACATATTTCAATAATAATTTTAATAATTGATGTCAAAATAATTTTATCATCTTTATACCTCTGCTAGAGCACTAACTGTGAGAATCGTATGTGTAAGTCGTTCAGAAATAGTATTGATAATCAGTTTAGGGTTATATAAGTAGCTTTGGTGACACAGATGTCGATAAATATATATTTTTAATTTTTTCCTGTCACACATCTATGCCTCTATCATAAATAGGGAATCTACCATGATCCAATATAATTACCATACAGGGTTTTCCTAACATCTCAACACTCTTTATTTTCCGAATTAATATAAGGTGCGTGTATTAAATTCAAGGACTGTTCCGTTATAAAAAAATAAAACTAATTTAATATTGTCAAGAAGCTCCATCCAATTGGGACACCTGTCAATCATCCCTGGACCCCGGGGGAGGGGGGACCACAGGTGTGAGGGGTTCTCGGAAGCTGATCTGCAAACAAGGAAAACGGGACCCCTTGGTGGCTGGCACCGCTCATTATTATTATCGTTAGCAGGGGATAAGTTGTTTTTATCATCTCTCTCTCTCTCCCTTAAATACCTCTTTTAAATAATTTTTATTGAAGAACTGAAAGGTAAATACCCTTTATAATAAATTAATTATTCCCAATTTTGCCCTTGCTTTATTTATCTCCGCGACATATTTTGGCGGAGACGCTGGGTAACGAGACAGTCACCAGACGAAGTCGTCGCCTTCAAGGATTGCAACCAGAGCTATCTACAGTGCTTACTTTTCCTGCTCGGAAGAAAATGGAGAAAGAAGAAAACCGACCATTTTGCCATCGATGGAGAGACCTTACTGTCTTCTCGGGAGAACGTGGGGAGGATTCGCAGCGTTGGCTGAGCGACTTCCAGCGTGTGGCACGTTACAACAAGTGGGATGACTCCATGTGTCTGGCCAACGTCATCTTCTACCTCACTAGCACAGCGAAGTGCTGGTTCGAAAACATCGAGGAAATCTTGAATTCGTGGGAGGAATTTAAGATAAAGTTTTGTGAATATTTGGGAACAAGGAAGACACGGCTAGAAAAGCCGAGAACATTCTTCGAACTAGAGCGCAGAGGAGCGGCGAAAACGTCGAGAGCTGCATACAAGAAGTCCTCCTTCTTTGTGAACAGAGCAACCAAGGAATGTCGGAAGGAGAAAAGGTGAGCCACCTGATTAAAGGCGTAGCGGAGGAAGTGCATCAGGCACTTGTTGGGAAGGACATCAGCACGGTGGACCAATTTGTTGCGTTCTGCCGCCTATTCGAGGCATTCAAGAGGATGCGTGTTGCACGGGCCAGGTTCAACCGACTTCCAAATGTGACCACCATCTCGACCGCTGAACTTGAGAACCTAGAAGCCCTGATTAGAAGAATAGTAAAAGAGGAGGTTCAGAAGTTTATGGCTCCTCTTTCTACATTTGCCGCGCAGGATATCGACACTCTACCTCCCGACCTACGGGTTGTCATCCGTAGTGAAATCCAGCAGACATTGGCTCCTATCTCTGCCCCTCGTCAGCCCGAGAGCTTCCGCCCTCGGCGACAATACCTCCCCCAGAACGATCAAGGTTACCGACGAAGAACTGAAGGACTGCCAAATAATCAAAGGCCTCAGTGGCGTACTGAAGATGACAAACCAATCTGCTTCCACTGCGGACGACCCGGACATGTCGTCCGTTATTGTAAGAAACGACGACAGGTCTTCGCTGAAGCCAGGTCAAGGAATGGCGGAGAAGGAAGAAATGTTGGACTTTCGAGTCGACCCCCGAGATATGACGCCGACGACGACTATATAACGCCCTACCCTCGACGTACTTCTACCGGAGCTCTTACCCACATCCAAGCCGCGCAAGGTCACCAGCCCGAAGACAATCTTAGTCACCAGCCCGTCGTTTCAGCCGTTCTCCAAATCCTCAGAATTTGAAAAATTAAGTGGAGCGGCTTCTAACGGGGGTGAGGTCGCCATTAAGGAAAATCCTCCAGGGTATATCGCCGCTAAATTAAAAGAAAATATTGTTATGATCGAAATAAATGGACACAAAATTAAAGCATTGGTGGATTCAGGAGCAGACTCTTCTGTTATTTCAGACAAATTTCGACGCGAACTAGAGACACCTCTCTTCAAAGAACCAGGTCCCATTCTTAAAGCCGCAAACAAAAATTTAATTGAGACCCTAGGAAAATGTGTCCTGAACATGGAAGTTAATGGTCTGAAGATTTCCTTTGAATTCGTTGTTATGGTGGAATGCAGCCATGACATCATATTCGGATGGGTCTTTTTCAAGGTCATCGAAGCCGTCATTGATTGTGGCAGAAATGAACTCCATCTCGGGGAAACCTCCGTCCTGGAATCTCGAGAGGAGAAAAACCAGAGATTGTTTGCTTCCGAAGACTTTGTCATCCCGCCTAAACAAATAAAGAAGATCAGTGTGATAAACGATGAAATATGCGGTGTTAAAGATGTTTTAGTCTCAACTTCTAAGGATTATAATTAAGAAAATAAGTTCTTATACCAAACTCATTGGTTACATTTCGACACGGCCGAAATAGCATTTGGGTTGCGAGTGGAGCGTCATGGCCGCAACTGATTCCATCAGGAATGAATATGTGCACCACATGGAAAGTTATGAGAATGGAAATATCTGCAGTCTTATCGAATCCAGCGATAGTTTCAAGAAACGCAGCTAAAGTCACGTGGATGGTCACAGAAGATAAACCTTACTCTAGATCCAGGGCTGTCTGAAATTCAAAGGTTACAGCTTGTTTCGTGCTTTTACGAGTTTATATACATATTTGACTTTGACGGAACTCCTATTAAGCCCACCAGTACTGTGAAGCACAAGATAAACACAGGAGACCACTCTCCTATCAAACATAGGCCCTATAGAGTAGCACAAAGTGAACGACGGCTAATTCAAGATGAAGTGAACAAGATGATTGAAAATCACATCGTGAAGCCCTCTGAAAGTCCTTGGTCATCTCCAGTTATTCTAGTTCGAAAGAAAGATAGAACCTGGAGATTCTGCGTTGATTATCGTCGATTAAATAAGATAACAAAAAGATGTTTACCCGCTGCCACGCATTGACGATGCCTTGGGCAGTTTAGCCGGCTCTAGTTACTTCTCCACGATGAATCTTCGGTCCGGGTATTGGCAGATTGAAGTGGACGAAAAAGACGAGAAGAAAACTGCCTTCATCACTCCAGATGGACTGTATGAATTCCGAGTAATACCTTTCGGTCTATGCAACGCTCCAGCAACGTTTGAAAGGATGATAGATAGTGTTCTGGGCAGTCTTAAATGGAACATGTGCCTTTGCTACCTGGACGACATCGTAGTTTACGCACCTACCTTTGAGAAACATCTACGTCGTCTAAAACTTGTATTAAGGTGCTTCCAGAAAGCTGGATTAAGCTTGAACCACAAAAAGTGTCTTTTTGAATCAAGGAGGATAAAGATTTTAGGACACCCCCTTGTTGACGCCAATGGAATTCATTCAGATCTAGATAAAGTTGAAGCCGTCTCTAAATTTCCGAGGCCAAAGAATATCTCTGAACTGAGGAGCTTTCTTGGATTATGTTCCTATTACCGAATATTTATTGAAAACTTTGCCGAAAGAGCTAGATCTTTGCATGACCTACTGAAGACTTAAAAACAATTCTATTGGGATGCAGCTCAAGAGAAAGCGTTTTAAGTCCTTAAAACAGCTCTAGCCTGTCTTGGGACACTTTGATGAATCCGCTGATACCCATCTACACACGGATGCAAACGGACATGGTATTGGAGCTGTTCTTATACAAATACATGGCGGAAAGGAGCGGCCTATAGCTTATGCATCTAGAAGCTTGACGAAGGCTGAACATAACTATTCTACAACAGAAAAAGAATGCCTTGCTGTAGTCTGATCTATTAGCAAATTCCGTCCATATTTGTTTGGTCGACCATTCACGGTTGTCACTGACCATCATTATCTATGTTGGTTGGTAGGGCAGAAATATCCTTCTGACTGTTTGGCAAGATGGGCGCTGAAGTTGCAAGAATTTGACGTGACCGTTATCTACAAGAGCGGACGCAAACATAAGGATGCCGATTGTCTGTCAAGGAACCCGCTTGAGAATGATCAACCAAGTGCTGTGATGTCACTAACCAACGTCGATATAGAGCAGACTAAGGACCCGGATTTAGCTTAAATAATTAATAAATTAAACTCGGACTACACCAGAAAGAAATTCAGCATTATCGACGGCATCTTATACAAGAAAAACTATAGCACAACTGGAAGACCCTGGCTTATGATGATTCCTAAACACTTAAGATTGGAAGTTATGGCAGATTTACATGACGCTCCTACAGCTGGGCATTTGAGTTTCGCCCGAAGGTATGGCAAAGTGAATAAACGATTCTATTGGCCTGGCCTTTAGAGAACTGTTCTCCAATATGTAAGCCATTGTCGGGAGTGTCAACGAAGGAAGAAATTACCTCGACGTCCGGCTGGACAACTTGTATCCATACCGCCCGTAGAAAGGCCATTCTATAAGGTCGGGGTTGATCTCCTTGGAATTTTTCCAGTTTCAAAAGATGGAAACCGTTGGATCATTGTGTGCACCGATTATATGACAAGGTATGCCATAACGAAAGCGATCCCAGACGGAGGAGCAATCGAAACAGCTAAGTTCCTGGTTGAAAACATTATCTTGAAGCATGGAGCTCCTAGAGAAATGATAACAGAGAGAGATCGCGGAAGCAATTTCATTTCTCAAGTAATAAAAGAGATCAATGCTCTGTGTGGAATCGTGCACAGATTTTCAACGGCCTACCATCCCCAGACTAACGGCCTGACTGAAAGGTTCAACAAAGCTCTGGGAGATATGTTGTCCATGTACACAGGTGTTGAGCAGAAGGACTGGGACCAAGTTTTACTCTACGTAACTTTTGCTTACAACACTGCTAAACAGGAGGCGACCGGCTACACTCCGTTCTTTCTTGTCCACGCCCGCGAGGCCGAGACGTATATCGATGCCGTACTACCTTACCTACCAGATGAGATCTCTGACGACTACGTTGGAGAACTTGTGACCAGAGCTGAGGAAGCGCGTCAACTCTCCCGATCACGCCTTCTACAATCACAGGCGAAAGACCGTAGACTTTACGACCAGAAACATACTCTAGTCTATTACGAGAAGGATGATCTTGTGTGGGTTTTTACTCCCACCCGAAAAGTAGGACTCTTAGAAAAGCTACTGAAGAGATACTTCGGTCCCTACAAGGTGACCAAGAAGCTTTCAGAAGTTACATATGAAGTAGAGCCCGTGGACCCGTCTCCCTGATCACTGAAAGCCAAGGATATATTCCATGTCATTCGTATGAAGCCCTACCTGGACCCTGAAGAGTAACATTCCATTCTGCTAGAAAACACCAGCCGTGATAAATTTCCTTCCAGAACAAGGGCTGAGACAAGCTAATCAGCGGGTCGCTGTTTTATCTAAAGAGGGAGTAATGTCAAGAAGCTCCATCCAGATGGGACACCTGTCAGTCATCCCTGGACCCCGGGGGGGGGGGGGGATCACAGGTGTGAGGGGTTCTCGGAAGCTGATCTGCAAACAAGGAAAACGGGACCCCTTGGTGGCTGGCTCCGCTCATTATTATTATCTTTACCTGGGGATAAGTTGTTTTTATCATCTCTCTCTCTCCCTTAAATACCTCTTGTAAATATTTTTTTTTAAGAACTAAAAGGTAAATACCCTTTTTAATAAATTAATTATCCCCAATTTTGTTCTTGCTTTATTTATCTCCGCGACAATATACTTCAGAATATGTCCCTCCTGCCTCAATACACCTGTGCGATTTTTTTTCCAATTGTCACGAATCTGGAGATAAAGTAATCTTTTGAGATCCTTCTCAAGGTTGCCTTCGATTCAGAGCTTGCATCATATAAACTTTGTCAAATATCCTTCTTTCGACTTCATTTTCAATTTAGACTAAGGAAAAGTCATTGGGGGCTAATTCGGGGGAATA
Organism: Cordylochernes scorpioides; assembly: GCA_030710605.1. Classification (NCBI taxonomy): domain Eukaryota; kingdom Metazoa; phylum Arthropoda; class Arachnida; order Pseudoscorpiones; family Chernetidae; genus Cordylochernes; species Cordylochernes scorpioides. The sequence continues at coordinate 82,593,494 of CP092867.1, read as the reverse complement.
GGGAGTATAAGAAAATTGCTTGGCAAAGAACTGCTAAACAAATGTGTGCGATTATATTAATCTGAATAAACAATTTATATATCTTGATCTTGTTCCAAAATCACTTTATTAGGTACCGCTCAAAAAGAGCAACCTAGTTTATGATATTTGTAACAATGAATAACATGTGAGGGTTATTCACATATTAAACAGAATTTTAACGCGGGATTCGACCCCGGTTCATGACTGTCGGTAATCGGGGGTGTTACCCACTCGTCCACCGACTAGAAATTCATATATTTTATATACTTATTCTTATCAATTTTTGAAGCTAATATAGACGCGTATGATTCTCTTTGAAAATAAACAATTTCTACTGCCCTTACTGCAATGGAAAAATTAAAGGGAGGGCCTGGCTCATCAGTGGTGAACCCTCCAAGCGGTTTCGCCAGTTTAATCAACCATACCGCTGTCATATTGCATTTTTCGATCTTCCTTTTATAGTAATACTTATGTTAGGCTCTTGGAATAGGTAATTTAGATTAACTACGGACATAGGCTTTCATATATACTTTATTATATATATTTTCTTAACTAAAATACTTATTTCTTAATTACCAGTTGAATGTTAAATGAAACTAACTTAACAAAGGAGCGACTGGAAAGAAGCAAAAAATAAATAAATTTGAATAACAAAATAGATTGAACAGTACCCTATGATATCGCCTCTCTTCTAACAGACAGCGTCTTACTCTGCCATCTGATCTATTTGAGAAGTTTGAGTTATTAATCAGGTTTATGGTAAGGTTTCATCCTGATGACTTGAACTAACTCGCGGTGTTGACTTTGCCGTTACCGTGTAGGGGTTCTACAGATTCTATCTCGTACGTCAAGTTGTAGAGCTATACGGTCCAAAATATCCTCTCATTAGCTTTTCAGATAAGACCACTTCCTAACCGGTGTGAAAATAAACACTGTAACCTAATGTTTGATGTCTAAAGTCGTATCTTTCCATGCTTTTTCTGCTTCTTGCGCTTTCATAGTTTTATCAGGTTGATTGTCACGTTTCTCTTTAACTCTTGTAGCTATCTCATAGATGTAAAACTGTCTGATTTCATGATAACTCACATTAGTATTGTTGCATCATGGCTAATGAACCTATTTTATTTTAATTTGTAATATTTTTTTCATATATTTCAAATTCAAATTTATATTTTATTAAACATAATATATGTATTATGAAATCACCATTTGTATTTTGGCACACTATGTGACTTCACTGCTCTCTTTGATGTGAGAAATAAATAAATAATTCTAGAGGCTACTTAAAGTAGAGTTATCTCATTATTCCCTTATATAAATTTGTAGGATGGTTGAAATACGCTCTGGTAAGATGCAAGACCCGGCACCGGAGAGAATCAAGGTTGAAGAGTCTGCCAAGCTGCAACCTGGTGCAACAATTGGTCGAGATGCAATTTCCAACCCAGTTGTCTTGAATCCCAACATCGACATTTCAAGTACGATGGAACAGAATAACTCGCCCATGGATTGAATCTTTTGAAGAAATTGGCTTCCTGTACCATTGGGCATACTACATTATTTCCCGTTATGCTGCCATGAATATGATTGGTAGCGCCAAAACCTGGCTGAACCTACACAATATAAGTTTCACCAGCTGGGAAAATTTCAAGAGCTGCCTAATTGACGATTTTGCCTCAGACGCCAACAAAGAAGAAATTAAGATGAGACTAAACAGGATGCAACAGTGGAATGAACCTGCAATCAGATTTGCAGTGGAAATCTTTGTACTGTGCAGCAAGGTCGACCCCCAAATGGAAGAAGAGACTAAAAAAACCTGGGTTATTGGAGGGTTAAAGAAAGAATAGTATTTGCCCTCTACCTAAACCCTCCTAAAAATACCATCGAAATTCTAGAAATTTGTAAAAAGTTGGATTTGTTTGAAAATAATTACCAAGAATATAATGGACCACGCTCTCCTCGTCCCCATAATCAAGAGCAATGAAAGAACGCTCCGTCTTTCAGAATACCATACCAGAAAACCTTCAAGCCCCAGGTCCCCGCTCCGAAGTACTACCAGAACACCCCCCAGCCCCCGCTCCGAGGTACTACCAGAACAAGCCTCTGCCCCTAGACGATCTTACACTCCCAATCCTGAGCCAAAACCGGTATACCAAAGGAAAACATACAATAAGAGTCCAGGATCAAACAGGAATAGGACAGAAGACGGGAGACCAATATGTTTCAAGTGTAACAAGCCAGGACACGTAGCGCGGTATTGCAGAGTCAGGTTTGTAAGAATTGTGGAAGAGGTCCCCATAGTTACACAAGATAAGGTCGAAGGAGAAATCCGAATGGATAATGGAACTGAAAAGTCGAGACCTTTGCTCTACGCTGACGTAAGTAATAGCACGCACTCGAGTATCCCTACAAGGAATAGATATTCCGCATTGGAAGATTTACACTAAGCATCGCGCTTGAGTCCGTCAATCAAAGCAAGTCGACCATAAATGGAATTAAATAGTTGAACCCCAAATATAAAATGAACATTATCGTGGATAGAACCGGTGTCTGCGAAGCTTTGATTGATACATGCGCCGATCTTTCAGTGGTCGACCTTAGTACAGCTCTTAATACAAGTCTTGAAATAATAAATCCTGATAAAATGTGCTCCGGACCCGTGGCAAAGAATTAGACACCGTAGGAAATATTGTTTTAAATGTAAAATTTGATGGTAAATCAATTAAACATCAATTTGTGATAATGAGAATACATTTGCGAATATTTATACTTGGACGAGATTTTCTTAAGAAAATGAACGCAAAAATTGATTATCAGCGTGAAATAATCAAATATGACTTGACAGGAAATCGTGACGTAATCAAATATCAACAGAAGAAAATAAAAAGTGTAAAGGATGCTATTATACCAGAACTTTCTATTTGTTGAGAATTAAATGTATATATCTTTGAATATTTATTTCTTATTAATCTTTTTATTCTGTGGCTGGATAAATTGTTAATACTGCCTGTTTTGCATATAGTTTGTTTGAATCGATTTAAATCTCCTATGGATATTTGACATCAGAATTTAAAACGCTTATGGAGATATGTATCTTTATTTTTGATCTTCTCAAGCTTTCGGGCTTGTCTGCCCTTCTACAGGAGAAACAATATATAACGAAAATATAACGCCGCCTGATACTAAAACTATTATGATTCTATATACATCTAATATATATATACAAGGGTATTTTTGCATATTGTCTATGCCCGAAACATATAACACAATATATCCTAGTGCCAGCTAATAATATCTACAATAATATATGTAACTTATACGTAATAGCCAATAACCATTATAATACTAACTTAAAATAATAGAATCTCCAACCTCTAAGATAAATCTTAGTATATAGCAAACAATAGTAAAATATGTAAATACCTTAATCAAATAAAAACATATCTCAAGTAAAACAATATGCAAAAATATCCTTGTATATATATATATATATTAGATGTATATAGAATCATAATAGTTTTAGTATCAGGCGGCGTTATATTTTCGTTATATATTGTTTCTCCTGTAGAAGGGCAGACAAGCCCGAAAGCTTGAGAAGATCAAAAATAAAGATACATATCTCCATAAGCGTTTTAAATTCTGATGTCATATAGTTTGTTTGTAAAATAAGTTATTCTGTTTTTTTATTCTTTTGGCCACGGGCCAAGGTGTATAAATAGTTTTGTTGTTTTAAATAAAGTGAAGAGAAGATTAAGAGTATAATATGCCACCGATTGTAATTAAATCGACGATCGGACCAACTGGCGAGAAACTATGCATAATCGAAGCCTCCTTAATAACAAAGATCCTAGACAAATGTGGAATCGAGTATAAACTTGAGGAAACGGTTCAATCAAAGAAGAGAACTCGCGGCTCCCAGGATGACTCAAGATCGCCAACTAGGAGCGAGCGTAACCTGAAGACGCCTAGAATGGACATCGACGAACAAAGTCCCGCCACTGGAGTTTCTCAACAAATGAACGCAGCTCACCCACCGCAAGACGATGAAGAAAATAACGACAACGATGGCCCATGGACCACAGTCACTAACGTGAAAAAACCGAGAATTCCTCCTGTTATTGCGGAAAATGTTGCAGATTGGAAGCTTCTTTGCCAAGAACTAAAAGACTTGTGCATGGAACCATTCCAAGTCACGATCTCTGGCAAAAAGCACATAATTAAATCGAAAAACATAGGCGACTTCAAAAAAATCAGGGAATATGTACAGAAAAATAATGGAGGATATTCCTACAGACTACAGGAGGAAAAACCGCTAAAAGTGGTATTGAAGGGGGTATCAACAGCCTTCAAAGAAGAAGACGTCGTAACTGAACTGGTCTCAATGGGCTTCACTGAGGTCATTGTCAAAAGACTCCATAGACAATCGACCAAAATACCGATGAATATAGTCCTAATAGAGCTACCGAAAAATGAACAAAATAAACGAATCTATGGAATAACCGAAATACTTTATCAAAAAATAGTCGTGGAATCATTCAGGACTACAAAACGAGTGACCCAATGCTTTAACTGCCAGGGTTTTGGGCATGGCCAGCTAAACTGCTTTTTGAAGCCCAAATGCGTCAAGTGTGCTGAAGAACACCATTCGAAGGATTGTACAAGAAACTCGAAACAGCTCCCACCAAAGTGCGCTAACTGTGGAAAGGCGCACACAGCCAATTACCGCGGATGCCCAAATTTTCCGAAGCCACAACAACAGCAGCTAAAGCCTCCCAGACAAAACTCCCCTAACACCATACCCCAAGCAAGCTCCACTAAAACAGAAGAAGCAACTACTGAAAAACAAAAGGCAAGTTACGCTGAAACTGCAAAAAAGAAAACTACTCGTTCTGACACCAGGGAACTGTGCGAAAAGTTATTAGAAATTATCAAAACCTTCTTACAATGAAAGGCAAATTACCTTTAAAAATCGTTTTCTGGAATTGCAACGGAATCAAACTCAAAAAAGAAGAATTCCTACAGTTTTTAGAAGAAAACTCAATAGACATGGCACTGCTCAGTGAAACACACTTAAAACCATCTGTCGACCTCAAACTCAGAAACTATCAGACAATAAGAGACGATAGAATCGTTGGAAGGGGCGGTGGAACGGCAATAATTCTAAAAAACTATCTTAAATATAAAAAAGTGCTGATTCAAACATCTAACATGGAAAACACCACAATACTAATGAAACCAGATGGAAGGGCAGTAGTGCAGATATCGTCAATCTATAAGAAACCTGATCTACCACTCCTGGAGGAAGATCTGAATCTTTTGTTAGAGAATAACCAATCAGTAATCGCTGCAGGAGACTGGAACTCCAAGCACCCTCTTTGGGGCTCAAGAACCTCCAATAATAGTGGAACCGTGCTTCATAATTTTTCCGAAAAAGAAAACCTGGACATTGTCGCACCTTCTTCACCCACGCACTACAGTCCTTTGGGAAATCCAGACTTTCTAGACATCGCAATTCTTAGAAACATCCCCTGGACTTCGAGGATTAAGACCCTGGATGCCTTATCTTCAGATCACCTCCCAGTAATCCTAGAGCTGACCTGCCCGAAGGATGAATTCACGACTAGGGCTTGCCGACTCACTAACTGGGTTCACTTCCAACAAGACTTAATTTCTAGTACGCCTCCTAGAGTACCCTTGAAAACGGAAGCCAATATTGACTCAGCAGTGACCATACTAAATGATAAAATCTACAACAGCTACTCAAAAAACACGGTTATTTCATCCTCTTCATCAAAACAGAACCCTTCAACCAAGGCCTTGATAAAAGAAAAGAATAAAGCTCGTAAGAGATGGCAAGCAACCTGGGATCCAGCCCATAGAGCCATTTATTTAAACCTACAGGGAAAAGTTAACAAAGCCCTCAAATCTGACTCCACCGAGAACTGGAATCAATTCATACACAAGATTGAATCAAGCCCAAAGGACTTCTGGAGAAAAACAAAACCTATCAGGAAAAAAACGGAAAGGATCTCAAATTTAGTAATGAACGGCAAAACCTTATTGACCGACAAAGAAATCGGAAATGAACTTGCAGAACACTTCTCCAACCAGTTCTCCAAGGAAAAAGAAGAAGACCAACCAAACATAACTTATAATCACCAAAAAGAAAGAATTCTCACAGTGACGACACCAAATGAAGTCAAGGAAGTGATTGAATACTTAGCTAACCACAAAGCTCCTGGCCATGACAATATCACTCCGAAAATGGCCAAGAATCTTCCCATCAAATGGATTGTATTTCTAGCTGGAGTTTTCAACGCCGCGCTGCACTTGTGTTACTACCCCAAAGTCTGGAAGCATGCTATCATAATTCCAATTCCAAAAAAATCCGCTAAATCCCCTGAAGATCTAAGACCTATCAGCCTCCTCCCCACCATCGGCAAAATTTACGAAAGAATTATTTTACGTAGACTTCAGATGTACTTGGACAACTCTAACTTCATCATCCCGCAGCAATTCGGATTTAGAAGGGGGCATTCAACAACTCACCAACTCATTGCAGTTATGGACTACATCCAGATAAGAAGATCCCACAAGGAAGTGGTAGGTGCAGTCTTTCTAGATTTTGCGAAAGCATTTGATAAAGTTTGGCATAATGGCCTTATAAAGAAACTCACAAAACACCAGTTTCCAAATGACATTATACATTTTATGCAGAATTATCTACAGGGCAGGACATTTTCAGTCAAGCAAGGAAATTTTATAACTGAACCAAAGCCAATCCAGACTGGAGTACCTCAAGGCTCTATCCTCGGACCCTACCTTTTCAATATTTACATTAATGACATCCCACTGCACTCTAAATGTAAACTTAAGCTCTTCGCAGATGACACAGCAATTTTATTTAACTCTAAATCAGTCGACCTATTGGTTACTCAGCTTCAGAATTACCTAAATGACATAATCAAATGGTGCGATGAGTGGAAACTAGACATTAACCCAACTAAGACTCAAGCAATAGTTTTTCCCCCAAGAGATAACAACAAATTCAAGCCACAAACCAACTTGACAGTAAACTCAAGCACTATTAGTTGGGCCGACCATGCCAAGTATCTTGGTGTCACTTTGGATTCGAAATTAAAATTTAACCTACATGTCCAAAACACCATAAGAAAGGCAAAGATAGCCAAAATAGCTCTATCAAGCCTGCTTAATTTTAAAAGTAATTTAACAACAAAGCATAAATTCACGTTGTACAAAACCTGTATTCTACCCATCATCACGTACGCACTACCAGTCTGGGGCAAATATATCACACCTACGGATAAAAAAAGAATAGATGCCTTCATAAGGATTTGCTTACGAACCACTATAGGAGCCCCATTCAATCTTTCAAACAAAATTCTCAAAGAAGATCTCAACCAGCCTAATATAGAAGAGATTTATCAAGACTCTGCGACAAGACTATTCTCGCAATTTCAAAAATCATCAAATCCAACTATACAAGAAATTGTTCAAAATCAAGGTGACCTCAGCCACCGAATCCGACGACCTGGACCCAATGGCTAGCTGACAGCCAAACACCCAACAACTGCCCTCCTGTAAGGTTCGGGGGGCCACTCCAGCATTACAACTCGCCATGTGTAAATAATCTGGACAAGGTGACTCGCGAGCTGTGCTCGAATGTAACACCTGTAAATTGAGATGAAATAAATAAATAAAAAATAAAGTGATAATAGGAAATAAACTAATGCAAAGGCTACTTAAAGTAGACAAAAAATAATATGCTACCGATTGTAATTAAATCGACGATCGGACCAACCGGCGAGAAACTATGCATAATCGAAGCTTCCTTAATAACGAAGATCCTAGACAAATGTGGAATCGAGTATAAACTTGAGGAAACGGTTCAATCAAAGAAGAGAATTCGCAGCTCCCAATCGGATGACTCAAGATCGCCAACTAGGAGCGAGCGTAATCTGAAGACGCCTAGAATGGACATCGATGAACAAAGTCCCGCCACTGGAATTTCTCAACAAATGAACGCAGCTCACCCACCGCAAGACGATGAAGAAAATAACGACAACGATGGCCCATGGACCACAGTCACTAACGTGAAAAAACCGAGAATTCCTCCTGTTGTTGCAGAAAATGTAGCAAATTGGAAGCTTCTTTGCCAAGAACTAAAAGGCTTGTGCACGGAACCATTCCAAATCACGATTTCTGGCAAAAAGCACATAATTAAATCGAAAAACATAGGTGACTTCAAAAAAATCAGGGAGTATGTACAGAAAAATAATGGAGGATATTCCTACAGACTACAGGAGGAAAAACCACTGAAAGTAGTATTGAAGGGGGTAACAACAGCCTTCAAAGAAGAAGACGTCGTAACTGAACTGGTCTCAATGGGCTTCACTGAGGTTATTGTCAAAAGACTCCATAGACAATCGACCAAAATACCGATGAATATAGTCCTAGTAGAGCTACCGAAAAATGAACAAAATAAACGAATCTATGGAATAACCGAAATCCTTTACCAAAAAATAGTCGTGGAATCATTCAGGACTACAAAACGAGTGACTCAATGCTTTAACTGCCAGGGTTTTGGGCATGGCCAGCTAAACTGTTTTTTGAAGCCCAAATGCGTCAAGTGTGCTGAAGAACACCATTCGAAGGATTGTCCAAGAAAGTCGAAACAGCTCCCACCAAAGTGCGCTAATTGTGGAGAGGCGCACACAGCCAATTACCGCGGATGCCCGAATTTTCCGAAGCCACAACAACAGCAGCTAAAGCCTCCTAGACAAAACTCCCCTAACACCATACCTCAAGCAAGCTCCACTGAAACAGAAGAAGCAACTGTTGAAAAACAAAAGGCAAGTTACGCTGAAACTGCAAAAAAGAAAACTACTCGTTCTGACACCAGGGAACTGTGCGAAAAGTTATTAGAAATTATCAAAACTTACTTACAATGAAAGGAAAATTACCTTTAAAAATCGTTTTCTGGAATTGCAACGGAATCAAACTCAAAAAAGAAGAATTCCTACAGTTTTTAGAAGAAAACTCAATAGACATGGCACTGCTCAGTGAAACACACTTAAAACCATCTGTCGACCTCAAACTCAGAAACTATCAGACAATAAGAGACGATAGAATCGTTGGAAGGGGCGGTGGAACGGCAATAATTCTAAAAAACTATCTTAAATATAAAAAAGTGCTGATTCAAACATCTAACATGGAAAACACCACAATTCTAATGAAACCAGATGGAAGGACAGTAGTGCAGATATCGTCAATCTATAAGAAACCCGATCTACCACTCCAGGAGGAAGATCTGAATCTCTTGTTAGAGAATAATCAATCAGTAATCGCTGCAGGAGACTCGAACTCCAAGCACCCTCTTTGGGGCTCAAGAACCTCCAATAATAGTGGAACCGTGCTTCATAATTTTTCCGAAAAAGAAAACCTGGACATTGTCGCACCTTCTTCACCCACGCACTACAGTCCTTTGGGAAATCCAGACTTTCTAGACATCGCAATTCTTAGAAACATCCCCTGGACTTCGAGGATTAAGACCCTGGATGCCTTATCTTCAGATCACCTCCCAGTAATCCTAGAGCTGACCTGCCCGAAGGATGAATTCACGACTAGGGCTTGCCGACTCACTAACTGGGTACACTTCCAACAAGACTTAATTTCCAGTACGCCTCCTAGAATACCCTTGAAAACAGAAGCCAATATTGATTCAGCAGTGACCTTACTAAATGATAAAATCTACAACAGCTACTCAAAAAACACAGTTATATCATCCTCTTCATCAAAACAGAACCCCTCGACCAAGGCCTTGATAAAAGAAAAGAATAAAGCTCGTAAGAGATGGCAAGCAACCTGGGATCCAGCCCATAGAGCCATTTATTTAAATTTACAGGGAAAAGTTAACAAAGCCCTCAAATCCGACTCCACCGAGAACTGGAATCAATTCATACACAAGATTGAATCAAGCCCAAAGGACTTCTGGAGAAAAACAAAACCCATCAGGAAAAAAACGGAAAGGATCTCAAGTTTAGTAACGAACGGCAAAACCTTATTGACCGACAAAGAAATCGGAAATGAACTTGCAGAACACTTCTCCAACCAGTTCTCCAAGGAAAAAGAAGAAGACCAACCAAATATAACTTATAATCACCAACAAGAAAAAATGCTCACAATGACGACACCAAATGAAGTCAAAGAAGTGATTAAATACTTAGCTAACCACAAAGCTCCTGGCCATGACAATATCACTCCGCAAATGGCCAAGAATCTTCCCATCAAATGGATTATATTTCTAGCTGGAGTTTTCAACGCCGCACTGCACTTGTGTTACTACCCCAAAGTCTGGAAGCATGCTATCATAATTCCAATTCCAAAAAAATCCGCTAAATCCCCTGAAGATCTAAGACCTATCAGCCTCCTCCCCACCATCGGCAAAATTTACGAAAGAATCATTTTACGTAGACTTCAGATGTACTTGGACAACTCTAACTTCATCATCCCGCAGCAATTCGGATTTAGAAGGGGGCATTCAACAACTCACCAACTCATTGCAGTTCTGGACTACATCCAGATAAGAAGATCCCACAAGGAAGTGGTAGGTGCTGTCTTTCTAGATTTTGCGAAAGCATTTGATAGAGTTTGGCATAATGGCCTTATAAAGAAACTCACAAAACACCAGTTTCCAAGTGACATTATCAATTTTATGCAGAATTATCTACAGGGTAGGACATTTTCAGTCAAGCAAGGAAATTTTATAACTGAACCAAAGCCAATCCAGACTGGAGTACCTCAAGGCTCTATCCTCGGACCCTACCTTTTCAATATTTACATTAATGACATCCCACTGCACTCTAAATGTAAACTTAAGCTCTTCGCAGATGATACAGCAATTTTATTTAACTCTAAATCAGTCAACCTATTGGTTACTCAGCTTCAGAATTACCTAAATGACATAATCAAATGGTGCGATGAGTGGAAGCTAGACATTAACCCAACTAAGACTAAAGCAATAGTTTTTCCCCCAAGAGATAACAAAAAATTCAAGCCACAAACCAACCTGACAGTAAACTCAAGCACTATTAGTTGGGCCGACCATGCCAAGTATCTTGGTGTCACTTTGGATTCGAAATTAAAATTTAACCTACATGTCCAAAACACCATAAGAAAGGCAAAGATAGCCAAAATATCTCTATCAAGCCTGCTTAATTTTAAAAGTAATTTAACAACAAAGCATAAATTCACGTTGTACAAAACCTGTATTCTACCCATCATCACGTACGCACTACCAGTCTGGGGCAAATATATCACACCTACGGATAAAAAAAGAATAGATGCCTTCATGAGGATTTGCTTACGAACCACTATAGGAGCCCCATTCAATCTTTCAAACAAAATTCTCAAAGAAGATCTCAACCAGCCTAATATAGAAGAGATTTATCAAGACTCTGCGACAAGACTATTCTCGCAATTTCAAAAATCACCAAATCCAACTATACAAGAAATTGTTCAAAATCAAGGTGACCTCAGCCACCGAATCCGACGACCTGGACCCAATGGCTAGCTGACAGCCAAACACCCAACAACTGCCCTCCTGTAAGGTTCGGGGGACCACTCCAGCATTACAACTCGCCATGTGTAAATAATCTGGACAAGGTGACTCGCGAGCTGTGCTCGAATGTAACACCTGCAAATTGAGATGAAATAAATAAAAAAAAAAATAAAGTGTAAGAATTTTAGGGGGCAAAAAATAATATGCCACCGATTGTAATTAAATCGACGATCGGACCAACCGGCGAGAAACTATGCATAATCGAAGCCTCCTTAATAACGAAGATCCTAGACAAATGTGGAATCGAGTATAAACTTGAGGAAACGGTTCAATCAAAGAAGAGAATTCGCGGCTCCCAATCGGATGACTCAAGATCGCCAACTAGGAGCGAGCGTAATCTGAAGACGCCTAGAATGGACATCGACGAACAAAGTCCCGCCACTGGAGTTTCTCAACAAATGAACGCAGCTCACCCACCGCAAGACGATGAAGAAAATAGCGACAACGATGGCCCATGGACCACAGTCACTAACGTGAAAAAACCGAGAATTCCTCCTGTTATTGCAGAAAATGTAGCAGATTGGAAGCTTCTTTGCCAAGAGCTAGAAGACTTGTGCATGGAACCATTCCAAGTCACGATTTCTGGCAAAAAGCACATAATTAAATCGAAAAACATCGGCGACTTCAAAAAAATCAGGGAGTATGTACAGAAAAATAATGCAGGATATTCTTACAGACTACAGGAGGAAAAACCACTGAAAGTGGTATTGAAGGGGGTATCAACAGCCTTCAAAGAAGAAGACGTCGTAATTGAACTGATCTCAATGGGCTTCACTGAGGTCATTGTCAAAAGACTCTATAGACAATCGACCAAAATACCGATGAATATAGTCCTAGTAGAGCTACCGAAAAATGAACAAAATAAACGAATCTATGGAATAACCGAAATACTTTACCAAAAAATAGTCGTGGAATCATTCAGGACTACAAAACGAGTGACCCAATGCTTTAACTGCCAGGGTTTTGGGCATGGCCAGCTAAACTGCTTTTTGAAGCCCAAATGCGTCAAGTGTGCTGAAGAACACCATTCGAAGGATTGTCCAAGAAAGTCGAAACAGCTCCCACCAAAGTGCGCTAACTGCGGAGAGGCGCACACAGCCAATTACCGCGGATGCCCAAATTTTCCGAAGCCACAACAACAGCAGCTAAAGCCTCCCAGACAAAACTCCCCTAACACCATACCTCAAGCAAGCTCCACTAAAACAGAAGAAGCAATTGTTGAAAAACAAAAGGCAAGTTACGCTGAAACTGCAAAAAAGAAAACTACTCATTCTGACACCAGGGAACTGTGCGAAAAGTTATTAGAAATTATCAAAACTTTCTTACAATGAAAGGCAAATTACCTTTAAAAATCGTTTTCTGGAATTGCAACGAAATCAAACTCAAAAAAGAAGAATTCCTACAGTTGGTGACCTCAGCCACCGAATCCGACGACCTGGACCCAATGGCTAGCTGACAGCCAAACACCCAACAACTGCCCTCCTGTAAGGTTCGGGGGGCCACTCCAGCATTACAACTCGCCATGTGTAAATAATCTGGACAAGGTGACTCGTGAGCTGTGCTCGAATGTAACACCTGTAAATTGAGATGAAATAAATAAATAAATAAATAAAGTGTGGAGGGGAGATAGGGTAGCTAATTTTTTCAGGAAAAATATGCAGCCTATTGTAATCAAATCAACGATCGGCCCAGCTGGCGAAAAGGTCAGTATAATCGAAACCAACATACTTTTGAAAATTCTTATAAGATGTGGCATCGAGTACAAAGTAGAAGAAACTCTTTCAACAAAGAAACGAACTCGCGAATCTCCATCAGATTCAACATCACGTAGCCATAAGACACCGAGAATGGAAGTTGTCTCACAGCATAATGAAAACGAAGTCTCCATGAACGAGGTAACTGAAGTCCCTCAAGAAACGTCCGCAGCTACCTCTCCTCAGGTTAACGAAGAAGACATTGATGAAGATGGTCCTTGGACAAAAGTCACACATGCAAAAAAGCCAAGAATACCACCTGTAATAGCAGAAAATGTAACAGACTGGAAGTTGCTCTGCCAAGAGCTGAAAGACCTGTGCACAGATAAATTCCAATGTACGATCTCAGGAAATAAGCACATTATCAAGGCCAAAAATATTTCAGACTTCAAAAAAATCAGGGAATATGTTCAAAAAAATAATGGCGGCTACTCTTATAGACTCCAAGAAGAAAAACCGCTCAAAGTGGTATTAAAGGGCGTGACAACAGCCTACAAGACTGAAGACATAGCAATAGAACTTGCAACAATGGGCTTTATGAGACCTCTGTGAAGAGACTTCATAGACAATCAACTAAAAGGCCAATGAATTTAGTACTGGTAGAATTACCGAAAAATGAACAAAACAAGAAAATTTACGGAATAACTGAACTTCTCTATCAGAAAATTGCAGTAGAATCTTTCAGAACAACAAACCGTGTGACTCAATGCTTCAACTGCCAGGGTTTCGGGCACGGTCAACTTAACTGCTTCCTGAAACCAAAATGCGTCAAGTGTGCCGAGGAGCACCATTCGAAGGACTGCCCAAGAAAGTCAAGACAACTTCCCCCAAAGTGTGCAAACTGCGAAGAAGCGCACACAGCCAATTACCGCGGATGCCCTAAGTTTCCAAGAGTACATCAGCAACAGCCAAGATACCCTGGTCAGTACAAACCTAACAACCCACTTCCCATTTCAAAAAGATCTGAAACACTGCCGAAAATTGTAGAACAACAAAACCAAAGCAATGCTGAGGTTGTGACAAGAAAAACTTCTCGTTCTGAAACTAAGGACCTGTGTGAAAAATTGATGCAAGTAATCAAAACATACCTACAATGAATTGCAAATTACCTTTTATAATTATTGCTTGGAATTGTAACGGAATCAGATCAAAGAAAGAAGAATTATTGCACTTTTTAGAAGATAACTCAATTGACATTGCTCTGCTCAGTGAAACTCACCTTAAACCCTCAATTGATCTAAAGTTCAGGAACTATCAAACAATTAGAACTGATCGAATTACAGGAAAGGGTGGGGGAACAGCCATCATTATAAAATCCTTTTTTAATATAAAAATATGCTGATTCATACTTTAAACTTGGAAAATACTTCAATTTTGATAAAACCAGATGGAAAAACCCTCTTGCAAATCACAGCAATTTATAAGAAGCCTGATGCACCATTATTGGAAGAAGATTTGAACCAACTGATAAAACACAACCACTCAATAATCGTTGCAGGAGACTGGAATTCCAAACACCCTCTTTGGGGATCAAGGACTTCAAATAACAGTGGAATCGTGCTGCACAATTTCTCTGAAAGAGAAAGCCTCGACATTGTCGCACCTTCGTCACCCACGCATTACAGTCCACTCGGCAATCCCGATTTCCTAGACTTCGCTGTACTTAAAAACATTCCCTGGATCCCAAAGGCCAGAACCACCGACGATTTATCATCTGACCATCTCCCTGTAATCTTTGAATTGAATTGCCCAAAGGATGAATTCACAACCCAGCTCAGCCGAGTAACTAATTGGGTTCATTTTCAACAAGATCTAATCTCCACCACGCCCCCCAGACTCCCCTTGAAAACTGAAGTAGACATTGATTCAGCAGTTGGAATTTTAAACGAAAAAATTAATAATAGCTACTCGAAAAACACCATAGTCTCATCTTCCAAATTAATAAAGAACCCAAAAACCAAAGCCTTAATAAGGGAGAAAAATAAAGCTAGGAAAAGATGGCAATCAACCTGGGATCCAGCTCATAGAGCTACTTACCTCAATCTTCAAGGAAAGGTAAATCAAGCCCTTGAAGCAGAGAAATCTGAAAATTGGAATAGTTTTTTAAGCAAACTTGAATCGAGCCCAACAGACTTCTGGAAAAAAAACAAAACCCATTAGGAAAAAAACTGACAAAATCACTAGTTTAAACGCAAATGGAAAAACCTTGCTGACCGACAAAGAAATTGGAAATGATCTTTCAGAGCATTTTTCCAAACACTTTTCCAAGGCGGAGGATGAGGTTCCGTCGTACCTAACAGATAACACTTGCCATCATCTCCAAGGGAATATACTATCAATGACAACGCCAAATGAAGTCAAGGAAGTGATTAAAAACCTAGGTAATCACAAAGCTCCAGGCCACGACAATATTACGCCGCAAATGACTAAAACCCTCCCCATCAAATGGATAGTTTTCCTCGCTGGGATCTTCAATGCTGCATTACACCTGTGCTACTTCCCGAAGACATGGAAACATGCCATTATCATAACCATTCCAAAAAAATCACCTGTTAAATCACCTGAAGATCTCAGACCAATCAGCCTTCTCTCTACCATCGGTAAGGTATACGAGAGAATCGTTCTTCGCAGATTGCAGTCATACATGGATTCTATTAACTTTATCATTCCTCAACAATTTGGATTCAGAAAAGGACACTCCACAACCCACCAGCTAATCACAGTAGAAGACTACATCCAAATGGAGATTCTCCGCTAGGAGGCGGCACGAATAGGCTGCAAGCAACGTCGCTCTCGGTAAGTGAACTGTCTTACTAAAATATTTCCTCTATTTTTGCTAAAGTTCAAACTCAATATATCTGAAATGAAACCTTTATATCCAATATATCTTACCATCATAATTTTATGTCTATTAGACAAGAATTCTGAGTTAAATTTACATACTTTCAAGCCGGATACATACGGCGGCAAAAAGATTTGCTTATCACGCGTCAATATTTCACTTTCAAAATATTTCCGAAACTTTCTCCTTATATGTGTAGTTTTAATGCTCTTAATATTAGCTGGTATTGAACAAAATCCAGGCCCTAAGATGTCCAAACAAACGACGTTGGAAACAAGCTTAGATAGGGATAAAGAGATCAAAGATCTGATAAATGCACTCACCAAAAGGCTGGATAACTGGGGTGAGAGGCTGGAATCCCGTCTTTCGGCAATCGACGATAGAGTAGAAAATATAAATCAAAGACTGCAACAATTAGAGGAATCTTCTGCCGTTACAAAGGCAGCACTCTCTCAAAACTCCAAAAAAATAAAAGACTTAGAAGACCAGCTTGAATACTTGGATGCAAAGAGCAGAGAAAGGAACCTTATTTTTTACGGAATAGAACAAGATATTAACGAGGACTGCCGAGAACGGATACGGAGGGTTATCGAAGAAAATATGAGGACAACGGAGGAGATAAACATCACGCGATGCCACCGAGTATCCAGAAAACCTGGTGCACCGATCCTGGTTGAAGTCCCAGAACAAAACGATAGAACAACTCTATTCAAAGCTGCTTTCAATCTAAGAGGAACTAAGATTTCACTATCGAAGGACTATAGTGTGAAGATGAGAGAACAACGAGGCGTTCTGAATGTCAAAAGAAGAGAACTCGTCGAAAAAGGTACTCTAGCTAAGCTAAGGGACAATAAGTTAATAATTAATGGCATAGCATATAAGGTCTGTGATGGACAAATTGTAGATGCCAATGGACATTCATTGTAGCAGGCAGATAGGAAACAATCACTTGTAAATAGTCAACCCATTGATAAACAGATCTCTAATACAGTGTCCATACAGCCACTTTATGATAAAACACTCACGGCTAAAACTTCTAAAATTAAAAACTCAAAGGTTATGGAAAATATATCAGATAGAAATACAACTAAAATTAGGTATACACATACGAAAAACTGTGAATCGGCAATAAAAGACAAACAAGTAACTCAGGCCAAACATATAGATACTAAAATTAAAATATTACAATGGAATATAAATGGATTCAATAGAATAACATCAATATTTCCACTCGTTGAATACCTAAAAAAATACGAACTTTTTGCACTAAATGAAACATGGATCACTGGTGTTATTGAATTGTTAACTGATGAATATTACATAATTCAAAGCCCAGCAATGAAGACAGAACTAAAGGGAAGGGGCTCGGGGGGAATTCTGATTGGAATAAAAAAAAACTTCCAACATACGGTTAGAAAAATCGAAACAAACCCTTACTGGATATCTGTCTTGACACACAAATTTCTAGACAAAACCACCGAGAGTATATGTTTGCTGTTTGCTTATTTACCTCCTAATGCATTACAAGAGCAAAATTTAACAAATTTACTTAGGCATATTGATTATCACATGAGTGAAGGTAACGAAGTGCTAATAGCTGGTGACATCAATATTAGAATAGGCAATGCTGGAGGCTTCCATAACCCACTAAAACTAAATTCACCCCTTAACAAATATAGGAAATCTAAAGACCTAATATCTTCGAAACTATCTGAAAAACTAATTTCCTTCACTGATTCAAATTCTATAACAATAGCTAATGGAAGAACTAAGGGTGACACGCACGGCTCATTCACTTTTATTTCAGAAAGAGGTTCATCGGTTTTGGATTATTTCATGTACACACACGGTTTAACACAGATCATATCGGATATGTGGATCGAAGAACTTTCATATTCAGACCACTTACCAATTGTTTTACAAATTAATACTGGGTATGAAGCTATTAAATCCTCGTACAAAAATGAAATACTAACACGAAAATTCATTTGGACGAAAGAAAATGTGGAGATGCTAAAACATAATTTAAGTGATATTGAAGTTGGAAATGAAACCGATATTAACACAGAAACAGCAAATTTTACTAAACAGATCTACACGGCAATGGAATCGGCAAATATAATTAAATTTGCTAAACGACGACACCAACTTTCAAAACCTTGGTATGACAAAGATTGCTATATTATGAAAAAAACGACCAAAGTAAGTTTACAAAGATGTAGGAACTCAAATAACATACACGACCGCCAAAAATATATTGAGGCTAGGAGGGAATATTTTAAGCTCCTGCAAAGAAAAAGAGATGAATTCAATAAGGACAAGAATGAAAGGATAAAAAACGCCAAAGATCCCAAATCCTTCTGGAATGCCATTGCATCCTTCAGAAAAAAACCAATAATACAAGGTGAGATTGATATAAAAGAATGTTTTTATTTTATAAAAATTTACTGAACAAAGAAAAGAAAGAAGCTACTTTTACGGTAAACCAGATGATCGGTTGGAAAGATCCAGATTTAGACGCGGAAATAACCCTTGAAGAGATCCATGATGTAGTAAAAAAACTAGCGAACGGCAAAGCAGTGGGACTCGATGGTATACCAAATGAGTTGCTAAAGAATTTACCAATACCGACTTTAAATAAATTGAAAAACCTATTCAACAAAATAATGTCCACAGAAAAATACCCGCAACTCTGGACGAACTCAATAGTACACCCTATATATAAAAGCGGTGATAAGAATAACCCAACAAATTACAGAGGGATTGCCCTCTGCAGTAATATATCTAAATTATTTACTACAATACTAAGAAACAGATTAAACAACTGGATAGAAAAAAGAGTGATTATTTTAGAAAACCAAGCAGGTTTCCGTAAGAACCGATCATGCACTGACCACATAATACTACTGAATTCACTCATCCAATTATCTCTGAGAAGAAAACGAGGCAAGCTATATGTCTTCTTCGTCGATTTGACTAAAGCTTTCGACACAGTCCCACATGATTTACTTTGGCAAAAATTGCATAAAATGGGCATTAGCAATAAATTTGTAATGCTGATAAAAAACTTTTACCAAGAAGCTAAGATCACTATCCGATGGAAAGGACAATATTCAAATAATGTGAAAATTAATTCTGGAGTGTTGCAGGGAGAATCACTTTCCCCACTTTTATTTATACTATATATGGCCGACCTAATAGAACTTTATAATAACTCAGCACTTACAGGATTTCATCTCCCTGATTTTGGCGTTTTACACCTACTTATGTATGCGGATGACATAGCCATAATTGGAGAATCGAAAATTAATCTTCAAATTAAAATCAATTTACTAAAGTCTTACCTGGATAAGAACAAATTAGTTTTAAATGAAAATAAGTCCAAAATAATAGTATTCAGAAATGGAGGAAGACCTGCAAGACACGAAAACTGGTACTGGGGTGACACCCCACTGACTGTTGCGTCCAATATTACATATCTGGGATATCCATTCACTTCCACTATTAATAGTAAAAAGGTAGCCCTCTTTTATAAAGCCAAAGCAAATACGGCAATAAATGCAACTATTAGACTGATAAAAAAAGAAAAAATTAACTCATTAAAAGTTGCTCTGAATCTATTTGACTCAGTTATTAAATCAATACTGCTCTATGCGGCCCCTGTGTGGGCTTGGGACAATACGGATATTATAGACCAATTACAGAATACGTTTATCAAAAATTTTCTGAATCTACCAAGATATATACCAGGGTACATTGTAAGGCTGGAAACAGGCAGAATATCTTTGACTTTTACAACGATCAAATTAATTCTGAAATATTTCATTAGATTACAAAAAATGGAAGACAATAGACTACCTAAGCTATGCTGGAATAGATTGAAGGAAATTTCCTTAATGACAAAAAAACCTATAGGATTCTGTAAGAATATTATGGATATCATCAATCATTGTGGACTCACATGGCTAAACTATAGGTTAAATTATGATGACATACAGATCGAACTTCCGAATATACTAAAAATAAAAATTGAACAGCTATTGCAGCAAGATCTGGCAAAATTATCTCTTACGAAAACATACTCAAACTATAGGTTACTTTATGATTCATTTATTCCAGAAAATTACTTTTCATGCAATCTGTCTTCAGCTTTAGTGAGTTTTATTGCACAGATCAGATTAATGTCAACAATGATCAAAGAAAATCATATTTACGCAATTAAGAAAGAAGATTTGTACTGTGGGTTATGTGGAAGTCAGATAACTGATGAAATATACCATTTTATTGCTGAATGCGGGGATCTGGAAGGAGAGAGAAAAAAGATCTTGAAAAGTCTTCCTAGACCGCATTTGAACTCAATAAAGCTAATAAAAACTGTTTCAGATAAGAAATGTTGGGCAATTGAACTGTTCAACTTTCAAAAAGCGGTTGGGAATAAAATTGCACTCATGGAAGAGAGAAGAACAGGGGCACAATAAAAAGTCACCCTGTTTGACATACCTTGACTGTAAATACTATATTTTCACCTGTTCTCTTATGGTTAATATTGTCTGTAACTCCACGGAGAATCCGTACAGGGCAAGATGCCCTAATAAAGCTGTTTTGTTGTTGTTGTTGTTGACTACATCCAAATAAAAAAGTTCCACAAGGAGGCAGTAGGTGCTGTTTTTCTAGACTTTACCAAAGCCTTTGATAGAGTATGGCATGATGGCTTGATAGCAAAAATAACAAAAAATCAATTTCCAAGGGATTTTATCAAATTCTTGAAAAACTTTCTGCAGGACAGAACCTTTTCAATTAAGCAAGGGAATTATATAACCACGGCAAAACCAACCCAGATTGGAGTCCCTCAAGGCTCTATCCTTGGACCCTACCTATTCAACATCTACATCAACGATTTCCCTCCACATCCAAAATGTCAAATAAAACTTTTCGCAGATGACGCAGCAATTTTATCAAACTCCAAATCAATAGGAATAATAACTACACAACTCCAAAATTACATAAACAGTATAACCAAATGGTGTGATGATTGGAAATTAGACATCAACCCAAAAAAGTCTCAGGCAATAATTTTTCCTCCACTAGACAATAAAAAATTCAAGCCACAATCCATCCTGAAGGTAAACCAGAGCCCTATTAACTGGACTGACAGCGTTAAATATCTTGGAGTTACCTTAGACTCCAAGTTGAAATTCAACATGCATGTCAAAAATATCATAAAGAAAGCAAAAATCGCCAAAATAACATTATCAAGCCTGTTCAACTATAGAAGCAAATTGACTACAAAACAAAAGTTTACTCTATACAGAAGTTGTATCCTCCCGATAGTAACATACGCACTCCCAGTTTGGTGCAAATATATTACAGCCACAGACAAAAATAGGGTAAACGCATTCATGAGAATCTGCCTTCGGGCAAGTTTAGGAGCTCCATTCAACCTATCAAACAAGATACTGAAGGAGGACTTGAACCAACCCGATCTAGAAGATATGTACCAAACTTCCGTTAAGAAATTATACCTTCAAATGCAAAACTCAAATAATCCAACCATACAAGATATTCTACAAAATAAAGGAGATATCAATCCCCGATTCCGACGACCCGGCCCTGACACTTAGTCAAGAGCTCATCGCCCAACAGCTGCCCTCCTGCAAGGCCTAGGGGGACCACTTCTACTCCACCAACTCGCCATGTGTAAATAGCCAGGACAAGGTGACTCGCGAGCTGTGCTCGAATGCAACACCTGTAAATTGAGACGAAATAAATAATAAAAAAATAAAGTGTGTGTCTCATAGTGTTGGTGTGTTGGATTGATGGGAATACATCGGGAAGGCAGCAGCAGAGTGAAACCTTATTAAGGGAACAAAAATACAGTCCTCAAGAAATATAAGGAGCTATCATTGTTTGGTCCCTTGAAGATTCAGCGGAAGAAAGAAAAAAGTAAATATAAGTAAACAAATAAGGCTCTAATTGGAATATTGTTTAAAAAGGATTTATGCAAATTCAAAGTGAAAATTTAAAGTAGGCAAAATTTAAGAAAATAAAAAAAATGGAAATGATTAAAAAGAAGAGAACTCTGCTGCGAGCCTCAGTGACAAGAAGTGTGAAGGAGATTGAAACGGAACTGGAGAAGGAATGTCCATCGTCGGAAGCAATAAGGGCTAGTTATAGAATCTTAGAAAATAAGGGCAAAAGATTGGGTGAAGTTGATGCCCAAATGGAGGACATACTGTTGGCCGACGAGTCAGTTACATCCCAAGATTGGGACAGAGAACAACAAATGGTGGAATAGTACGAGAAAAGCCTAGTCGTGACTGAAATAAAGGTCAATTAATGCCTTAAGGCCAAAGAGATTGTACACAAAATTGCGGGCGAATGGGACTCTGCTAAAACGGGTCATGAGGGTTTGGCAGCGTGTAGTCTGCCAAAAATATCCCTCGCAATATATGACGGTACATGTCTTGGTTGGTTGGGATGAAAACCCGGGAATATCGGAGGTAGACAAGTTCCGATATCTGATGCAATCAATAAAACAGGGGACTCGAGCGGAGAGATTAGTGAGGAGTTATCCTCTGACCAAAGAAAACTACCCGAAAGTAATAAAAGCCTTGAAAGACCGCTTCGGCGACAGTATAATCCTCACCGAGGTTTATGTCCGACAACTGTTGAAATTGGTTGTTAATAATGTAAGAAGGAAAAGCTTATCCCTGGAAAGTATATACGACCAATTGGAGTCTCATTTGAAATCCTTGGAATCACTAGGTGTGAATATCCAGCAGAATGCCTACTTCTTGTATCCAATGGTGGAATCGAGCTTGCCCGAGGACCTGTTGAGAATCTGGCAAAGGAGTGCGCTGGCAATATATGATGTAGAAGATGGGGAACTACCGCCAACAGTTGACAAAAGATTAACTTCACTCCTGGAGTTTTTATGAGGAGGGAGGTCAAGGGCGAACTAAGGTTGGGCTACATCAGAGATGGATTAGGAGAATCGTCCCGCATGAGGACCAACGGACACTATGTTACCAAGATGCATGCAGCGGAAGTCAAGAGTAAGACCGAAAGAGTAGATCCCCACTGTGTCATCTGTCGAGAAGGCCATTGGATCCAGCGTTGTCCAAAATGGCGTGCAATGCCAGTAACCCAAAGAACCGGAGAGTTGAGGAGTCTTGGGGCGTGTTTTAAATGTTTGCGCCTGGGACATTATGCCAGGAATTGTAGAAGATCCAAACATTATCCACTATGGCGAGACCGTCATAGTAGTTTACAACAACAACCAAGAACTAAACCCCAGAACTCACTGGAAAAGAAAATGGAGAATACTAGATTGGAAGATAAGGTGGTCCAAGTGAATGAGCAAGAGGTTGCATACACAGGGATGCATGCACGCACGGCAATTCCGAGGGCCCTATTTGCTACAGCATTGGTTCACGTTATGAAAAACAGGGGAGAAAGAATGGTGGTTCGAGTATTGTTGGACCAGGGATCACACACACACAGTCGTCATTCATCAGTAGAGATGTACTCCAACACCTGAATACTGCAACTACAAGAATCAATGCACAGGTGTATGGAATTAAAGAATCAAAGGGAGAGGTGGTCAGGGGGTTGGCGTCGTGTAGATTGGAACCCCTGACACAACCGGGTTGGACCGTACCAGTTTAGGCGTTGGTGGGGAGCAAAATGACCGGGATGTTGCCTTGTCAGGACTTATGTCTATCCATACCAGCCAGCTGGCATTCCCTGCCCCTGGCAGATCCACAGTTTGAGCGTGGCCGGAAAATTGATAAGGTTCTGGGCGCTGATGTCTATGGACAATTATTGCTTCCTGACATCAAAAGGCAAAGACATGGCCATTTATGCGCTCAGAATACAAGATTGGGATGGGTGACTCCTGAAAATTGCCTCTTGTAGATCGGAGCAGCCCGCACCTGGTATACCACACTAGCGTGAAGTATGAGGATAGCTTGGAGGAAATCCCCATCAAACGGCGGAGTTCGGCAGAGGAAGAATTTTGTGAGCGGCTATATCAGTCCGAGGTCAAACAAACCAGAACTGGAAGATGTGTCGTCCCTCTACCGTTGGATTCAACAATAGCGGGATAAGATCCTAGTAAAACCGAGGAATTCACTAAGCGCCAGATGCTTTCTTTTGTTGCAAAACAATATGATCCTGGGAGGGATGGCCTGGTACGGGCTGCTACAGTGAATACGTCACTGGGAGTGCTCCGTAGACCCCCTAGTCAAGCTGGTGATGCTGCCGGTGGCGCCTTCGGAATTTGATCGAGACCATCAACCGGGGGAGAATGTTGAGAAAAAATGTATATATCTGTGAATATTTATTTCTTATTAATATATCTTTTTATTCTGTGGCTGGATAAATTGTTAATACAGCCTGTTTTGCATATAGTCTGTTTGTAAAATAAGTTATTTTGTTTTTAATTCTTTTGACCACGGGCCAAGGTGTATAAGAAGTTTTGTTGTTTTAAATAAAATGTGTGTCTCATAGTGTTGGTGTGTTGGATTGATGGGAATACACCGGGAAGGCAGCAGCAGAGTGAAGCCTTATTAAGGGAACAAAAATACAGTCCTCAAGAAATATAAGGAGCTATCACTATTAAATTGATTAAGGCATTTGTAGAAGTAGAGGATGGCGAATACATCATTGAGGAGAATCAGCGACTAGCGAGAAGCTTAATAAATGTCGCCAATAAGGAAACATATATCTGGATAACAAACCCTTACCCTCGACTATTAAAAATATTGAAAAACCAAACATTGTGCTTTGGAAGCCAGGCAGCCGAAATGAATCTTATGGAAGAAAGTAAACAAAAGGAGCATCAAGAACCTCAATTTCAGATAAACGAAAATTTATCATATAAGGAAAGGAGCAATTCAAACAAGTTTTGGATAAGTACGCGCATTTCTTTTCGTCGGGTTTAGGAATATCCAACTTAGCGAAACGTCGGATCGATACAGAAGGCGCGAAACCGATCAAACACAAGCCGTATAGGGTGAGCGCTAAGAAGCGAAAAATCATAAAAGAGCAAATTGATGAAATGCTCAGAGACGGCATAATTAGACCATCCTCGAGTCGATGGTCCTTCCCCGTAATATTGGCCAAGAAGCGAGATGGTAAGTACAGATTCTGCGTTTACTACAGAAAATTGAATGATGTAACAGTGAAGGATGTTTACCCAATTCCCAGAATTGATGAAGTATTGGACACACTTCTAGGATCCAAATACATTTCAGCAATTGACCTTAAATCAGGATATTGGCAAGAAGAAGTTGAGGAGAAAGATGAGGAAAATACAGCCTTCACTACAGCACATGGCCTATATGAGTTCAACATAATGCCCATCGGACTATGCAATGCCCCTGCTACATTTGAGAGGAACATGGAAAATATGCTTGGTAATCTTAGATGGCAAATTTGCCTATGTTATCTAGATGACGTAATCATTGAGAGCTCGTTTTTTTTCAATACATCTCAAAAGAATAGAATCTGTTTTAAGATGTTTTCGCTAGGCTAATTTCAAATTGAACAACAAGAAATGTCAATTTGCTTTCGAAGAACTGAAGATTCTTGGTCATATAACTAGTCAATATGATATTAAACCAGCGGAGCATAATATCAAGGCAATTAGAGATTTTCCTTGGCCCAAAAATATAAAAGAAGTTCAATCATTTTTAGGAATGTGCTCATATTATAGAAAATTTATCAAAGGTTTTCGAAAATTGCTGATCCATTAACCAGTCTTATAAAAGAGAATGTACCTTTTATCTGGACAGAAAATTAAGAAAAAGCATTTCAAACCCTTAAAGTAGCATTGATGAATCCCCCAATATTAGGGCACTTTGATCCGATTGCAACTACTTACATTCATATTGACGCATCTAACATCGGCCTGGGTGCAACATTAGTCCAAAGGTTCGGCGATAAAGAAAAGGAGATCTCATATTTAAGTCGAACACTGAGCAAACCTGAGAAAAATTATTCGACTACCGAAAAAGAATGTCTAGCTGTTGTGTGGTCAATGTCCAATTCACGACCCCACCTATATGGAAGGCACTTCAAGATCGTAACTGATCATCATGCACTATGCTGGCTTAAGAATCTGAAAGATCCGACCGGCCGATTAGCACGATGGGCACTGAAGATTCAGGAATATAATTTCGAAATTATGCACAAATCGGGTAAAAAACATGGACGCTGATGGTCTATCTAGAGGACCCTTACTAGAAAACGAATGGGACGAAGATTATGAAAGACTATTTCTGAATCAAATAATAGACGAAAAGGATGATTTTATTGAGAATATCAAAGAAAAACTTAGTGGTAACAAGCGTTCAATTACACAGAACTTTAAAGAATAAAATGGGTGTCTCTACAAGTAAAATTCAAATCCTGAAGGTAGGGCATGGTTTCTGGTAGTGCCAAAGAAGAGAAGGAAGGAAATCATGAGTGAATACCACAACGATATGCTGAATGGCCATTTGGGCGTGGCCAGAACCACTTACTGATTGAAGAATAAATATTATTGGCCTTCCATGCTGAAAGATGTTTCCGAATTTGTAAAGACGTGCCATCTTTGCCGAAGTCGGAAAGGTTCAAATCACTTGCCATCTGGATTTTTACAACCTATTCCCCCAGCTAACTGCCCTTTTGAAAGAATCGGAATTGACTTTGTTGGCCCCTTGCCATAAAAGAAAAGAAGGAGGAAGTGGATAATTGTGTTGACTGATTATTATACCAAGTATGCTGAAACAAAGGCAGTATCAGAAACTACCGTGAAATAAGTCTCTATATTTTTAATCAAACATATCATTTTACGTCACGGGGCCCCAAGATTTCTTATTAGCGATAGAGGTTCACAATTTATTAGCAATTTGATGAAGGAGGTAATGAAAATGTGCAAAGTTAAACATAGCTTCACAACGAGCTACCATCCCCAGACTAACGAACTAACGGAACGGCTAAATATAACTTTAATCAATATGATCCGCATGTATGTGAACACAGACCAGAAGAACTGGGATGAAATCCTCCATTTTATCACCCACGCGTATAATACCACGATTCAAGAAACCACAGGCTAGTCTCCATTTTTCCTGTTGTTTGGGAGGGAACCCATGTCCCTCTTAGACGACGAGAATATTCTAATGGACAGTAACATGGATGATTACGACGAATATATAGAAAACTACTTAGATAAAATTGCAAGGACGAGAGAGGTAGTCATTAAAAACACAGAGAAGACTCAGGAAAGAAAATGAAAAGAAACTATGACAAAAACACAATGAGAAATCTATGAACCTGGACATTTAGTGGCAGTTTGGACACCAGTCAGGAAAATCGGAAAATGTGAAAAACTATTGAGAAAATATTTTGGCCCATACCGAATATTAAAGAAGCTGTCTAACGTAATTTACTTAATTGATCCGAAAGATAATCCATGTCTCAAGAATCAAACCTTATTTTGAGAGAATTGATGAGGTAACTCACGAGGACGTGACGACCTCTGGAGAGGGGGATGTTTTGCATCATGGCTAATGAACCTATTTTATTTTAATTTGTAATATTATTTTTCATTTATTTTAAATTAGAATTATATTTTATATTTACTTATTTTATTGAACAGATTATATATATTATAAACACAATATATGTATTATAGAATCACCATTTGTATTTTGGTACAATGTGTGACTTCACTGCTCTCTTCGATGTAAGAAAGAAATAAATTATTTTGGAGGCTACTTAAAGTAGAGTTATCTTATTATTCCCTTATAAATATTAGTAGGATGGTTGAAACACGCTCTGGTAAGATGCACGACCCGGCACAGGAGAGAATCAAGGTTGAAGAATCTGCCAAGCCGCAACCTGGTGCAACAATATGGAGTTCGGTTTGTAAGTATTTATTGAAAAATTAGCTATATTTCTTAGAAAGTTTCTTTAGTAATCTGCAAGAATGTGAATATAGCCGAATAAAGTTTATGAGATCTACTGTTGAATTTTAGGTATAGTAACATTTGAGAAAGCTTAAATTTTATGTTCAGAAAAGATACCTTGGTTGTTAGCAACGTTCCCAAAAACTTTGATTTGTGTTGTGTTCTGCCCAAAAAAATAAAATAATATAATAAAAGAACATATCTTTTGTGAGTTAAAACACTCCATAACGATCTCCAATCGTCTGATGTGTTTTGTTCAAACATCATTGATTACCTTATCCACAACAAATACTACTCTATTCTCAGAAAAGAAACTATATCCAAACTAAATAAACTTTATTCACAACACAAACAAATATTATTAACGACAACGAAATTTATTATCAAAAATATATTTATCCATAACAATAAATCATAATGTGCACAACAAAAACTACATTATTCATAGCAATTAAAAATTATTCCGAACAACAATAAACCTTAATCATAAAAGTTGATATTTTTTCACAACTAAATTTCATGCCCATCAATGATTACTTAATATGAAACAATAAAATGAATACCTTACAATAGAACAATCCACAAAACAAAAACCTATTTTTAAATGGAAATATATCTAATACAATGAAATATATCCACAACAATGAATCATTGTCCACAAAAGTAAAATATTCACCCACAACAATAAAATGTCTCTATTTCACCTTAATGTACTTTATACACAAAATGATTCTTGATTCACAACAATGAATTTTAATTGAAAAAATTCTAATTTATTGTTGTGTTGCGCACAACAATGAATAACTTATAGAAAAAAAAGAAATTTTATAACAAAAAAATTTCATCCACAACAATAACACTTCTTCCACAACGATTGAAGTAATATATATGTCCAACAATAAAATTGATGAACAAAATGAAACTTTATCCACACAACAAATGGTACCTTATCCAAATCGATTAAACCTTTTCCAACAGAAATTAAATTTATCCACAACAATGGATTTAATGAGAAAATCAAACTATATCCACAATAGTGGTAACTTATATATATATCCACTATATATAATGAAACCTTTACCTCAACAATAAAACATTACCCAAAAAGCTATATGAAACTTTATTAATTAAACAATAAAAAAATGGAATGAATGATTTGGATATTGTAAATTGATGGGTTAGGATCATTATTTTAGGTTTAGGCGTTTCTTACTCTTGACCCTATGTTAGGAGTATTTTCATAAAATGTTTTGATTCCGTGTTTTCTTAGTTCTTTTGCTTTTTTAACACTATTGGGAGAATATGGTATGACTCATGTTGACCTGCATAATTGGATATTATTAATTGTGGATGGGCTGTAAAAATATCTCAATATGAAATATTTAGGGTATCCTGCTATGGTAAGGTATTGTATCATTTTTGTGTCTCTATTGTTTTGAATGTTCAATTAGAGCAATGTGTGTTAATCATTTTTGTTAATGTTTTGATAGCATGTATTTTATGATTTAAGGGGAAGTATGAAGCGTAGTGAATGTAATTACGTTGAAATATGGGCTTGTAATAAACTGTGGTGTTGTATTGTTGGTTTTGTTTAGTTATAAAATATCTAAGAAAAGTAAAAATGTGTTATTAATTTATTTTTCTAGGTTCAAATATATTTATTTTTAAAAGACTTTTAATTCTGTTGAAATATTGTCGATCATGTGTTTGTCTGTTTGGCATATGCAGAATATATCGTCTGTTTATATACTCCATATTTGGATTTCCGTTGTAAAATGGTTGATAATCTAGTGTTCTAAGTGTCTCATTACTATTTCTGCTAATGGTGTGGATAAAGGGCTTCCAATTGGGGAGCCTTTGGTTTGTCTATAGCTTTCATTATTAAAATAAAATATTTTAATTTGCTAATATAACGTTATTGATTTAATTTTGTGGATATATTACAGGTTATGTGTTATAGTCTAAAATATATATTTTTACATTCTATTATCAACCTGTGTGGTAGTTGTTAATAGAATGTTCAGAAAACTTTATTTCATCATCATAACATAGCAAGTCATTTATTCCATAGAGTTTATACATTGTGACTGTGTATATTGGAGAAACAGGCAGACAAGTAAAAGACAGAATAGAGTAACACAATAGATGCATAAAACACAGAAACAAAAAAAAAT
Source organism: Cordylochernes scorpioides (assembly GCA_030710605.1). Taxonomy (NCBI): domain Eukaryota; kingdom Metazoa; phylum Arthropoda; class Arachnida; order Pseudoscorpiones; family Chernetidae; genus Cordylochernes; species Cordylochernes scorpioides. Next base: position 82,563,108 of record CP092867.1, on the reverse strand, counting down.
CCTCATAATTCAACACATAGAAAACACAGGTCACATATTCAACTTAAAAAAAAATAATTAAAAAAAAACAATTAAAACAAAATATTAATTCTCTGAGCCATTACCATTAGATACAATAGCATCAATATACATAGAAATTTCAGAAGTTTATGATATATTTTCTTTTATACCAAATATATAGAATTGTATATTTTCCAAAATAACCATTGATGAATAATAGTTTGTTTTTAATTGCTGAATTTGTTTATAAAAGGAAAAACTCAATATTAATTATATTACCTCATAAACCAAACACTGAATAAAATTATAAATAGTTTATATACGCAATTCAAAAATATGTAAATAATAAATACAATATATAAATAATAGTTAAATATTAAGATTCATTTTGCCATATACTACTGTAGAAGGGTCTAAAAACCCGAAACCTTGAGAGAATATATAAATAAAGCAAGAAACCAATCATAAGAAGTCGTTTTTTATCTTTATATTTCTATATTTCAACAATAATTTTTTTCCACAACAACGAATCTATCAACAATGATGAAATTTGATTCAAATCGATTAATTCAATTATCGACAATAATAAGCTTTATTCATAAAAATGAAGCTTTATCCACAACAAAGAACTCTATTCTCAAAAGGAAATTCATATCCATAAACGAATATTTAAATAAAACAATGATTAATTCATTCTCGAAGTTTAAACCATATTCGCAACAATAAATTTCTTTACCACCACTTGTGAAGATTTTTACTAGGGTGATGAACCTAATGCATCATTCTGATGTGAATAACTAAAAAGGGATAGATGTCTCTCTAGGTACACAAAAATAATCCTCCCGTAACTTCTTTGTGCTGCATTCTAGCCTGAAAAAATCGACCAATGCCACTTTACCAGCTTGAACACCTTTTTGGTATATTCGACTTCATAGAATGTTATGAAATCGAACCCGCCCCTATACTGATGAGAGCCATAGCCCGAAACCATAGTATACAGGTTGGCTTTTGGCCTAAATTTTCCAGAACTGGTGTTGTGGATCATTCTTCATCACCCCTAGTAAATTATTTTACTAGGATGATGTACATAATGCATCGTTCTAATGCATAATTAAAGGGAGATATGCCTCTCAAGGTTGATGAATAAAACTTTATTCAATGATTATTACTAAGCAACAAATGAAAAAAATATCAATAATAAATTCATCAATTACAATGAATATTTACCCCAAAATATGAAACTTCATCTCCAAAAATAAAGTTTTATGCACAATAATGTTTACTAACAACGAAATTTCTTCCCTACAATTAAAGTTAATCAACAAAAATATAAGAACCTTATTCTCAGTAATAAAATTTATTCATACCATTGAATATTTATTCAAATGGATTGAACAATAATCCTCCGCAAAGAATTATATGGAACAATGATTACCATATTCACAACAAAGAAACTTGATATACAAGAATTTGCTTTTCATCAACAATGAACCTTTTGCCTAACAATGAAATTTTATTCTTAAAAATAAAATCCATCCATAACAATATTACTTTATCCATATTAATTAATCATTATCCACTAGAATGAATCATCATCCACAACTATGACTATATCCTCCACAATAAAATTCCTTGAAAATAATTATATATTATCCACAACAATTAAGCTTTATCATAAATAATTTTACACAATAAAACTGATGAAATTTATACACAACAATGACTATATTTCCCCAACAATCACAACTCTTTCTACAACATTTACTCTTTATCAACAGCAATGAAATTTTCTACAATATGAATGAACTTTTCCACAAAAAGTAAACTTAATCACAGAAATGAAACATTCTCCACAACAAGTGAAATTTGAGGTCATTTTATTTAACCAGATTGCAATACACATATTTCACATATTTAAAAGGGAAAAATAAAAGGGTTTAAATTAAAGCATAAATCGAATACTGATATTATGACAATAATTGTTGATATGTAAAAAAGGATTTCATATGATATTGTACATAGAATCAACCTTTAATTGTCTCGTTTAGCGTTACAAAGTCTGTCGAAGAGGGTTTGTACTCGAAAGCTTGCTCATTTTAAAATTGAAATAACGCATTGCTAGTATAAGTTGTATATATTTTTTAATTTCTCGAGCTATTAATTTTTATTTTAAATGATTATTATATCCCCATTAAAATAAATTTTATGCACAACAATGCCTAACTTATTCAAACAACGAATTTTATTGATAACAATTAAACTTATTCGAAAAGAATGTGAACCTTTATTCTCAACAATAAACTCATCCACAGCAATTAATCTTTATCCACAAGATGAAGACTTGTCCCCAAAAAAGGTTTATGCCGAAAATGATTACTTCATCCGAAGTGAAGATGCTTGATCCACAAAAATCAACCAAATCCACAAAAATTAAATTTCATTCTTAACAATGAAATATATCCAAAACAATGATTCTTTATTCAATACACAATAAACTTTATCCACAACAATGATACTTCAATGAAACAACAATGAAAGGTAATCCAAAAATTTAAACATTATTTTAAGTTTGTTGGCTTTCAATGACAACCTTATCCAAAACAATTTAACTTTAGCCACGCAAAAGGTAAAGTTCATCATAACAAAAATAAAATTTCATCGATATATATTTGAATTTATTCACCATGATAAAAAAATATTATATGTAAAACAATGACTACTTTTCCACAAAAAGAGATTTCATCTACAACAATGAATATTATCTCTTAAAAAATAAAGTTTTTCAAAATGAATACTTTATCCACAACAATGAAACATTATTAGCAATGAATATTTATTTTCATCAATAAAATTTCTGTAAAACAATGATCATCTTATGCCTAACAAATAAGTTTGATTTACAACTTTGATTATTTTCCTCAACAAATGAAACCCTTTTTTTTACAATAAATTTATTCACAACACAATATAACTTTATTCACAACAAAGAAACTATTCACAATAATGTAACTCTATTCACAACAATGAGACATTATCCTTAAAAAGGAAATTTAATGCGCTGCATAAACAACCTTATCCAAAATATATTCCTTATTCAAAATGATAATATTTTATCTCTTCAACAATGATTATTTTATGTTGAAACAATATAAATATTTTCCACAGCAATGAAACGTTATGCACAACGATGTAACTTTATCCACAACAATGCAATTTTATCCACAATAATGCACAGCATAGACAATATTTTTTGAAACAATGATATTTTAACCACAACAATGACTTTTTTAGGTACAACAATAAATTTATCTACAGAAATGAAACTTTAACTAATAAAACATTATCCACAAAAGTGAAACTATACATTCAACAACGAAGTTTATACATATCTATATCCCAGAATTTATATATTTTCATAATAATAAAACTTTGTCAACAACAATGTGAAATGTATTAATAAAATATCCTTTTACTTTACAACAATGTAATTCGATGAACAACAATCAGTAACTTTTCAAACTACATAATTATCCAGCGCAAAGAAATTTTATATTTGAAAAAATATTTTTTCCACAACCACGAAGATTGTCCGCGACAATAAATTTTAAGTGCAACAATGATTACCTTATTCATAACAAAGAAGCCTCAACACACACACAACAGCAATAACCTGCATCCATAATGATGAAACATTATCTCCATCAATTAAAATTTAGCCCCAAAACAATAAAAATAATTCCCAAAAATGCATTGCAATGCACATAATTGGCAACCTCAAACACAACAATGAAACTTTAGGCATAACAATGATTATTTTCACACAAAAAATAAACTATATATACAACAAAGAATACCTTTTCCATACCAATAAAACTTGATCTACAAAAAGGTAAACAATATCCAGAGCAGAGAATTTAGCCATAGCATTGAAACCTTTTTAGAAGCAATATAATTTTATTCCAAAAACTACTAATTTATTCTCAACAATCTACTTTATCCACAATAATGAAACATTATCCACAACAATGTAAAATTATCTAAAAAATTAGTACCTTTATCCTTCACATTTAAAACTTCCATAACAGAGATTATTTAAGCACAAAAATTACTATCTTATTTTCGAAAATGACACTTTATACCAAATATTTAAATTTTTTCCATAGCAATGTAAAATTATTTACATCAAATAATTTTTATCCTCAACAATGAAATACACTCTAAATCACAAAAAAGCCGACGTTCAAAGAAATAGTCATATTGAAACAATAATTAGTAAATGGGAATAACATGTATAAGGAGGAAAACAAAATTTTTGAACAATTGTTTTATTCCAGATTTTGGTAATCAAATAAATTTAAGAAGCCAATATGTCGTTGGACCCCACTGGCCTGGATGCTGGATGCCACCCGGCGTGTCATGGACTGATAAATATTCCGGATGGTGTGCTGTGAGATTTCTTGCCAAAATTTCTTCAAATATCAGGATAAATAGTCAACATTCCGGGATGGTTGCAATCCCCTTTCTTTCACCTCCCAGATATGCTCTATGGGTGAGAGATCAGGCGACCTTGCTGGCCACGGAAGAGTTCGGCAAGATTGAAGATCATCCATAGTAACACGTTCTGTGTGTGGCCGGAAAGTATCATGTTGAAAGGTAAGCCCGGGGTGATGTGATAGTAACGGCAACAAAACAGTTGGTAAAATGTATTTTACGTACCGTTGTGCTGTCAGGGTGCCATAAATGACTATCAATAGGCTCCTTCTATCAAATGAAATGGCATCCCAGACCATAACGCTCTGTTGTGGACCTTTATGGTGTTCAAAATTAAGGCCGGGATCCACACGCTTCCCAGGACGTCTCCAGACACGTTTGCGACGGTCTTCAGAATACAGTAAAAAACTGGACTCGTCACTAAAGACTATTCGTCCCCAGTCAGCGCAATTCCAAGTTGATCGCTTCCGACACCACTGTAGTCGGAATTGTCGGTGTACGGGTACCGTTTTCGTAACGGTCAGCGAGCTATTTCAGTGGTCTTTTGAAATTCATACTGGATACTTTTGTGCCGGTCATACCTTGAATGTCAGATAACGTGGAATCCTGTATTGCAAAGGTCGTTCTGAAAATCGCTCAGTCTTCCCGTTCTGTTGTGTTTCTTGGTCGACTATTGCCGTCCTGACGTTGCATTCTTCCAATGTTGATCCACTTTTGCCAACATAGTCTAAAAGCCGCATCAATTCGGAAAAGATGTCGCGCGATTAATCGATTTGACCAACCAGCCTCTTTCAACCCAATGGCACGACCTCTTTCAAACTCTGACATATGTTCGCAATAATAACGCTTATTTATTATACGCAAAATATTAAACGAAAAATTCGAAAATTAGCTTGTGTCGTGCCGAATTGGCGCGAATAATATTTGGGAATGCCCAAACACCAGAATATTTGTCTTTGAGGTACAGATTGCACCACGCTAATGAAGGCCAACAGCGTGAAACGTCTACGTGGTTTGATGATCAAGAAAAGGTATTTGGCCAATTATAGAATAATTAAAAGTCAACGATCAGTTTATATTTATTCCGACAGATGAAGCAACCATCGACAACTTTTAGTTTCACGATCTCAGGAGATAATATTTTCTTAAAATATAAAGCATTATAAAAATATTATATTAAAATGAATATTTTGTTAGCAAAATGGGTATTAGATGACAAATATGAAAAATATACTTTTTGTGTGTTATCAATAAATTCAAAAATTGTGTGTGTGTGTGAATGTATATTTAAGAATTCAAAAGAAGTTTTATATTCTAGCTTAACAAAAAATGGCTTTTACAACGTTCACGCAGAAGACTCGGCCATTTTGCATATAAGGGTGCATACATTATATGTACCTTTCAATATGTTGCTTCATAATAAACACCCCCAAATCACTGAGACATTTTCAATAAAATAATTTATTACTTAGCGCGATTTTAATTTTTATATATTTAACTGAAGAAATTTTCCTTTTCTCTTGAATAACGCATATAAATGAATTTTGTGGTAAGAGAAATAGCTCAAAATCTGAAAATATAAATGGTAATTAAAACCAACAACCTCATCTTTTATAATATTTATAACATTTTATAAGATTTCATGTTGTATAATAAACACTTCTGTAAATAATTATACACATGATTGACATGTGTTTTCATATCACCATATGTGATGTACTTTGTACAAACTGAGGATGAATAAATAAAACTCTGTAATAGATTAAGAGTTGGACTAAAGCAAGAGATTGAGATAGAAGTCCAAAAAACGTCTAAAATTGAAATCTAGAAGTCCGAACGAGGCCTAGAAAAGGTCAGGGCGTTGCCAGAGTGTACAATATCGCTTCCTATCCACACCCTTATAGCATCCGATTAAATCCAATACGTCCTCTCGGGAAAGATATATAAAGCTGTCAATTCGCAGAAATAAATAGTCACTTCACAATCAGCGGAGGCCCTCGCCGGTTGTGCCCATGGTCCACCTCATCGACCATGTAAAACAGTAAGAACTCTTCTATCTCCATCTTTCGCTCCTAGCTCGACGTTTATCTGTTCACGGAACTTTACTACTGTGTCTCTTCGTTTTTTGTGCGGACATTCCCAAGCTTTCCACTCTGCCTCGACCACGACTGCCTGTACTCTGTGAAAACTGTTAAAGGTCTTACAAGGAGCAGATAGGTACTGAAAAACTCTCTAAATCCTGACTGTTTCTCTCGGTTAACACAGCAAAGCGAGAGTCGACAGGATCGCACACCATAGATTAAGTCGTCTGGATTCAGTTGACTGGATGACCAAAACGAAGGATGACACAACGAAGGAGGTAAGAAGCCTGTCCAGATAGAAGCGAGAAAGAGCAAAGATGGAGGAACAAACCGGCCATTCCAGCGAAACGACCAAACAATCTCTCTCCCAACAAGAGAATATTTTTGAGGAGCAAACGTCGCCCAAGGGACCACCGCAGACCCGCTAACACAGATCGCCAACGTCAGAAGCAAACTGACCACCCCAACGACACAGTGTAAAATATCGCAAGAAATGGAAACCGAGGATCTGAGTGGCGCAAACCCTGTGACGAGTTCCCCACCTTCAGCCTGACATCGAGACAATGCTCAAGGCGAAAAACCGCGATAAACTCTACAGAATCTACAAGTTTCTACAAGCCCTACATGGAGCGTCTTACACGTCAGCAGGACAACAATCCTGACCAAGACTCCTGACTGAACAATCATCAAAACTGTAAGTTTTAAAAACCTACATAACTTTCTCCTCAAACTCACAACTTGATTCTCCATAACATTTGTGGTTATTTTCACTGTAATCATTTTAAATCAATTTTTACCATTTTTATATTATTTTAATTCAAGTTTTTAAATCTTTCACACTTTCATATATCAATTTTCACTTTATCTTTTAATCAAAATATAAAATTTTAATTCATTACTTTCAATTTTACTTTTTAAAAAATCGCACATCACACATTTATAGCAACTCACTAATTTTACATCCCTTTCCTAAATTTACTTAAAATGGCATTATATAAATCTACAACTTAAAAAAAATCATTATTATTTTTAATTACTCTCATTTATCATAATTCTAAACTTATTTTTGTTTTTCTTAATATCTTATTTTTATACCAAAATACCAATATCATAATCAAATACTTAAAATTTTTAAAAATCATTGTCATATTCTCTCTCTCTCTCTCACCATTTTATGTTAACGCCCCATTCAACTTATTTGTCACTATCACGCCATTGCCCTTTTAAAAGGATCATTTTAGCTACCATAATCAACGATTTTAAAAAAATCAAATTTAAAATATAAATTAACATGGGTAAAACGCATTTCTTAATTGCAGAAATCGACGGAGACAATACCTTCAAAATCACAACTAGAAAAATAACTGTCCTCCCACAAAACAAGTTAAAAATAAAGATCCCGTCTATTTCTCCGCCAGAAGCTAAATTAGATCACAGCCTGCCAAACTTATCACCATGGTTTTACTCCAACATAGTTACACTCCATCGTCTTTTCATTTTATATGCATAATTAATAATCATCCATACATCTCTATCAACAAACTCAACAACACTCTCACACATAACTTTCTTCATTAAACAAAAATTATTAACGCGCGACTCACAACTATACAATTTCGAGCGACACAAGCTCCATATCGTCGCCACTAAAATTGTTCACATTAAACTTGCCACCTCCACTAACAATCTGAATATTCTCGATTGTTTGTTTCAACCACCACCCATGACTCTAGTAAACTATTTCATGATGAAACAGGTTATATTCTGCACCAAAACAACGACTTCACGTGACACCATTCAATTCACTCCGCTCGTGTCACACAGCGCAACACAACAATTTTTTTCACTTTTCAGGCCAAAGACGCCTTCATGCCTGTGACTAGGGCCTCCAATCCCGGTACATATTTTCAATCCCGGGATTCGGGATTGAAAAACATTTTCGTCTTTCTACGCCAAGAGGTATATCGTTTCGTTCGTTATATTTTTAATTTTTTCTTTTATATAGTGCCAATGACGTGGCACTTACTTCGATGAAAACAACCTGAAAGCCATATATTTTGCGCCTGCTTATGAACTAAATCATTGCTTTTGGGTTACAGTTTGAAATTATCTGTCAAATACTGTACACACATTTGGAAAATAATTACTGTTCTTGGACTTCTTAGACCACATTTCTTAATGCAGTGTTGGGCAGTAATCCATTCAAAGTAATACATTACCTTGAAATTACGATTACTTTGCAATGCATTGCAAAAAAAACTGGAGATTGTGGATAAATTGCTTCAGGGAATGAGGGATGTGCTACCTCTAGGCTAACGTTAAATGGATAAGTGTCCTCATTGTTATCCTCGGAAAGGTCAGATTCTGCTTCATTTACTGTTGCGGAAACGAATTCAGGAACAACCCTCTCTTTTTTCTTAGCATAAAGTACATCCATCATTTGTTGACCCACCGACGCATTCCAAAATCCTTTTGCACGCTATACACTGTGCAATTTGGCCAGATCCGTCTCATAGGTAATAGCACTAGATTCCTTCTGATTTAAAAGGAATAAACTTCGCCATCACAATAAAGAAGTGATAAGCTTACCAAAAATGTCCGACGCGTTTTCTATTGAGAAATAACAAGGTCCGATAATATTGTTTTAGAGACTTTTTTTATGTTCGTATAAGTTAAAAACTACTTTAGGCTGATGCTTGATAGTGACGAAACATTTAATGAAATGACCTTAAATAAATTTAATTTAAATTAAATGAGAAAAAAAAAACTAGCGAGGGTTTCACAAAATGAACAGCAGAGCAGTACGTTCATAATGACCCATGCATACAGAGTACAGGATGGAGAGTATAAACATAGATTTAAAAAATATATATAAAACAATTTGGAGCCCAGATAAGAGGTTAGTGCCGGTCCAAGTTACACGCAGGTCCGCCACAAAAATAAAGGGATGCCGCTACTATCTAAGAAGCCACTATTTGCATGTCAACAAAAACTGGGGCCCCCTCCATGTATACTGCTACATACTCTCATTCTAGAGGCTGCCATTTTGGAAAGATCTTGCAGAATAACCCTTCGTTATTAGTGCATGAAAATAATTTCAAATCTCTCAGAAAAAAAAAAGACCCGAAATGCAGCTGTATAAACAAAACGTCAAAGTGTGCTATCTCATCATCTGTTTGATTACCAAAATGCTAGATAAGAAAAATATATTTTTGCGCTGTTTTTCATGCACAAACCAGTAATCCCGGGATTTTTCGAGCAGAATACCGGGATTTCGGGATCATTATTTGGCTCCGGGATCCCGGGAAACGGGATCCCGGGATTGGAGGCCCTACCTGTTACACATCTCACCCCAAAGCGTGTCCACGTCGAACGTAGTACTTTCACCATACATCTAAACCTGACATCACTGAATAACATGTTTGCTAAATCTAAACTAAGTTCGAAACAACAACCAACGAACATCGAGAAAACTAAATCTTTCAAATAGACCAGAAATATGCCAACCTCAACAAAAAAAGCGAGAGAAAGTCAGTTTCAAGTAAATGACAAATCTAACAAACATCCCACGGAGGAAGAGTGACCCCTTTAATATAATCCCCCGACGATATTTCAGTCAGTCCCCCGTTTCCTGTTGGACAACGCCCTTCGTCACTCCCCGCTCAAGGCAGATGTTAATGACCGCCATCTTAAATTTTGTAACACGTATTTTACACAAACCATTTAGGTTTTCTCTCAAGCTCCTTAACCATACCACACTTTACATATCAAACATTTTACGTGTTAATTGAGATCACAATACACGACATTTTAGTAACCAATCCAACCAATAAATTGCGCTTCAAATTTTCGATTTATACAACCTACACAGCGCACAAAAATATTTTTTTGAACAATACAATTAATTCCACAATCATATTTCACTATGCTTCTATATATATATAAAAAATTCATAGTCTACACGAATTTTATTGTCCAACCACGTGGCAGGCGAGCATTCTACCACTGAGCCACCGATGCGTATACAAAATGGCCATATTTGGGTATTCATTCCATTCCGGATTACTCCGCGTAAAAAAAAGTTCTTCAAATGAAAAAAAGAAATAGCCAAAAATACTAAGCAAATTGTATCCAAAAATTTTCCTCAGGTTTATAAAAAGCGACATGCAAAATTTGGTACCAATTGGTTCAGTAGTTTTTGAGTTTATCGCGAAACAGACAGACAGAAATTGACTTTTATATATATATAGAGATTAGTGTTTAGGTATTTGATTTAATTCATATAGTTGATATAATAGTATATATTTATATTATATTTTTTATAAATTAGTTTTAAAAATTGTAAAAAAAAAATGCATCGGCCGGGAATCGAACCCGGGCCGCCTGCGTGGCAGGCGAGCATTCTACCACTAAGCCACCGATGCTTTAAAAAAAATGGCCATATTTAGGTATTCATTCCATTCCGGATTAGTCCACGTAAAAAAATAGTTCTTCAAATTAAAAAAAGAAATAGCCAAAAATAATAAGCAAAATGATGCCAAAAATTTTCCTCAGGTTTATAAAAAGCGACATGCAAAATTTGGAACCAATTGGTTCAGTAGTTTTTGAGTTTATCGCGAAACAGACAGACAGACAGGAATTGACTTTTATATATATAGAGATAGAGATAGAGATTTACTCTTCATATATATTGTTGGCTTTTTAACTTACATTAATTCTTCATTGTTGGCTTTTTATATTACATTCACTCTTCATTGTTGGCTTTTTATCTTACATTCACTCTGTTGGCTTTTTATATTACATTTACTCTTCATTGTTGGCTTTTTATCTTACATTCACTCTTCAATGTTGGCTTTTTATATTATATTTACTCTTCATTGTTGGCTTTTTATCTTACATTCATTCTTCATTGTTGGCTTTTTATATTACATTTACTCTTCATTGTTGGCTTTTTATCTTACATTCACTCTTCATTGTTGGCTTTTTATCTTACATTCATTCTTCATTTTTGGCTTTTTATATTACATTCACTCTTCATTGTTGGCTTTTTATCTTACATTCATTCTTCATTGTTGGCTTTTTATATTATATTTACTCTTCATTGTTGGCTTTTTATCTTACATTCATTCTTCATTGTTGGCTTTTTATATTATATTTACTCTTCATTGTTGGCTTTTTATCTTACATTCATTCTTCATTGTTGGCTTTTTATATTACATTTTCTCTTCATTGTTGGCTTTTTATCTTACATTCACTCTTCATTGTTGGCTTTTTATCTTACATTCATTCTTCATTGTTGGCTTTTTATATTACATTCACTCTTCATTGTTGGCTTTTTTATCTTACATTCATTCTTCATTTTTGGCTTTTTATATTATATTTACTCTTCATTGTTGGCTTTTTATCTTACATTCATTCTTCATTGTTGGCTTTTAATATTATATTTACTTTTCATTGTTGGCTTTTTATCTTACATTCATTCTTCATTGTTGGCTTTTTATATTACATTTACTATATATTGTTGGCTTTTTATCTTACATTCACTCTTCATTGTTGGCTTTTTATCTTACATTCATTCTTCATTGTTGGCTTTTTATCTTACATTCACTCTTCATTGTTGGCTTTTTATCTTACATTCATTCTTCATTGTTGGCTTTTTATATTACATTCACTCTTCATTGTTGGCTTTTTATATCATATAGAAAATCATCTTAGTTCTTAGTGATAAGAAAACTTGTTATCATCGTCACAATGGGGGCGCTGCTTGCGAGTTAAATTTACAAATCTGCAAATAACTCTAAGGATATTCAAGATATTCATGAAATTATTTTTCAAAAACCTTTCCGGTGATATACCTGATAATATCCCTAAATTTCACGGCGATTGGATGTATGGTTTTTGAATCTATAGAGTACAAACAAACAGACATTCAATTTTATATATATAGATTTACATGAAATCTCTGAATAGAATTTTTATTTTTTATTTTCAATTATATAATCAATTTTTAATCCAATAATATTTTCGAAAAAAAAACTGATTAATACTACTTTTATTTTTATAATATTACTAGCGGACGTACCCGGCTTCGCCCGGGTTTTACCCGAGTAAAAGTTTGTCTAACGAATCTCTCGATAAAGTGAACATTTTTTCCCGGTCCCTTGAAAAATACTCGATAAGTTGGATAAAATCAATATTAATTGGTTCCCTCGGTAATTGGAAGTTAAAGGAATAGTATCTTGCCTTGGAATTGTATCATTATTCTTGTATGGATGTACCCGGCTTCGCCCGGGTTTTACCCCCGAGTAAAGGTTTGTTTAACGAATCTCTCGATAAAGTGAACATTTTTTCCCGGTCCCTTGAAAATACTCGATAAGTTGAATAAAATCAATATTAATTGGTTCCCTCGGTAATTGGAAGTTAAAGGAATAGTATCTTGCCTTTGAATTGTATCATTATTCTTGTCTCAAATAAATTGCCGTGTCATCCTGAATTTTGTCTTTCCTATTTTTCTACATTACAAAATCATCGTATCATCATGATAATATTTAGAGCAGATTGTTGAATTATAACAGATAAATTATAATATTTATCTTGATTATTTCTAGGCGAAAAGTTATTTCAAAAATTTATTTGCTAGAAACCTTCCCAGTACTATACTAAATAACTTCCCAAAGTTTCATGGCGATCCAATGAGTGGTTTGGTCAGGCATAAAGGACAAACAAACAAACAAACAGACACACACACATACATTAATTTTTATATATATAGATTTAGTATTGAAAGACATTTTTTGGTTTTCAAAAATAATTTTAATTAATTATTATTACTTTTATAAACTACTCTGATCAAAAAGTTTAGACACTTTGCTCATAAAATCCTGAAAACTCAATATATTTTTGACCGGTTTGTGGCAAACCCAAGCGTCGCCTTTGGCTTGTAGACATGCCAATTTAAAAAAACACAGGCCACAACAGCGCGAGCAGCGGCTGTTCGAAGTGAAGCCATTTTGCCCGTGCTTCGATTTCGTTAGTCACCGAAATGGAGAGATCAACGAATTTGCATCAAGTTCTGTGTGAAAAAGGGATTCAAGGGTGCCTAATTTTTTTTTTATGTTGCAAACAGCGTACGGGGATGCCGTCATGAGCCGAAGACGAGTTTTCGATTGGTACAAGCGCTTCAAGGAGGGTCGGGAAGTGACCGCCGACAACGAGCGTTCCGCGAGACCGTCCACATCAACCAAGCCTAAAAAGTGGACAAGGTGTTGGAACTGGTGCGTGAATACCGACAAATAACTGTCAGGGAGGTCGCCGAAGAAGCATGGATATCATTTGGGTCGACTCAAACGATAATGAAGTACATTTTGGGAGTGAGAAGACTCAACGCCGATCTCGTTCCCAAAGATTTGACTTTTGATCAAAAGATCGCCCGGAAAGAAACGGCCAGTCTCAATTTCGAAGCGACAACCGACGACCCCGAATTGCTGAAGAGGGTAATTACTGGAGACGAAACATGGATTTACGGCTTTGATTCGGAAACTACCCAACAGACTTCGGAGTGGCGCTTCAAATATGAGCCGAGACCAAAGAAAGCGAGGAAGGATCCCAGCAAAGTCAAGGTAATGTTGACGGTGTTCTTCGACTACCAAAGCATCGTTCATCGTTTTTTTTTTTTTGCTTATCCCTAGTACACGTGGTACAGGCCATGATAATCATGGTGGGTAGTTAGCGACTGCTTTTTACTGTAAGCGCACCACATGTCTACACATGTGAAAAGCAGTTCGACTTTGCACTTACAAATGCCAGAGCCCCGTTTGGTTACTTGCACTCGCTGGTGGGTTTGGACTTTTGCAAGAATCGGGGGCAATTGGAGCATTTTTTTTAACAGAAAAAAGTGTCCAATGCGGGCATCGAACCCGGGTCCCAGTGGTCGAAAACCAAACGGTTTAACCAGCCTTCCACCGACCCGTGAATCATCGTGAATTTCAACAACAAGGCTCTACAATAACTGCTGATTCCTACCTGGGAGTTTTGAGGCGATTGGGGGAAGCTATCAGGAAGAAAAGGCAGGAGCTGTGGAGGAACAAGTCGTGGATCCTCCACCACGATAACGCGCCGGCGCACACAGCCCTCAACATCTCGATGTTCCTATAGGACCACTCAACCTCTGTGTTCCCCCAACCCCCCTATAGTCCCGATTATCCCACCTGTCACTTCTTCCTTTTTGGAAAGCTCAAAAAAAAGTTAAAGGGTCGTAAATTTCAGAGCATAGAAGAGATCAAAGTGGAATCGAAGAAGGCCATGAAGGCGATCTCGAAAATTACTACCAGATGTGTTTTTTTACGACTGGAAAAAAAGGTGGCTGAAGAGCATCGCGGCTAACGGAGACTACTCTAAAGGGAACAATTTGAATTTGCTAGTAAAATAAAGTTTTTTAAC
>CP092867.1:82524408-82547997 GCA_030710605.1 Cordylochernes scorpioides | reverse complement strand
TAATGAGCGAAGTGTCGAAACTTTTTGATCAGAGTTTAATTCCTCTCCTAGTGCTGGCGTCAGCGGGGGGAGGTGTACACCTGGTTGAACTGATGTATTCCTCACCTAAAGCTGGCGAGTGCGGGGTGATAAGTACTTCTGTTTGAACTGATGTATTCCTCTCTTACTGCTGGTGTCAGCGGGGTGTTTTGTTCTCCTGGTTGAACTGATGTATTCCTCTCCTAGTGCTGGCGTCAGCAGGGTGATGTGAACTCCTGGTTGAACTGATGTATTCCTCCCCTAGTGCTTACATCAGCGGGGTGATGTGTACTCCTTGTTGAACTGACGTTTTATTCTCCTAGTGCTGACGTCAGCGGGGTGATGTGTACTCCTGGTTGAACTCATGTTTTACTTATATATTATTTACTTATATATATTATATATCTAATTCAAAATTACTTATTTTTTGTATTGTTTAGATTTTTTTTAATAAAGTGAACCGTTGCTGAGGTAACTATCGATACACCTCCATGTTAATTTGCAGAGCCTGTGTAATAGGTTTTCTCTTCCCGCTGATTAAAAATTTGGACTTAATGATAATTGGCACAGAGTCAGCGAAAGGGGATGCAAGGGCTTGTTTATGCATATATCGTCCCTGGCTGAGTCTTTGATTGAGCCAAATTTCTATTCTGAGGTTTTACTCTCATAGTGCTGGCGTCAGCGGGGTGATGTGTACTCCTGGTCGAACTGATGTATTTCTCTCCTAGTGCTGGCGTCAGCGAGGTGATGTGTTCTCCTGGTTGAACTGATATATTCATCTCTTAGTGCTGGCGTCAGCAGGGTGATGTGTACTCCTGGTTAAACTGATGTATTTCTCTCCTAGTGCTGACGTCAGAGGGGTGATGTGTACTCCTGGTTGAACTGATGTTTTACTCTCCTAGTGCTGGCGTCAGCGGTGTGATGTGTACTCTTGGTCGAACTGATGTATTTCTCTCCTAGTGCTGGCGTCAGCAGGGTTATGTGTATTCCTGGTTGAACTGATATATTCCTCTCCTAGTGCTGGCGTCAGCGGGGTGATGTGTAATCCTGGTTGAACTGATGTATTCCTCGCCTAGTGCTAGCGTCAGCGTAGTGATATATACTTCTGGTTGAATCGATGTATTCCTCTCTTAGAGCTGGTATCAGCGGGGTGATGTGTACTTCTGATTCAAACGATGTATTCCTCTCCTAATGTTGACGTGAGCGGGGTGATGTGTACTCCTGGTTGAAATGATGTATTCATCTCCTAGTGCTGGCGTCAGCGGGGTGATGTGTACACCTGGTTGAAATGATTCATTCCTCTCCTAGTGATGGTTTCAGCGGGGTGATGTGTACTCCTGGTTGAAATAATGTATTCCTCTCCTAGTGTTGACGTCACCGGGGTGATGTGTACTTTGGTTAAACTGATGTATTCCTCTCCTAGTGGTAGTGTCAGCGTGGTGATGTGTACTCCTTGATGAACTGATGTATTCCTCACCTAGTGCTGACGTCAGCGGGGTGATGTGTACTCCTGATTGAACTGATGTATTAATCCCCTAGTGTTGACGAGAGCGGGGTGATGTGTACTTTTGGTTGAACCGATGGATTCCATTCCTAGTGCTGGCGTCAGCGGGGTGATGTGAACTCCTGTTTGAATCGATGGATTCCTCTCCTAGTGCTGGCGTCAGCGGTGGGTGATGTGTACACCTGGTTGAAATGATTCATTCCTCTCCTAGTGATGGTTTCAGCGGGGTGATGTGTACTCCTGGTTAAAATAATGTATTCCTCTCCTAGTGTTGACGTCACCGGGGTGATGTGTACTTTGGTTAAACTGATGTATTCCTCTCCTAGTGGTAGTGTCAGCGTGGTGATGGGTACTCCTTGATGAACTGATGTATTCCTCTCCTAGTGGTGACGTCAGCGGGGTGATAGGTACTCCTGGTTGAACTGATGTATTCATCTCCTAGTGTTGACGAGAGCGGGGTGATGGGTATTTCTAGTTGAACCGATGTATTCTCTCCTAGTGCTGCGTCAGCGGGGTGATGTGTACTCCTTATTCAACCGATGTATTCCTATCCTATTCTTGTGTCAGCAGGGTGATGTGTACGCCTGGTTGAACCGATGAATTCCTCTCCTAGTGCTGGTGTCAGCGGGGTGATGTGTACTTCTGGTTGAAATGATGTATTCCTCTCCAAGTGATGGCGTCATTGTAGTGATGTGTACTTCTGGTTGAACCGAAGTATTCCACTCCTGTGCCGGCGTCAGCGGAGTAATGGGTATTTCTAGTTGAACCGATGTATTCCTATCCTAGTGCTGGCGTCAGCGGGGTGATGTGTCCTCCTGGTTGAATTGATGTATTCCTCTCCTAGTGCTGGGGCCAACGGGGTGATGTGTAATCCTGGTTGAACTGATGTATTCCTCTCCTAGTGATGGCGTCAGCGGGGTGTTGTGTACTCCTGGTTGAACTGATGTATTCATCTCCTAGTGTTGACGAGAGCGTGGGTGATGTGTACTTTTGGTTGAACCGATGGATTCCTTTCCTAGTGCTGGCGTCAGCGAGGTGATGTGTACTCCTGTTTGAACCGATGGATTCCTCTCCTAGTGCTGGCGTCAGCCGGGTGATGTGTACACCAGTTGAAATGATTTATTCCTCTCCTAGTAATTATGTCAGCGGGGTGATGTGAACTCCTGTTTGATCAGATGTATTCCTCGCCTATTCTGGTATCAGCGGGGTGATGTTTACTCCTGGTTGAACTCATGTATTCCGATCCTTGTTTTAACGTCAGCGGGCTGATGTGTACTCCTGGTTGAATTGATGTATTCCACTCTTAGTGTTGACGCCAACGGGGTGATGTGTACGTTTGGTTGAAATGATGTATTCCTCTTCTAGTGCTGGCGTCAGCGGGGTGAGGTGTACTCATGGTTGAATTGATGTCCTTCTCTCATAGTGCTGACTTCAGCGGGTTGATGTGTACTCCTGGTTGAAATGATGTATTCCTCTCCTAGTGCTAACGTCAGCAGGGTGATGTGTACTCCTTATTGAACTGATGTTTTCCTCTCCTAGTGTTGACGAGAGCGGAGTGATGTGTACTTTTGGTTGAACTGATCTATTCCTCTCCTAGTGCTGGTGTCAGCGGGGTGATGTTTACCACTTGATGAACTGATGTATTCCTCTCCTTGTGCTAATGTCAGTGGGGTGATGTGTACTCCTTGTTGAACTGATGTATTCCTCTCCTTGTGCTAATGTCAGTGGGGTGATGTGTACTCCTGGTTTAACTGTTGTATTCCTCTTCTAGTGCTGCGTCAGCGGAGTAAAGTGTATTTCTGGTTTAACCGATGTATTTCTCTCCTGTGCTGGTGTCAGTGGGGTGATGTGTACGCCTAGTTGAAACGATGAATTCCTCTCCTAGTGCTGGTGTCAGCGGGGTGACGTGTACTCCTGGATAAACCGATGTATTCCTCTCCTAGTGCTGGCCTCAGCGGGGTGATGTGTACTTTTGGTTGAACTGGTCTATTCCTTACCTAGTGCTGGTGTCAGCGGGGTGATGTGTACTCCTGTTTGAACCGATGGATTCCTCTCCTAGTGCTGGCGTCAGCGGGGTGATTTGTACACCTGGTTGAAATGATTTATTCCTCTCCTAGTAATTGTGTCAGCGGGGTTATGTGAACTCCTGTTTGATCCGATGTATTCCTCTCCTATTCTGGTATCAGCGGGGTGATGTGTACTCCTTGTTGAACTCATGTATTCCGATCCTTGTTTTAACGTCAGCGGGCTGATGTGTACTCCTGGTTGAATTGATGTATTCCACTCTTAGTGTTGACGTCAACGGAGTGATGGGTACGTTTGGTTGAACTGATGTATTCCTCGCGTGGAAGGAGTTTTTCCCGCCCTCTACAATCACTCTAGAGGGGAGTGAGTTGAGAGGCGTCTCTGCGTGTTGTCCTCCGTCGGGGTGCCACTGACTGATGTCCAGTGAAGCTGTAAGCTGGCCGTCTGTCCTTGGTTGTCTGAGGCGAGGCGCACGTGTCTTGAAACTCTTGGGTCTTCGCTCTGTGTGTGCGTCATTTGGAGCGTCCTTGCCGTGCGCACCATGAAAAACCAAGGGGTGCACACAGTAGTACCACCCCCCCGCGTTCACGACGTTCCTGCGTAAACCTCAGTTCCTCAGAGGTCCTTGATTCGACGGCAGATTCAGGGAGTACTGGTTAAGGGTTCGAGGGCTAAAGGGGGGGAGTCCTATTGGAGCGTAGGACGGGTTTAACTAAGTCCGAACGAGAGGGCTCGGTCAGCAACCTTGCCAATGAACTCTCGGAGACGCCTGTGGGTGAGTGGTCAACCCCATTGTAGCCGGACAATACTGGCGGGCGCGAGGGGCCTACCAAAGGCCGCTCGGTGCAGGGAGAATGTATCATTCCTTCTAGCTGTGTGACGTGGTTTTTCAGCGAAAAACAGGGGATGCAAGGGCTTTTGTTGCCTATATCATTCCTGGCTTTTGCCGAATTTCTATTCTGATGTATTCCTCTTCTAGTGCTGGTGTCATCGGGGTGATATTACTCCTGGTTGAACTGATGTATTCCTCTTCTTGTGCTGGCGTCAGCGGGGTGAGGTGTACTCCTGGTTGAACTGATGTATTCCTCTCCTAGTGCTAACGTCAGCAGGGTGATGTGTACTCCTTATTGAACTGATCTTTGACGAGAGCGGAGTGATGTGTACTTTTGGTTGAACTGAACTATTCCTCTCCTAGTGCTGGTGTCAGCGGGGTGATGTTTACCCCTTGATGAACTGATGTATTCCTCTCCTTGTGCTAATGTCAGTGGGGTGATGTGTACTCCTTGTTGAACTGATGTATTCCTCTCCTTGTGCTAATGTCAGTGGGGTGATGTGTACTCCTGGTTTAACTGTTGTATACCTCTTCTAGTGCTGCCGTCAGCGGAGTAATGTGTATTTCTGGTTGAACCGATGTATTTCTCTCCTGTGCTGGTGTCAGTGGGGTGATGTGTACGCCTAGTTGAAACGATGAATTCCTCTCCTAGTGCTGGTGTCAGCGGGGTGACGTGTACTCCTGGATAAACCGATGGATTTCTCTCCTAGTGCTGGTGTTAGAGTGGTGATGTGTACTTCTGGTTGAACCGATGTATTCATCTTCAAGTGTTGACGAGAGCGGGGTGATGGGTATTTCTAGTTGAACCGATGTATTCCTCTCCTAATGCTGGCGTCAGCGGGGTGATGTGTACTCCTGATTCAACCGTTGTATTCCTCTCTTAGTGCTGGCCTCAGCGGGGTGATGTGTACTTCTGGTTGAACTGTTCTATTCCTTACCTAGTGCTGGTGTCAGTGGGGTGATGTGTACACCTGGTTGAAATGATTTATTCCTCTCCTAGTGATGGTTTCAACGGGGTGATGTGTACTCCTGTTTGATCCGATGTATTCCTCTCCTATTCTGGTGTCAGCGGGATGATGTGTACTCCTGGTTGAACTGATGTATTCCTCTCCTTGTTTTGACGTCAGCGGGGTAATGTGTACTCCTGGTTGAAATGATGTATTCCTCTCTTAGTGTTGACGTCACCGGGGTGATGTGTACGTTTGGTTGAACTGATGTACTCCTCTTCTAGTGCTGGTGTCAGAGGGGTGAGGTGAATTCCTGGTTGAATTGATGTATTCCTCTCCTAGTGCTGACGTCAGGGGGTGATGTGTACTCCTGGTTGAACTGATGTATTCCTCTCCTAGTGTTGACGAAAGCAGGGTGATGTGTACCTTTGGTTGAACTGATCTATTCCTCTCCTAGTGCTAATGTCAGCGGGGTGATGTGTACTCCTGGATGAACCGATGGATTCCTCTCCTAGTGCTGGTGTCAGCGGGGTGACGTGTACTCCTGGATAAACCGATGGATTCCTCTCCTAGTGCTGGTGTTAGAGTGGTGATGTGTACTTCTGGTTGAACCGATGTATACGTCTCCTAGTGCTCGTGTCAGCGTGGTGTTGTGTACTCCTGATTCAACCGATGTATTTCTCTCCTAATGTTGACGTCGGCGGGGTGATGTGTACGCCTGGTTTAACTGATGTATTCCTCTTCTAGTGTTTACGAAAGCAGGGTGATGTGTACTTTTGGTTGAACTGACCTATTCCTCTCTTAGTGCTGGTGTCAGAGGGTTGATGTGTACTCCTTTATGAACTGATGTATTCCTCTCCTAGTGCTGACGTCAGCGGGGTGATGTGTACTCCTCGTTGACTGATGTATTCCTCTCCTAGTGTTGACGGGAGCGGGGTAATGTGTACTTTTGGTTGAACTGATCTATTCCTCTCCTAGTGCTGGTGTCAGCGGGGTGATGTTTACTCCTTGATGAACTGATGTATTCCTCTCCTAGTGCTGACGTCAGCGGGGTGATGTGTCCTCCTTGTTGAACTGATCTATTCCTCTCCTTGTGCTAATGTCAGCGGGGTGATATGTACACCTGGTTTAACCGTTGTATTCCTTTTCTAGTGCTGCCGTCAGCGGAGTAATGTGTATTTTTGGTTGAACCGATGTATTTCTCTCCTGTGCTGGTGTCAGCGGGGTGATGTGTACGCCTAGTTGAACAAATGAATTCCTCTCCTAGCGCTGGTGTTAGCGGGGGTGATGTGTACCCCTGGATGAACCGATGGATTCCTCTTCTAGTGCTGGTGTTAGAGTGGTGATGTTTACTTCTGGTTGAACCGATGTATTCCTCTCCTAGTACCAGCATCAGCGGGGTAATGGGTATTTCTAGTTGAACCTATGTATTCCTCTCCTAGTGCTGGCGTCAGCGTGGTGATGTTTCCTCCTGGTTGAATTGATGTATTCCTCTCCTAGTGCTGGCGCCAACGGGGTGATGTGTAATCCTGGCTGAACGGATGTATTCCTCTCCTAGTGCTGGCGTCAGTGTAGTGATATATACTTCTGGTTGAATCGATGAATTCCTCTCTTAGTGCTGGCGTCAGCGAAGTGTTGTGTACTCCTGATTCAACCGATGTATTCCTTTCCTAATGTTGACCTCAGCGGGGTGATGTGTACTCCTGGTTGAAATAATGTATTCCTCTCCTAGTGTTGACGACACCGGGGTGATGTGTACTTTTGATTGAACTGATGTATTCCTCTCCTAGTGGTGACGTCAGCGGGGTGATGTGTACTCCTGGTTGAACTGATGTATTCATCTCCTTGTGTTGACTAGGGCGGGGTGATGGGTATTTCTAGTTGAACCGAGAATTCCTTCCTAGTGCTGGTGTCAGCGGGGTGATGTGTACTCCTGGATGAACCGATGGATTCCTCTCCTAGTGCTGGTGTTAGAGGGGTGCTGTGTACTTCTGGTTGAACCGATGTATTCCTCTCCTAGTGCTGGCGTCAGCGGGGTGAAGTGTCCTCCTGGTTGAATTGAGGAATTTCACTCCTAGTGCTCGCGCCAACGGGGTGATGTGTAATCCTGGCTGAACTGATGTATTCCTCTCTTAGTGCTGTCGTCAGCGGGGTGATGTGTACTCCTGGTTGAACTGATGTATTCATCTCCTAGTGTTGACGTCAGTGGGGTGATGTGTACTCCTTTATGAACTGATGTATTCCTCTCCTAGTGCTGACGTCAGCGGGATGATGTGTACTCCTTGTTGACTGATGTATTCCTCTCCTAGTGTTGACGAGAGCGGGGTGATGTGTACTTTTGGTTGAACTTATCTATTCCTCTCCTAGTGCTTGCGTCAGCGGGGAGATGTGTACTCCTGGTTATTCTGATGTATTCCTCTCCTTGTGCTGCTGTCAGCGGGGTGATGTGTACTCCTGGTTGAACAGATGTATTCCTCTCCTAGTGCTGGTGTCAGCGGGGTGATGTGTACTTCTATTAGAACCGATCTATTCCTCTCCTAGTGCTGGCGTCAACGGGGTGATATTTATTCCTGGTTGAACCGATGTATTCCTCTCCTAGTGCTGGCGTCAGCGGGGTGATGTGTACACCTGGTTGAAACAATGGATCCCTCTACAAGTGCTGGTGTCAGCGGGGTTATGTGTACTTCTTGATGAAATGATGTATTCCTTTCCTAGTGCTGAGGTCAGAGGGGTGATGTGTACTCCTGGTTGAACTGATGTATTCATCTCCTAGTGTTGTCGAGAGCGAGGTGATGTGTACTTTTGGTTGAACCGATGGATTCCTTTCCTAGTGCTGGCGTCAGCGGGATGATGTGTACTCCTGTTTGACCCAATGTATTCCTCTCCTAGTGCTGTCGTCAGTGGTGTGATGTGTACACCTGGTTGAAATGATTTATTCCTCTCCTAGTGTTGACGTCACCGGGATGAGGTGTACTACAGGTTAAACCGATAGATTACTCTCCTAGTGCTGAGGACATCGGGGTGAGGTGTACTACAGGTTAAACCGATGGATTACTCTCCTAGTGCTGGCGTCAACGGAGTGATGTGTACTCCTGTTTGAACTGATGGATACATGTCCTAATGCTGGCGTCAGCGAGGTGATGTGTACACCTGGTTGAACCGATGAATTCCTCTCCTAGTGCTGGTGTCAGCGTACTGATGTCTACTTCTGGTTGAACTGATGTATTTCTCTCCTAGTACTGGCGTAAGCGAGGGGTGATGTGTTTTCCTGGTTGAAATTATGTATTCCTCTTCTTGTGCCGGCCTCAGCGGGGTGATGTGTATTTCTGGTTCAACTGAAGTATTCCTCTCCTAGTGTAAAAGTCAGCGGAGTGATGTTTACTTTTGTTTGAAATGATGTATTCCTCTCCTAGTGCTGGCGTCAGCGGGGGTGATGTGTACTCC
Organism: Cordylochernes scorpioides; assembly: GCA_030710605.1. NCBI lineage: Eukaryota > Metazoa > Arthropoda > Arachnida > Pseudoscorpiones > Chernetidae > Cordylochernes > Cordylochernes scorpioides. The sequence continues at coordinate 82,539,227 of CP092867.1, read as the reverse complement.
TGGTTGAACTGATTTATTCCTCTCCTAGTGATGGTTTCAGCGGGGTGATGTGTACTCCTGTTTGATCCGATGTATTCCTCTCCTATTCTGGTGTCAGCGGGGTGATGTATACTCCTGGTTGAACTGATGTATTTCGATCCTTGTTTTTACGTCAGCGGGGTGATGTGCACTCCTGGTTGAAATGATGTATTCCTCTCTTAGTGGTGACGTCACCGGGGTGATGTGTACGTTTGGTTGGACTGATGTATTTCACTTCTAGTGCCGGTGTCAGCGGGGTGATTTTACTCTTGGTTGAATTGATGTATTCCTATTCTAGTGCTGGCGTCAGCAGGGTGAGGTGTACTCCTGGTTGAATTGATGTATACCTCTCCTGGTGCTGACGTCAGCGAGGTGATGTGTACTCCTGGTTGAACTCATGTATTCCTCTCCTAGTGTTAACGAAAGCAGGATGATGTGTACTTTTGGTTGAACTGATCTATTCCTCTCCTAGTGCTGACGTCGGCGGAGTGATGTGTACTCCTTGTTGAACTTATGTATTCCTCTCCTAGTGCTTACGTTAGCGGGGGTGATGTGTACTCCTTGTTGAACTGAATGTATTCCTCTCCTAGTGCCGGCGTCAGCGGGGTGATGGGTATTTCTAGTTGAGCCGATGTATTCCTCTCCTAGTGCTAGCGTCAGCGGGGTGATGTGTCCTCCTGGTTGAATTAATGTATTTCACTCCTAGTGCTGGCGCCAACGGGGTGATGTACTCCTGGTTGAACTGATGTATTCCTATCCTAGCGTTGACGAAAGCAGGTTGATGTGTACTTTTGGTTGAACTGACCTATTCCTCTCCTAGTGCTGGTGTCAGCGGGTTGATGTGTACTCCTTTATGAACTGATGTATTCCTCTCCTAGTGCTGACGTCAGCGGGGTGATGTGTACTCCTTGTTGACTGATGTATTCCTCTCCTAGTGTTGACGAGAGCGGGGTAATGGGTATTCCTGGTTGTACTGATCTATTCCTCTCCTAGTGCTGTCGTCAGGGGGGTGATGTGTACTCCTGGTTTAACCGTTGTATTACTTTTCTAGTGCTGCCGTCAGCGGAGTAATGTATATTTCTGGTTGAAACGATGTATTTCTCTCCTGTGCTGGTGTCAGCGGGGTGATGTGTACGCCTAGTTGAACCAATGAATTCCTCTCCTAGTGCTGGTGTTAGCGGGGGTGATGTGTACTCCTGGATGAACCGATGGATTCCTCTCCTATTCTGGTGTCAGCGGGGTGATGTATACTCCTGGTTGAACTGATGTATTTCGATCCTTGTTTTTACGTCAGCGGGGTGATGTGCACTCCTGGTTGAAATGATGTATTCCTCTCTTAGTGGTGACGTCAACGGGGTGATGTGTACGTTTGGTTGGACTGATGTATTTCACTTCTAGTGCCGGTGTCAGCGGGGTGATTTTACTCTTGGTTGAATTGATGTATTCCTATTCTAGTGCTGGCGTCAGCAGGGTGAGGTGTACTCCTGGTTGAATTGATGTATACCTCTCCTGGTGCTGACGTCAGCGAGGTGATGTGTACTCCTGGTTGAACTCATGTATTCCTCTCCTAGTGTTAACGAAAGCAGGATGATGTGTACTTTTGGTTGAACTGATCTATTCCTCACCTAGTGCTGACGTCAGCGGGGTGATGTGTACTCCTGATTGAACTGATGTATTAATCCCCTAGTGTTGACGAGAGCGGGGTGATGTGTACTTTTGGTTGAACCGATGGATTCCATTCCTAGTGCTGGCGTCAGCGGGGTGATGTGAACTCCTGTTTGAATCGATGGATTCCTCTCCTAGTGCTGGCGTCAGCGGTGGGTGATGTGTACACCTGGTTGAAATGATTCATTCCTCTCCTAGTGATGGTTTCAGCGGGGTGATGTGTACTCCTGGTTAAAATAATGTATTCCTCTCCTAGTGTTGACGTCACCGGGGTGATGTGTACTTTGGTTAAACTGATGTATTCCTCTCCTAGTGGTAGTGTCAGCGTGGTGATGGGTACTCCTTGATGAACTGATGTATTCCTCTCCTAGTGGTGACGTCAGCGGGGTGATAGGTACTCCTGGTTGAACTGATGTATTCATCTCCTAGTGTTGACGAGAGCGGGGTGATGGGTATTTCTAGTTGAACCGATGTATTCTCTCCTAGTGCTGCGTCAGCGGGGTGATGTGTACTCCTTATTCAACCGATGTATTCCTATCCTATTCTTGTGTCAGCAGGGTGATGTGTACGCCTGGTTGAACCGATGAATTCCTCTCCTAGTGCTGGTGTCAGCGGGGTGATGTGTACTTCTGGTTGAAATGATGTATTCCTCTCCAAGTGATGGCGTCATTGTAGTGATGTGTACTTCTGGTTGAACCGAAGTATTCCACTCCTAGTGCCGGCGTCAGCGGAGTAATGGGTATTTCTAGTTGAACCGATGTATTCCTATCCTAGTGCTGGCGTCAGCGGGGTGATGTGTCCTCCTGGTTGAATTGATGTATTCCTCTCCTAGTGCTGGGGCCAACGGGGTGATGTGTAATCCTGGTTGAACTGATGTATTCCTCTCCTAGTGATGGCGTCAGCGGGGTGTTGTGTACTCCTGGTTGAACTGATGTATTCATCTCCTAGTGTTGACGAGAGCGTGGGTGATGTGTACTTTTGGTTGAACCGATGGATTCCTTTCCTAGTGCTGGCGTCAGCGAGGTGATGTGTACTCCTGTTTGAACCGATGGATTCCTCTCCTAGTGCTGGCGTCAGCCGGGTGATGTGTACACCAGTTGAAATGATTTATTCCTCTCCTAGTAATTATGTCAGCGGGGTGATGTGAACTCCTGTTTGATCAGATGTATTCCTCGCCTATTCTGGTATCAGCGGGGTGATGTTTACTCCTGGTTGAACTCATGTATTCCGATCCTTGTTTTAACGTCAGCGGGCTGATGTGTACTCCTGGTTGAATTGATGTATTCCACTCTTAGTGTTGACGCCAACGGGGTGATGTGTACGTTTGGTTGAAATGATGTATTCCTCTTCTAGTGCTGGCGTCAGCGGGGTGAGGTGTACTCATGGTTGAATTGATGTCCTTCTCTCATAGTGCTGACTTCAGCGGGTTGATGTGTACTCCTGGTTGAAATGATGTATTCCTCTCCTAGTGCTAACGTCAGCAGGGTGATGTGTACTCCTTATTGAACTGATGTTTTCCTCTCCTAGTGTTGACGAGAGCGGAGTGATGTGTACTTTTGGTTGAACTGATCTATTCCTCTCCTAGTGCTGGTGTCAGCGGGGTGATGTTTACCACTTGATGAACTGATGTATTCCTCTCCTTGTGCTAATGTCAGTGGGGTGATGTGTACTCCTTGTTGAACTGATGTATTCCTCTCCTTGTGCTAATGTCAGTGGGGTGATGTGTACTCCTGGTTTAACTGTTGTATTCCTCTTCTAGTGCTGCCGTCAGCGGAGTAAATTGTATTTCTGGTTTAACCGATGTATTTCTCTCCTGTGCTGGTGTCAGTGGGGTGATGTGTACGCCTAGTTGAAACGATGAATTCCTCTCCTAGTGCTGGTGTCAGCGGGGTGACGTGTACTCCTGGATAAACCGATGTATTCCTCTCCTAGTGCTGGCCTCAGCGGGGTGATGTGTACTTTTGGTTGAACTGGTCTATTCCTTACCTAGTGCTGGTGTCAGCGGGGTGATGTGTACTCCTGTTTGAACCGATGGATTCCTCTCCTAGTGCTGGCGTCAGCGGGGTGATTTGTACACCTGGTTGAAATGATTTATTCCTCTCCTAGTAATTGTGTCAGCGGGGTGATGTGAACTCCTGTTTGATCCGATGTATTCCTCTCCTATTCTGGTATCAGCGGGGTGATGTGTACTCCTTGTTGAACTCATGTATTCCGATCCTTGTTTTAACGTCAGCGGGCTGATGTGTACTCCTGGTTGAATTGATGTATTCCACTCTTAGTGTTGACGTCAACGGAGTGATGGGTACGTTTGGTTGAACTGATGTATTCCTCGCGTGGAAGGAGTTTTTCCCGCCCTCTACAATCACTCTAGAGGGGAGTGAGTTGAGAGGCGTCTCTGCGTGTTGTCCTCCGTCGGGGTGCCACTGACTGATGTCCAGTGAAGCTGTAAGCTGGCCGTCTGTCCTTGGTTGTCTGAGGCGAGGCGCACGTGTCTTGAAACTCTTGGGTCTTCGCTCTGTGTGTGCGTCATTTGGAGCGTCCTTGCCGTGCGCACCATGAAAAACCAAGGGGTGCACACAGTAGTACCACCCCCCCGCGTTCACGACGTTCCCTGCGTAAACCTCAGTTCCTCAGAGGTCCTTGATTCGACGGCAGATTCAGGGAGTACTGGTTAAGGGTTCGAGGGCTAAAGGGGGGGAGTCCTATTGGAGCGTAGGACGGGTTTAACTAAGTCCGAACGAGAGGGCTCGGTCAGCAACCTTGCCAATGAACTCTCGGAGACGCCTGTGGGTGAGTGGTCAACCCCATTGTAGCCGGACAATACTGGCGGGCGCGAGGGGCCTACCAAAGGCCGCTCGGTGCAGGGAGAATGTATCATTCCTTCTAGCTGTGTGACGTGGTTTTTCAGCGAAAAACAGGGGATGCAAGGGCTTTTGTTGCCTATATCATTCCTGGCTTTTGCCGAATTTCTATTCTGATGTATTCCTCTTCTAGTGCTGGTGTCATCGGGGTGATATTACTCCTGGTTGAACTGATGTATTCCTCTTCTTGTGCTGGCGTCAGCGGGGTGAGGTGTACTCCTGGTTGAACTGATGTATTCCTCTCCTAGTGCTAACGTCAGCAGGGTGATGTGTACTCCTTATTGAACTGATCTTTGACGAGAGCGGAGTGATGTGTACTTTTGGTTGAACTGAACTATTCCTCTCCTAGTGCTGGTGTCAGCGGGGTGATGTTTACCCCTTGATGAACTGATGTATTCCTCTCCTTGTGCTAATGTCAGTGGGGTGATGTGTACTCCTTGTTGAACTGATGTATTCCTCTCCTTGTGCTAATGTCAGTGGGGTGATGTGTACTCCTGGTTTAACTGTTGTATACCTCTTCTAGTGCTGCCGTCAGCGGAGTAATGTGTATTTCTGGTTGAACCGATGTATTTCTCTCCTGTGCTGGTGTCAGTGGGGTGATGTGTACGCCTAGTTGAAACGATGAATTCCTCTCCTAGTGCTGGTGTCAGCGGGGTGACGTGTACTCCTGGATAAACCGATGGATTTCTCTCCTAGTGCTGGTGTTAGAGTGGTGATGTGTACTTCTGGTTGAACCGATGTATTCATCTTCAAGTGTTGACGAGAGCGGGGTGATGGGTATTTCTAGTTGAACCGATGTATTCCTCTCCTAATGCTGGCGTCAGCGGGGTGATGTGTACTCCTGATTCAACCGTTGTATTCCTCTCTTAGTGCTGGCCTCAGCGGGGTGATGTGTACTTCTGGTTGAACTGTTCTATTCCTTACCTAGTGCTGGTGTCAGTGGGGTGATGTGTACACCTGGTTGAAATGATTTATTCCTCTCCTAGTGATGGTTTCAACGGGGTGATGTGTACTCCTGTTTGATCCGATGTATTCCTCTCCTATTCTGGTGTCAGCGGGATGATGTGTACTCCTGGTTGAACTGATGTATTCCTCTCCTTGTTTTGACGTCAGCGGGGTAATGTGTACTCCTGGTTGAAATGATGTATTCCTCTCTTAGTGTTGACGTCACCGGGGTGATGTGTACGTTTGGTTGAACTGATGTACTCCTCTTCTAGTGCTGGTGTCAGAGGGGTGAGGTGAATTCCTGGTTGAATTGATGTATTCCTCTCCTAGTGCTGACGTCAGGGGGTGATGTGTACTCCTGGTTGAACTGATGTATTCCTCTCCTAGTGTTGACGAAAGCAGGGTGATGTGTACCTTTGGTTGAACTGATCTATTCCTCTCCTAGTGCTAATGTCAGCGGGGTGATGTGTACTCCTGGATGAACCGATGGATTCCTCTCCTAGTGCTGGTGTCAGCGGGGTGACGTGTACTCCTGGATAAACCGATGGATTCCTCTCCTAGTGCTGGTGTTAGAGTGGTGATGTGTACTTCTGGTGAACCGATGTATACGTCTCCTAGTGCTCGTGTCAGCGTGGTGTTGTGTACTCCTGATTCAACCGATGTATTTCTCTCCTAATGTTGACGTCGGCGGGGTGATGTGTACGCCTGGTTTAACTGATGTATTCCTCTTCTAGTGTTTACGAAAGCAGGGTGATGTGTACTTTTGGTTGAACTGACCTATTCCTCTCTTAGTGCTGGTGTCAGAGGGTTGATGTGTACTCCTTTATGAACTGATGTATTCCTCTCCTAGTGCTAACGTCAGCAGGGTGATGTGTACTCCTTATTGAACTGATCTTTGACGAGAGCGGAGTGATGTGTACTTTTGGTTGAACTGAACTATTCCTCTCCTAGTGCTGGTGTCAGCGGGGTGATGTTTACCCCTTGATGAACTGATGTATTCCTCTCCTTGTGCTAATGTCAGTGGGGTGATGTGTACTCCTTGTTGAACTGATGTATTCCTCTCCTTGTGCTAATGTCAGTGGGGTGATGTGTACTCCTGGTTTAACTGTTGTATACCTCTTCTAGTGCTGCCGTCAGCGGAGTAATGTGTATTTCTGGTTGAACCGATGTATTTCTCTCCTGTGCTGGTGTCAGTGGGGTGATGTGTACGCCTAGTTGAAACGATGAATTCCTCTCCTAGTGCTGGTGTCAGCGGGGTGACGTGTACTCCTGGATAAACCGATGGATTTCTCTCCTAGTGCTGGTGTTAGAGTGGTGATGTGTACTTCTGGTTGAACCGATGTATTCATCTTCAAGTGTTGACGAGAGCGGGGTGATGGGTATTTCTAGTTGAACCGATGTATTCCTCTCCTAATGCTGGCGTCAGCGGGGTGATGTGTACTCCTGATTCAACCGTTGTATTCCTCTCTTAGTGCTGGCCTCAGCGGGGTGATGTGTACTTCTGGTTGAACTGTTCTATTCCTTACCTAGTGCTGGTGTCAGTGGGGTGATGTGTACACCTGGTTGAAATGATTTATTCCTCTCCTAGTGATGGTTTCAACGGGGTGATGTGTACTCCTGTTTGATCCGATGTATTCCTCTCCTATTCTGGTGTCAGCGGGATGATGTGTACTCCTGGTTGAACTGATGTATTCCTCTCCTTGTTTTGACGTCAGCGGGGTAATGTGTACTCCTGGTTGAAATGATGTATTCCTCTCTTAGTGTTGACGTCACCGGGGTGATGTGTACGTTTGGTTGAACTGATGTACTCCTCTTCTAGTGCTGGTGTCAGAGGGGTGAGGTGAATTCCTGGTTGAATTGATGTATTCCTCTCCTAGTGCTGACGTCAGGGGGTGATGTGTACTCCTGGTTGAACTGATGTATTCCTCTCCTAGTGTTGACGAAAGCAGGGTGATGTGTACCTTTGGTTGAACTGATCTATTCCTCTCCTAGTGCTAATGTCAGCGGGGTGATGTGTACTCCTGGATGAACCGATGGATTCCTCTCCTAGTGCTGGTGTCAGCGGGGTGACGTGTACTCCTGGATAAACCGATGGATTCCTCTCCTAGTGCTGGTGTTAGAGTGGTGATGTGTACTTCTGGTTGAACCGATGTATACGTCTCCTAGTGCTCGTGTCAGCGTGGTGTTGTGTACTCCTGATTCAACCGATGTATTTCTCTCCTAATGTTGACGTCGGCGGGGTGATGTGTACGCCTGGTTTAACTGATGTATTCCTCTTCTAGTGTTTACGAAAGCAGGGTGATGTGTACTTTTGGTTGAACTGACCTATTCCTCTCTTAGTGCTGGTGTCAGAGGGTTGATGTGTACTCCTTTATGAACTGATGTATTCCTCTCCTAGTGCTGACGTCAGCGGGGTGATGTGTACTCCTCGTTGACTGATGTATTCCTCTCCTAGTGTTGACGGGAGCGGGGTAATGTGTACTTTTGGTTGAACTGATCTATTCCTCTCCTAGTGCTGGTGTCAGCGGGGTGATGTTTACTCCTTGATGAACTGATGTATTCCTCTCCTAGTGCTGACGTCAGCGGGGTGATGTGTCCTCCTTGTTGAACTGATCTATTCCTCTCCTTGTGCTAATGTCAGCGGGGTGATATGTACACCTGGTTTAACCGTTGTATTCCTTTTCTAGTGCTGCCGTCAGCGGAGTAATGTGTATTTTTGGTTGAACCGATGTATTTCTCTCCTGTGCTGGTGTCAGCGGGGTGATGTGTACGCCTAGTTGAACAAATGAATTCCTCTCCTAGCGCTGGTGTAAGCAGGGGTGATGTGTACCCCTGGATGAACCGATGGATTCCTCTTCTAGTGCTGGTGTTAGAGTGGTGATGTTTACTTCTGGTTGAACCGATGTATTCCTCTCCTAGTACCAGCATCAGCGGGGTAATGGGTATTTCTAGTTGAACCTATGTATTCCTCTCCTAGTGCTGGCGTCAGCGTGGTGATGTTTCCTCCTGGTTGAATTGATGTATTCCTCTCCTAGTGCTGGCGCCAACGGGGTGATGTGTAATCCTGGCTGAACGGATGTATTCCTCTCCTAGTGCTGGCGTCAGTGTAGTGATATATACTTCTGGTTGAATCGATGAATTCCTCTCTTAGTGCTGGCGTCAGCGAAGTGTTGTGTACTCCTGATTCAACCGATGTATTCCTTTCCTAATGTTGACCTCAGCGGGGTGATGTGTACTCCTGGTTGAAATAATGTATTCCTCTCCTAGTGTTGACGACACCGGGGTGATGTGTACTTTTGATTGAACTGATGTATTCCTCTCCTAGTGGTGACGTCAGCGGGGTGATGTGTACTCCTGGTTGAACTGATGTATTCATCTCCTTGTGTTGACTAGGGCGGGGTGATGGGTATTTCTAGTTGAACCGAGAATTCCTTCCTAGTGCTGGTGTCAGCGGGGTGATGTGTACTCCTGGATGAACCGATGGATTCCTCTCCTAGTGCTGGTGTTAGAGGGGTGCTGTGTACTTCTGGTTGAACCGATGTATTCCTCTCCTAGTGCTGGCGTCAGCGGGGTGAAGTGTCCTCCTGGTTGAATTGAGGAATTTCACTCCTAGTGCTCGCGCCAACGGGGTGATGTGTAATCCTGGCTGAACTGATGTATTCCTCTCTTAGTGCTGTCGTCAGCGGGGTGATGTGTACTCCTGGTTGAACTGATGTATTCATCTCCTAGTGTTGACGTCAGTGGGGTGATGTGTACTCCTTTATGAACTGATGTATTCCTCTCCTAGTGCTGACGTCAGCGGGATGATGTGTACTCCTTGTTGACTGATGTATTCCTCTCCTAGTGTTGACGAGAGCGGGGTGATGTGTACTTTTGGTTGAACTTATCTATTCCTCTCCTAGTGCTTGCGTCAGCGGGGAGATGTGTACTCCTGGTTATTCTGATGTATTCCTCTCCTTGTGCTGCTGTCAGCGGGGTGATGTGTACTCCTGGTTGAACAGATGTATTCCTCTCCTAGTGCTGGTGTCAGCGGGGTGATGTGTACTTCTATTAGAACCGATCTATTCCTCTCCTAGTGCTGGCGTCAACGGGGTGATATTTATTCCTGGTTGAACCGATGTATTCCTCTCCTAGTGCTGGCGTCAGCGGGGTGATGTGTACACCTGGTTGAAACAATGGATCCCTCTACAAGTGCTGGTGTCAGCGGGGTTATGTGTACTTCTTGATGAAATGATGTATTCCTTTCCTAGTGCTGAGGTCAGAGGGGTGATGTGTACTCCTGGTTGAACTGATGTATTCATCTCCTAGTGTTGTCGAGAGCGAGGTGATGTGTACTTTTGGTTGAACCGATGGATTCCTTTCCTAGTGCTGGCGTCAGCGGGATGATGTGTACTCCTGTTTGACCCAATGTATTCCTCTCCTAGTGCTGTCGTCAGTGGTGTGATGTGTACACCTGGTTGAAATGATTTATTCCTCTCCTAGTGTTGACGTCACCGGGATGAGGTGTACTACAGGTTAAACCGATAGATTACTCTCCTAGTGCTGAGGACATCGGGGTGAGGTGTACTACAGGTTAAACCGATGGATTACTCTCCTAGTGCTGGCGTCAACGGAGTGATGTGTACTCCTGTTTGAACTGATGGATACATGTCCTAATGCTGGCGTCAGCGAGGTGATGTGTACACCTGGTTGAACCGATGAATTCCTCTCCTAGTGCTGGTGTCAGCGTACTGATGTCTACTTCTGGTTGAACTGATGTATTTCTCTCCTAGTACTGGCGTAAGCGAGGGGTGATGTGTTTTCCTGGTTGAAATTATGTATTCCTCTTCTTGTGCCGGCCTCAGCGGGGTGATGTGTATTTCTGGTTCAACTGAAGTATTCCTCTCCTAGTGTAAAAGTCAGCGGAGTGATGTTTACTTTTGTTTGAAATGATGTATTCCTCTCCTAGTGCTGGCGTCAGCGGGGTGATGTGTACTCCTGGTTGAACTGATTTATTCCTCTCCTAGTGATGGTTTCAGCGGGGTGATGTGTACTCCTGTTTGATCCGATGTATTCCTCTCCTATTCTGGTGTCAGCGGGGTGATGTATACTCCTGGTTGAACTGATGTATTTCGATCCTTGTTTTTACGTCAGCGGGGTGATGTGCACTCCTGGTTGAAATGATGTATTCCTCTCTTAGTGGTGACGTCACCGGGGTGATGTGTACGTTTGGTTGGACTGATGTATTTCACTTCTAGTGCCGGTGTCAGCGGGGTGATTTTACTCTTGGTTGAATTGATGTATTCCTATTCTAGTGCTGGCGTCAGCAGGGTGAGGTGTACTCCTGGTTGAATTGATGTATACCTCTCCTGGTGCTGACGTCAGCGAGGTGATGTGTACTCCTGGTTGAACTCATGTATTCCTCTCCTAGTGTTAACGAAAGCAGGATGATGTGTACTTTTGGTTGAACTGATCTATTCCTCTCCTAGTGCTGACGTCGGCGGAGTGATGTGTACTCCTTGTTGAACTTATGTATTCCTCTCCTAGTGCTTACGTTAGCGGGGTGATGTGTACTCCTTGTTGAACTGAATGTATTCCTCTCCTAGTGCCGGCGTCAGCGGGGTGATGGGTATTTCTAGTTGAGCCGATGTATTCCTCTCCTAGTGCTAGCGTCAGCGGGGTGATGTGTCCTCCTGGTTGAATTAATGTATTTCACTCCTAGTGCTGGCGCCAACGGGGTGATGTACTCCTGGTTGAACTGATGTATTCCTATCCTAGCGTTGACGAAAGCAGGTTGATGTGTACTTTTGGTTGAACTGACCTATTCCTCTCCTAGTGCTGGTGTCAGCGGGTTGATGTGTACTCCTTTATGAACTGATGTATTCCTCTCCTAGTGCTGACGTCAGCGGGGTGATGTGTACTCCTTGTTGACTGATGTATTCCTCTCCTAGTGTTGACGAGAGCGGGGTAATGGGTATTCCTGGTTGTACTGATCTATTCCTCTCCTAGTGCTGTCGTCAGGGGGGTGATGTGTACTCCTGGTTTAACCGTTGTATTACTTTTCTAGTGCTGCCGTCAGCGGAGTAATGTATATTTCTGGTTGAAACGATGTATTTCTCTCCTGTGCTGGTGTCAGCGGGGTGATGTGTACGCCTAGTTGAACCAATGAATTCCTCTCCTAGTGCTGGTGTTAGCGGGGGTGATGTGTACTCCTGGATGAACCGATGGATTCCTCTCCTATTCTGGTGTCAGCGGGGTGATGTATACTCCTGGTTGAACTGATGTATTTCGATCCTTGTTTTTACGTCAGCGGGGTGATGTGCACTCCTGGTTGAAATGATGTATTCCTCTCTTAGTGGTGACGTCAACGGGGTGATGTGTACGTTTGGTTGGACTGATGTATTTCACTTCTAGTGCCGGTGTCAGCGGGGTGATTTTACTCTTGGTTGAATTGATGTATTCCTATTCTAGTGCTGGCGTCAGCAGGGTGAGGTGTACTCCTGGTTGAATTGATGTATACCTCTCCTGGTGCTGACGTCAGCGAGGTGATGTGTACTCCTGGTTGAACTCATGTATTCCTCTCCTAGTGTTAACGAAAGCAGGATGATGTGTACTTTTGGTTGAACTGATCTATTCCTCTCCTAGTGCTGACGTCGGCGGAGTGATGTGTACTCCTTGTTGAACTTATGTATTCCTCTCCTAGTGCTTACGTTAGCGGGGTGATGTGTACTCCTTGTTGAACTGAATGTATTCCTCTCCTAGTGCCGGCGTCAGCGGGGTGATGGGTATTTCTAGTTGAGCCGATGTATTCCTCTCCTAGTGCTAGCGTCAGCGGGGTGATGTGTCCTCCTGGTTGAATTAATGTATTTCACTCCTAGTGCTGGCGCCAACGGGGTGATGTACTCCTGGTTGAACTGATGTATTCCTATCCTAGCGTTGACGAAAGCAGGTTGATGTGTACTTTTGGTTGAACTGACCTATTCCTCTCCTAGTGCTGGTGTCAGCGGGTTGATGTGTACTCCTTTATGAACTGATGTATTCCTCTCCTAGTGCTGACGTCAGCGGGGTGATGTGTACTCCTTGTTGACTGATGTATTCCTCTCCTAGTGTTGACGAGAGCGGGGTAATGGGTATTCCTGGTTGTACTGATCTATTCCTCTCCTAGTGCTGTCGTCAGGGGGGTGATGTGTACTCCTGGATGAACCGATGGATTCCTCTCCTAGTGCTGGTGTTAGAGTGATGATGTTTACTTCTGGTTGAACCGATGTATTCCTTTCCTAGTTTCGGCGTCAGCGGGGTAATGGGTATTTCTAGTTGAACCGATGTATTCCTCTCCTAGTGCTGGCGTCAGCGGGGTGATGTGTCCTCCTGGTTGAATTGATGTAATTCTTTCCTAGTTCTGGCGCCAACGGGGTGATGTGTAATCCTGGTTGAACTGATGTATTCCTTACCTAGTGCTGGCGTCAGTGTAGTGATGTATACTTCTGGTTGAATCGATGTATTCTTCTCTTAGTGCTGGCGTCAGCGGCGTGATGTGTACTCCTGGTTGAAATGATGTATTCATCTCCTAGTGTTGACGTCAGCGGGGTGATGTGTACTTCTGGTAGAACCGATGTATTCCTCTTCTAGTGCTGGCGTTAGCGGGGAGATATGTACTCTTGGTTGAACCGATGTATTCCTCTCCTAGTGCTGGCGTCAGCGGGGTGATTTGTATTCCTGGTTAAACCTATGTATTCTTCTCCTATTTTGGTGTCAGCGGGGTGATGTGTACTCCTGGTTGAAACAATGGATTCCTCTCCTAGTGCTGGTGTCAGCGGGGTTATGTGTACTTCTTGATGAACTGATGTATTCCTCGCGGGGAAGAAGTTTTTCCCGCCCTCTACAATCACTCTAGAGGGGAGTGAGTGGAGAGGCGTCTCTGCGTGTTGTCCTCCGTAGGAGTGTCACTGACTGATGTCCAGTGAAGCTGTAAGCTGGCCGTCTGTCCTTGGTTGTCTGAGGCGAGGCGCACGTGTCTTGAAACTCTTGGGTCTTCGCTCTGTGTGTGCGTCATTGGAGCGTCCTTTACGTGCGCGAAAATTGCACCAGGGCTAGGCCTGGTGTTGAAAAACCAAGGGGTGCACACAGTAGTACCACCCCCCCCGCCTCCGCGTCGGTTTCCCCGCGTCAACCTCAGTACCTCAGAGGTCCTTGATTCGACGGCAGATTCAGGGAGTACTGGATAAGGGTTCGAGGGCAAAAGGGGGGGGAGTCCTATTGGAGAGTAGGACGGGTTTTACTAAGTCCGAACGGGAGGGCTCGGTCAGCAACCTTGCCAATGAACTCTCGGAGACGCCTGTGGGTGAGTGGTCAACCCCATTGTAGCCGGACCATTCTGGCGGGCGCGAGGGGCCTACCAAAGGCCGCTCGGTGCATGGAGAATGCATCATTCCTTCTGGCTGTGTGACGTGGTTTTTCAGCGAAAAACAGGGATGCAAGGGCTTTTGCTGCCTATATCGTCCCTGGCTTTGCCGAATTTCTATTCTGATGTATTCCTCTCCTAGTGCTGACGTCTGCGGGGTGATGTGTACTCCTGTTTAAACTGTTGTATTCCTCTCTTTTGTGACATCAGAGGAGTTATGTGTTTTGCTGGTTGAATTAATGTATTTCTCTCCTAATGCTGGTGTCAGCGACGTGATGTGTACTCCTGGTTAAACTGATGTATTCTTCTCTTAGTGCTGACGTCAGCAGGGTAAGATGTACTCCTGGTTGAACTGATATATTCCTCTCCCCAGTGCTGGCGTCAGCGATGTGATGTGTACTTCTGGTTGAATTGATGTATTCCTCTCCTAGTGCTGGTGTTAGCGGGGTGATGTGTACTCCTGTTTGAACTGATGTTTTCCTCTCCTAGTGCTGGTGTCAGCGGGGTGATGTGTACTCCGGCTTGAACCGATGTTTTCCTCTCCTAGTTCTGGCGTCAGCGGGTGAGGCGCAATCATGGTTGAACCGATTTATTCCTCTCCTAGTGCTGGCGTCAGCGGGGTAATGGGTATTCCTGGTTGAACTGATCTATTCCTCTCCTAGTGCTGTCGTCAGGGGGGTGATGTTTACTCCTGGTTGAACCGATGTATTCCTCTCCTAGTGCTGGCGTCAGCGGGGTGACGTGTACTTCTTGTTGAACAGATATATTCCTCTCCTAGTGCTGTCGTCAGTGGAGTGATGTGTACTCCTGGTTGAACCGATGTATTCCTCTCCTAGTGCTGGCGTCAGCGGGGTGACGTGTACTTCTGGTTGAACAGATATATTCCTCTCCTATTGTTGGCGTCAGCGGGGTGATGTGTACTCCTGGTTGAACCGATGTATTCCTCTCCT
>CP092867.1:82485111-82524308 GCA_030710605.1 Cordylochernes scorpioides | reverse complement strand
TCATGTAAATCTGCCATAACTTCCAATCTTAAGTGTTTAGGAATCATCATAAGCCAGGGTCTTCCAGTTGTGCTATAGTTTTTCTTGTATAAGATGCCGTCGATAATGCTGAATTTCTTTCTGGTGTAGTCCGAGTTTAATTTATTAATTATTTAAGCTAAATCCGGGTCCTTAGTCTGCTCTATATCGACGTTGGTTAGTGACATCACAGCACTTGGTTGATCATTCTCAAGCGGGTTCCTTGACAGACAATCGGCATCCTTATGTTTGCGTCCGCTCTTGTAGATAACGGTCACGTCAAATTCTTGCAACTTCAGCGCCATCTTGCCAAACAGTCAGAAGGATATTTCTGCCCTACCAACCAACATAGATAATGATGGTCAGTGACAACCGTGAATGGTCGACCAAACAAATATGGACGGAATTTGCTAATAGATCAGACTACAGCAAGGCATTCTTTTTCTGTTGTAGAATAGTTATGTTCAGCCTTCGTCAAGCTTCTAGATGCATAAGCTATAGGCCGCTCCTTTCCGCCATGTATTTGTATAAGAACAGCTCCAATACCATGTCCGTTTGCATCCGTGTGTAGATGGGTATCAGCGGATTCATCAAAGTGTCCCAAGACAGGCTAGAGCTGTTTTAAGGACTTAAAACGCTTTTCTTGAGCTGCATCCCAATAGAATTGTTTTAAGTCTTCAGTAGGTCATGCAAAGATCTAGCTCTTTCGGCAAAGTTTTCAATAAATATTCGGTAATAGGAACATAATCCAAGAAAGCTCCTCAGTTCAGAGATATTCTTTGGCCTCGGAAATTTAGAGACGGCTTCAACTTTATCTAAATCTGAATGAATTCCATTGGCGTCAACAAGGGGGTGTCCTAAAATCTTTATCCTCCTTGATTCAAAAAGACACTTTTTGTGGTTCAAGCTTAATCCAGCTTTCTGGAAGCACCTTAATACAAGTTTTAGACGACGTAGATGTTTCTCAAAGGTAGGTGCGTAAACTACGATGTCGTCCAGGTAGCAAAGGCACATGTTCCATTTAAGACTGCCCAGAACACTATCTATCATCCTTTCAAACGTTGCTGGAGCGTTGCATAGACCGAAAGGTATTACTCGGAATTTTACAGTCCATCTGGAGTGATGAAGGCAGTTTTCTTCTCGTCTTTTTCGTCCACTTCAATCTGCCAATACCCGGACCGAAGATTCATCGTGGAGAAGTAACTAGAGCCGGCTAAACTGCCCAAGGCATCGTCAATGCGTGGCAGCGGGTAAACATTTTTTGTTATCTTATTTAATCGACGATAATCAACGCAGAATCTCCAGGTTCTATCTTTCTTTCGAACTAGAATAACTGGAGATGACCAAGGACTTTCAGAGGGCTTCACGATGTGATTTTCAATCATCTTGTTCACTTCATCTTGAATTAGCCGTCGTTCACTTTGTGCTACTCTATAGGGCCTATGTTTGATAGGAGAGTGGTCTCCTGTGTTTATCTTGTGCTTCACAGTACTGGTGGGCTTAATAGGAGTTCCGTCAAAGTCAAATATGTAATAAACTCGTAAAAGCACGAAACAAGCTGTAACCTTTGAATTTCAGACAGCCCTGGATCTAGAGTAAGGTTTATCTTCTGTGACCATCCACGTGACTTTAGCTGCGTTTCTTGAAACTATCGCTGGATTCGATAAGACTGCAGATATTTCCATTCTCATAACTTTCCATGTGGTGCACATATTCATTCCTGATGGAATCAGTTGCGGCCATGACGCTCCACTCGCAACCCAAATGCTATTTCGGCCGTGTCGAAATGTAACCAATGAGTTTGGTATAAGAACTTATTTTCTTAATTATAATCCTTAGAAGTTGAGACTAAAACATCTTTAACACCGCATATTTCATCGTTTATCACATGATCTTCTTTATTTGTTTAGGCGGGATGACAAAGTCTTCGGAAGCAAACAATCTCTGGTTTTTCTCCTCTCGAGATTCCAGGACGGAGGTTTCCCCGAGATGGAGTTCATTTCTGCCACAATCAATGACGGCTTCGATGACCTTGAAAAAGACCCATCCGAATATGATGTCATGGCTGCATTCCACCATAACAACGAATTCAAAGGAAATCTTCAGACCATTAACTTCCATGTTCAGGACACATTTTCCTAGGGTCTCAATTAAATTTTTGTTTGCGGCTTTAAGAATGGGACCTGGTTCTTTGAAGAGAGGTGTCTCTAGTTCGCGTCGAAATTTGTCTGAAATAACAGAAGAGTCTGCTCCTGAATCCACCAATGCTTTAATTTTGTGTCCATTTATTTCGATCATAACAATATTTTTTTTAATTTAGCGGCGATATACCCTGGAGGATTTTCCTTAATGGCGACCTCACCCCCGTTAGAAGCCGCTCCACTTAATTTTTCAAATTCTGAGGATTTGGAGAACGGCTGAAACGACGGGCTGGTGACTAAGTTTGTCTTCGGGCTGGTGACCTTGCGCGGCTTGGATGTGGGTAAGAGCTCCGTAGAAGTACGTCGAGGGTAGGGCGTTATATAGTCGTCGTCGGAGTCATATCTCGGGGGTTCGACTCGAAAGCCCAACATTTCTTCCTTCTCCGCCATTCCTTGACCTGGCTTCAGCGAAGACCTGTCGTCGTTTCTTACAATAACGGACGACATGTCCGGGTCTTCCGCAGTGGAAGCAGATTGGTTTGTCATCTTCAGTACGCCACTGAGTCCTTTGATTATTTGGCGGTCCTTCAGTTCTTCGTCGGTAACCTTGATCGTTCTGGGGGAGGTATTGTCGCCGAGGGCGGAAGCTCTCGGGCTGACGAGGGGCAGAGATAGGAGCCAATGTCTGCTGGATTTCACTACGGATGACAACCCGTAGGTCGGGAGGTGGAGTGTCGATATCCTGCGCGGCAAATGTAGAAGAGGAGCCAAAAACATCTGAACCTCCTCTTTTACTATTCTTCTAATCAGGGCTTCTAGGTTCTCAGGTTCAGCGGTCGAGATGGTGGTCACATTTGGAAGTCGGTTGAACCTGGCCCGTGCAACACGCATCCTCTTGAATGCCTCGAATCGGCGGCAGAACGCAACAAATTGGTCCACCGTGCTGATGTCCTTCCCAACAAGTGCCTGATACACTTCCTCCGCTACGCCTTTAATCAGGTGGCTCACCTTTTCTCCTTCCGACATTCCTTGGTTGCTCTGTTTACAAAGGAGGAGGACTTCTTGTATGCAGCTCTCGACGTTTTCGCCGCTCGTCTGCGCTCTAGTTCGAAGAATGTTCTCGGCTTTTCTAGCCGTGTCTTCCTTGTTCCCAAATATTCACAAAACTTTATCTTAAATTCCTCCCACGAATTCAAGATTTCCTCGATGTTTTCGAACCAGCACTTCGCTGTGCTAGTGAGGTAGAAGATGACGTTGGCCAGGACACATGGAGTCATCCCACTTGTTGTAACGTGCCACACGCTGGAAGTCGCTCAGCCAACGCTGCGAATCCTCCCCACGTTCTCCCGAGAAGACAGTAAGGTCTCTCCATCGATGGCAAAATGGTCGGTTTTCTTCTCTCTCCATTTTCTTCCGAGCAGGAAAAGTAAGCACCGTAGATAGCTCTGGTTGCAATCCTTGAAGGCGACGACTTCGTCTGGTGACTGTCTCGTTACCCAGCGTCTCCGCCAAAATATGTCGCGGAGATAAATAAAGCGAGGGCAAAATTGGGGATAATTAATTTATTATAAAGGGTATTTACCTTTCAGTTCTTCAATAAAAATTATTTACAAGAGGTATTTAAGGAGAGAGAGAGAGATGATAAAAACAACTTATCCCCAGCTAAAGATAATAATAATGAGCGGTGCCAGCCACCAAGGGGTCCCGTTTTTCCTTGTTTGCAGATCAGCTTCCGAGAACCCCTCACACCTGTGGTCCCCCCTCCCCCGGGGTCCAGGGATGATTGACAGGTGTCCCAATTGGATGGAGCTTCTTGACAATATTAAATTAGTTTTATTTTTTTTATAACGGAACAGTCCTTGAATTTAATACACGCACCTTATATTAATTCGGAAAATAAAGAGTGTTGGGATGTTAGGAAAACCCTGTATGGTAATTATATTGGATCATGGTAGATTACCTATTTATGATAGAGGCATAGATGTGTGACAGGAAAAAATGAAAAATATACTATTTATCGACATCTGTGTCACCAAGCTACTTATATAACCCTAAACTGATTATCAATACTATTTCTGAACGACTTACACATACGATTCTCACAGTTAGTGCTCTAGCAGAGGTATAAAGATGATAAATTATTTTGACATCAATTATTAAAATTATTATTTAAATATGTTTCTGTTTGAGAAATTCGTATTCTGTTATGATATTATTGTAGGGAAATATTTATTATTTTTTCAACAGATTACACAGGTCTACAAAAAAACCTTTTTTTTTTGCCGGAGAAACCTGATGTTGATTCTAATGTAACTTTTCATGCTGAATTCAAAAATGAAATCAGAAGTTTTCCATCACCCATATTCTTGCAGGGTAACCATTTATTTCTATAAATCGTACAGTATAATTAGAAAATGTCACATAGCATTTTTTAAGTAAACATCATTACATTAGCTAGAGCTTTATTTTTGACAAGAAGAGTTGATATGTGGAGCCGAAATCTTTATTTTATTTGTTACTAGCGGACGTACCCGGCTTCGCGCGGGTTTTACCCGAGTAAAGGTTTGTCTAACGAATCTCTCGATAAAGTGAGCATTTTTTCCCGGTCCCTTGAAAAATACTCGATAAGTTGAATAAAATCAATATTAATTGGTTCCCTCGGTAATTGGAAGTTAAAGGAATAGTATCTTGCCTTGGAATTGTATCATTATTCTTGTCTCAAATAATTGCCGTGTCATCCTGAATTTTGTCTTTCCTAATTTTCTACATTACAAAATCATCGTATCATCATGATAATATTTAGAGCAGATTGTTGAATTATAACAGATAAATTAGAATATTTAGCTTGATTATTTTAAAGCGAAAAGTTATTCAAAATTTTTATTTGCTAGAACCTTCCCAGTACTATACTAAAATAACTCCAAAGTTTCATGGCGTTCCAATGAGTGTTTGGTCAGGCATAAAGGACAAACAGACACACACATATACATTCTTTTTATATAGATATAGATTAATTACATTTTGCTCTTTAATAATCATAAATATTAATTTAGATAACAAATTATTGAATTTTTAATTAAATATGTTTATTTTATAATGCAATCTGTTTTGCTTTCAACTCAAAAATAACGACAGGCTATGTAATGCCTTTTTCTGAATAACAGTTTTAATATATATATTTAAATTGAACCTAACGATTTGTTTGATAGATTTGCATCAGAAGTACCAGGTAAATTTGAAGTGAGCAGTTTATTCTTCTCTATCGATTTGCTTTTATAAATCGTGTGCACTAGACTATGTCAATAGGCCGAGGCTTTGCATTAATATTCCTGATATTTTCTGTTACATTTGTAGGGAATTACTTTCAAAGTTTAAAGGCGAAACTTTACACCGCCAATCAGAAAGTGCTATCAACTTTATTTTGGCTGTAAGTCGGTGACCAAGATAAGACTTGGGCTCCTCATCATTGTTGTGAAATCTGTGCTCGACGTCTTACAGGGTGGATTAAAGGTGAACGTCATATGCCTTTTGCGGTTCCAATGATATGGAGGGAACCTAAAGACCATTCTTCAGGACGTTTATTTTTGTTTGACAAAGACATCAGGTATTATATCCAAATCAAGACATACAGTTGAATATCCAGATTTGCTTCTGCTATGAGATCGGTTCCTCATAGTGATATTTTACCTGTTTCACAGCCTCCTGGAAATGTAATATTTAGTGACGATGATTCAGATAGACGAGAGAAACAGTCTGATGACACAAATTTTGAATCAGGTGCTTCATCTTAACCTCATTTTTAACCCAAGGAGATTTGAACAACCACGTACGTGATTTAGATTTATCCAAAAAACAGAGTGAACTTTTAGGCTCTAGGTTAAAAGGCTGGAATCTTCTGCATAAGGGCACAAAAGTATGCTTTTTTCACAAGCGTCAAGATGAATTTCTAGAATTCTTTTCACAAGAGAATGATTTAGTATATTGCAATGATGTTGTTAGTCTAATGGAAGCCCTTAGTCATGACCATGATACAGAAGAGTGGCGTTTATTCTTTGATTCTTCAAAAATTAGTTTGAAAGCTGTTCTTCTTCACAACGAAATAAATTCCAATCTGTGCCAATAGCACATGCATCCAAAATAAAATAAATTTACGAAAACATGAAACTGCCTTTGCAAAAGATAGAATATGAAAGATACGGTTGGAAAATATGCAGCGATTTGAAAGTCATTGCTCTCTTGCGTGGATTACAGCTTGGATATACAAAGTTTTGTTGTTTTCTGTATGAGTGGGATAGCAGAGATAGGGAAAGGCATTACATTAAAAAAATATGGCCAAACCGTGAAATCTTTACTCAGGACATGAAAATATTGTAAATCCTGCCCTGATCGATTTAGAAAATATTTACTTACCACCATTACATATTAAACTGGGATTGATGAAGAACTTTGTCAAGGCAATGGATCGAAATGCCAGTGGATTTGCCTACCTAAAACAAAAATGTTCTAGCATAAGTGATGCGAAAATTAAAGAAGGCATTTTCGTTGGACCTCAGATTCGAGAATTGCTGCAGGATGGAAATTTTCAAAATAGTTTGAATGAAGTTGAAGCAGCAGCATGTAATTCCTTTAGAAACGTTTGCAAAAACTTCTTAGGAAGTGTCAAGGCTGAAAATTACCGAGACATAGTTAATGATCTGTTGCTTTCCTACAAGACTCTGGGATGTAACATGTCTCTCAAGATCATTTCCTAAATTAACATCTGGATTTCTTTCCAGAAAATCTTGGTGCAGTTAGCGATTAGCATGGTGAGAGGTTTCATCTAGATATATCAAGCATGGACAAGCGGTACCAAGGTAAATGGAGTCCCGGTATGCTTGCTGACTAATGCTGGACACTCAAGAGGGATGTACCACAAGCAAAGTATATAAAAAATCCACTGTCACTACTTTTCAATAAAATAAATATATTTCGTTCATATAGGCCTATATATTAAAAACATTTCCAAATTTCAAGTAGGTGTATCTCAAAAATCTTGCGTGATAGAAAAAAAACTAATGGCATATTTGAAATCAGCACGAATAGTTAAATTTAGATAATATGCTGTTTATTTTCGGACAAAGAAAAATAATTTTTGATAAACCAGTGATATGTAAGGTTTATGCAAAAATTCTTACGTAATATTTTGGCAATTATTGCTGTATTTATACCAATACCAAAAAAAGGCTGTCACGCGAAAACCATGGGTGATGGAAAATATTTGATTTGATTTTTGAGTCAGCATGAAAGGTTACACTAGAAACACCATCAGGTTCTCTTGGGAAAAAATGTTGTTGACCAGTGATTATTAATGATTAATATTTATATTTTGCTATATATACTCTTTATGCTTTCCTCATTGCATCTCTGTCTTGACGAACCTCTCACGCCGGATTACAGAAATGATGTTTTCCCGCAAGCCTACGCGGATGATCTGGTCGTGGTAGTCTCGGGATGTCGACCTAGTCAACTTCCCGCGGCCCAACACACCATAGATAAGATCGCTAGGTGGTGCAGTTTGCATAAACTGGAACTCAGTGTGAGAAAGTGTCAGACTATGGTTCTCCTCAGTCCACACAGTAAACTGCCCTGAACCGCGCCGGGATCTAGTCATCCACGGACGGCCAATCAAATGGTGCTACTCAATTAAGGTGCTGGGGGTGAGATTTGACCGACGGCTATCTTTCCACCAGCACGTAGTTGAGTCTGCGCCAAGGTCCGTGGCATGTTGCCGCGTTTGATCGCAGCCGCTAATCTCAACTTTTATTTTGTTTACCGCGCCTTGAGAACTCTGTATCTGCAAGTGGTTGTTCCTTGTCATTGCCCACGCCTCAGCGGTATGGTTTCCTAATCTTTCTTAACGCTTCTCAAATGTTCTACTGAGTGCCCATAGGCCTTTCCTAGTGAAAGCTTGTTGAGATTTCAGTTCAACCAACAACACTACTCTTTATAATTGAATAAAACAAAGCATTCAAGGGCTGCGTATCTTTATTAGAACAAATATATACGAGCTTTCGGGCACATACGCCCTTCTACAGGAATTAATGAAACAATAATCCAACTAGTTTGAAATAAGATTTATATATAATTTGAATTTACCGTGCCCGAAAGCTCGTATATATTTGTTCTAATAAAGATACACAGCCCTTGATGCTTTGTTTTATTCAATTATAAATCGTACAGGGCTTTTTCAATTAACACTACTCTTATCTCCCTCTCTAAAGTTCTTCCTCTCGATCTGGAAAATCGCTGCTAAATCTAAGCTAAACTTTAAAAAAGTATGGATTGGTTGACGCTGAAATTACACTCGAGCCTCTTCCCTTTCCACATCCTTTCCCTTACCTTTTGAATATTCTTCTTCGGGTGGATTATGTAGAGGAAGGTTACTTGGCGTTTTCAGAATACTTGTTATCTCTATGTCTAATTTCACTCTTTTCTTGATTCTTTAGTTTTGTTATGGCTATTTCTACTCCACTTATAATTTTTATAGGGTCTGGTTTTCTTATTATTCTATGTTTTAAACCATTGGATATTATATTTATTTCATCTGTGGTTAGATTTGATCGGGATAGGTTAATAACTTTAGAATATTTCTTGACTCTTATCAATGATGGTACGTGGTATTTTTTAGCCCAATGTTCCAGCTTTTTGTTATGCTTCTTTTCTATTGTAGATTTCAAATGAGATTTTATTGAGTTGATCTTTATGTTTAAATCATCTAAAGTTGATCCAAAATCAGATAATAATAATAAACATATTAAATATTTAATGGTTTTAGTTGAAATTCTGTTATTAGAGTAGCATTCTTGGGTTCTTGTTCTCAGCAGCATGTAAATTGCAATTGTGTCGTTAATTGCAATCTATAAAGAGGGTGCATTTGACAACACATGGTGGCCAGCTCTTTTTAAAAGAATAGATCAAGATAATATACCCTCAAGTTTGATAAAAATTTTGAAATCTTTCTTGAATAATAGAAACACAATTTTTACTTATGGTGATAAGAAATTTAATAAAACAATTTCAAAAGGCTGTCCACAGGGCGGACCACTGTCTCTATTGCTATGGCTGATATTACTGAATGATTTATTAAACAAAATGCAGATACCCAATCCTGAAATACTGTGTTATGCTGATGATGTGACAATGATAGTTTGGAATAGAGACAAGGATACTCTAAAGAATTTGATTGAATTAATCTTGGAAGAAATCGATCAATGGTGTACTCAAATAAACTGAAAATCAGTCTTGAGAAAACTTACATTCTGCATTTTCATATTAAAGACATGTCCGCAATAAAGTTTAAAAACGAAATAATTATATTAGTAAAGAAATTAAAATACAGTCGAACTTGGATAATTCGAACCCCATGGGACCATAAAAAAATTCGAATTATCAAAAATTCGAATCAAAAACGGAAATTCTAGGGACCAAGATAAATATTCGAATTAAAGAGGTTTTCGAATTAAAGAAGTTCGAATTATCCAAGTTCTACTGTATTAGGAGTCACCTTTGCGAATTATTTTAGAAAGAAAAAACTTAATTTCAATCCTCAAATAGATATTATACTAAATAAAGCAAAAATATTAAAAAATCTGCTACTGTCAATTTGAGGAAAAGCTTGAGGTCTGAATACGCAAAAGAGACTTACATTATACAAAACTATATTCAGGCCAATGCTTTTTTTATGAGTCGAATATATGGTATAAATTCGTAAATATATATATATATATGTGGTATATTTTTAACTAGTTAGATCACAACCTTCTTATAATATTTATAATAACCCCATACCTATATGAAAATGTGTATCGAACTCGTAACAAAATGACAAATAAAATAAAGAGGTAAAGGTAGACCAGACGACGACAAAGACCAGACGAACAGGTGTTTATGATAATGAGTTCAATTACCCCGTCAACAGGTGGCCAGACGTAATAAACAACCCGGCGCCTGACAGGTGGCGTGATTTTATGGGAGCCAATCAGAACTCGCCGCCATCTGCGAGTTTCTCATATAAAAGCCCCCCAAGATTGGGACAAAGGGAGTTGTAGAGTTGTTTTCAGAGCGACGCCGTTATACGGTAGGTGGGATCTCTCACCCCCCCTTCTATCCGCGATGTAGGCTTTGGGCTTCCGTGGCGCCCGTGGTCCGCTGCCTTCGTCCGTGGTCTACCTCTTCCTCTTGGAGTTACCATCTAGACCTGCCTCTGTCTCTTGCTGTCCCAGTGCGGGAATCCCATCACGCACCCACTACCACGACTGCCCAGCACATTCCACTTCGGGATTACTACATATATATATATAAGAAAAATATAAATAAATTAAATTCATTTCAATACCAAATGCTATTATGGTGCACGCAATCATATAAAACGACGAGTTCTAATTGTATACATAGCATAGCCAAGATGTCTTTGCTTAACGATTTCATTGAATCCAAAGAAATTAAATATGAATTAAATAATTCAAATTTAGAAGAAAAACAAAAATCCAATTTAGATATCCCAAGCATAATAACGTACTTTATTGAATTTACAATGGCTACTTTAAAAAACAACACAAATGAAACTTTAAAAACTTCTTCCCTAACAGTATACCAAAATATTTCCGACTAAACTTTCATATTTCTCACTTCATTTCTAATCATGGAAATTTAAGAAGCTTTTTAAAAATAATCAAAGCGGTGGAAGACTCGAGTTGTTTTTGTGAACATTCGGAACAAACCTCAATACATCTCTTACTAGATTGTCCTTTTTTTCAAGTCTACAGAATCGAAAATAATTTAATAGTAACAGATCCAAGTATTTTTATTACCAGTAAAGAAATGTATATTAAATACCTTTTGTAGATATATTTTAAATTATTGAGCAGCGCAAATATCTTTAAAGAAACTGATAATTTATATTGTCGCGTATAAGGCCTGAAACTACCTACAACCTCCGCCAATAGATGGCGCTTTCGCCTGTTTCCGATCTGAAACTGGTGTGGGAATCGCCGGCTGTTGTGGTCCTGTTTCCTGGGAAAATGTTTGTAAATAGATGTTCATATTGGCCCCGGGAGGTGGCGTAATGTAAATACCCGTTGTTAGTTATTCCAGTTATATGTAATGTTTAGTAGTAAATTACAATAAAATAGGAGTGTTTGAGTCTCGGTGCCGGTTGCTGATGTTACTCTCGCCACATCGCTGCTGCTACTCTTCTGGTAATTCTCTCGTGTCCCCCCCACCAGTGGTAAAGCCGAGAGATACTGTCAGAGGAAAGGATTTATACTTGAGCGGTGGTTCTCGGACTTCCTTGGGTGCTCTGCAGGGCACAGCTGCAGAGGGAGAGCAACGGGAGCCCGGGGTAGGTGATCCACGAAGAAAGAAGCGGCGTCGTCGCGAAGAACCGGAGGGGTCACGCGCGACAATATTATTCTTTTGTACATATTACCAGACACTTCTTTATTTTGTACACAGGTCTTTTCTCGTTTTTTTTTCTCTTTTCCCATTGTTAACATCATATGACTATTCTATGTAAATAATAAATGTAAAGGCATACTGTATGACAGCGCAAGTGTCCTTAGGGGGACATAGCGCTTTAAATTGTAATAAAATAAAAAAATGTTGTAAATTTCATATTATTTGCATGCTTCTTTCAGGGTGTTAATTATACATTTTATATATATATATCCAAAGTTTTTCATAAAAGATTTTTTTTTCCTAAACAAAAAAAAATACAAAATAAAATTCATCTTTTACCAGCACTTCTTGAATTATTCCTGTTTATCTTATCTAATCAACCCTATTATTCTTTTATCTTCCCTGGGCGTGGGGAAATCTTTGAACCACCTTGGTGGCATGCAGCAGCTTGGAACTTTGCTATAGTGCATTGCGGCTTGTTTGCTTGCTACATTCATTTTTGGGCTCGAAGTTTGGTTAGTAGCCCATAAAAAATATTTTTCTCTCTCTCTCTCTCGGCTGTGCGGCCACGCGGTGCGCGAGCTCCGCGTTTTTTTGGGTTTGAGATGGAGAATATGAAGTTGAGTAACCCCTTTGAGGTATTGGCTGAAAGCCAAGAGAATGGGCTGCAAGCTCTTGCCAACCTAACCAAAATCGGCCAAGTCTCCGCCGAGGTAACACCAATAGAATCTGAAATGCCTGAAAGTCATTCAGATTCAAAAAATGACACGAATGCGAATACTAAGCCCGCGGCTGACTACGGACATGCAAATTCTTGCCGCAATTAGGCTGATTGCCCGGAACAGGAAGACCAGCTTATCTAGAGACAAGATGTGAGCTTCACTAAAGTGGGCGGCTCCAAGAAAAGGCCGCATGACTCTGACCACGCCAAGTCGGGGACCAAAAAGTGATGCATCCAGGCACCGGGAATCCCTTCAAACAGCAGCAGGCCACGAGCCACACCAAGACCCAGCAAGGTACAAGAGTGCCAGACCACCAGGCAGACGCAGGCAACCTTCTGAACAAAGTCGGCAGCGGGACAGGCGGACCAATGTGTCTACCTGGAGTTCTGCCCTGACTTCACCCAAGAGAAGTACTTCCGTGCGTTGGAAGCCAAGATGGGTAAGGGAACCATCAACCAACTAACGAAGGGGCACATCGGCTTCTCCAGCGTGCAGCTCGCCGACAAACTATTAGAGGAGGGTCTTAACATCGAAGACGCCACCCTGCGTGCCTTCCCCCTCAGGAAGAGGACCGAGAGAATCTTGCTCGGCAACGTGCTCTTCTTCGTAGAGGAAGCTGACCTAGTCACTGCGATGCATCCTACGGACAGGTCACGTCCATCATCCAGAATATAATGTAACTGGAGGATTCCCGCTGGGCTGATGCTCGTCGAGAAGTTTTTATAACTCTGCTCGACGGAGTAAAGTTCTTTCAGATCCATGCCCGGGTGGACGTCAAGTACGCACGTCTATGTAACCTACGGCATCAAGGGTTCCCTGTGCTACAAGCAGGGACACAAGCGTGCCAACTGTCCTCGCAAGACTGGTCTCCAAGAGGACAATCTGGTGCTCCCTGTGGATGCTCCTGATGCACGCCTCAAAGCCTGGACCAAACCGCCCTCCACTTCGAACGCCCCTCCTGTTGCAGCAGCACCACCGGCTGCTGCTGTGGTCGCAGAACCTCCTCCAAGCGACACAGTGAGAGCAGAAGAGGGGGTCGTCTTGACTCCTTCTACAACGGAAAATTAATACTAATCTCTCTCTCTCTCTCTCTGCCCGAATCTTCCCAAGAAAAGCGCTTTCTGTCTGAGAATCAGATGGAAGATCTTCTGAAGAACAAAAAGACTTCTGAAGCCATCGCTCATGCCCAAAAGCTGGGTCTGGAGAGAGAAGAACTCATTCAGGCAATCACGCATAATGGGGAAATGGACAGATTGATTAGTATATCAAACAATGATCAGAGAAAGGCCATTGCCAACTTGGCCACAGCGCTTATGGCTCTGGCAGGAGAAACGAGTAGTACCCTGTATAAGAAGCTATTGCGCGTCAGAACCTCTGCTCGCAAGCACAAATGAACTTCCGAGTTGCAACCCTGAACACGCGTGGCATTGCCGCTCTTCGCCGGAGAATACAGCTCTGCTACTTTCTCAAGGAGCATAATATTGGCGTCTGCTACAGGAGACGAATGTCATATCCCTGGACGACGCAGGAGATCTCTGCCATGGCTACAGCGCCGTCGTTGCCCTCGCAACGACCACCGTGGGATCAGGCCTCGCCTGCGTTTTCGCGCCTGGGGTTGTTGTTCACTGGCAGCAGATCCCGTGGCCTGGAAAGATTTATGTAAAGAAGGTTGGAATGGTCTAAAGAATGTAAGTAATAGATTTAAAGCGTACGAGGATGCGTTTCTTATAAGTTTTAATAAAGGCGAGCTTTCGGGTCAATAACCCTTCTACAGGACATCATATTTAAATAAACTTGCATCTAATATATATCCATATTGAGAAAAATTAGCATATATACAAGAAAAACAAACGTATTAGCAAATTAGTGAGAAAAGTAACAGTAAGAAATATCCGCGTGCCCCGAGCATGCCAAGTGGGAAATCAAAAGAAGCTTCACGTTTAAGATACAATTCAATTTAAGGCAGCATGAGTAAAACAAGCCAAAATAAAACGTACTGGCAATGGTCACCTAAGGTACACTATGGCAATATTGCTTTGTATATATCAGGGATGTCTATGTGTCTATTAATACTATTATGACTTAAAGAGAGCAACGCCTCGACGACCAATCTTTTGTATTTGCTCTTGATTCCTGAGTAATATGCCTGTGGGTGAGAGGTATCAAAAGAATGTCCTGTATGTCTAATGTGTTGCACTATGAGAGATCTAGGTTCACTGTTTCTGAGGAGAGACAGGCCGAAGAATCAAGGATAGGATAGACGAACACCACAGAAACATCAGAAACAGTGAACCTCGATAGTGCAACACATTAGACATACAGGACATTCTTTTGATACCTCTCACCCACAGGCATATTACTCAGGAATCAAGAGCAAATACAAAAGATTGTTCGTCGAGGCGTTGCTCTCTTTAAGTCATAATAGTATTAATAGACACATAGACATCCCTGATATATACAAAGCAATATTGCCATAGTGTACCTTAGGTGACCATTGCCAGTACGTTTTATTTTGGCTTGTTTTACTCATGCTGCCTTAAATTGAATTGTATCTTAAACGTGAAGCTTCTTTTGATTTCCCACTTGGCATGCTCGGGGCACGCGGATATTTCTTACTGTTACTTTTCTCACTAATTTGCTAATACGTTTGTTTTTCTTGTATATATGCTAATTTTTCTCAATATGGATATATATATAAGATGCAAGTTTATTTAAATATGATGTCCTGTAGAAGGGTTATTGACCCGAAAGCTCGCCTTTATTAAAACTTATAAGAAACGCATCCTCGTACGCTTTAAATCTATTACCTGGAAAGATTAATGTAATCGACCTCACCGTCCGGGGTTCTCCATGACGTGCGTCATCGCCCCACGTCTCTCATACTCCTGAAGAACGATAGCGCCAGCTCCAGATCATCGCAGCTTTGGGCGAATAAAGAAGATACGTGGATCCTCGGTGACCTGAACATCTCCGAAGAGTCGGCGAAGGACCTGGCATCGGGTTCAGCAGAAGCTCTCGCGGAGCTCCTGGACCAAGCCGACCTCGACGACACCTTCTTCGATGCTGCACTGGAGCACACCAGGGTTGCTACTATCGAAAGCCGGGTCCACGCGCGTCGTCTGGACAGAATCCTACTTCCATCAGGCTTCTGCGACCGCGTCACCCAATACCAAACTATCAACTATGCCTACTCGGACCACCGTGCCGTCCTGATCCAAGTAGGATACCCAGCTCCTACAAGACTTCCCTGCATTGGAAAGCTGCTACGGTCAGACCTATTTTCCGATCGAATGTCAACGTTCATCGATGAAATAGCGGAAGACTTAGCAAATACTTTACCCTCGAGAGAGCAAGCCACTTCCTGAGGCGGAGACTGGAGGACGACACTGCCCGCTCCGACTATCCTTCCTTGTCGGACCTCGGGCGTTCCCTCCGAGCTAGACGTCGCTCTCCTTCCACTTTCACCGACGACGACGGTAACGCCATCTCTGGGGGCCAGCTTAGGGGTTTCCTTTTGGAACGTTTGGTCGTTGGTAGGCTGATTGGCCGGAATGTCTATAGACGGAACACCGTGCACTTTCGGCAGCAAGATGACCTTGCTGCGCCTTAAGGATGGAGGCAAGGCCCCGCGGAGTCGAGAAGCCTCGAAGACTTGCCAAAGAACTTCGGCGAAGAATTCTTCAAAGGCTTTGACAAACTCGCAGGGTAGTCCGTCCCATCCCGAGGCACGGCCGTTTGGCAGGCGGTGGATGGATGCCGCTAATTGGTCGCGGAGAAAGAGCTGGTCCGACTCGTCGAACTCCAGGGGTGTCACTTCAGCTAGGAAGTCGGCGATGGCTTCTTCCGAGCTTGGAGCCTGAGCGAAGCGACTGCTTAAGCGTTCTAGAAGGAAACGCCTAAGTTGGCCCCCGGAGATGGCGTTGCCCTCGTCGTCGGTGAAGGTGGAGGGAGAGCGACGTCTGGCTCGGAGGGAACGCCCGAGGTCCGACAAGGAAGGATATTCGGAGCGGGTAGTGTCGTCGTCCAGACTACGCTTCAGGAAGAGGCTTTCTCTCTCGATGTATCCACCGCCGTACTCGGCGACGGCAGGAGCAAGTGACCGTATCTCTGCGACCAGATTTGCCTTGATCCTGGTCCATTGTTCCCATAACATCGGAGGTGAAATATTTGCTAGGTCTTCCAAAATTTCATCAATGAACGTTTCCATCCGATCGAAGAACAGGTCTGACCGTAGCAGCTTGCCGTTGCAGGGAAAGTCTTGTAGGAGCTGGGTCTCCTACTTGGATCAGGAAGGCACGGTAGTCCGAGTAGTTGGTGACGCGGTCGCAGAAGCCTGATGGAAATAAGATTCTGTCCAGACGACGCGCGTCAACCTGGCTTACAATAGTGTCAACCCTGGTGTGCTCAAGTGCAGCATTGAAGAAGGTAGCGACGTTGACGAGGTCGGCTTGGTCCAGGAGCTCCGCGAGGGCTTCTGCTGAACCTGATGCCAGGTCCTTCGCCGATTCCTCGGAGATGTTCAGGTCACGGCGGATCCACGCACCTTCTTCATGTGCCAAAGCTGCGATTATATGGAACTGGCGGCAGCGCTCTTTAGGATAATGAGAGACGTGGGCGTTGATACACGTCATGGAGTATCCTCGGACGGTAAGGTCGATGGAAGAACCTTGCCAGGCCATAGGATCTGTTGCCGGTGAACAACGACCCCGGGGCGAAGACGCAGGCGAGGCCTGATCACACGGTGGTCGTTGAAGGCACAACGACGGCGCTGTAGCTGTGGAAGAGGTCTCTTTATTCGTCCAGGGATATGACATTGGTCTCCTGCAGGAAGCAGATGTCAAACTCATGCTCCTTGAGAAAGCAGCAGAGCTGGATTCTCCGGCAAAGAGCGGCGATGCCACACGTGTTCAGGGTTGCAACTCGGAAGCTCATTTTGCCTGCCGGGCAGAAGTTCTGGCACGTGATAGCTTTTATACAGGATGCTACTAGAAAGAGATATTATGGGTTTACGGGCTACTAACCATAGAGTATGATTTTTGAGCCCCATAAAATGGATTAGCAAGCAAAAAATCGCAATGCACTGTAACAAAGTACCAAGGTGCTGCACACCACCAAGCTTGTTCAAAATAGGTTTGAATTCAGCAGGCCAAGGAAGATGAAAGAAAGACAGTTGTTGATTAAATAAGAAGGCAAAACAAAACGGACACTATTCAACAGGTCAGTACCTGTTTTATTTTTTTAAAAAGAAGTATACATCTTTTAGGTAAAATAACAAACATTGTTAATTTAAAATATTTTGGCTATATATTAACAAATAATTTTGAAATTTATGTATCCTATCAAATATTATTTGTGAATGTCCCAGTATTAAGATAACCAATCCCAAAAGTACACCAGAGATTACATGGCGCGTTCAAATGGGTCGCTGCATAAGTCCATTTCCCGATCGGCCCACGATGTCGAATTGCCAAACCTTTTTCCCCCTGTCGTGGGGTTGCAAAGACAGCGTCAGGAGCGATCAGTTACGCAGGGCAGGTCGCGAAATCGATCTCAAAACAGCGGCGAGAGTGGCGTCTACAAGCGGCCGCCAATGACTGGTTGTAACCATGAGGTGAAGAGTCCGAGTCACTCAGGTGATCGGAATCCTCCGCGCGGACGCGTGGCATAAGTCTATCCGAGAACTTCAGGAACTCCAGGCAGGTTCACCAAGTGCTCCTGTTGAAAATAAAGTATTTGAGTGACCGCAGAGTGCACCCAATTCTACTACACAGGTGGAAAGGCGGAGGAATCTAAAGGCATCAAGGCTGCTGCACTCTAGCACGATGTACGACAGAGTTTCTTCTCTGTCAGCGTCGCAGTAAGGGCAGGAAGGATCGTCAATGACGCCTATCCTGTGAGCGAAACTGTCCGTCCACGTTTGTCTCGATAGTAGGCCCAAAATACATTCGCTCGGGACGATGTAAGCATGCCTTTTGTCTAAGAGACTCATTGGAGTAGGGCAAAAGCGGGTGTGGATAGAAGGAGCTAGAGAGAGGAATCTGCTCTCCCATACTTCACGCGCCCGAACGTAGATCCGCATCCACTTTGTGAGTGTTTCCGCAATGTCTTTACCCACGATCTCACTGTGGCTCTTGATACATTGTATGTTGCACCTGTTCCTATTGCGATTCAATCGCGAAATCAGTAGCAGAGCTCTGTTGATAAGATAAATACCAATCATAGAGTTCATAACTGACTTCACAAATGAGAGGTTGTCCAGGAGGAATCCTAAAGTTAGACGAACTGGTAAAGTGGTCGCGTTTTCAAGTGCCTTAACCAATTCAAGGGCTTCCGCCTGAAAGACAGACCAATGAGGCGACAGGCCATGATATTCAGGCATTTAAGATGCGAAATCGACACCAGAGAAACTGTACACGCCAGCGCCAACTCATTTTTGGTTTTGGAACCATCTGTATAATTTGTCACGCGTTAAAATAAACGGGGGGTGGGGGGTGGCGCCTTTACCAATCCAAGGATATAAGCCTGAAGGACAGATCAATGAGGGACAAAACATGAGATTCGCCCATTTCAGGTTCACAATGGAGACCAGAGAACATGTACATGCCGGCGCTAATTCTATATCTGCTTTTGGAACCATCTGTATAATATTCCTCGTGGAAGGAAAGAGCAGGGATATTACTGGGAGCGGAATAATAGGAGGGGGGGGGGGGGGTAAGGTGAGAGTGTGGAAAGGGAGGAGGATCGAGTGGAATTTCAGCGTCAACCAATCTATAATTTTTCAAGTATATCTCAGTTTTAGCAGCGATTTCCAGATCGAGAAGAAGAACTCTAGAGAGAGAGAGAGATAAGAGCCGCGTTGCTGGTTGAACTGAAAGCTCTTCAAGCTCTCACTAGAAAGGCCTTTGAGCTCTCAGTAGAACCTTTGAAGAGCGTTGAGAAATATTAGGAATGCATACCGCCAAAGCGCTGGCAATGACAAGAAAAATCCACTTGCAGTTACATAGTTCTCAAAGCGCGGTACACAAAACAAAAGTCGAGATTAGCGGCTGCGGTCTATCGCGGCAACATGCCGCGGACCTTGGCTCAGATTTCAACTATGTGCTAGTTCAAAGATAGACGTAGGTTAAATATCACCCCCAGCTTTATAATTGAGTCTCGCCAATGGATTGGCCGTCCGTGGATACCCAGATCCCGGCGCGGTACAGGCAGCCTCCCGTGTGGTCTCAGGAATACCATTGCCTGACATTTCACAAAGCCGAGTTCCAGTTCATGCAAACTGCACCACCAAGGATTTTATCTATGCTGTGTTGGGCCGCTGGAAGTTGACTAGGACGACATTCCGAGACTACCACGACCAGATCATCCGCGTAGGCTTGCGGGAAAACATTATTTCCGTAATCCATCGAGGAGTTCATCAAAGACAATATTCCAAAGGAAAGGTCTGAGAATTAAACCCTGAGGACATCCTTCGGAAACTCGTCTTGACCCAGTACACCTATTAATAGACAGTCTCACAACACGGTTACATAAAAACGAGTTTATCAGGTGATATATGTTTCTGGGATAAGCGCTCTTGTCAAATGCGCCCCAGATACTACTAGTGGAGCAGGTGTCAAAACCGTCTTTAACATCAATTGAAAGAAGAATACAACATTTCCTTTTTTCAATCGTCCGGGTGATAGCAGATTTGAGCATTAAGAGTGCGGCTACAGAAGATAACAAGGCTTAAATCCAAACTGGTTTGGAGGCATTTTACACACACTATAGGCCATCCACGACAGCCTAGCAAGCACGCGACGTTCAAGGATCTTGCCCAAGCCATGCAGCATCTTGATTGGACGGGGGTGATGCGAGAAAGTACTCCCCACTTCGCTTGGGAACAAGAACGACGTCCCCCAGATTCCATGGAGATGGTATGTGGCCAGTGTTTAAACACTTGTTGAAAATATTCAGAAAAAAAAAACGTCCGAAAATATTTATCTAGTTTCACAATAAAAACAGATGGAATGCCATCACTACCGGGAAAAGAAGATAAGCGCACCTTATTCGCCATCAACAACAGCTCGGTATCCGTAAACAAAGGGTCGTTCTCAGATAACGATGTGTTGACTTTGTTAAACTCTTTATACTCTAACATGGTATCGGGCGGGACGCGGCCGAAATAGTATTCTAATACATTATTTAATGTGTCCAGCGGACCCTTCAGTGAAGCCGCTACCGACTGGGAGGACTGAGAGAGATTTGCGCTTAAATCTTTCCTTGATGAAACTGTAGATTCCACCGCAAGGAGGGATTTCGCAACGCGACATGCTACTCTCCATGCTTATTTCTTAGGCAATCTCCTCGCACGGCGATCTCTTGCCTTCAGTCTCTTTCAAACACGGTTCCGTGTGCCTTATTGAAGGCTCGCTGTGCCTTTTGAGTAACCCTTTTAAGCGGATTCAAGTTAGATTTCCACCAAGAGATGAACTTGAAGTATTTATCACTTCTGGGACGGGATGGAATGGCGTTAAGATATTTGTGAAGAATTTCTTCGCCGAGTAAATTAATTACATTGTCGAGGGAGGATGAGTTACGCACGT
Source organism: Cordylochernes scorpioides (assembly GCA_030710605.1). Lineage (NCBI taxonomy): Eukaryota > Metazoa > Arthropoda > Arachnida > Pseudoscorpiones > Chernetidae > Cordylochernes > Cordylochernes scorpioides. The sequence continues at coordinate 82,503,410 of CP092867.1, read as the reverse complement.
TTTCTAAACAAATTTAAACCTATCTATTTTTGGGTAAAATGATCAAAAACTCTATCCCATTCAACGCGCCCAAAGCTTGAGTATTTACCACTAAATTTTAAAATTCAAATCTAATTTTATCCTGTGAAGAGGGAGCGAAATTTAAGTTAAAGACGAGGCGTTTGTGGTCATACAATTCCTGGTATACTCACAGGATGCCAATCAGTAACGGTATTTACTAGGCCAGCACTGAAGAAAGCAACGTCGATGGAAGAAGAGCGGTTGCCCTCCTCTCACGCCACCGCGCCGTGCGTGTTGAGCAAACGCAATTAATTGGCATCTATAAAGTTTTCAACTAGATCTCTCTTAGTTGAGTGATGCCTGAGGAGCAGAGGTCTAAAAGATTCAACATTTAGATCGAAAATTACAAAGAAGAATATATTTGCCACTTAATTCACACATGACAAACATAGCATCAACAGTGGACAAATAAGACAAAAGGACAAATTTCAGGTTAGGATTTACTACAATTACTATAGCTCCTAACCTAGAGTTTGTAATTAGGCCATAGAAAACTCTGTTAGATAAGATTATCAGCGAAGGGATTTTTCCGCGCGATTGGGATTTCTTGTAAAAGTAGTAAATCTATGTTCTCCTCACGACAATCATTCAACATTGAATACTAGCAAGGCTGGAGCGTTTTATATTGATTTGTAGGCATTTGAAAAAATTCATTTGACCACCAAAATATTAAACTAATATGTACATGCACATCATGGAGATGGCATTGTGCTTGTAGCTCACCTGTGACACTTAAGCACGCTTTTATTCTCACAGGCATTGGTAAAATGTGCACCAGCACAATTGGCGCACTTAGGCGCTTTGATACACATTTTATCATCAGTGTGCGTCCTGTGAGAGAGGCTACCGCCCCCGGTCGAGTCTGAGGGACAGGAAGTCAACAGTGACGCGACTGCGTGAAAGGATAGCTTCCACGAACCCTTAGTAACCTCAATGATAGCGGTGGAAGGCAAACATTTTTTCCTAATCAATATAACCAGCTTTAAGCTGCCGCTGTTAATGATCAACTGCGGGGCTATCACAGGGTTTTCCATCAGATCAGACACCAGATTAGACTCAGATTTTTCGACAGAGATGCCGAAAATGGTCAATCTGGTCATGAATGTCGGGTTTGATAGGACTTCAAGATCGTCAATATTGGTGGTCTTAATTTCGTCCATAAACCGCTTTGATTATGCAGCATTGGGGAAGTGAAGGACATGTCTTTTTCTGTAGATCACATCACAAAACTTCAATTGAGGAATCTTTCCGGTTTTGGCTCTAATGGCTTCAAAAGACAAGTTGTCAGAGACAATTTTCATATGGTTCACTCTGTTCTTTAGCGCTTGGGCTTAGGTTGAACGCACTGGCACTCTAGGGTGTACAGTTGTGGGTTGAATGGACTTAGGTTGGATAGTAGAGATAACTGATTGGGTGTTCATTCTATCGGGGTTAGGAGGAGAGGGTTAGCCAACCTTTTTTTTTAAGTAGAGTAACCTCATGTTCAACAGACCTGATATTCATTTTAAAAATTCTTAATACCTCAGTTTGTAGGGCGTTAAAAACACATGGTAAATCAGCTTCAACTGAGTCAGATAAGCCAGTGCACGTGGTAGCAGGAAGGTTAGAGGCAGCAATATCCACTACCACGTTATAGTTTTTGGTGAAAAGAGAATTTATCTCTTCCCCAACACACACACATAAGTCAGAGGATCTAGAAGAAGTGTAGGATGTTGTGGAATTAAGGGCCTAGGGGATCTTACCCTGAGAAGATCTATACATAGGAGTGGAAACCTCTTCGGCCACAGACCCAGGACATGTGGAAGGCTCCAAAGGGGGGGGGGGGAGTGGGGGGAATGTGTCCTTCCCGTCAGCTGACATGACCCACGACTGCAGGCGAGAATGTACCATCGTATCCTTGCATCCACGTGTTTATGAAGGTGTTTAATCTTTGAAATTTTTATATGTGAAATGGGCGATTTTTGAAGATTTGCAAGCTGTTAGTAACAGCTCTTATAGGGATCAAACTATGTGGCGAAATATTTATTATTTTATCAAAAGATGATTAAATTTGAAATTTATATTTTTAGCTATTCTTCATACTTCCCTCATTTCTTCTCTTATATTTTATAATTTTCAATTTGTTCTTGCCATAAATAAATTTATGTGACATCCACAAATCTGTCTTTTGTTGTATATATATTAATTAATTGTTACCACAGCGTGTGTGTAAGCTCACAGGTAAATAGGCGCTAACCGAAAAAAAAGTTCCTTTGTTTAATATTAGTTACACTTTTATATTTTTGTTCCCTCTCTTGTAAATCAATAAATATAACGTTTAATAAATAATTCTTGGAATCAGTTTCATTAAAAATTCTAAGCAAAGTCAACAATTGGTAGCAGAGCGTCGGTTTGTTTGATATAAAGCTCAAAAGCGAAACTATTTAATCTGAAGATTAAGCAAGAAGTTTATTCTGAACGGTAAACTGAAGAGCTTCTGAGAAAATTAAAGGTATTTATATAGATTAAGTTAAATTTTATCTGTTGGATTCAAATGTAAATATTCATTTATTTGCATCTATTTCATTCATTTGTTTTTTAATTAATTTATTTGTTCATTTTAATCTGTTTGTTGACATTTTTAATCTCCTACCATTGGCACGTGTTGTAATCCAATTCGTGGTTAATAAAAACCTACTCTATTCTTTGCAAAGTATTTATTCATTCCTTCATTCTTATTAAATCAAATCTAAATAAACTACCAAAGAATCTAAATCTACAAGAATTCGAACATCTTTTTGGTCCCTCGAGCCGGATCCACGGATAATTTGGTAAGTAATAATTAAATTATCTTGTGGTGAATAGAATCAAGCGAAAGATAAATATTTTATACATAAAATAATCTAAATCATATCTAAAAAGGCGAATTCAGATATACCTATTTTCAAAATTTACATTGAATAATTTAATACATATGCAAATCAGTTTGACGAAATTTGTTAACAGAGAAATATACTTAGATTAAAACTTTATCATGCAAATATTACGGAATTATTTAAAAACATTAAAGAAACATATTATCAATTAGTGAGATCGAATACTTGGGAAACAAGTGAAACCCTATTTAAAGAATATATAGGTGTAAAGAATCTTTATGAAAATTTTGTATTTCAAATTGGGGAAATCTTGGAGGTAGAGAACGTTTCTCAACCAGTCAAATTGGAGCAAAGTGTATTATCTAATGTTAAATTACCCAAATTTAATTTGCCTGTATTTTCCGGTGAGATGTCTCAGTGGTTGAGTTTTAAGGACCTATTTTTGGTTACTATAGATAAAAATACGACTCTTTCAGAGATCCAAAAATTGCAATATTTGCATTCTTCATTAAAAGGTGATGCAGCTCGTATAATAAAGGTTTTCCCGATCACTGAAAATAATTATCATCAAGCTTGGAAAAATTTGATAGAGAGATATGATAATAAAAGAGAGATCATATTATCTCAATTAGATAAAATATTCAAAATCAAATTATATAAGATCTCTACCTCGAAGGCTATGTATGAGTTGTTGGATATTTGCAACGAATCCCTTAGAAATTTAGAGACTATAAGTTTGGAAAGAAATGAAATGGTAGATGTTATGTTAATACATTTTTTTACAAAATAAGCTAGATACTCCAATCAGACAACAATAGGAATTTTCTTATGATAATCAAGAATTGCCCTCATATCAAAGGTTTATTTCCTTTTTGGAAAAACAAGCTCAATCTTTAATGAATACTATGAAGGACACTACCTCAAAGGAATATTTGAATAAAAGGGTAAATACATACAACATCAATGTGAGTTTCAAAAATTGTCTACTATGTAAATTGAAGCATAAACTGAATCAATGTAATGAATTCAAACAAATGTCAATTCAAAATAGAATAGCTTATGTAGAACAGAACCAACTTTGTTCTAATTGTTTGGGTGGCAATCATTCTGTTGATAATTGTAAAATCACAAATCGTTGTTTCCATTGCAATAAAAACCATCATTCCTTGTTGCATGTGGTTTCAAGTCCTCCAAGACAAAGGGAATCATCTAGTGTCCAGTTGGCCTCTCCCGAATCATTACAACCATCGGATGTACCTTCAACAAGCACATCTTGCTGTTTGAGTGAAGCAAATGGTTCTATACAAATACTGTTATCTACAGCTATAATTCATATACAAGATTTAAATGGGGAAGATCAAATTTGTAGAGCTCTGTTGGATAATGGAAGTCAAAGAAGCCTTATCACTGAAAAGTGCGCGGCAAAACTGGGAATACCCATAAGACGTAAACGTATAGCAGTTGGAGGTTTGGGAGATCAACTTGTAGAATCTTCCCTAGGTGAGGTCTTTATCAGGTTTTCTTCTCACTTTGGTCATCAATCGTTTGAGACTACAGCACTGGTTCTTACCAAGTTAACAAACAATATTCCTAGTTTTACGGTCAATAAAACAAATTATTCATATATGAAGGGATTGATCCTGGCTGATCCTTTATTTTTTAAATCTAGAGAAATAGATGTAATCTTGGGGTCAGATATAGTATTCAACCTCATTCAGGAAGGAAGGAGAAATGGAAATGAAAATGAGCCATCTGCTATCCATTCAAAATTGGGATGGCTCGTATATGGTCCGACCTCAGTGAGTGAACGGCAGTCATTCAGAAATTTGGCCCATTTCTCTTCTGAATTGGAATCTGAAGATTTAATAAAAAGGTTCTGGGAATTGGAATCTATTCCTTTAGAAGAAATTCCTACAAAAGAAGAAAAGGATTGTGAAAGTCATTATTTAAAAAATGTAGTCAGGGATGAATCAGGAAGGTATATTGTAAGGCTTCCATTTAAGGAATCAGCTGAAAAGTTAGGTCAATCGAAATTCATCGCAATTCGCAGATTTCTTAATCTAGAGAAAAGGTTAGAACAAAATGAAAATATATATGTTCAATATAAACATTTATGAATGAATATATAAGATTAGGTCATATGCAGGCAGGTTGTTCTCTACAGACTGAACCAAACTATTACATTCCTCATCACTGCATTCTAAAGGCACAGCCAACTAAGTTACGAGTGGTATTTGATGCCTCCACCAAGACTACCACCCAAATATCATTGAATGATCTCCTTCATGTAGGTCAAAAACTTCAATATAATATATTCAACATACTACTCAAATTCCGCAGGAACCCTGTTGCTTTAGTGGCCGACATTGAAAAGATGTATCGGCAAATTAGATTACATCCAGACGATATTAAATATCAAACTATATTATGGAGAGATTGTAAAGATCTAGAATTGCAGGAGTATAACTTTTTGACAGTCACTTATGGCCTTGCATGTGCCCCTTACTTAGCAATTCGAACTCTACATCAGATTGCCCATGAGGTACAGGTTTCTAACCCAGGGATATCCAAGATTATTTGTGAGGATTTCTACGTGGATGACCTTCCCACTGGATGCCCCACAGTGGAAGACGCCAAGGGACTCATGCAGCAATTGATTGCTGTATTGGGTTCTGGTGGATTCGTTCTAAGAAAATGGGTATCTAATGAAACTTCTATAATTGAAGACTTACCTTTATTATTGAGAGGAAAAGGTGAGGTGATGGAATTTAATAGAAAGGAATCAAACGTGAACGTTCTTGGAATCCAATGGGATCCAAGGTATGATACCCTCAACATTTCTTGTAAATCTGGTCTAGCTGATATTAAATCAAACAGACAAATTGTATCAACTATAGCCAGAATTTATGACCCCTGTGGCTGGCTTTCCCCTACCACAGTTGTGCTAAAACTTCTCCTCCAAGAATTATGGAAATTGAAAATTGGCTGGGATGAAGATATACCTGCTTCTATTCAAAGAAAGTGGAATATTTTTGAAAGAGAAATGAAGCATTTCCAACAAATCAGTATTCTAAGATGTATATTCCAAAGGAATTTATTAATTTCCAATATACAGATGCATGAATTCTGTGATTCATCAGAGTTGGCTTATTCTGCTGTCTGTTATCTAAGAATAACTTATGAGAATAATCAAATTGAGACCATTCTTTGACAGCAAAAACAAAAGTTGCTCCCATCAAGAAAATTACCATACCAAGACTTGAGCTTTGCGCAGCCTTGATGTTGGCGCAACTTCAATCACAGACAACTCAAGCACTTCCCTTTAAGATCGATGAACAATTATATTGGACAGATTCAAAGATTGTTCTAGCGTGGATTACTTCTGAATCAAAGAAGTGGCAGATATTTGTGGCCAATCGAGTGGCAAAGATTCAAGATCTGACTGCAGCCCATTCATGGCAATATATATCAGGCAAGCAAAATCCAGCAGACCTTGCAACGAGAGGAATTCTGCCTTCCTGTTTGATCAATTCAAAATTATGGTGGCATGGACCCGTTTGGTTGATATTAGATGGTTCTGAAATTATTTCTTCATTCACTATAGACCCTTCTATGGGTTTAGAAGAGCGTAGTGTTATACTGCATGCTACAATAGCAGAACCATGCCCAGAGTTTTTGTCAAAATATTCATCCTTTACCAAACTTTTAAGGGTCATGGCTTGGTGTAAAAGATTTATTAATATTACTAGAAAACAGCCAACTCAAAGACTCTCATTTCTAACATCCCAAGACTTAAAAGACTCTCTATTACAAATCGTCAAAATTATTCAGAGATGTGAGTTCACCCCAGAAATCAATGCTTGCATAAAAAATATTCCTTTACAAAGAAAAAGCAGGCTTATTTCGCTTAACATTTTTATAGATTCCCAAGGAATTCTTAGAGTTGGCGGACGATTACGTCACTCGGATTTAGATATTGATCAGAAGCATCCTATGCTAGTTCCTAAAGATCATTTTGTACCCAAATTAATTGTAATACACTATCACATAAACAATTTCATTCTGGAACTCAATTAACTTTATCTTTGATTCGAAATAAATTTTGGATTCCTTCTGGAAGAATCTTAATCAAAAGGGTCTTAAATCAATGTCTCGTATGCCTGAAGAGTAAATCTAAGGCTATTCATCAGATAATGGGAGACTTACCAGAAAATAGACTTCTTCCAGGTAGACCATTTGAAAAGATTGGTATTGATTTGGCCGGTCCCATTCAAGCTAAACCTATATTGAAACGAAGCAAAGTTATTTTCAAATTCTACATAGTCCTATTCGTTTGCTTCACCACGAAAGCCATTCACTTAGAAATTTCATCAGATTTGACTGCGGAAACCTTTCTTGCAGCATTGAAAAGATTCATCTCTAGAAGAGGAAGACCAACTGATATATACTCAGACAATGCAACTAATTTTAAAGGTGCAAGCAACATTTTGAAAGAACGATGGAAGTTATTCAATGCTACTAATATTCAAGATTTTTCAGCCATAGAATCCATTAATTGGCATTTTATTCCTCCGTCGGCACCTAACGTTGGTGGATTATGGGAAGCTGGCATTAAATCAGTTAAAACCATCTTATCTAAAACGATGAAATCTAGATTATTGAATTACGAGGAATTATTGACCGTATTAGCTCAAATTGAAGCCTGTCTTAATTCCAGACCATTAACCTTTTTTAGCAATGATCCAAATGACTTAACAGCGCTAACACCAGGACATTTTCTTATAGTAGATGCAATACAACATGATGCAGAATCTGATCACTCTACTTTGAATCTTCGCTCCAGATGGAATCTGATTCAACCTCAAAGAGACTACTTCTGGAACCGTTGGAGCTGTGAATATCTACATCAACTCCAAGAAAGAAGGAAGTGGAGGACTTCACATCCGGATGTCAACACTGGAGATTTGGTTATGTTGAAGGAACAAGACAAACCACTACATTGGAAACTGGCGAGAATTGTCCAGATATTCCCAGGAGAAGATGATCATACCAGAGTGGTGCTTCTTCGTACTCCTAAAGGCCTTCTGAAGAGACCAATAACCAAATATGTCCTCTACCTTACAAGGAGTGAGCTCTTGAACTGGAATATAGTTCAAGGTTGTGGGGGAGTATGTTGTATTCAAATGTAAATATGCATTTATTCATTTAATTGCATTTATTTTATTCATTTGTTTTTTAATTAATTTGTTTGTTCATTTTAATCTGTGAGTTTTATTTTTGTTGCTTGGCACTGTTGTTTGTTGACATTTTTAATCTCCTACCATTGGCACGTGTTGTAATCCAATTCGTGGTTGATAAAAACCTACTCTATTCTTTGCAAAGTATTTATTCATTCATTCTTATTAAATCAAATCTGAATAAACTACCAAAGAATCTAAATCTAGAAGAATTCGAACAATATCTATATATTGCATGTTTAAAAGCTACCCAATATTTTAATAAATTTAAAATATATATTTGTACTAGTGGATGTGTACCCGGCTTCGCCAGGGTTTTATCCGAGTGAAAATTTGCCTAACGAAAATTATTGATAATAATATCCCTGAACACACAGAATATTATGATAATAATGATAATAATATTCTTTACATTATATATTTATATAATATATGAAATATATTTTTTCTAGGAAACATATTCACTTTCTCTACTGAATAGATTTTTAAAAATATATATATAAATGAAAATATCTAAAGATATACTACATGATCTTAGTCAAAAGGCTGAGAAACGATATTTTATATATAGAGATGACCTGGCTTCATGGGTCTTCTGCTCGAGTGAATGTTTCGCTGATAGATTTTGTTCCTGTTAACTAAAAATTATTATCTGGCTTCGCCCGTGGTCTGCTTTAGTGAATATTCTTTAAATATTTTTTTATGTCAATCAAGAATGATAGGGAAATATTGTCATCATCATTTCTGACTAAAAATATATTGTTGCTCAGTACTTGGTTAATTATAATTTTTCTTGGTTAAAAGTGCGCCAAAAAAAACTCTTCCAGATTTAAATCTCTGTCCTGTTCAAATTAGAGCGATATTAGTTACATATTGAGGGCGTGCATAGTCGACAAACAAATATATTTATATATATATGTTCCCGGCTTCTCCCGGTTTATACCCGAGTAAAGGTTTGGCTAACGAACATTTGTTAAAACGATTCTAGCAAACATCCAATCCCTACTGAATCTCCACTTTTCTATACTCTCGATAATTTGAATTTTTTCCCCGTCCCTTTAAAACTACTCTGTAAGTTGAATTGAACAATATTAATTGGTCCAAACAATAATTTGAAGTTGAAGGAATAGTATCTTGCCACAAACAAACATTTGTAAATAACTGTATTTAACGAATTTACCCGACTTCGCCTGGTTTTTAACTGAGTAAAGGTTGGCCTAACGAACATTTGGTACAACGATTCTAGAAAACTTCCAATTCACTTATATATAGATTTATGAACATACATGTATATAAATATAAATATTGTTATACGCGTTATAATATATTTTTGAAACATAATTATTTGAAAAACAATTATTAAAATTCAAATAAGATATTGTCACGTTTGTGAATTTTATAATTTTTTTCACGATGAAATATGCATATTATTTTAAAAATTCATTTTTGTTATCATCATCACATGCAATGCAATTTTTATATGAAAAAACGACAATAAACAACAACAATGTAATTTGCATCTTCATTATTATAAAACAACATTACAACATTTTAACATTTAACACAAAACGTTACAATATTTTAAATATATATATATATTACCTAGCGGATGTTTACCCGGCTTCACCTGGGTTTTATCCGAGTGAAAGTTTGCCTAACGAATATTATTGATAATAATTTTCCGGAACACAGAATATTTTGATAATAATGATAATAATATTCAACACACACACATTATATATTTATATGATAGTAGCGGAAGTACCCGGCTTCACCCAGGTTTTATTCGAGGGAAAGTTTGACTTACGAATATTATTGATAATAATATTCCAGAACATAATATTATGATTTTAATGATAATAATATTCCGGAACATAATATTATGATTTTAATAATAATAATATTCCGGAACACACATAATATTATGATTTTAATGATAATAATATTCCTGAACACACATAATATTATGATATTAATGATAATAATATTCCGGAACACACATAATATTATGATATTAATGATAATAATATTCCGGTTTTTACCCGAGTAAAGGTTTGTATAACGAACATTTGTTAAAACAATTCTAGAAAACATCCAATCCCTAATCTACTTATATAATTACCTTATTCTGTATGTGTGAAGTTCACGGATAGATTTTGGTCAGAATGGATAAAATAAAAAAAGTGACAAGGGATGGGAATCGAACCCACGGCCTTCCGCTTACCGGGCAGATGCCATGACCACTAGGCTACCCTGGACATATTTTTTCCGTTCATAAAAATAATATTTAACTTAACACAGCATTTTATTTTACAAATACACAATAAGGTAAAAATTCCCTCGGTTATAAACGTGACAATTGCTCTTTTATTCGACTTTTTATACCTATTTTAATCAAATGGGTCATTGTTCTATTATATAATAAGTATATATCTTATCTATATATATATAAATTAATGTTTGTATGTTTGTTGGTTTGTATGTCCGGTATACAAATTCGCAGTAGTTCACTATTTCAAACCAAAATTTCCATACATAGGTAAAAAATACGGGGAAGACGATAGGCTATTTAAAAATATATATAAATCAATTATTAAAACTATATATTTTTAGTCAGGAAATGATGATGATGATATTGCTGTATCATGTTTGATTATCATATACAAAATTATATCGGGAAAAATTCCAAAAAGCAGAGACCACGGGTGAAACCAGTTCATTATTTTGTACGCAGGAACAAAATTCTAACAGAAAAACATTCATTCGAGCAGAAAACAAAGGCCAGATCATCTTTCTATAAAAATATCGCTTCTCAGACACAAAGTGTGGAGCGGGACGTTTCACAAGAGTGACATCCACGGCGCCAATTTATAATTGTAACGAATAGAGTATTTGAAAATCAAAATAATATAATTTTCAAATATCGTTGTGAAAATTTACCTATTTATTTTTATATTTTAAAAACACACAAAGTTTGGAGCGGGACGTTTCACAAAAGTGACATCCACGGTGCCAATTTATAATTGTAACGAATAGTATTTGAATAAAAACATTTAATCGGGTAAAACCCGGGCGTTGCCCGGGTCATTCGGCTAGTGAATCTATACTTGGCAAGATAACTTTATGTTTGATTATCTGCTCCACCTAGCTGTACACGTTCAAACGTTGCTGTCTTTGAACAAAAAGGCAGTTTTAATACCTAAATAATAATTTATTAATGTATACAATACATCAAAATGAAAATCTATATATATAAAATTGAATGTCTGTCTGTCTGTCTGTTTGTCTGTACTCTATAGATTCAAAAACCATACATCCAATCGCCGTGAAATTTTGGGATATTATTAGGTATATCACCCGGAAGGTTTTGAAAAATAATTTCCTGAATATCTTGAATATCCTTAGAGTTATTTGCAGATTTGTAGATTTAACTCGCAAGCAGCGCCCCCATTGTGACGATGATAACAAGTTTTCTTATCACTAAGTTTGTTATCTTAAATATTATTTATCAAAAGTAAGAATATCTCAGGATGACACGGCAATGTGACACGGGAAAAAATGTTCACTAGATAAAACTATGATTTTCTAATGTAGAAAATTAGGAAAGACAAAATTCAGGATGACACGGCACACAGGGACCGGGAAAAAATGTTCACTTTATCGAGAGATTCAAATTTACGAGTTTCAAATTATCAAAATATATGTTGTTTTTTTTTAAATAAATTTTTAGAGAATTGTTTTAACAAATGTTCGCTAGACAAACCTTTACTCGGGTAAAACCTCGGGCGAAGCCGGGTACGTCCGCTAGTCTATATATATAAAATTGAATGTCTGTCTTTCTGTACTCTATAGATTCAAAAACCATACATCCAATCGCCGTGAAAATTTGGGATATTATTAGGTATATCCCCGGGAAGGTTTTTGAAAAATAATTTCTTGAATATCTGAATATCCTTAGAGTTATTCGCAGATTTGTAGAATTAACTAAATGATGATGATTATTTATCAAAAGTAAGATTTTCTACCTATTAATTGCGCACAAGTCAAAGTTAGTTTTATCATTTATCTACAACATATATATTGGGAGAATAGATAAAATGATGATTTTGTAATGTAGAAAATTAGGAAAGACAAAATTCAGGATGACACGGCAATTTATTTGAGACAAGAATAACGATAATTAATATTGATTTTATTCAACTTATCGAGTATTTTTCAACGGACCGGGAAAAAATGTTGACTTTATCGAGAGATTCAAATTTACGAATTTCCAATTATATATTTCGATATTATTATTTGATATTATTTTTTACATATGTTATATTCAAATGACATTTATGTTGGGATAATTTTATTGTTAATTTTCATTTTGATGTATTGTATACATTTGTTCATTAATAAATTATTATTCAGGTATTAAAACTGCCTTTTTGGTCAAAGACAGCAACGTTTGAACGGGTACAGCTAGGTGGAGCAGATAATTAAACATAAAGTTATCTTGCCAAGTATAGATTCAGTAGGGATTAGGTGTTTTCTAGAATTGTTTTAACAAATGTTCGTTAGGTAAACTTTCACTAGGGTAAAACCCGGGCGAAGCCGGGTACATCCGCTAGTTAACAATAAAATTATCCCTACATAAATGTCATTTGAATATAACATATAAAAAAATAATAGATATATTTTGATAATTTGAAACTCGTAAATTTGAATCTCTCGATAAAGTGAACATTTTCCCCCGGTCCCTTGAAAAATACTCGATAAGTTGAATAAAATCAATATTAATTGGTTCCCTCGGTAATTGGAAGATAGAGGAATAGTATCTTGCCTTGGAATTGTATCATTATTCTTGTCTCAAACAAATTGCCGTGCCATCCTGAATTTTGTCTTTCCTAATTTTCTACATTACAAAATCATCGTTTTATCTAGTGAACATTTTTTCCCGGTCCCTTGAAAAATACTCGATAAGTTGAATAAAATTAATATTAATTGGTTCCCTCGGTAATTGGAAGTTAAAAGAATAGTATCTTGCCTTGGAATTGTATCATTATTCTTGTCTCAAATAAATTGCCCTGTCATCCTGAATTTTGTCTTTCCTAATTTTCTACATTACAAAATCATCATTTTATCTATTCTCCCAATATATATGTTGTATATAAATGGTAAAACTAACCTTGACTTGTGCGCAATTAATAGTTAGAAAATCTTACTTTTGATAAATAATCATCATCATTTAGTTAAATCTACAAATCTGCAAATAACTCTAAGGATATTCAAGATATTCAAGAAATTATTTTTCAAAAACCTTCCCGGGGATATACCTAATAATAACCCAAAATTTCACGGCGATTGGATGTATGGTTTTTAATTCTATAAAGTACAGCAAGACAGACAGACACATTCAATTATATCTATCAACATATATTTAGTCACGACCGTCATGGGCCGGTTCTGTCACGGATGCGCGCGCATCATCATTATGATCATTATCATTATCTAATGATAATAATAATAATAATTATTATTATTATTATTATATTATTATTATCAACATATATATAGTCACGACCGTCATGGGCCGGTTCTGTCTATTATTTTATTATTATTATTCAACATATATATAGTCACGACCGTCATGGGCCGGTTCTGTCACGGATGCGCGCGCATCATTATGATCCTTATCATTATCTAATGATAATAATAATAATAATAATAATTATTATTATTATATTATTATTATCAACATATATATAGTCACGACCGTCATGGGCCGGTTCTGTCACGGATGCGCGCGCACAGGGAGGTCACGTGCTCGCCGGCAGCCAATGGGCGCGCGCCGCCGGCATTACGTCATAGATTATAAACACAAGGTAATAAGGCCAAATAAAAAAATAGTGTGTGATAAGGCACAATTTGGATTATCTACTTATATAAATCCTTATTCTCTCTGTGTGAAGTTCACTGTGTGAAGTTCACGGATAGATTTTGGTCAGAATGGATAAAATAAAAAGCGTCAAGGGATGGGAATCGAACCCACGACCTTCCGCTTACCGGGCAGATGCCATGACCACTAGGCTACCCTGGACATATTTTTCCGTTCACATTTTTATTTTTATATTTTCAAGACACACACAGTTTGGGGCGGGACGTTTCACTAAGAGAGACATCCACGGCGCCAATTTATAATTGTAACGAATAGTATTTTAATTAAAACATTTTTAAAATATATTCGCACTCGGGTAAAACCCGGGCGTTGCCCGGGCCATTCGTCTAGTATATATATATAATTGAATGTCTGTCTGTCTGTCTGTACTCTATAGATTCAAAAAACATACATCTAATCGCCGTGAAATTTTGGGATATTATTAGGTATATGTGATGATTTAAGACCATGGAATTGTTGTAAATAGTCCAGATATCTACTACCACATGTTCCACCACGTGACTGTATATAACTTCTTATGTACTGCAAATAGAAAGCCTCAACGAACATCAATCTGTACCGCGTAAGAATATAATAAAGTATAGCAACTGTACAGATAGAAGGAATGGAGACTAACAGGAGAAAATTAAGGTTAAAACTAATCAGGCTTAGGTGAGAATAGAAGAAGGCCTAGCAAAACCCAGTCCAACTTTTACGAGGTCGTGGCCCTCCTGGATAATAAAAATTCCCCCCCTGTTTACGTCAGAAAAGGGCAGCGACCTGTTCGGACCCGCTCAGCTATAAAAAGGAGGTCCCGATCCTCAGTTAGCCAGTCCTTAGTTAGTCGTCGTTCCAGTTCCAGTGCACCGGACGCTCCGATCGAAGGTAAACCCTTTCCTGCCAGAAATTTCTCCTCGTCCTATTCCTTCTTGACGTTCAGACGCTTCTTAGTGGAATCTCTGTTTGCTTATTTCACCTTTGGCCCAGCTGTGTCGCCTTCCACCACGACTGCACGGTAGAGTTGACATCGAGGTTCGTCTAGCATCAGGTAACACTGGTCCCAGAGGTCCCAAGATATCACAGACTCCCCCGTCCGAAGAGTCGACAGGATTGTGGACGCCAAGGTACAAGTAAGCAAGTAGACCACTGTCTGTACAGAAAGATGGAACAGGGAAGAGAGGAGGATCCAAAGGAGCCCTTGGAGTCCGATCCCGACTACGAAAGTGGAGAAAACACCACTTTTCCAAAGCTGGAAAACACTCTTGGAAGGACGCAGGAAATCGCCCTCAGCCAGCAGGACGCCACGCCCCCCGCCGGCGGTATCAGATGTCCTGGGGAGTTTAGCCAGGACGCTACATCAGCTCTCCTCGGCGACCGGACTATCGCGAGATGTGGAACTACCGCGCTACGATGGTTAGTACGAGGCGCAGAGCTTCTTCGACAACTACGACGCCCAAGCTGATCTGGCCCAACTACAATACTCTACAAGACTGAGAAAGCCACCAAATCTCCTGCAAGCACCCCTCCGAGTTACCAACACGCGAGCGTATGTTACCTGCTCCCCCGACCATCTCTAAACCACGAGCCCAGCGCAAGCAGTGGACTCTTAACTGTCCCAGGAACCTCCAACCATGGCACAAGACCAGGACTGTTCCGACATACAAGACAGCACAACAGTAGGTTCCTCCATACATATTTTTGTTGAACAATTGCTCGTTCGAGCTGAACTGTCCAATAATGTAAACCTACCTCTACTACTTGATACAGGAGCATCTATCGCTATAATTAGGCAGAATACTTTTAAAATAATAGAAATCAGTTTGTAAAAGAAAAATACCTGTCCATCCATTCAACTTAACTATTAATGTCATAGCTAACAATATTTCCACAATAGATTATATATTTTTGATCTTAAAAATAAGTAACATAACGCGGAATCAAAAATTCCATATCATCGATACACCTTTGCCTTTTGGCAATTTATTCCTTAAATCCATAAAAAGATTTCTACTAATTATAAACTGTCCTCAGCTACTCCTGTATCAAGATAATGTACCCCTGCCAACTACCTTGTACAACCTTATACTCTACATTTCCAATCTAAATTTTTCCCTTCTGTAACGGGTTGCTCACACGTGGTGAATTCCAACACTCTTATGTGGCCTCACTATAATGTTCCAATCCTATTTTCAATGCCCCTATGTCCTTTTCTTTCATAGCTTTGAAAAGAAGTAACCTAAATCTCAGCCTTCCAAAACTATTCCAATCGTTAAAGTCCAAAATAGCTACACTCCCTCGTACCTTCCTTTTACATGCATAGTTAATTATCGACAAATCGCTCTCAACAAAATAAACAAAACCCTTTCACATCACTTTTTTCCAATTGACAACCATTTTAATGCGCGACTTAACACCCAAATCCAATTTCGAGCCACACAAGCTCCATAAGGTCGCCCCACTAAACACACACAAAAAAATCACATTAAACGTGCCATATCCACTAACAATATAAAAATTCTCGATATATGTGCGTACAACCAGCACCCATGACTTTAGTAAATTTGTTATTCATAGTGAAACAGGTTAGATTTTGTACAAAACAAAGACTTCACGTGACACCTTTTCATTTACAATTTTTTTCGCTTCGTGTCACAGAGCCACACCACAAAACTCTTTCACTTTTCAGGCCAAAGACGCCTTCACACGCCTGTGACACTTCTCACCTCAAAGCGTGTCCACGTCGAAAGTCGCACTTTCACTCACTTCTAACCTGATATCACTGAATAACATTTTTACTAAGTCAACAACAACCCTTCGATTTAATATCAATAGATACAATATCCGGATTTTCGAAATACAAACACAAATCGAACAAATGCTTGAACACAGGATAATTACAACCTCTGTATCTCCCTATGTCAGTCCCATAACGCTTGTCACCAAACGTGACAAATCAAAACGTTTTTGCGTTTACAATTATAGAAATAATATCTCCGAACGTAGTTCGAATTAACAAATCCAATAAGTTGGAAGAAAGCAAGCAGCCCCGAAAAGGGCCCCTGACCTAAATCCAGAATCACATTAAAAATAGGTTCGCTCCCCCTCTTCCGCTGGACACGAGCAAACAAACAGCCGACATCTTGTTACGACCCACCGCTATTGCCCGGTGTCACTCTAATGAATGTTCACCAGCTATGAAATCAAATATTAGTGCGTGCCTTTTATCTATATATCGTTCTAATCCTTAACCAATTTCTACGCCGATATCCCATTTAGCTACAAATAACTTGTATAATAGGTCCATTCTACATTTACTAACATTCCTTTTACGCAGGGAACAAAAAATCGACAAGATTAGGACTCAGTAAGTTTCACAGTTGGAAAAAATGTGATCCTTGAGTCGCGTCAAACATAAAACAAATTCGATAAGTTAGATCAACTCATGCCAACAAGACCAAAGATATCGCGATCGAGGACAATTTAAAGCTCTCTCCACCCATCCTAAAAAACAGGAACATACATTTGGCCTACTACTTTCCATTCTTTCCCGATATATAATTTCTATGTATAAACTTACTTGCTCTTCTTTCTCGATGAACATTTTTTTTTCATTTTAATATTCTTTATATAATCATTATCTAGCTCTTATATTTTATTTACCTCACCAATCAGTTTAGATGAGTGTCATTTTATTTTATTTTTCTTTACCAAAGCTTATTTACTTTTACTATATGACTCTATTCTATAATCAACTTTATATTTTATCTTTCATATCTAATAATCTCAAGTTTATATTTATGTTTATATCACTAATTTGCATTTTTCATTTTAAATTTTCTCTCACTTTATAAATTAGATGTTATTTACATTGTTTCATCTTCCGCTACCATGTTCAATGCTATCGAGTATATATATTTTTCATTTAATATTTTCACTTTCTATTACCCCTTATATATTGCTATAGTGTCTTAATCTTTGAATCATGTCATCACTATTTTCACTTTTTTAAAGATTACTTTGCATTTAACTTCGCAATTCTATTTTCGATTTTTCAAATCCTTTAACGCTATATGCAAAGCCTTAATTTCGCAATTTCATATCTCAATGATATATTCTTTTATAATCAAACTAAAAATCATGATCTAAAAACAGGGCAATCTTCAATAACCTCTTAAACAACCACTTTAAAGGTTACTTCTTAATAAATACTAACATTCCTTTTCCGCA
>CP092867.1:82432921-82485011 GCA_030710605.1 Cordylochernes scorpioides | reverse complement strand
CTACCATGTTCAATGCTATCGAGTATATATATTTTTCATTTAATATTTTCACTTTCTATTACCCCTTATATAATGCTATAGTGTCTTAATCTTTGAATCATGTCATCACTATTTTCACTTTTTTTAAAGATTACTTTGCATTTAACTTCGCAATTCTATTTCGATTTTTCAAATCCTTTAACGCTATATGCAAAGCCTTAATTTCGCAATTTCATATCTCAATGATATATTCTTTTATAATCAAACTAAAAATCATGATCTAAAAACAGGGCAATCTTCAATAACCTCTTAACAACCACTTTAAAGGGTTACTTCTTAATAAATACCTAACATTCCTTTTCCGCAGGAACTTTTAACTCCTTCGCAGGCTAGACTTGACCTACTTTGATTTCGTAATCAACAATATTGACACACCGTCCCCCAGATTTACCTATCCCAACTTCTGGCTTGGACACGTGCAAATTGTATTTTTTTTATATATTCCAGGGCACTCTCATGCCACAGGCTGGCACATCTTTTTTTATTATTTTACTCTTTTTCTCGCTAAGCCCCTGACGACTCCAATTAAAACTTTGATTTCTGGTCACTGATCTTCGCCCTCATTTATCCTGCATGCGTACGTCTTAACGACTAATTACTAAAACCCATAACAATCACCCTTATCTTACTTTCCGATTGTGGTATTGTAACTTTATTCGGTCCTTAAATTTACATGTGAAACATGGCCTAGGTTTTCCGCGCCGTGCACATTAAATGGTTTGGGACTTGAGTCAAAGTGACATTGCCTCAACCAAGTAATAACTGACCCCTCAACCCTTTCTAACGCCCATCACGAAGAGATCATGATTTACCCATCCAATCATTCATATTTTTACCTATAATCATTATATGTTCTCTATTAAAGCTTTTATTCCTATTTTTATTTTTAATTGTATGTTCAGTATTAGTTGTTTATACTTTATTATCTCTTATGGATATACAGAAATTAACCCCATGTTATATACTAACTCATTTCAATTAATTTTAAAAAATTACTTCCTTAATAACAGTCTTCCTATTCCGCTCTCTTAAATCCCTCCATATGAACCCTCTCACATCCGGGGCCATCTGTGATGATTTAAGACCATGGAATTGTTGTAAATAGTCCTGATATCTACTACCACATGTTCCACCATGTGACTGTATATAACTTCTTATGTACTGCAAATAGAAAGCCTCAACTAACATCAATATGTACCGCGTAAGAATATAATAAAGTATAGCAACTGTACAGATAGAAGGAATGGAGACTAACAGGAGAAAATTAAGGTTAAAACTAATCAGGCTTAGGTGAGAATAGAAGAAGGCCTAGCAAAACCCAGTCCAACTTTTACGAGGTCGTGGCCCTCCTGGATAATAAAACTTTCCCCCCCTGTTTACGTCAGAAAAGTGCAGCGACCTGTTCGGACCCGCTCAGCTATAAAAAGGAGGTCCCGATCCTCAATTAGCTAGTCCTTAGTTAGTCGTCGTTCCAGTTCCAGTGCACCGGACGCTCCGATCGAAGGTAAACCCTTTCCTGCCAGAAAATTCTCCTCGTCCTATTCCTTCTTGACGTTCAGATGCTTCTTAGTGGAATCTCTGTTTGCTTATTTCACCTTTGGCCCAGCTGTGTCGCCTTCCACCACGACTGCACGGTAGAGTTGACATCGAGGTTCGTGTAGCATCAGGTAACACTGGTCCCAGAGGTCCCAAGATATCACATATATCACCGGGAAGGTTTTTGAAAAATAATTTCATGAATATCTTGAATATCCTTAGAGTTATTTGCAGATTTGTAGATTTAACTCGCAAGCAGCGTCCCCATTGTGACGATGATAACAAGTTTTCTTATCACTAAGTTTGTTATCTTAAATATTATTTATCAAAAGTAAGATTATCTCAGGATGACACGGCAATTTATTTGTGACAAGAATAATGATACAATTCCAAGGCGAATATACTATTCCTTCAACTTCAAATTACCGAGGGAACCAATTAATATTGATTTTATTCAACAACAACAACAAAAGCCTTTATTTAGGGCCACTCGCCCTATACAGGATTCGCCAGTTCACATGGGATAGGGAGAACACTGTGAGGCCTTTTTCCGGGATATAGTCTTGTGGAATCCAAATATCGCCATCGCTATATACCTATTCTTTGATATTTCATTAATCAGTGCCGGAAATGAAGGACAAAGTTGCCCCGTTTTATCATTTAGTTTTCGTCTTTCCTCAGACAGAGCAGCACAGTCAAATAAGTAATGTAACATCTCCGTTGTTATTCCTGATCCACAGAAAGTGCATTTCAGGTCTTCACGCCTCAATAAAATCAAATGGTGTTCTCTGAAAAAAATTGAAAGGGTTCTAAATTGTGCAATTAATCTGATGATAGGAAAAGGGAGTTCACTTAAGAAGTATTCTTCGGTGGTAAACGTTATATATATGTCTCTATAGTGGGAATATAACTTTGATTGGGTTATTCTTGTTAAGTCGTTTTGTATTGTTTGCTCTATCGCAGTTCTTAATATTCCAGGGATAGCATTCCTTAGTGAATCAGGATCATTACAATAAGTAAGCCACGAGGATCCGTTATTATTAAGTAAATTGCTTAATTGTTTTATAAAACCGATGGGCGCACCTGTAGCACAGGATAATTACCTCATTCTAGTTAAACATATTCGAGGCAGTCTATTTGTATCCATACTCAGCACCCTCAGCCAATATTTCAAGGTCAATTTCAGAGCTTGTTATTATTAATGAAACGCGGCCTGTTTCTGGTCTTATTATGTATCCTGGTGTATATCTAGGCAAATTCAAAAACCTACGAATAAATGTATCTTGTATATGGTCTAATAAATCTTTATACTCTGTTGCCCAAATTGGAGCAGCATGCATCAAAACAGCCATCACAATAGAGTCAAACAGTTTCATTGCAGAGTTTAATGAATTAATTTTTGATTTTGCCAATATTGGGGTTGTAGCATTTATTGCCGCAAGTGCTTTTCCTTTGAAAGAGTTTGCGGCTTGAGTGGTTTTAGTTGTACTGACCAGAGGGTATCCCAAGTAATTATATCTTCTTGTTACCATCAGAGGTTTACCATTCCAGTACCATCTATCTTCTCTTGAGGGTTTACCACCATTGCGAAATACCATAACCTTCGATTTGGACTCGTTCAGTGTCATATAGTTCTCACCAAGATATTCTTTCAATATATTAATCTTTATTGGAGGTTTATCCTCGACTCTCTTATAATAGCAATATCATCTGCATACATCAGCAGGTGAACATCACCAAATTCCGGAAGGTATACACTCGTCAGATCTGAGTTGTCATACATTTTAATCAGGTCCATCATGAATAATATAAAAAGTAATGGCGATAGTGGCTCTCCTTGTAAAACGCCCGAATGTACCTTAATATTTTCTGTAATTGATCCCCTCCATCTGACTGCCACAGTCGCCTGTTCGTAGTAATTTCTAATTGCATGTATAAATTGATAGCTCACGCCCAGATTGGTTAATTTCTTCCAGAGTAATGAGCGAGGAACTGTGTCAAATGCTTTTCTCAAATCAACAAAAAATACATATAATTTTCCTCTCTTTTTCCTCAGTGAAAGTTGTATTAGAGTGGTCAATGTGAATATCAGATCCACACACGATCGGCCCCTTCGGAAACCCGCCTGATTTTCTGGAATTACGTTTCTTCTTTCTACCCATTCATTCAGTCTTGATCTTAATATTGTTGTAAAAAGTTTCGATAAATTACTTATCAGTGCTATACCACGGTAATTTGAAAGGTTGTCTTTGTCACCGCTTTTAAAGATTGGATGTATGATCGATTTAGTCCATATTGTAGGATAGTGTCCCATTATCAGAGCTCTATTGTAAAATTGTTCTAATAAACCCATGTATGAGTCTGGGACTACTTTTATTATTTCATTGGGGATGTCATCAGGTCCACTTGCCTTGTTATTTTTCAAATCTCTGATTGCCCTGCCTATCTCTTCAGAAGTTATCTCTGGATCAAGTATTGAATCGCTCGGCGAGATCCTCACTTCTATATTACAAATCTTCTCTTTTTATTCAAAACTCATTAATTCGCAATAAATTTCGTGCCATTCCTGTACAGTAATTTCTCCTTGAATTATTGATTCTATTCAACTTATCGAGTATTTTTCAAGGGACCGGGAAAAAATGTTCACTAGATAAAACTATGATTTTCTAATGTAGAAAATTAGGAAAGACAAAATTCAGGATGACACGGCACACAGGGACCGGAAAAAAATGTTCACTTTATCGAGAGATTCAAATTTACGAGTTTGAAATTATCAAAATGTATCTTTTTTTATATATAAGTTTTTAGAGAATTGTTTTAAACAAATGTTCTCTAGACAAACCTTTACTCGGGTAAGACCTCGGGCGAAGCCGGGTACGCCCGCTAGTATATATATATATATACTAGCCGAATGACCCGGGCAACGCCCGGGTGTTACCCGATTAAATGATTTTATTCAAATACTATTCGTAACAATTATAAATTGGCGCCGGGGATGTCACTCTTGTGAAACGTCCCGCTCCAAACTTTGTGTCTGATAAGCGATTTTTTTATAGAGAGATGATCTGGCTTTGTGTCTTCTGCTCGAATGAATGTTTTTCTGTTAGAATTTTGTCCCTGCATACTAAAAATTAACTGGCTTCACCTGTGGTCTCTGCTTTTTGGAATTTTTCCCGTTATGATTTTGTATCTGATAATCAAATATGATACAGAAATATTGTAATCATCATTTTTTAACTAAAAAACAACTATTTATGCCCAGAACCTGTCAATTTCAATTTTTCTTGGCTAAAAATCCGATAAATATCTCTTCAAGATTTTTCTCTACGTCCTGTTAAAACACGTTTTACATGTACATTAGGTCAACTGATATATTCTCCCATCTATACCGCTAGAGGCGCTGCTTGCGAGCGAAAGGGTAAATTTGCAACGCAATTTGCAAATAAAACTCGAAGAATATTCAGAATAGAGACCTGAATTTTTCACTATAAGTTTTTCCTGATTCTACTCTATATACTGTCGAAATTTCAGTCAGATTAGTTACGTATTGTGGACGTGTATAGCCGACATAGAAACAAACACACATACATAACTGACTTTTATATATATATGTCATAAAAAAAGATGTATTTTAGGTACGTTACCAATTCATTCATGCAGTCGTGGATTGAAGTGAAATGATAACTTTTATATCCAAAATTGTATTTATTTTAATGATTATATTTTAAGAACAAAACAGTTTGCATACATACAATTTTATAATAATATAATCTAAGTATAAACAAAAACATCTTGGGTTGTACTCCTTTTGTTGAGGATTTTAAAAATCAACTCTGTGTTTGGTTCTATGATTATTTAAAATATAATTATATTAATGAATATAAAAATCATATTTTCATTATGTCATTTCTTCCCTCCAAGGATAAAAATTAGGGAGTAATTTTCAAAGTAAAAAAAAGTATCATTATTATTTACATAGATTATCAATTAAGATGGAGGATACCAATTGAAACTATATCAATGATGCTCTTTATTTCTTCTACATATTCCTATTGGTACCTTTTTTCTTGACAGTAGCTGAAAATTATCCAATCTTATTTGAATTTATAGGTGTCTCCTTCCTATAATTCATAAGGGGATTTACCTCATGAATTGAGTAGGCCTTCTCAGGCTCTCAAGATTCAAAAGGTATTTTGCCACATGCCAAAAAATATATTTTTGAAAATCACAAATTTATTTCTCATAATGACGAGTGGTATCCAACATCTTGTTTCACATTTATTTGGTTTGATCAGAATAAAAACATAAACTAATGGGTTATTTACTTCCACATAATGAAAAATATTTACACATGAAGTTTTATTATTTACATAAAAAAAAAAAGAATGTTCGAATATGAAATGTTCCATATAAAATTTGTGAGGGAAAATATATAGAATCATATGAGTGAATTTCTCAACAAATAAAATCAAAATGTAAAATATTTACAACAATTGAAAAGAAAAGTGTCAAGTTATATCTTATGTGTGCACAAAAATTATATTCTCAAGGCTAAATTTTTAGGCGTAGTTATTTTTGGTATTGTCTTATTTATATTAAGATTTCCCTACCATTATTTAGTAAGAAGAGGGATTCTACTTTTCAGTACCTTAGGTGCCACTTGTTGGCTTGGTTTTTTCTCTAAAGTGGGTATTTTACTTTTTGTCAGTTTTAACTCAAATCCTTCTTTTGGGTAGTATGGCCTCAATTTGGATGAATGAATTACCATGGTAGTTTTTCCTAAATTAGATTGGGGTTTATCAATTTCATAATTGACTGGGGATATCTGTTTTAAGATTGTAAATGGCCCAGACATTGGAGGCATTAATTTTCGGTTATCTGGATGGTAAAAGGTTTGTAACCAAACTTTATCGCCTACCTTAAAGGTGGAAGGTTGATAATGTTGATCATATTTAATTTTATTTATCTGATGAAATTTTAATGTATTATTATAGGCATTTGTTCTGGCAGTGTCTATAGGGGGGTAAAATTCTGATTCTTTTAAGGGGGGATCATAAGGGAGCTTACCATACAAAAGGTAAGTAGGAGTATAGCCTGTTATGGAATGGGGAGTATTATTATATTCATTTAGTACTGAATCTAACAATTTCGTCCATGGTATTGATTTTCCTTTCAAGTTATTGAATTTACATCTTAACCTGGTTATTATAGTTTGGTTAAGTCGTTCATTTAACCCATTACACTGAGGTCTTGATGATGAAGTCAATAATTGTTTAATGTTATTGTTAATCAAATATTTTCTAAATCTTGGTGAAGTAAATGATGGTGCCCTGTCACTTAAAAATTGTTTGGGTTTTTGTATTTGAAAAATTTTGTTTAGGCAATTTATATATGAGTCAGTAGTTTGACTTTTTGAGGGGAAAGCCCAAATGTATCTAGTAGCATGATCTACGATGATGTGAAGGAATTTCTTTGTGGAATTATAGTAATTTAGTCCACCTACTGTGTCTATAGACACAAGATCAAAAGGATCCTTAGCTGGGGTGAGACTTTCCAACAGACCAAATTTCTTCTGGTGAGATATTTTATTGAGTTGACACACCTCACAGTGTTTTACATAATTAGAAATATCTTGAATTAGGTAGGGCCAATAATAGATAGGGGAAATTAGATTTAACATTTTAGATACTCCTATATGGCCGTAATCTTGATGAGCTCTTATTAATACTTTTTCTCTTAATGATGGTGGAACAACACTTTTGATTAATCCTTTTTTCTTTATTGTTAAAAGTCCATTAAATTTAGTATATTTCCTATCATTGATGTTATCATCAAATTGAGCTTGTTTTAGTTCTGGGTCAGAAACAAAATGAGCTATGGGGTATCTGCTGAGAAAATCAGCTTCTTTATTTTCAGTTCCTCTTATGTGTTTTATCTCAAAGTCAAACATTGAGAGCTTTAGGCTCCATCTAAATAATCGTCCTTTTGGGTTCTTTATGTTCTTCAAATACTTTAGACAAGCATGGTCTGTATGGATGGTGAAATGCACGCCATCTAAGTAGGGTAAAAAGAAATCCACAGCATCAATAATAGCAAGGCATTCTTGCTCAGTTACACAATAGTTTGATTCATAAGATGTCATTCTACGGCTTCTATACGCTATTGGCTTTAAAAGCCCATCGGGTTGTTCTTGTTTTAGGATAGATCCGATCTGTTCTTGGCTAGCATCCGTGTAAAGGTGTATAGGATATTTGGGATTATAGATAGCTAATATAGGTTTTGAGGTTATCATATTTTTTAATTTAGAAAATGCGGTTTCGCATTCTTCATCCCATTTCCATTTTACATCTTTTTTCAACAAATTATTCAAAGGGAGTCTGAGTTTAGCATAATTAGGGATAAATTTCGAATAAATGTTAATAGATCCTAAAACTCGTTGTAAATCCTTTTTATTCCTTGGGGAATTCAATTTTCTAATCGTTTCTATATTATTAGTGCTGGGTGAAAATTGATGGTTTGATATTTCATATCCTAGAAAAGAAATCTGATAAGTAGCGAATTTACATTTACTTAGTTTTAGCTTAATATTTTCCTTTATGCAAATATCTAAAATTACTTTTAAATGGGTCAAATGTTCCTGAAAATTATTTGAAAATATAATGAAGTCATCGAAGTAATTCATGCAAAAATCAACATCATATTTATTTAAAATTTGCCTTAAAACTCTTTGGAATTGACTTGGACTATTTTTTAATCCAAAAGATAATTTATTAAATTCGTAAAGTCCGTGAGTGGTAGTAAAAGCTGTGTATTCTTTATCATCTGGGTGTATATCTAAATGGTGATAACCTGATAAAAGATCTAGTGTAGTGAAGATATTAGCTTCTGAAAGCTTATCTAATATAGAATCTATTCTTGGTATGGGCTCAGAATCTCTTTTATTATATCATTTAATTTTCTGTAGTCTATTACTAGTCGAATTTTACCTTCATTTCGCTTATTCACCAACATAGCAGGGGATGCATAGGAGGAATAAGATGGTCTCTAATGACATTATATTTTAAAAGTTCTTCAATCTGTCTTTTAATTTCAATGTTGTCCGAGAAGGAAGGTCTAAAAGGCTTTAATGAAATAGGTGTTTGTGAGGTAAGTTTAATTCTAATTGGATCTGCTTTAATATGTCCTATATCCATTTTATGGGCAGCAAACGCTTCCTTATTTTCCTTAATTAATTTAATTAAATCAGATTTTTCATATGGTGAAAGTTTTTCATCAAATTCTACACTATTAAAATTTCTAAAATCATTTTCATTAGGAGGAATAATAGATTTAAATAAAGGAATTACATTATGATGTGTATAATTATTATTATTAGGGTTATGATAATTAACATTAAGAATTCTACCAAATTGAGTAATTGTAAAACTTTGAAAATCAATGTCTAATTTAAATAATCTTATATGGTGTAAAGAAAGCAATACATATGGCAAATTAATATCAGAGGAATAAAAATCAATATCTCTAGTAATAAATCCTATAGTTGTATTAACATTAATTTTTGAATTTATATTTAGCATACCGGATGTCTGTTTAATAAGAGGTAAATTATTAAAAACAACATAGTTTGGTTGAATCTTATCTATCATATGTTGAGGAATTATAGAGAAGGTACAGCCAGTATCCATGAGAGCTACCATACTGTTATTATTCACATTTAGATTTATATACAGACCTTGGCGTCAGGAGTGTTGAGGCGGAGCTGGTCGGCATTCGCTCGAAGGGGCTGTTGTCTGCGTCAAGGTGTCCATGGATCGAGACGGCACGGACATGAAGCTTGCTGCGGGGGGGGGGGGGCTTGCACGGCCCTCTCGCGAAACCAGCACCTATTCTCAGGATGGAAGCGTCCGGCATGTCCCCGGTTCAGGCAAATTCGGCAAGGACGTCTTTTAGAACTATAGTCCATAGGGCTTCTACCTGGATGTCCCCATTGCTTTTGTTGTACTTCCATTCTTGGGGCTGTTTCCCTTTTTATAGATGACTCCTCCATTTCCTTATGTGATTCCCTTCTTATTGAATGTTTCTCCACATTTGCATCTTTATTTGGCAAATTCTGCAAGCTTTTTGCGTGAATTTCTAGAAATTCCATTAAATCCTTAATTGAAGGCACAACCCTTGGGTTGTTCTGCAATTCCCACTGTTTTCTTGTGGTTTTATCAAGCTTATCTTGTATGATCTCGACGAAAAACACATCAGATAAACTATCGATTTGGTAACCTAATACCTTCACTGTTCTTACTATCTCGTTGCAACTATCTAGAAGTTTTAAACATTGACTTATGGTTATCATCGGCTAACTTTGGTAATCTTAATGCATTATCTATTTGGGTGAAAATCAGATCCTTTGGATTATCATATCTTGTTAATAAGGTTTGCCAAACCTCAACATAATTATCGGCTGTAATTGGAAATGCGTTGACCAGTCTTAGGGCTTCGCCTCTCAGTTGGCCTTTCAAATATTGTAACTTTTCAATTTCCGGTATTTGTGAGTTAGAACCAATTGCAGAATAAAATAAATCCTTAAATGAAAGCCATGATTCTAATCTACCATCGAAAGTTGGCAATTCAAGTTTAGGCATTTTAACATGTAAATTTACTTTTTTTTCAGATGTTTCTTGCCCATTATGCCTTAAATCCAATTCACACTTTAATCTTATACACTTATCTATGCAATTTTCCACTTCGTCATTCAAATCCTCATCCTCAAGTTTCTGCAAGAAAATATCACTCATTTTCATCAAATCATTATTTGCATACTCTAGTTTGCATTTCGTTGCATTTACATCTACCATAGACACAATGGATTCGATATTTTCTTCAATGCCTTTTATACTTTTTTTATCATTTTTAATTTCTTAATTAAAGTTTCGACTTCCATAATTGCTATTCTTTTATCTATATCTTTTCCCAAATATCTTAGTTGCAATATATGGCTTTGAAATCTATTGGAATTCTTCTCGTACAGGGTTAAAATACATCCTGTCGACTATTAAAAATGGTGTCATAAAAAAAGATGTATTTTAGGTACGTTACCAATTCATTCATGCAGTCGTGGATTGAAGTGAAATGATAACTTTTATATCCAAAATTGTATTTATTTTAATGATTATATTTTAAGAACAAAACAGTTTGCATACATACAATTTTATAATAATATAATCTAAGTATAAATAAAAACATCTTGGGTTGTACTCCTTTTGTTGAGGATTTTAAAAATCAACTCTGTGTTTGGTTCTATGATTATTTAAAATATAATTATATTAATGAATAATAAAAATCATATTTTTATTATGTCATATATATATATAGATATAAAATATACTTTTCGAGCAAACATATCCCCTCTCTCTACTGGATATATTTTATATATAAATTAAAATATCTAGAGGAATAAACTCAGTCATAAAAAACATAGATTTAAGACTAGCTTCAACACTTCAATTCATAATAAATAAATTAACTAACAAACATGATTATAAATTCATAGATTCAAATAATAAATAAACTTCCTAACGAATAATCTAGCAAAGATCAATACAGTTCATACATTTGATTTTGAAGATCTTTACTCTAACATACGTTTAGAAGACCTTAATAATAAAATACACAGCTTAATAAACGAATTCATTAATGATAAAACATTCCATATTCAAATTATTCACAACAAATACAAAACATTTGAGTTAGATAAAAAAATAGCAAAAACACATTACTTGAAACCTTCTTAAACTGGATTCGCCGCCAGGAGGCCAAGGCAAGTGGCCGCATTGAAAAACGCTCCCGAATAATTTGTAAGTAATTTATATTTTTTCTTAGTTAAAGCGGATAATTACTGAAAAAAAAAGGGGAAAAGCTAAGTTATAACTTATTTATAAGATAATAATAATAAAACTGTTGTAAGGACGAGATGAAATTTCTGAAATTTGCATGCTTGTTGCTAGTTCTCCATATCATAATTTGTTTCAAACGGCCGGAATGCCTAATACAATAGTTTGTTAAACGCAAACTGAGAATGTATCGGAAATCAAACGCTGGATTTGGATATGATGGCATTCCTATACTACTACTGAACATATCCAGTGGCTATTGTATCCAGGTCATTTGTTTACTATTAATGATCAGTGGTATTGAACCTAACCCTGGCCCCAAAAAGCAGACAACCTTGTTTACATAGCCAACTCCCACAGTGAAAGAATCGGCTGATACAGAGTTGAAGACAATGATCGTCCAAATGTCATAAGAGATCAGAAATCTTGGCGAGAGAATAGATACGAGATTGTCAAACATCGAAAAAAGAATGATAGAGTGGGACCAGAGACTTCTTGCAGTTGAAATGAAGTTAACAACTTGTGTGGAAACCTTGGCTGCTACGAACGAGATAGTCTCTGAGAATGTAACTAAGTTAAGGGAAATTGAAGCCAGGACCGACTTTCTGGAGATGAAGCTGCGGGAGCCAAATCTCGTTTTCTACGGAGTTGAGGGAGAAGCGAATGAAGGACCAGCTGAAAGTCTTCAAAAAGTTAAATCTATTATAAAAGAAAAAATGCAGATTCTAGAAAGTATAAATATAACTAAATGCCATAGACTTGGAAAGGCTAATAAATCGCCTATTTTGATTTCATTGCCTGAATATGAGGATAGAATTAAATTATTCAAAAACACGATTAAACTTAGAGATAGCAAAATTTACATAAACAAATATTATAGCAAAAAGATTAGAAACCAACGGCTTATTCTTATTGCTAAAAGGAAATAACTTTTTGAAAAAGGCACTCGATCAAAGCTGAGAGATAATAAACTTATTGTAAACGGTGTAGTTTATGAAGCTGTAAATGGCCAAGTTGTCAATAAAAATGGAAATAAGATATAGCAAAAACAGAACATAACACTGAATGTAAATAAGACTTTCCAGATTAATAATCAGATTTATAATATAGTAACCGTACAGCCACTTTATGATAAAACACGCACGGCTAAAACTTCTAAATTTAAAAACCCAAAGGTTACGAAAAATATATCAGATAGAAATACAACTAAAATTAGATATCCACATACGAAAAACTGTGAATCGGCAATAAAATACAAACAAGTAACCCAGGTCAAACATATAGATACTAAAATTAAAATGTTACAATGGAATATAAATGGATTTAATAGAATAACATCAATATTTCCACTCGTTGAATACCTAAAAAAATACGAACTTTTTGCACTAAGTGAAAGATGAATTACTAATGATTTCGAATTATTAACAGAGGAATACTACATAATTCAAAGCCCAGCAATGAAAACAGAACTAAAGGGAAGGGGCTCGGGGGGAATTCTGATTGGAATAAAAAAAAAACTTTCAACATACGGTTAGAAAAATCGAAACAAATTCTTATTGGATATCTGTCTTGGCGCACAAATTTCTAGAGAAAACAACCGAGAGTATTTGTTTGTTGTTTGTATATTTACCTCCTAATGCATTACAAGAACAAAATCTAACAAATTTACTTAGGCACATTGAATATCACATGAGTGAAGGTAACGAAGTGCTAATAGCCGGTGATATCAATATAAGAATAGGCAATGCTGGTGGCTTCCATAACCCACTGAAACTAAATTCATCCCTCAACAAATATAGAAAATCTAAAGACCTAATATCTTCGAAACTATCTGAAAAACTAATTTCCTTCACAGATTCAAATTCTATAACAATAGCTAATGGCAGAACTAAAGGAGATACGTACAGCTCATTCACTTTTATTTCAGAAAGAGGTTCATCGGTTTTGGATTATTTTATGTACACACACGGTTTAACACAGATCATATCGGATATTTGGATCGAAGAACTTTCATATTCAGACCACTTACCAATTGTTTTACAAATTAATACTGGGTATGAAGCTATTAAATCCTCGTATAACAATGAAATACTAACACGAAAATTCATTTGGACGAAAGAAAATGTGGAGATGCTAAAACATAATTTAAGTGATATTTAAGATGGAAATGAAACCGATATTAACACAAAAAACAGTAAAATTTACTAAACAGATCTACACGGCAATGGAATCGGCAAATATAATTAAATTCGCAAAACGACGACATCAACTTTCAAACCTTGGTATGACAAAGATTGTTACATAATGAAAAAAACGACCAAAGTAAGTTTACAAAGATGTAGGAACTCAAATAACATACACGACCACCAAAAATATATTGAGGCTAGGAGGGAATATTTTAAGCTCCTGCAAAGAAAAATAGATGAATTTAACAAGGACAAGAATGAAATGATAAAAAACGCCAAAGATCCCAAATCCTTCTGGAATGCCATTGCAGCCTTTAGAAAAAAAAAACAATAATACAAGGAGAGATTGATATGAAAGAATGGTTTTTATTTTATAAAAATTTACTGAACAAAGAAAATAATGAAGCTACTTTTACGTTAAACCAGATGATCGGTTGGAAAGATCCAGATTTAGATGCGGAAATAACCCTTGAAGAGATCTATGGTGTAGTAAAAAAACTAGCGAATGGCAAAGCAGTGGGACTCGATGGTATACCAAATGAGTTGCTAAAGAATTTACCAATACCGACTTTAACTAAATTGAAAAAACCTATTCAACAAAATAATGTCCACAGAAAAATACCCGCAACTCTGGACGAAATCAATAGTACACCCCATATATAAAAGCGGTGATAAGAATAACCCAACAAATTATAGAGGGATTGCCCTCTGCAGTAATACATCTAAATTATTTACTACAATACTAAGAAACAGATTAAACAACTGGATAGAAAAAAGAGAGATTATTTTAGAAAATCAAGCAGGTTTCCGTAAGAACAGATAATGCACTGACCACATACTACTACTGAATTCACTCATCCAATTATCTTTGAGAAGAAAACGAGGCAAGCTATATGTCTTCTTCGTCGATTTGACTAAAGCTTTCGACACAGTCCCACATGATTTACTTTGGCAAAAATTGCATAAAATGGGCATTAGCAATAAATTTGTAATGCTGATAAAAAACTTTTACCAAGAAGCTAAGATTACTATCCGATGGAAAGGGCAATATTCAAGTAATGTGGAAATTAATTCTGGAGTGTTACAGGGAGAATCACTTTCCCCACTTTTATTTATATTATATATGGCCGACCTAATAGAACTTTATAATAACTCAGCACTTACAGGATTTCATCTCCCTGATTTTGGTGTTTTACACCTACTTTTGTATGCGGATGACATAGCCATAATTGGAGAATCGAAAATTAATCTACAAATTAAAATCAATTCACTAAAGTCTTACCTGGATAATAACAAATTAGTTTTAAATGAAAATAAGTCCAAAATAATGGCATTTAGAAATGGAGGAAGACCGGCAAGACACGAAAACTGGTACTGGGGGGACATCCCACTGACTGTTGCGTCCAATATTATATATTTGGGATATCCATTCACTACCACTAATAATAGCAAAAAGGTAGCCCTCTTTTATAAAGCCAAAGCAAATACGGCAATAAATGCAACTATTAGACTGATAAAAAAGGAAAAATTAACTCATTAAAAGTTGCACTGAATTTATTTGACTCAGTTATTAAATCAATACTACTCTATGCGGCCCCTGTGTGGGCTTGGGACATTACTGATATTATAGACCAAATACAGAATACGTTTATCAAAAACTTTCTGAATCTACCAAGATATATACCAGGGTATATTGTAAGGCTGGAAACAGGAAGAATATCTCTGACTTTTACAACGATAAAATTAATTATGAAATATTTCATTAGATTACAAAAAATGGAAGACAATAGACTACCTAAGCTATGCTGGAATAGATTAAAGGAAATTTCCTTAATGACAAAAAAACCTATAGGATTCTGTAAAAATATCATGGATATCATCAATCATTGTGGACTCACACGGCTAAACTATAGGTTAAATTATGATGACATACAGATCGAACTTCCGAATATACTAAAAATAAAAATTGAACAGCTATTGCAGCAAGATCTGGCAAAAGTATCTCTTACGAAAACATACTCAAAATATAGGTTACTTTATGATTCATTCATTCCAGAACATTATTTTTCATGCAATCTGTCCTCAGCTTTAGTGAGTTTTATTGCACAGATCAGATTAATATCAACATTGATTAAAGAAAATCATATTTACGTAATTAAGAAAGAAGATTTGAACTGTAGGTTATGCGGAAGTCAGATAACCGATGAAATATACCATTTTACTGCTGAGTGCGGGGATCTGGAAGGAGAGAGAAAAAAGATCCTGAAAAGTCTTCCTAGACCGCATTTGAACTCAATAAAGCTAATAAAAACTGTTTCAGATAAGAAAAGTTGGGCAATAGAACTGTTCAACTATCAAAAAGCGGTTGTAAATAAAATTGCACTCGTGGAACAGAGAAGAACAGGGGCACAATAAAAAAAGTCACCCTGTTTACCATACCTTAATTGTAAATACTCTATCTCTCCCTTTTCTCTTGTGTTGAATATTGTCTGTAATTCCACGGCGAATCTGTACAGGGCAAGACGCCCTAATAAAGTTGTTTTGTTGTTGTTTGTTGTTTGAATAAAAACATTAATCGGGTAAAACCCGGGCGTTGCCAGGTATCGGGAAAAATTCCAAAAAGCTGAGACCACGGGTGAAGCCAGTTCATTTTTAGTGTGCAGGAACAAAATTATAACAGAAAAACATTCATTCGAGCAGAAGACACAAAGCCAGATAATATCTTTATAGAAATGTCGCTTCTCTGACACAAAGTTTGGAGCGGGACGTTTCACAAGAGTGACATCCACGGCGCCAATTTATAATTGTAACGAATAGTATTTGAATAAAAACATTTAATCAGGTAAAACCTGGGCGTTGCCCGGGTCATTCGGCTAGTATATAATAAAGGTCGCCATTCTCATCAGAATAGTCTTCAAAAACTAGACGCCATCTAATATATACGAGGGCCATCCAATAAATAAGTCTCCCTATTTTTTAACAAATAAACGACATTATTTACAATTATGCAGTTATTTTATTTTAATTATACAACTCATAGACTGCTTCTCTAAATAATCACCATTTCTGTCCAAACATTTTTGATACCGTTGTAGCAATTTTTAGATACCACTGTTGTACCAAGCCGTGTCCTGTCTTCGTAACCAGTGGTTCACCTCCGCCTGCACTTCGTCATAATTCGCAAAGTGCTTGCCTCCAAGGTGCCACTTGAGTGCTGGATAAAGATGGAAGTCGCTTGGGGCAAGTTCAGGAGAATAAGGTGGGTGTGTGAAAATTTCCCATTTGAAGTTTTCCATAGCCATAACTTTGCCTGCAGAGATTGTGACCTTCGCCTTTTTTGGTGCACTTTCCTCAGGCTTCTTCCACACCATGCTTTGTCGTTTTGTTTCTGGAGTTGAATGATGCACCCAGCTTTCATCTCCAGTGACAATACGGGAAAACAGTTGATCTCCATCTCTTTGATGCATTTCCAGGAAAGCTCGGGCTGCCTCCATCCGTTGTTGCTTGTGATTTTCCAAGAGCAAACGCGGGACCCATCTTGTGCAGACTTTAAGAGAATTCAAAAGATCTGACATGATTGTTCCAATCGAAGAGCGTCTAATTTCGATTCCAGGAGGCAGTCGAATCATTATTTCGACAATGGTGACTCGGCGATCTGCTTCCACCACATTCCGAACAGCAGCAAAGGCTGCATTGTCCGTAGCAGTAACGGGCCTGCCGCTTCGCTCGTCATCATGCACGTTTTGCCGTCCTTCTAAGAACCATGAACGCCATCGGCGAACCATTTGGATACTCATACATTCTTCACCATAGACTGACACTGAATTGCGATGAATATTGACCGCAGTTTAATTTTTCGCCGTGAAAAAACGAATTACAGAACGGAGTTCGCAAGTGGACACGTTCAACAGTGGTAGCTCCATGGAAACTGAAGCGCTACGGACTTGCGCGTACGAGTAGCGTGATTTTGAAGGTAACCAGCTTCCAACGCATCCTAGTGACCATTTCTTCTATACTAACTAATTTTTACAACGTTTCGTTCGCAGAAAAAAAAAATAGGGGAACTTATTTATTGGATGGCCCTCGTAGTAGCAGATGTGTACCCGGCTTCGCCCGGGTTTTTCCGAGTGTAAGTTTGCCTAACGAATATTATTGAAAATAATATTCCGGAAAAGACAGAATATTATGATAATAATGATAAATATATTCGCTACATTATATATTTATATAATATATAAAATATATTTTTCTAGCAAACGTATCCACTCTCTCTACTGAATAGATTTTTAAAAATATATATATATATGAACAAAAATATCTGTAGATATACTACATGATTTTAGCCAAAAGGCCGAGAAACGATATTTTAGTGATGACCTCGCTTCGTGTGTCTTCTGCTCGAGTGAATGTTTCGCTGGTAGAATTTTGTTCCTGCCTACTGAAAATTATTATTTGGCTTCGCCCGTGGTCTGCTTTAGTGAATATTCCCCTAAATAATTTTTTTATGTCAATCAAGAACGATACAGCAATATTGTCATCATCATTTCTGACTACAAAAATATTGTTGCTCAGTAATTAGTTAAATAAAATTTTTATTGGTTGAAAGAACGTCAAAAAAACTCTTCCAGATTTATCTCTCTGTCCTGTTCAAATTTCAGCGAGATTAGTTACGTATTGAGGGCGTGCATAGCCAACAACAAATATATATATATATATATATGTTCCCGGCTTCGTCCGGTTTTCACCCGAGTAAAAGTTTGTCTAACGTACATTTGTAAAAAGAGTCTAGCAAACATCCAATCCCTACTGAATCTATATTTGTCTATACTCTCGATAATTTGAATTTTTTTCCGGTCACTTGAAAAATACTTGATAAAATCAATATTAATTGGCCCACTCGGTAATTTGAAGTTGAAGAAATAGTATCTTGCAACAAACGAACATTAGCAAATAACTGTTTTTAGAGAATGTACCCGGCTTCGCCCGAGTAAGAGTTTGCCTAACGAACATTTGCTAAAACGATTCTAGAAAACATCCAATTCACCTATATATCTACTTATATATTTGCCTTATTCTGTCTGTTTGTCTGTTTGAAGCTCACGGATGGGATTTTTCATAACCATCGGTGGTTCAGTGGTAGAATGCTCGCCTGCCACGTGGGCGGCCCGGGTTCGATTCCCGGCCGATGCCTTTTTTTTTTTACAATTTTTAAAACTCATTTATATATTATACAAGAATGACATCCACGGCGCCAATTTATAATTGTAACGAATAGTATTTGAATAAAAGCATTTAATCGGGTAAAACCCGGGCGTTGCCCGGGTCATTCGTATATAATAATTGTATAAACGAATGCAAGACAAAATCACCGCGAATGTTTCTTTTTTTTAAGGCAATTTCTTTTTAAGGCAATTATCGTTATTTATCGTTAATTTTTGTTTCGATTTTATTGAAAAAAAAAACGATATGGTGCCTTTAAAAAATGATCTTTATTACTATGCAGTTTTCTATTTAGTCAATATACCTAAGTTCATGTTGCAAATGTAATTATCTCTA
Organism: Cordylochernes scorpioides; assembly: GCA_030710605.1. Classification (NCBI taxonomy): domain Eukaryota; kingdom Metazoa; phylum Arthropoda; class Arachnida; order Pseudoscorpiones; family Chernetidae; genus Cordylochernes; species Cordylochernes scorpioides. The sequence goes on along the minus strand of CP092867.1, from coordinate 82,465,810 downwards.
TCGATTTAGTAGGTGAAATGCAAAAAAAAAAATCGACATGATGAAATCTTTATGAAAATTCACATTTTTATTTTTATATTTTCAAGACACACACAGTTTGGGGCGGGACGTTTCACAAGAGAGACATCCACGGCGCCAATTTATAATTGTAACGAATAGTATTTTAATTAAAACATTTTGAAAACACACAGTTTGGAACGGGACGTTTCACAAGAGTGACATCCATGGCGCCAATTTATAATTGTAACGAATAGTATTTGAATCCCCCGAATGCAATTCCCTTCATACTGAAAGTACATTACTAATAAATAGTAGAAGTGCCATAGAATAGCAATACAGAAGTAACACATAAACCACAGGCAAAAAGTGTGTGTGTTGGCAAAAATTGTATTATATTAGTATTTATGTATTTGATTTAATTATTTTTTCAATCCATTTATTTGTATCAAAATCAATATAGTTTAAATAGATGGCAGCTTTTCCAATCAATCCCCGAGGTACCCGCCCCAGCGCATTAACCCTTGAAATTGCCTGAGTTGAGTGAGTGATTGCGATGAATCTTGACTGCGATGCCCATCTTTTCAGTAAGAATAAGAAAAAAATGGTTTATAAAATAATTAATCCAAAATACTGGCATGTAAATATTTTTCTGTGCAAAATAAAAGAGCACATGGAAATTAGGCAAACATATGTATTTGCTAATGACTGCGACTGCATTTTAAACGATTTAAAAAAATATTTACAAAAAAAAGGCCAGAACAAAAATTAATAAAATATAGGAAAGCTATTATTTATATACAGTAACGGTAATTTTGTAAAGTGTTTTTTAAATTGCATTGTGTGTACTTACCGTAACTTAGAAATAAAAAAATCTCTCTGGATACTCAATACTTTGTAAAAAAAAAAGTGACACTCGTATAGAAAGATATTTTTAAAAAAGTACGCAAGCACCTTGAAAAGAAATGCAGAACGCTCATTGGTCTCTTAATTGACCTCGTCTTGTTACTTCGCCTCGTATTTACTCCGCATAAAAAAAAGGTTCTTCAAATGAAAAAAATAAATAGCCAAAAATGCTAATCAAAATGTAGCCGAAAATTTTCCTCAGGTTTATATAAAGCGACATGCAAAATTTGGTACCAATTGGTACAGTAGTTTTTGAGTTTATCGCGAAACAGACAGACATTGACTTTTATATAGAGATAGAGATAGAGATAAATGAATGTATGTGTGTGAGTGTGTGTGTCTGTCCTTTATGCCTGACCAAACCACTCATTGGAACGCCATGAAACTTTGGGAAGTTTATTTAGTATAGTACTGGGAAGGTTTCTGAAAAGTAATTTCTTGAATATCTTGAATATCCTTAGAGTTATTTGCAGATTTGTAGATTTAACTCGCAAGCAGCGCCACCATTACGACAATGATAACAAGTTTTTTTATCTATAAGTTTTATTATAACTAAGTCTATTATCTTGAAGATTATTTATCAAAAGTAAGATTATCTCAGGATGACACGGCAATTTATTTAAAACAAGAATAATGATACAATTCCAAGGCAAAGATACTATTCCTTTAACTTCCAATTACCGAGGGAACCAATTAATATTGATTTTATTCAACTTATCGAGTATTTTACAAGAGACCGGGAAAAATGTTCACTAGATAAAACCATTTTGTAATATAGAAAATTAGAAAAGACAAAATTCAGGATGACACGGCACACAGGGACCGGGAAAAAATGTTCACTTTATCGATAGATTAAATTTACGAGTTTCAAATTATCAATATATATATATATTTTTTTTTTATAAGTTTATAGAGAATTGTTTTAACAAATGTTCGTTAGACAAACCTTTACTCGGGTAAAACCCGGGCGAAGCCGGGTACATCCGCTAGTTTTAAATAAGATATTTTCTTTTAATATATATTAATATTGATGTTAAAAGTTTTTTTTTACAATGTCATTGGAATATTATATTACTAAATTCTAAAATTGAATATTGAATTTATTATACTTGGAGAACATTTTATCATTTTTACACTTTATAAATGTAATTTCGCCAGATAGCCGCGAGAGGCGCTGCTTGCGAGTGAAAGTAAAAATTTGCAAATGAAATTGCAAAGAAAATATATTTCAAATCAAATTAGAAACATAAACCTTCCCAGTAGTATAGTAATTATATATATATCTTCCTAAAGTTTCACAGCGATTGGATAATATTACCTTTTAAAAACATTAATCGTGTAAACAAACTAACAAACTACGTGTAAAATTATTAACCAATCAAATTTATTCATCTTCGCGACCAGTGCGGCGCCAAGTGGTAAAAGGCTGCGTTTCGTTCCTTTAATGGTATTCGAAGTGGTAAAGGACCCATGAGTTGCTACTCTACAAGACGAATGATAAAAATTTTTGAGAATACTATTTTTCTGGAAGCAAGACCTCGGAGTGGAAGACCATCCACATGCAAGTTAGTGGCTGTTACGGTTTCGAAGGATGTTGAGGCTTTTGAAAAGTTATCTGCGTATAAAAAAGTAAGTGCTCGAAAAGTTTCTTGACAAACGGGGATTTCGTATGAAACAGTTTGGAGGGGTTTTCCCGCAAATTGATATTGATGAAAACTGGCCGTCGAATGTTTTGTGGACAGATGAAGCTCACTTTTCTTTAAACGGATAATTTAACACTCAAAACAGCCGCATTTAGGCAACACAAAACTCTTGGTTTTTACAGAAATGCCACTTCATCAGCCCAGAGTTACAGTTTGGTGTGGGTTCACTTCTTCTTTTATTTTTGGGCCATTTTTCTTTGAATAAATCAATGGAATAACTTTTAAACCCGTTTCTGTAAAACTGGTGAGCTTTATGTTCAACTTTTAAGAGAAAATGTTATTCCCATTTTGCAGGACAGACAATCACTAAGCGAAATAAAATTCATGCAAGATTGAGGACCTCCTCATATCTCCCGCGGTGCCAAACAATTGCTGAAGGATACGTCCGGTGAAGATCGTGTGATAAGTGGCCACCTTATACACCAGTGGCCTCCAAGATCACAAGATTTGACGCCTTGCGATTTTTATCTATGGGGGTACATTAAGTCGCGTGTTTATCGATGCCGGCCTACCACATTTGTTATTTAATGCTGTCATCTAACGTCTGCGGGCGGTGTTTGAGAATGAAGGGCGCCACATTGAGCAAGGATTGTAACCTAATACAAGAGAGAAGGCAGTTACCTCATGTGTTATATAAGCTGCAATGTATTATATTAACTTCCAATATTTTGCAGCTCTTTGTGTTAGGTTATGAGGATAATAAATGCTGTCCTCACATCTTTATCCCCCCCCCCCCTTTTTTTGTGAACAGTAATATTTTTGTTTGGTATTTGCTCACATCTTATATTATGTCGTGTAGACCAAAGTGTTATAACTTCTTGAATAACCCTGGTACACACAATTTTACCCCTTATGTTTAGTTTATCGCTTTTCGCTCATTAGAAGAAATAGCATAAGGAATATTCTCTGTACACCCTTAACTTTTGAAATTTTGCGCAAAAAATAATACGGATTTATTTTACTACCACTTCAGCGCAAAAGGTCGATCTAAAAATTATTTTTAATTGAGGGGACACATTTTTAAACATTTTAAAAGTATAATAAGCAATGATAATATTTGACAACCTCATAGGATATTTAGAATAAAGTAAGGCAAATATATTTTGTCACCCCCCTCTTTATTTAATTTGTTGAATCATGACAAATTTTTAGTTAAATAGTCAAGTATCGTGAATTTGTCAAGAAACAAAACACTTCTTTGAGCAAGAAATCCAATTAATAGTGCCATGTTAATTTTTGGTACTATATTAACATTTCAAAAAAATCGTGTATTGATTTCAGCAGTGTTTTTCAAACATTCAATCTATTTCGCAAAACCGCATCTAATATATAATATTTTTTTGCTACATGTTTTAATATGCATTTACCTATTTTACATATTTCGAATTGTTCAAAATCACTTTATTAGGTACCGCTCGACAAGAGCAACACTAGTACACACACTTTTTCCTTCTCAATATTTGAAAGTTGTTTCTAGTAAATTCCAATCCTTAGATCTTGAATATAACCTTCATTTTTCCAAATTAGCTCAATTTTTTGAAAAATATTTGAAAATACAGTAGAACTCCTCAAATTCGGAAAGATTGGGGCGCAGGTATTCCGAATTTGAGGATTTTCCGAATTTGAGAGAGTTAGATTTGTGAATATTTATGTGGCATAAATAGGCATTTAGATGACTGAGACAAAGATTTTGAAGCATATGAACAATTTTAGGTTGAATATTATATGTATATTACATAAAATTTTAATTACGATTTTTAATCAAATGTTCCTTGACTTTTATGAGTTTTGAGCATGAAACCGATGAAAAATAGTAAAATATTTTATTATGTATGTAATGCAATTGATGGCCAAGTAAGTTATGGCTTGGCAAAGAAGTTGCTGATTGTTGTCTGTTTCTTTGGCTTGTTTAACAAAGCTTCTTCTTCTCTCATAAGCATAGTTCGAAGACTATTGATGGTGTTGTAGCTTGCAAGCATTTCTGGTTCAGTGCGCTTTTCCAAATATTTTAATGCAACATCCAAACTTTTCAACGCTTCGCATCTGGGAACATCCGGCTCCAAACTGTCTTCAGAAGTTGAGGAACTATCATCAGAACTGCTGATTTCCATTTTTTCACTCAAAACAGCTTCAACTATATCATCATTGCTAAGAACATTGTGACCTGGATCATCAAGGTCTATATCGATCCATTCATTAATGCCTTCTTGATTTACTTCAATTCTAGCTCTTTGAAATAATTCCTCCAGCCGTCTAATTTCTTGTTCATCTTCATCAGATTCATCCTCGGATAATTGTAATGCATCACCTGCTGTTTCCAAATCTGAATTATTTTTGTGTTCAAGCAAAATCTTCCATCCATTTCTTATTGTAGAAGATTTTAATTCATCCCCAGAATTTCCAAAATTGAATATCGCTTTCTTGATGTCGTACTTTTTTAAATTAGAAAAAGTTTGTTCACCCACAGAGTTATTTGGCTGATCTGCATCACTTGAAAATACTGAACAACTTTCTAACTGTCTTCGTTTATACAACCTTTTAAAGGCAACAATAACTCCCTGGTCCATAGGCTGCAATACAGATGTTGAATTAGGTGGTAAAAACTTGCATTTAATGTTGCCGTCATTACTGATCAGGTCTGTTGGATGAGCAGGAGAATTGTCAACTAGTAGTAACACTTTTACTTGATCTGGAGCAACTCTTAACTTATTTTCTTGAAAATTGCGAACTTCGTTTATGAACCGTTTAAAAAACCATTCACTAAAAATGCTTTGATTAAACCAAGCCTTGTGTGAATAATAGTAATGGACAGGCAATCGATCAATGATGTTTTTGATTGCTCTTGGACGTTTGGATTTTCCAACAACAGCCAAAACATTTTTATGTGAAGCGTCTGCATTTGCACAAAGTAAAACAGAGAGTCGATCTTTGGATTGCTTATGACCACTAGCGCTGTTTGCATTTTTGACTTGAGAATTATCGGGTAATGACTTCCAGTAAACTCCTGTTTCGTCAGCATTATAAATTTGGAACTGTTCATACTTTTCGTCAGTCATTAGTTTGTGAAAATCATCTTTAAAGCGATTAGCTGCATCTTCGTCAGCACTCAATGCTTCCCCGACAACTTTTTTATTTTTCAAATTATGTCAGGCTCTGTATCGTGACAACCATCCACCACTAGCTTTAAAAGTGGGATTATTCAATTTTGATGCAAAATGACTGGCATCTGTTTGGAGTTCAATACCACGAATAGGAACCCCTGATAATCTCTGACTTTCGTACCAGATGTTAACTGCTTTATCAACATTTTCGTATAACGGATTTTTTACTTGAGAAAACTTTTTGACATCTTTTTCGGTAGAATCAACAAACTTTGTAAGTTTAAGCTCAGACTTTTTATATCATAAACAGTTGTCTTAGAAATTTATACTTTTGCATTATCGTTGTATAGCTTAATCATTTTTAATGTCACTAATAACATCTAACTTTTCACCAAGCTTAAGAATTCGGTACTTGCCTCGTTTTTGCCCTTCCTCTTTGGATGCCATTTTGTTGAAGAACAAACTTGTAAATGCAAAATATTGAGAGTTGAATAAAAGAATTTGAAACTTACAATGTCTGAAAATGTTTGATAATTTGAACTTTAGGTGAATCAACTTTGCAATAAAAAATGCGTGAATGGCTTATGACGTAATAATGCTGCCTTCTTATTGGACAATATCCTAAACTAAGCACAAAGGTCAAATGAAACTGTTGATTCATTTAAGCTTTTAAAAAAGGGGATAAACCCCTAATTAGCGATTATAAATAATCGGTAAAAGTAAATTAATTAAACACTTAAATTAAAAATAAATATATTACTAATAAAAATTAAATTAAATTAAATAAGAGTAAAGCAAAAGTAAAAGTAAATAAAATAAAATAAAATAAAGTAATGTTGAAATATCAACAAAATAAAAGCATGTGAAAATTGATTTTTTGTATGTAAAAAAAACATTACAATACTTTCCGAATTTGGGAGTTTCCGAATTTCAGAATTTCCGAATTTGAGGAGTTCTACTGTATTTAATTTTATAAAGAAGCTGATGTCATCGCTTTCAACAGAATATTTTGAAGATATTGACTTTGTAAGCATAAAATTTAATAATCATTTAGATGAAATGCATAGGATTGCAATTTTATATCAGGAAAAAGTTTAACAATACATTTATATTTTCATAAATATTTTTAAATATATAAATAATGCCGCCTAAATGCAAAGCTATTTCAGTATAAGTCTTGTATAGTATATAAATAAATTTTAAAAATTGTAAAAAAAAAAAATGCATCGGACGGGAATCGAACTCGGGCCCCCCGCGTGGCAGGCGAGCATTCTACCACTGAACCGAAAGCAAACGGTGACAGAATTAAGAAATAATTGTGCATGACGCTGATAACTGTATATATTAATAATATAAATATATATTATTATATCAACTATATTAATTAAATCAAATTCCTAAACACTAATATAATACAATTTTTGCCATCACACACACTTTTTTCCTGTAGTCTATGTGCTACTTCTGTATTGCTATTCTATGACTCTTCTAATATTTATTATTGATGTACTTCAGTATGAAGGAAATTAAAACCTTTCAATATGTCTTTTTTTTAAATTAAATTATGAGTACATTTAAAAACCCATATGATTATCAAGACTATTATAATTTTACTACATTGGACGAATGAACACAACCAATAATAACAATGTTATCCAAATTTCAGTTTTTCAATAATTACCTTTAGATCTATTTATAAACAACTATAGCATTGGGTTGTTTAATTAAAAAAATTCAATTTTTTTCTTTCAATTAATAGTCATCTCCTTTAGGATCAAATAATTTAACTTAATATAATCTAGAAAGCTCAATTTTCTTTTTTGAGGAAATAAAAAGGGGGGACATTTCAAACTGAATTACTGAACAAAGAAAACACATCAATTCGACCACAGACCTGAACCATAAGGCAGTATGAATAAATTAAAATATTTGTTTGTGACTCTTTGGCGTTAGTGTCGATAGACTAAGGTCAAAGATCGAAATACTTTATTTGGTTGATAGAAGATGATAATTAATTTGTTATAAAATTTCATATAAAAAAACCTATTCACAGGGTTAAGCATGAAATGAATCAAGACTATAAGTGAGATTGGGAGAAAGAATAAAGAAAATTCTAAAATTGTTTGTTGCCCCTGTTTTGGTAGGAGGCATGTGGGAGACAAAGTGTTTGTATGTTTATAATCACAAGCACTGTAATGAACAATAAAAACACATGCGCATAACTCCATACACACACTTTGTCTCCCATAAATTAGATCTAAAGGTAATTAATGAAAAACTGAAATTTGGATAACATTGTTTTATTGGTTTTGTTCGATCGTCCAATGTAGTAATATTATAATAGTCTTGATAATTACATGGGTTTTTAAATGTACTCATAATTTAATTTTTAAAAAGACATATTGAAAGGTTTTATTAAAAATAAACACCTTGTTAATTTTTGTTGATTATAATTCGAACTGCTTGAAACTTGTCATTGAACATATTTACTAAGGTTTAAAAGTAAACATGAAATATTCACACATAATTACTTCTTTAAAAAAAAGTCACAAACACACACACACACACAAGAATATATACACACACTTAATCTTTGGAAAATACACATAAACACACACACAGACTAATACACATACAACACACACATATAGTTCCAACCACACACAACAAAAGCAAAATTTATAAATTTTAAGGTCTTTTTTTCAACTATTTCTTTTATTTTAATCCAAATATTCATTGGTCGAAGAGATTGGTAGGTGAGTGAACTAGCAGGGACGAAACTCCCGCTGGGTTTAGTTTTGACAAGTCCCGGCCCGGTACCAATCTCTTTCCATCCTGGTCGATCCATTATGGTTTCCAACAAAACAACACAAAAAATTTTACTCATCTTACAATAAAATTTTGATATTTTTAAAAGTACTTTCCACACAAAAAAATATAAAAAATATATAAAATTACACAAAATATTACCTGAAAAAATATTTTAAAAAATTTCTTTCTTAATAAATTTAAATTGTTTGATAAAAAGATTACATGGTTCTGTCTTTGCTCTTTTTCCTACTCTAATATCTTCAATTCTTCTTTTTTTTTTCTATGTTCTGCTTGAATGACGAGTAAAGTCCGATGTAATAAGCGTGGACTTTTTATTGCCCTATATTGTTACATAAAGAATTAAAACCTTTTTGATACCCTAATAATAATATTTAATAATTTGTTTTAATCATCATTAATTTACAACTACTTTTCGTATAAATTATATTTAATTCTATTTATAAATATATATATATAAATGAAAATTTATAAATATATATATCTATGGGCAGTTATTGAAGTAAAATATATAAACATGCATATATGTATAATATCTTTGGCGCATATATTTATATAGTAATAATTTTAATGTCATAACCTTTCCGCCAATAGATGAATATCATGGGTATAAGGCATTATATGCATAACTCGAGAAATTGAGCTAATTGGAAAAAAATATTGATGCCACGTTAATCAGCACAAAAGGTTAACCCAGAAAAAGTTTTGTTTATTTGAGGAGGAGAATTTTTTTTTTTTTCATTTTGTGTATTAGTGTAATTGAAACAGTGATTAATATGTGAAGGTTATTCACATATTAAACAAAATGTTAACGCGGGATTCAATCCCGGTTCATGACTGTCGGGAATCGAGGGTGTTACCCACTCGTCCACCGACTTTTATATTATACTAGCCGAATGACCCGGGCAACGCCCTAGTTTTACCCGATTAAATGTTTTTATTCAAATACTATTCGTTACAATTATAAATTGGCGCCGTGGATGTCACTCTTGTGTCCCGCTCCATACTTTGTGTCTGAGAAGCGATATTTTTATAGAGAGATAATCTGACTTTGTGTCTTCTGCTCGAATGAATGTTTTTCTGTTAGAATTTTGTTCCTGCATACTAAAAATGAAACATTTCACCCGTGGTCTTTGATTTTTGGAATTTTTACCAATATAAATTTGTATCTGATAATCAAACATGATACAGCAATATTGTCATCATCATTTTCTGACTAAAAAATAACTATATTTGCCCAGAACCTGTCAATTTCAAATTTCTTGGCTGAAAATCCGATAAATATCTCTTCCAGATTTTTCTCTATGTTCTGTTAAAATACGTTTTACATGTACATTAGGTCCGTTGATATTACCTCCCATCTTCACCGCTAGAGGCGCTGCTTGCGAGCGAAAGGGCAAATTTGCATCGCAATTTGCAAATAACTAGAATAATATTCGGGATAGAGACCTGAAATTTTCACTATAAGTTTTTCCAGATTCTACTCTATATACTCTTAAAATTTCAGTCAGATTAGTTACGTATTGTGGACGTGTATAGCCGACATAGGAACAAACACACATATATACATACATACACTGACTTTTATATATATAGGGATTTACCTCGGATTGCATTTAAAAATCGTCATCCAATTCTTCTACTTTTAGCGAAATGGTGTTTTATTAATTTATCATTTGATATTTTTAGGGTTCTTTTCTGGTATTCACAAAGGGAAAATGCGTGTCGATCAGTTATATTTTTCAATTTATCAAACAATTTGGCCGCTGAATCTATGATTCTGGTAGAGCGCCATCTAGCGTATACAATTGTTATTAAAATATATTCCGAAATTTTCATAATTTTCCTTAAAAGATCCCATTGCGTCCATAACACGATGGTGTTTACCGCATTCATCCTCATTAACAACGGGAAAAAATCACAGATCTTCCTAAGAAGATTGTTGTGACTGCCAAGGGCGGCTCTGCACTGGCCTACTTGTAGTATGGTTCCGATGCTCCAAGTGCTACAGAATGGGCCACAAGAGAATGAATTGCCTCTGGATCATCAGGGAGGCAAATACCATCCAACCCTCGAGTCAGAAGAGCAGTGTAAAAACGGCGCCTGCTCCTAACACCACTGGAGCTGCATCGCCACCTTCAGCATTAAACCACCCTGCGCCAGTGGCTGTCCTGGCACAGACATTCTCCACACCACCTACTCAAGAGGCCAAAGCGCCCGAGACTGAGCCCACCACCAGGACTCCGGAAACCTCCACCCAGACAGACCTCAACATCAGTAGAGGTAGCAAATCTAGCCATCGTAAGAGCAAGGATAGAGCTAGATCCTTGTCTCCAAAAGCTGGGTCAACGGCCTTATATCAGCTTAACACTCTGTTCGAGCGTCTCTCAGCATCCCCCTTTGGAGAGATGACACTCTTAGGCTTGAAGGAAGAGGAAGTGAAAAAGGCCATCGTGTCCCTTCCTCACCTGAGGCTGCTAATGAAAAAATTCAGCGCTGAACAGAAGCTGGCCCTGTACCTACTCAGCGAGCAACTCATAAAGGAACTTGGATCCTCCAAGTCAACCCTTTACAAATGGCTCTCTGACATCAAAACATGGACAAGGAGCGCGCAAGAGCTTCCGCCTTGCGTGCCTTAATGTGCGCGGCATTGCCGCTCGACACAGGAGCATCGAATTTTGCTGTTTCCTGGGGCAGCATGCAGTTGACGTTGCCTTCATTCAGGAGACTAATGTCACCACCCTGGACAGCGTCGAAGACCTCTGCTTGGGATACAGGGCAGAGGTTGTTCCAGCATCTGGCGTCAGAGGATCCGGCCTCGCCTGCATCTTCTCATCCGACGTCCAGGTCATCGGGCAAAGGGTCCTGTCCCCTGGCAAGATCGCCGCCTTCGAAGTTCACCATCCGGGGAATAAAAGCGACATTTATCAACTGCCACCTCTCTCATGCTCCTGTCGAGCGGCTACAGCAGATACAGGCCATCACAGCTGCTCTGTTAATGAAGACGCGTGGGCCCTCGGGGACCTCAATATCTCCGAGAAGTCTGAGAGCGACATTGCGTCCAGATCCGTCGAAGCCCTTGGGGAGCTGCTGGACCGGGCCAACCTCGTAGATGCCGCAGCTATCTTTGACGCCGCGCACTTACCAACAAGGATCTCCAGTTGCGGAAGCCGGGTGGATGCGAGCAGATTGGATCGAGTTCTACTACCATCAAGATTCTCCAACCGCGTCACCCGATACTGGAGCCTATACTACAATAACTCTGACCACTGGGCGGTCCTCCTCCAAATCGGCTAGGCCCAGTGGAACAGTGGAAACGCTTCTTAACGGGGCCTTTGGAAACATCGAGGACATGCAAAATGCGGAAATGTGGAGAAGGTGGGAACAAATCAAGGCGCATCTGGCCTCGGCCATCAAGTCCCTCCATGACCTGCGCAACAACGACGACGCCTATATCTCTAGGGCAAGAAAATATGTCCGAATCAAGCTCGAGGATGTATCCATAAACTCTAACTATCCCTCCCTGCCGGACCTGGGGCGCGCTCTTCGTCTTCGTTGCAGGGGAACATCGTCGACAACATTCTACGACGGCGCAGGTCGAGTGATCACGGGACCAGCGGTGAGAGACTTGGCTTTCGCCAACCTAAAGGAGAGCTTTTCCCACCCTACGTGTTCACCAGAGGACATCGATGGTTTCCTGCGTGGATTCACCCTAAGGGTTACCATTGAAGAAAGCGAACCACTTCACCGCTATGGGATCGGTGAAGAAGAGATTGTTACTGCCATCGGCCTGCTGACAGCTGGGAAAGCGGCCGAGTGGGATGACTTGCCCTGCGAGCTCTTCCGGGGCTTCGAGGATTTCTTCGCGAGTGCACTCCGTCGGGTCTTCGAGGCGTCCCAGCTCTGCCCTCTTCCATGTGGCGCAGCGAAATGTCCCTGATAGCAAAACCGCACGGTGGTCTAGGCCTATCCGGACTTCGAACTCTCTCCTTGCCAACGACGGACTACAGAGTCCTCAGCGGGGTCCTCTACTGGCGACTGCGACCTCATCTCCGGGATATTGTACCTGAATGCCAGAGCTACGCCCTTCCAGGTAGAACACAAGCCTGTAACATATCCCGCGTAGCTGATGAAGTTGCCACTGCCCGCAGAAAAGAAACCCCGCTGGCAGTGGTCGCCACCGACTTGGAGTCAGCGTTTGACACGCTGGACAGAGGATTTCTGATGTCCGTTCTTCTCTCCGTCGGTCTGCCGCGAGTCTTCGTTGGGTGGATTCTTCTGCTTTACGCTGGGGCCGAGGCGACGGCGAGAACAGAAGGAATTGGGAGAACTCCTCTGTTCCACATGCTCAACGGAGTCAGACAAGGATGCGCTGCCAGCGCAGCGTTCTTCACCATCTCCACCGAGCCCCTCCTGCTTCGCTTGGAGCGGTTACTCGGCAGGAATAATGTCCTGGCGTACGCCGATGACATCGTCCTGCTTGTCCGCGAGGATGGGCAGCTAGAGGTCGCCAAGAAGATCTTCGAGGACTTCAGTCGTGCGTCAGGATAAAGAGTCAACTTCGGCAAGAGCCAGGGGCTCTGGTGCGGGAGATGGAGGAACCGTACCGAATCCCAGTTGGACATCTCCTGGAACAGGGAGAAAATCAATATCCTAGGGACCATAGTAACTCCTGGTGTGGGAACTTTGGCCCAAGACCAACATCTGCAGGAGTTACTGGAGATGCCCATTGCTAAGTGGTCCCCCTTTGTCCGCGGTCTCTCACTTGCTGGTCGAGCAAAAGCGGCCAATAGCCTTGTGCTCTCGGCCATTCTCTATCACCTCCAGGCTTACCTGCCCAGCGAGGTCAACATCGCAAGACTGCAGGCAAGATTGGCTCGATTCGTGTGGGGGCACGATCGAACCTCATGGCTGGGAAGCATGGCAGCATCCTAGTGCGGCCGATCTCCGTGGGAGGCATGGGACTTTTCGACGTCGGCACTCAGCTCCGGCTGTCGGGCCTCAAGAGTGTCCAGGCCGCACTGCGTGGAGGTCGCAACGCTCACTCTTGGCTGGCCGAGAGCGAGATGTGGCTGTCTCCTGCGTCCACTCCTGGCACCTGGCTTCCCCCGCGGCGTCGTCGGAGTCTTCACCTCTTCGAAGCTGCTGCGGAGATTCTAGAGCTTAACCATTGGATCCTACAACCAGCACTTCTCCAGGCTCTTCGAGTCGTGGGCGACTGCCGTTTCCTGCGGCCCCCTGAGCTCCTGGCTTCTACAAGATGGCTGGGATGGCGCATTGGGGAACTGACTGGGCCTCCTCCAAATATCACCATCGCTACGCGTGGCGCCCTCCCGGACGCCGCTGCTCTGGGGAGCTTTTGCTCACGTCTGGTCAACCAGAATTCCCGGAGCCGTCATCGCGTCGCTAGCCTGGAGGACGCAATCGTGGTGCGCGGGACGACCACCGCCTTCCAACGCCTAACAACCCGCATTGCTCGCCGCATGCTGGAGAGTCCACGCCTGGCTTCACTGCCCATCACCCTGCTGCTTGGACAGTGGCTCCCCCACGTCAGCATCCCCATCTCCATCAACTGGTCTTCTCTCCGGCAATGTGCCTTCTCGGGGCACAATGCTGACGTTGCCGTGCGGCTGGCCCTGCACGCCCTTCCCCATCCAGCACATCCGGCCTCAGCCCGGGAGTCCTGCATCGCCTGTGGGTGCGGAGACCTGTCACTGGCCCACCGCTACTGGTCCTGTTGGCAGATCAGGCCTGTCATTGTGGAGGCATTCACCATCATCCAGCGGCCACCTGACCTGCAGAGCTGTATCTTCGGGCATGACCTGGAGGTTGACGCCTTGGTCATCAAGACCCGCATTTACAAGTACTTCCTGGGCCTGGAGATGCGAGAAGTCCAAGAAGACCCCCTCCTGGTCTGGAGGAGGACCTTATCAAGATGGTGGAGCCTTCCTTGCTCATAAAACATTGTACATTATTATCATTATTGTTTTGTAAAAATTGACTGACCGTCAATAAAATTGTGGCGACTACACTTTGCTTCAGCGAGCCGAACTAAGACGGCATCGGCGGGCGTCAACACTTCACTACGCATGCGCGTGGGACGTCATCAGAGACGCTGGAGACTTAGCGGTAAACAACAAGGCTAGTGCGGCGGCCGTTATTTCAACCGTTGCTTCTTTTCTCTTTATAATTTCTTGCTTTAAATAAATTAATTTTATCAGCCGCCTTTCCACAAGCCACACCAACACAGCACATCAACAACCATCCTACAAATTGGTGAGCCGGACGTGATGCAAAAGTTATTTTAATCAAACTTCTATATATATTTTTTATTTCATCCACGAAACTTTCAACAGCCCCAGAATGCAAGACGCAACTACGGAACATCCGGAAGGGCCAACATCCACGGCAACCTCCCAAATATCAAGATTGGCTTTCCGTGCACCACCATTCTGGCCCAACAACGTTGAACTGTGGATAAGCCAGCTAGAAGCCGCTTTCGGTCTAGCCGAGATCTCCCGCGACGAAACTAAATTCCAAGCAACGGTTGAAATAACGGCCGCCGCACTAGCCTTGTTGTTTACCGCTAAGTCGCCAGCGTCTCTGATGACGTCCCACGCGCATGCGTAGTGAAGTGTTGACGCCCGCCGATGCCGTCTTAGTTCGGCTCGCTGAAGCAAAGTGTAGTCGCCACAAAATCATTTCTAATGTCAATGTCTCTCTCTCGGCCACCCGGTGCGCGAGCTCCGCGTTTTTCGAGATAGAGATTGATGTTATCGAGCTAGCTAATCCCTTTGAGATTTTGGCTGATTGGTGGAGGATGCAGAAGTCATAGCCGCCCTAAGGCCTTACGGGCAAGTCAAATCGATCGCCCCACTGCTCGTCAACGTTACGGGCTTCACAATGAAGGATGGACGACGGAGGCTGTTCATCCTTATGAATGAGGGCGTGAAGCTGGAGAGGCTCCCAACGCGCCTCAACATCAACCACAAAGGCGATATCCTGCCGGCCTCCCTGGTGTACGGAGTCAACTGCTCGCGGTGCCAGAGGCAGGGGCACCGTAGGGCCAACTTCCCCCTGATCCCAAAAGGCCTACAGATGCGTCTGAGCAGGCGCTCTCGAACACCGGCGCAGTCAAGCCCGGCCTTGCGCCCACTTCACCTACGGCGGATCCACATGCTGCTCCCATTCCGATACAATCGCCCGAGAATGCAGAAGGCCCTTGCCTCGTTTCCCCAGCCTCTCCCCCCCCCCCTACGGCAGCGAAGTCTGTCGAGAAAAGAGCCCTGACCAGTCCCAAGACCCGCTGCAGAATTAAAGGGATTCTATCAACCTCACACCCCTTGGAAAGTCCACCAAGACAAATATTGAGATGAAAGAACTCCTCAAGCAGGTGCCAGGGTCTATCTTCGCAGAGATAGAGAAGCTGGGCTCGAAAGTGAGCCAGTCATCGAGGCCCTCCAATCCGTCCCTGGACTCAAGAACCTCCTCCCCTCCGTGTCAGACACTCAAAAGACTGCTCTCAACAAGCTGGCCAGGAACCTAGTGTTGCGGATTCCCGGATCCAACACGCCCCTCTACAAGCGTCTCTCCGACGTTAAAAGACAGACTTAGCCCACAATGAACCTCCACGTCATGACACTCAACGCGCGGGGGCTCGCCGCTCGTGACAGAAGCTTAGAGCTCTACCATTTTCTGGCCGAACACCTTGTGGACATCGCCTTCATCCAGGAAACTAACAAAGAGTCCTTGGACTACGCCCAAGATCTTTTGCCTAGGCTACATCGCCATCGTCGTCCCGCCTGCCGCCTCCAGGGGCTCCGGCCTCGCCTGTCTCTTCGTGTCGGGCGTCGCCCTATTGCGACATCGCGTCCTGTGGCCTGGATGCATCGACCTAGTTCACCTCGATGTCCACGGCCAGAAGATGGCCGTCATCAACTGTCATCTATCTCACGAGCGGCTCGAGCAAGTTGGAATAATCTAAGAAAAAACAGTCCGGGACAATGCCTAGGTCGTGGGCGACCTCAACATCGATGGGGGTCCTGCCGGAGCAACAGATTCGGCCTCTGTCAAAGCCCTTTCCAATCTGCAGGAGCAAGCCGCGCTGGAAGATGCCGCCACCTTCATCAACTTGGCCCACCTTCCCACTAGAGTGGCCGACTTCGAGGGTCGTATCAACAGCAGCCGGCTTGATAGAATACTCCTCCCTGCCGCGCTAGCGGAGAGGGCAAAAAGCTACAGCACCCGATTCTACCGTCTCTCTGACCACCGTGCCGTGCTCCTCCAGCTAGGATCTCCCTCTTCTGCGGTATCACCTAGTGTGGCTGTTGTGCTGAGGTCAGCGGCTACCATTTAACATCTGTCATCTTACATCGAGTTGGCCGCCGAGGACCTCGATGACGGAGAGCTCTGGTCGGGATGGAACTGCATAAAGGCTGAAATCTTGGCGGAAATAAGGTTACTCCACACAACTCGCCCTGAGCCGGAGGACGACTACGTTACCCGAGCCAGCCGTTACATCAGGGCCAGGCTCGAGACCTCGTCGACAGAGGCCGACTATCCATCGCAGCCAGACCTCGAACGTGCACTCCTCCGACGTGTAGCAACCATCGTCAGAGATGAAGAGGGCGAGATTATGGGTGACCGCGAGTCTCGCTCTAGGGCGCTCTCCTTCTTCAGGCACCGCTTCGCTCAAGACCCAGCCGACCCTGCCGAGGTAGACAACTTCATCGCGGGAACCACCACCCCCATCATCCTCGAAGAAAACGATCTACTACACCGGTCAGATATCTCCAGGGAGGAAATCTCTGCAGATATCCGCACGCTTCCCACTGAAAAAGCCCCGGGACAGCTTGCCCTGCGAACTCCTCTCTGCCTATAAAGATTTATTCTCGGCTCTTCTGTGGAGGGTGTTCGGAGCTTCCCTGTTGCGCGGCGCCCTGCCATCATCTACACGCCGCAGCTCCATTTGCCTGGTTCCCAAGGCCCGCAGTGTCCTGGTCTAACTAGCCTCCGCCCCATCACCCTGCCCTCTGCAGACTACAGGGTCCTCGCTGCCATCCTTCTACGGCGTCTCAGGCCCCACCTCCCTACGCAGGCGATTGACTGCCATACCTACGCTATCCCGGGGAGGTCTCCTTCCTGGAAAATCGCTCGGGTTACGGACGAGGTCGAGATAGCAACTGCGGGGAGGTTGCCGCTGGCGGTCGTATCTGTGGACCTGGAGTCCGCCTTTGACTCCCTGAACAGAGGATTCCTGATGTCGCTCCTGGTTTCCTCGGGCCTGCCGCGAGCCCTCATCAGGTGGATCCAGCTCCTCTACGCCGGGGCGAACGCGACCGTCCGGATTGAAGATCACCATACTACCGCCTTCCCACTTCTAAAAGGCGTGAGACAGGGCTGCGCCGTAAGCGCCGCGCTATTCAGTCTCGCTACCACTCCGCTCCTGCGTCGCCTCCATAGTGCCCTTGGCGAGGGCAACGTCATCGCTCACGCCGACGACATCGTGCTGATGGTCCGCCAGGAGGAACACTTTGGTGAGGTGGCCTTCATCTTCCAGGGCTTCCAGCGGGCCTCCGGGATCCAGGTGAACTTCGGGAAAAGCGTGGGCGTCTGGTGCGGCGCCTGGCGTGCCCGCGTGACTCTTCCCTAGATATTTCCAGGACTGACACCAGTTTGAGGATACTGGGCTGTGACATCCGGCCCAGAGCGTCAGCCGTCATGCAGGAAGGACATATCCTGGTTCTAGTGGACGCGGCCTTCCGAAGATGGGCTCCCTTCACCCGTGGGCTCTCCCTCGTCGGTCTAGCCAGAGCCGCCAACTCGCTAGTGTTATCCGCCGTGTGCACCATTTACGCGGCTGCCTACCCACAGACTCTACCATCGCCAAAATGCAAGCCCGACTGATGCGATTTGTCTGGGGACCTTAGCGTACTGCCTGTCTGCCGGGCGGCGTCCTTGCAAGGCCAGTCTCCGTGGGCGGCCTCGGACTCCTGGACATAGGGACACAGCTCCGCCTGGCGTGCTTGTAGGGCGTGTAAGCCGCCCTGCGCGGAAGCCTCAACGCCTACTCTTGGCTTGCTGTGAGTGGGACGTGGCTGTCTCCTCCGTCATCAGGGACTTGGCTTCCACCTCGGCGCCGCAGGCTCCTCTGGCTCTGGGAGGCCGAATCGAAGATATTGGAGCTAAAACACCGAGTGCTGCCGCCACATCAGCTCCTGGAGCTCCATGTCATCAGGGACTGCAGGTTCCTTCGGCCTCCAGATCTCTTGGTGGCATCACGGTGGGCGGGGTTGCGCGTTGGTGACATCACCAGATCTTCATCCCTCCCTCTGCACATCACCCGCGCCACCCTAGCTGACGTCGCGGCACTCACCACGTTCTGCAGCCGGCTTGTAGAGCAGAACCGGAACCACACCCACCGTGTTGACAACATCGAGAATGCCATTGTGCTGCGCGGGACGGCCACTCACCACCAACGCCTAACCCCACGCACTGCCCGACGCATGCTGGAGAGTCCATGCCTGGCTGCACTCCCCATCACTCAGCTGCTGGGACGGTGGCTTCTCCACGTCAGCATCCCCATCTCCATCAGCTGGTCTTCTCTCCGGCGATGTGCCTTCTCGGGGCACAATGCTGACGTTGCCGTGCGGCTGGCCCTGCACGCCCTTCCCCATCCAGCACATCCGGCCTCAGCCAGGGAGTCCTGCATCGCCTTTGGGTCCGGAGACCTGCCACTGGCCCACCGCTACTGGTCCTGTAGGCGGAACAGATAGGTCATCGTGGAGGCCTTCACCATCATTCAGCGGCCCCCTGACCTGCAGAGCTGGATCTTCGGGCATGACCTGGATGATGAGGCCTTGGCCATCATGGCGTCTGCCAAGACCCGCATCTACAAGCACTTCCTGGGCCTGGAGATGCAAGGAGTCCAAGAAGACCCCCTCCTCGTCTGGAGGAGGACCTTATCAAGGTGGTGGAGCCTCCCTAGCACCTAAAAACATTGTACATTCTCATCATTTATTGAATTATATTATCATTTTTGTTTTGTAAAAATTAATTGATCGTCAATAAAATCATTTCAAATGTCAAATGTCTATATATAAAAGTCAGTGTATGTATGTTTGTCAGCTATACACGTCCCCAATAAGTACCTAATCTGACTGAATTTTTAACATGACATAGAGTTAAATCTGGAAGAGGTTATTGTCACATTTTATCCGAAAAAAATTAAAATCGACCAAGTACTAGACAATTTTTTTTCTGTCTGTAATGATAATGACAATATTGCTGCCTCATGTTTATTTCAGGGGAAATTCCTTAAGGCGAACAACGGGCGAAGCCAGACCATCATTTTCAGTGTGTAGGAATAAGATTTTAACAGGAAAAATTCATTTGAGCCGAATGCAGATAAAACCAGGTCATTTCTATTTATAAAATATGGCTTTTCTGCCTTTTGGTTATGATCATAAATACAAGTCTTCGAATTTTATAAAAGTATAAATACATATATATATAGAAAGATTCTTTAATTCAGACTCGTATTAGGTAGAGGGTGGATGTATGCTCGAAAAATATTTTATAATAAGTTTATAAAAATATATATATAACTAGCCGAGTGACCCGGGCAACGCCCTGGTTTACCCGAAGGGCCCGCGGATATATTTAAGAGTATAGATAGTAGCTTAAATATTGCAGATGCAGCATTTCAAATATAAGGGTATGTGAAAATTACTTTCTAAATAAAGTATATACTAGTATATATATATATATATTCAGGTATATCTTATATATTTCTATATCAAAATGAGATGGAATCATATCATTCATAACAAACCTTATCATTAAAAACATATTAGACAGCACAGTGCAAAAATGTAGAAAATTGATGAATAGAGCAGTGGTGAAAATAAGTAAATAAATAGAGGAGTAGAAATCAAAATAATTGATAATGAATATTTTATTAGTGAACAAATAATACAAAATATTGTTTCAGGTGAGAAACTATAGGCATTGGTGAAATGTTTAAAAAATATATTTTAAAAGAAAATAAATGAAAAACAATAACAAATCTCAGAAAATAAAATTTTAATCAACACAACTTTATTTCAGATAAGACAACATATAAAAGGAATGAATTAATATAAAGGCCTTATTAAAAGCTACATTTCTAGTTTTATATATACAATATAACCTCGTTAATTCGACACACGATATTTCGACCATGTTTTTGATATCCTGACCTACGGCCTATCATATAAGAAATTGTAATTCGACACTATCGATAACTTGACCATTTTCAAATTAAAATTTCTACAGTTGATTGTTTTTAAAATACAACCTCACCCCTAAAAAGGTATTACAGAGGCAGGCGGGGCCGGCTGAAAATGTACAAAATTTATGTATGAAGAAAGCAGTTGGAATAATTAGTAAATAGAAATAATGGATAATAAATAGTTTATTGACAAACAAATAGTAAAAAAATCCTCTCGGGTGAGAAACTATAGGCATTGGTGAAATGTTTGAATAAATATATTTAGAGTAAAAAAATGAAAAATTAAGCAAACCAGAAAATAAATTTCAAACAACACAACTACAAGTGTACATTGCACATTGTACAGTACATTTGCATAGTACATTGTACATTGCAGATAAGACAACATATAAAAGGAATGAATTCATTTAAAGGACCTTTTAAAAATTATATTTCTAGAGAGAGATTTACTTAAACAGTATAACCTCGTTAATTCGACACAAGATTTTTTCGACCATGTTTTAATGTCCTGAACTATGGTCTATCATATAACACTCTATAATTCGACATTATCGATAATTTTACTTTTCTGATAATTTACCTATTTAAAATTCAAATTTTGACAGTTGATTGTTGTTTAAATACGAGGGGTGTCCCATAAGTCCGTGGCCCGACCATGAGAACGAAATATTTGAAACTAATAAATTTTACCATATATACCTTAAAGCCTTGTATAAAGATATGTAATTTTTTAAGTTTCTACAACTAACTGTTTTTTGTTATGGGTTCTGAAAGAGGACAAGAAACAGGAATCATCTAAAATGGAGACAAACGAGATTCGTGCTGTAATAAAATATCTTTGTAAGAAAGGAATGTCGCCGAAGGAAATCAATGAGGGTATGGTGAATACATTAAGGGAAGATGTTTCTTCCTATAGCAAGTAAAAAAAATGGGTAGCTGCGTTTAAATCAGGGAGGATCAGCATCGAAGACGAATATCGACCAGGAAGACCTGTTGAGTCAGTTACTCAAGAAAACATCGACAAGATACATGATTTGGTTATGTTGGACAGAAGAATGACAGTTCGTTGGATAGAAGAGACCTTGGGTATTCTAAAAACAACAGTGGATCGCGCGGAATATGAGAGAACACTAGGGCCTCAGGAAGCTTTCTGCCCGTTTGGTTCCTAAGCTTTTGTCACCCGATCAAAAGGCTGTAAGGAGAAAGTTATTTTCGTACAATCTTGCATTATTTGAAGCCAATCCAGAGGAATTTATCAGTAGATTTGTTACCATGGATGAGACTTGGGCCCATCACTTTACACAGAGGCCAAGCAACAATCCATGCAATGGAGACACTCCGGTTCCCCTCCCCCCCAAGAAAGCCAAGACAGTTCCATCAGCAGGGAAGGTTATGGTGTCTGTCTTTTGGGATTCAGGGGGTGTACTTCTTCTAGACTTTCTGAATAAGGGTCAAACCATCACTGGCAATTATTATGCAAATCTTGTGAAGCAACTACGGGAAGC
This sequence comes from Cordylochernes scorpioides, assembly GCA_030710605.1. Lineage (NCBI taxonomy): Eukaryota > Metazoa > Arthropoda > Arachnida > Pseudoscorpiones > Chernetidae > Cordylochernes > Cordylochernes scorpioides. The sequence goes on along the minus strand of CP092867.1, from coordinate 82,443,498 downwards.
TATCAAGGAAAAGAGGAGAGCAATGTTGTCCAGGAAGATTGTTTACCATCAAGACAATGCTCCGAGTCATCGGTCGCTGCAAGCCTTGGCTGCTATTTATGATTCTGGCTTTGAACTTTAACCACATGCACCCTATTCACCAGATCTAGCTCCGTCTGACCTCCAACTATTTCCTCATTTTAAAAATCACTTTCTGGCATTCATTTTAGGTCAGATGAAAAGGTCATTGATGCTGTAACCTCATTTTTTGAATCAATTGAAACATCGTTATTTTTGGAGGGCATAAAAGCAGTAAAACATCGCTGGAAAAAGTGTATATACCTAAATGGGGATTATGTTGAAAAATAAATCATAATCATTTTATGGGACACCCCTCGTACAACTTTACCGCTAAAAATGTTTTACAGAGGCGACGGTGGCAACTGAAAATGTAAAAAAAAATATATGTAGAGAGCAGTGGGAAAATATTAGTAAATAAAGAGAAGCCCAAAATCAAAATAATTGATAATAAATAGTTTATTAACAAAAAAATAATATAAAATATTCCTTTCAGGTGAGAAACTATAGGTATTGGTGAAAATTTTGTATAAATATATTCAAAATGAAAAAAAAGAGTTGATATTTTGCTCCTTCACATTCTCAAACTCTACACAGTTAACACTGAGAATACAATGACTCATGTTTGGTAAGCAATTTCAGGGAAGAAACTATAGGCATTGGTTCGATATTAAGAAAAAGGCATCTATCATCGTGCAAATGAAAGTTGCTGATGGCTTGCGCCATCTATCGGAATAAATATCAACTATTCTCGTTGATTTTTAATTATTCCAGAATTGGCCAAATACCCATTATTGATTAATCAAGAAAAGCTAACCACGGACGCGTTTTTCACATTGGTTGAAAATTTAAATAAATCCCTATATATAGTCACGACCGTCATGGGCCGGTTCTGTCATGGATGCGCGCGCATCATCATTATGATCATTATCATTATCTAATGATAATAATAATAATAATAATGTCGCATACCTCGACATATTTGCATAGTATTGTTTTGTTTTATATATTTTACATGTTGTTTCTTATGATAGGTGAATATATTTGCATGTCCGCGAGTAGGCGCGATGTATATATATAGGTGAAGAGAATAATAAAGTCAGAGTTTCTACTGATTAGAAACGTCTCATAATTTCTTAAACTAGTTATTCCTAAGTGGAATACCACAAATGGCGCAGCCGGCAGGATCCGCAAGACCTTCCCTGGAAAGCCTCTTAAGGGCGATGGTGAAGCAACAAAGCGTTATGATGGATATTCTTGGAATAGAAGAAGATGATTCTGAAGATGAGCCTAAGGGCGACGGTGTAAAGGATTCTGAAGAAAATGGAGAAAGCCTCTTAAGGGCGATGGTGAAGCAACAAAGCGTTATGATGGATATTCTTGGAATTGAAGAAGATGATTCTGAAGATGAGCCTAAGGGCGACGGTGTAAAGGATTCTGAAGAAAATGGAGAAAGCCTCTTAAGGGCGATGGTGAAGCAACAAAGCGTTATGATGGATATTCTTGGAATAGAAGAAGATGATTCTGACGATGAGCCTAAGGGCGACGGTGTAAAGGATTCTGAAGATTTCGATGAACAGAATGAAATAGTAGATGAAGAAGACTTCGATGAACAGAATGAAATGGTAGATGAAGAAGAAGATGATTCTGAAGATGAGCCTAAGGGCGACGGTGTGAAGGATTCTGAGACTGCAATTAAAGGTTGTGAATCGGTGAAAAATACAGAAGAACTTTTGGTTAATGGCCTTGATGTTCCTACCACCCAAGCTGGGGAAATTGATAGAGATACAGAGAATACAGAAGAACTTTCTAATTTCATTATTGATGTTCCTAACACCGAAGTTGAGAAAAAAAATCCGTTGAAGCAGATGAAAGTGAAAAGGCTGACGAAGAAGAAGACTCTGTTGTAGTTGAAGAAAGTGAAAAAGCTCAAATTGAGAAAAAGTCTGTTGTTGAAGAAAATGAAAAAGCCGAAGTCGAGAAAAATTCAGTTGTAGAAACAGAAGAAAGTGAAAAAGCCGAAGTTGATAAAAAGTCCATTGAAGCAGATGAAAGTGAAAAGGCTGAAGTTGAAAAAAAGTCAGTTATAGGAACTGATAGTGCAGAGCCTATTACGAAAGAGGTAGATGTTAGTGTTGGTATTGATTCAGATAATGCAGGACTTTGTGATCTTGATGATGCCACTTTCACTCAAGCTGGGGAAATTGACAATAATACAGGGAATACAGAAGAAAGTTCTGTTTGCGTTATTGATGTTCCTAACACTCAAGCTGGGGAAATTGACAAAGATTCAGAGAATACAGAAAAACTTTCTGATTGCATTATTGATGTCCCTGACACCCATGCTGGAGAAAAAGAACCTTCTAAGGAGTCTGGTACTGGCAAAAAAGAACCAAAGCCTGTTACCGGCGAAGAAGCACCTCCAAAGGAGTTGAGCCTCCCCACCACCTGGAATAACAGAAACACCATCACCGAAGACATGAAGTTATTGAAAAGAGCTTTGAGAGAGATACCGTGTTACGATATCTATTGGAAACTCTCAAAAAAGGAATTTATTCGTTTAAAACAAGCGGTGAAAAAAGAAATATGAAATTAGGAATATGTGATGCTATTATCTGCCATGGAATAGGTGATTTCGATAAATGCAGTCTCGCAAGACCTCGTTTGTTAATATTAAAGAAATTAACACGCTGCCAAAAAGTTTGGATTTATGCTAAAGAATTCAGCCAGATGCAAATTTCAGAGATAGAAAGTGGATTCAGAAGAGAAGCTGAAGGACCTGCGGATTGCTAACAGCATCCGTACATAATGCTTTTGTAACCTTCGCTGATATTTTCGAGGAAAAAAGAATGAAATATGTAGGAAAAGGTGTCCAATGTATTTGCTATGGTGAAGTCTTATCAAGCGACAAGTTTTCAACTATTTATAGAATTGGACGATTGAATTTAAAAAAGACGTTCATGGGGACAATCTACTGCTGAAGAATTTGAGGAATATGACATTGATGATTTACGAAATAAATTGGCCATCTACAATTCTTTAAGAACCCTAAAAAAATGGTCAGATCAATTTATGTTCCTTTATGCTTGTTAAAGATACTAGAAGACGTTTAGGCTTCTCAAAAATATCTTTGAAAAAGGAAAACCATGGCCTTACTATTGTGAAGGAGAACGAAAAAATTATTTTGTTTTCCTAATGGAATATGGAGGAATAACTCTCGAAACGGCTATCAATCGAGATTTTCATGTGAGGATTTATTAGTATTATTTCGCCAGATTTGTATAGTTTTTGCAATTGGTGAAGAGGAAATTGAACTTTTACATGATGATTTTCATATTAACAATGTTCTAGTTGCAGAAACAGAAGAGAAACTAATCAAATATGAAGTAGCTTCAAAAAAGATTAAAATCCCAACTCTTGGATATATTGCTAGAGTAACCGATTTTGGGAATGCCAGGTGTATTAAGGATATAGATTATGGACAAAGGATGATTGGTAAATATGGAAAGAGACCATGTCCAATTGAGTATTCAAGAAAGAATCTATTTATGCTGAGTGGACTCTACTTTGAAATGATAAATATGAGTTTGGAACTTCGTGCAACACTACCTGAACTGCCAAGAGTAACTACATGTCTACAACTGTATGAGGGTTTAATTCAAATCTTAAAAGATTTGGCATATCTTAAAGTCGTAGGTAAACCAACATCTATAGGACATTTATATGACATAATTCCTAAGTGGACTAATCCCAGGTTATTCGTTGGCAATGAAGACGAACCTTCTGTTTTCTACCAGCATGTTTTCAAGCACGATCGTAGTATGATGTGGTGTGACCAGACTAGAGAAGCGCTAAAACGTTTGGATTGGCATGATATGAATTTATCTCATTTTGTCTTTTTTCATCCTGAATATGGAGGAGAGAATTATGAAATCCCAACCAACAACTGCATTGCCAAGTTGACTGATTTTGAGATATCTCGACTTATAGAGAATGATGATCCTAATCCGAATGTTTTTTACGAGAATGTTTCTCAGCTAATTTGGACCCATAATGAAATACGAGAATTTAACTCTGCTTGTGAAGTGCATACTGAATCCATTGCGGAGACATCAACGCAGATTACCGCCGAAGAAAGTCAAAGATCTCATTCGGAAACTGAAGACTTGGATGAGTTGGGAGTCCTATATCTCTGGCTAGTTGTCTTGAAGAAAGCTCCTCAGGCCAGCAAGTACATCCAACCCTATGACTGTTCTAAATCGGCAGACGATACCTCTAGGCCTGCAAACGATACCTCTAGACCTGCAGACGATACCTCTAGGTCTGCAAACGATACCTCTATACCTGCAGACGATACCTCTGGGTCTGCAAACGATACCTCTAGACCTGCAGACGATACCTCTAAGCCTTCAGACGATACCTCTGGGCCTTCAGATCTTCAACGAAATAAGAGACCTTCAAAAGAGTCTCATCTCAGGAGTGATGAGAGGTCATGGAGGGGGAGTCTGTCGCATACCTCGACATATTTGCATAGTATTGTTTTGTTTTATATATTTTACATGTTGTTTCTTATGATAGGTGAATATATTTGCATGTCCGCGAGTAGCGCGATGTATATATATAGGTGAAGAGAATAATAAAGTCAGAGTTTCTACTGATTAGAAACGTCTCATAATTTCTTAAACTAGTTCTTCCTAAGTGGAATACCACAAATAATAATAATAATAATTATTATTATTATATTATTATTATTAATATTATCCATATATATAGTCACGACCGTCATGGGCCGGTTCTGTCACGGATGCGCGCGCACAGGGAGGTCACGTGCTCTCCGGCAGCCAACGGGCGCGCGCCGCCGGCATTACATCATAGATTATAAACACAAGGTAATAAGGCCAAATAAAAAAATAGTGTGTGATAAGGCACAATTTGGATTATCTACTTATATAATTGCCTTATTCTCTCTGCGTGAAGTTCACTGTGTGAAGTTCACGGATAGATTTTGGTCAGAATGGATGAAATAAAAAAAGTTTCAAGGGATGGGAATCGAACCCACGACCTTCCGCTTACCGGGCAGATGCCATGACCACTAGGCTACCCTGGACATATTTTTCCGTTCACATTTTTATTTTTATATTTTCAAGACACACACAGTTTGGGGCGGGACTTTTCACAAAAGAGACATCCACGGCGCCAATTTATAATTGTAACAAATAGTATTTCAATTAAAACATTTTAAAAATATATATATGATAATTTAAACCAATAACCCTATATTATGTAATTTATAACAAGATTGTCATGTTGTATATAGAACTAATTATAAACTATAACTAATTATACGCATAATTGACGTGTCTCCTTGTATCTCCAGATGTAATGTACTGAGGATGAATAAATAAAAACTATATAATAGATTAAAAGCTGAGTTAAGAGCCAGAGAGAGAATCACAAGTAACTTCTAAAGATAGATGGAAGCCCAGACCGGTGCCAGAGTCGAGTTGCGGACACGTGTAGAAAGGCAATACTTCCTGGTCCCCTTCCTGGTCCAAAAAAGTTGTATAAATAGGACCCCACGTAGCAACAGCCAGTCAGTTCTAGTCAGTTCCGGTTAGCGTCACCCCTTGTCGCCGGTTGTCACCAACTCATCGACCATGTAAAACAGTAAGAAACCTTCTCGATCTCCATCTTTGCTTTTGGCTCAACTTTTTATCTATTCAAGGAACTTTCCTTCTTTCAACTGTGTCGCTTCGTTTTGTGTGTGTGGACATTCCCAAGCTTTTTCCACTCTGCCTCGACCACGACTGCCTGTACTTTGTGAGAACTGTTAAAGGTCCTACAAGGTGCAGAGAGGTACTGGAAAACTCTCCACGCCCTGACTGTCCCTCTCGGTTACTACAGGTTTGACCCTCGGTTGCCACAACTTATAGCGAGAGTCGACGAGGTTCTACAACAGGCTTACCAAACCCCAACGCATTATTACAGATAGTCGACAGGATTACCACAACGAAGGAGACCACAACGAAGAAGGTAAAGACTGTCCAGATAGAAAAGAGCCAAGAAGCAAGATGGAGGAACAAACACGCCATTCCAACAAAACGACCAAGCAATCTTCCCCCCAACGACACAGCCGAACATCCCGCAAAATAAGCCGGTGAGAAGTTACCCACCTTCGACCTTACAACGCAACCATCCAGACGACATGCCACCCTCGCCAAACAGAAGTCACAAGCTTCTACAAGCTCTACATGGCACGCCTTCCACGTCATCAGGACAACAACCAAAGACCAAGTCTCCTGACTGAACAATCATAAAAACTGTGAGTTTTTAAAAATCTACTTAACTCTCTCTTCATGCTAACAACTTGATTTTCCATAAATATAATGTTTATTTTTACTGTAATTATTTTAAAATCAAATTTTACCATTTTTATAGCATTTCAATTCAAATTTTAAATCTTGTACACCATCATTTATCAATTTTTACTTTATTTTAAGCAACTTATAAATTTTAATTCATTACTTGCAATCTTACAGTTTAAAAAAAATCATATTATATTTAAATTACTCGAATCATAATTCTAAACTTATTTGTGTGTTTTTTTTAATACCTTATTTTTATACCAAAAAACACCAATGTCTTAATTAAATACACAAAACTTTGCAAAAAATAATTATTATGTTCACTATTTTATGTACACGCCCCATTCAAATTATAAGTCACTATCATGCCATTGCCCTTTTACAAGTATAATTTTCGCACTAACATAAGCAACGATTTAAAAAATATGATCAAATTTTAATAAACATAGGTGAAACGCATTTTTTTTTTAATACAAAAATCGAAAGATACACTATCTTCAAAAGCACAACTAGAAATGTAACTGTCCTTCCCCAAAACAACTTAAAAATTCCAACATAGCTACACTCCCTCGTCCTTTTCTTTTTACATGCATAATTATTAATAATTCACACATCCCTCGGAACGAACTTCAACACATTCCCACCTTACTTTCTCCAATTGGCCACACGAGCTCCATATCGTCGCGAACACAAAGATTTCACGATAAACATACCACCTCTATAACAATCTGAAAATTCTCGAAGTGTTTCGTACAACAACCACCCATGACTAATAAATTTGTTATTTTTCGGAAACAAGTTAGATGCTGTACCAAGAACAGACTTCACGTGACACCTTTCTATTCAATCCACTTACTAAGTGTCACACAGCGCACCACAACAATTTTCTCACTTAACAGGCCCAAGACGCCTTCATGCCTGTGACACCTCACCAAAGCGTGTCTACGTTGAAGTCGCACTTTTATTCACATCTAACCTGACATCATTGAATAACATTTTTTAATAAGTCCGCAACATCGTCGAAACACAACACTTACGAACACCAAGAAAACTATATTTTCAAACAGAAGAAAAATTTTATTTTCAAACAGGCAAGAGAAGATAACTCAACTCGGGACGTAGGCCAGACATGGGATCATGTGACAGTCGGTAACAAAGGGTCGGCAACAAAGGACCGCCTACGAAAATAAACAACCAAGCTATGTCGGTCGGCATCAAAGGGCATGACACATGTTGATATCGACACCAATTACAACCGCCATGTTAAAATGACACCTCCAGTTGCAGTCCGCCTGTACTTGAAACACGTGATCCAGCTCGCAGAATGGATAGATTGCAGCACCTATAATTAATTGACTTACCAATCATTACCCAATTTAACCTATTACCATGAACATGTCATATCACATATTCTCAGTTTCAGAGACATAGAAACACCCATGTTTACCAAAAGGGAAATGACCTAGTTACACACCACAGTTGTAACTTTTCTTCAAAAGAGACAATTTTTGTTCCTACTTAACATTTATATAATCATTAATAACCTTTAATTATATTATATTTTTTTTGTATAAAATCTTGAATAATTATTATTATTTTTTTTTTACTTTTCAATTATAATCAAATTTTTATTCCAACATTATTTTAACAACGTTATTTTAACAATTTTATTCTTCATGATATTATTTTAGTATGGCAAAACATTTAATTATTTCAATAATCATTTTTAATTCATTATTATATCTTTTATATATTACTAATTCTAATTATTATATCTTTTATATTTTGCTAATCATTATTATATCTTTAATATAGTACATGTTTGATCTTATCCACTTATACTTTTTTTTTATCCGCAATCATATTTTTATCTTTTTATTCACTATATTTTTGTTTAAATAACTTTATTATATGACAATGTTTATTTATCAGCAACTACCGGGCATACAACAATCGTTTTTCAATAATCCTACTTACTAATCACTTCCCTATACTTTTTTCACTACCTATTTCAGCCATTGCTCAAACCATAGTAGAAACGACAGCACTGCTTGACAATTTTTCTTTTGATTTCGTAATTCAACAAACTCTTTGAAAACACCGTTCCCCAGAAGTACAAGTCTCGACTTTTTGGTCTGAACACGTTTCAAAAGTTTATTTCAATCATCCGCAGAGCACATCACCAACGCATGCACAAAGCGTTCACATTTTTCAATTTTCAATTTTTTTTCAGCTCTAGCGGACCACAATCAACCTTTGATTTCAAGTCAAGTCAGACCACCTACTGTCGCTACAACAATTCTACTTATCGCATGGCTCTACCACCCCTTTCAATCATATTAATTCTTTTCTTCAACAACTTTTCAACCCAATAACCCTACAATTGTGACAAAGCACTGTAACCTTATACAGGATCGCAGGTGAAACATTGCCTAGGAAGACGCACAAGTCTATATCCTCGCTTTGCACCTGGATCTCAGTATTTGATTGTCTGTGCAACACTTACAATTGCATATTCTTCAACCCCTAACCCTTTCCAACGCCCGCCAACAATCTTTTAGAACATCATTTTTTATCATCATTATTTTTTAGTAAACAAAGGTTTTATCTACAGTTCTCTTTTATAATGAATATCATAACTTTTAAATTAAACATAAGTTTTATTTTTATAATTTTCAGATTTAGCCAAATAAACATCTTGTTATAGCCCTTTACCCTCACAGTTTTAATTAATTAAAAGAAATTTTAATTACTTACCTGTGTTAGAGAGGCTTTACCCGCTTAAACCCGGATAAACCCTTTCACTCACGGGGCCCATCTATGATAATTTAAACCAATAACCCTATATTATGTAATTTATAACAAGATTGTCATGTTGTATATAGAACTAATTATAAACTATAACTAATTATACGCATAATTGACGTGTGTCCTTGTATCTCCAGATGTAATGTACTGAGGATGAATAAATAAAAACTATAAAATAGATTAAAAGCTGAGTTAAGAGCCAGAGAGAGAATCACAAGTAACTTCTAAAGATAGATGGAAGCCCAGACCGGTGCCAGAGTCGAGTTGCGGACACGTGTAGAAAGGCAATACTTCCTGGTCCCCTTCCTGGTCCAAAAAAGTTGTATAAATAGGACCCCACGTAGCAACAGCCAGTCAGTTCTAGTCAGTTCCGGTTAGCGTCACCCCTTGTCGCCGGTTGTCACCAACTCATCGACCATGTAAAACAGTAAGAAACCTTCTCGATCTCCATCTTTGCTTTTGGCTCAACTTTTTATCTATTCAAGGAACTTTCCTTCTTTCAACTGTGTCGCTTCGTTTTGTGTGTGTGGACATTCCCAAGCTTTTTCCACTCTGCCTCGACCACGACTGCCTGTACTTTGTGAGAACTGTTAAAGGTACTACAAGGTGCAGAGAGGTACTGGAAAACTCTCCACGCCCTGACTGTCCCTCTCGGTTACTACAGGTTTGACCCTCGGTTGCCACAACTTATAGCGAGAGTCGACGAGGTTCTACAACAGGCTTACCAAACCCCAACGCATTATTACATATACGCACTCGGGTAAAACCCGGGCGTTGCCCGGGCCATTCGTCTAGTCAACATATATAGTCACGTTATATTACAATCTATAAAATAAAAGAAGACAAGTATCTTAAACGGTTTTTTATATACGCAAGCTTTCGGGTAAGAACCCTTCGACAGGCAGAAAGCTTGCGTATATAAAAAACCGTTTAAGATACTTGTCTTCTTTTATTTTATAGATTGTAATATAATAACTCTAAGAAGAATCTCTTATTCTTATATATAGTCACGACCGTCTTTCCTCAATTCCTCATGTCACGGATGCGCGCGCATCATCATTATGATCATTATCATTATATAATGATAATAATAATAATAATTATTATTTTTTTATTATTATCAACATCAACATATATAGTCACGACCGTCTTTCCTCAATTCCTCATCGCTGTCACGGATGCGCGCGCATCATCATTATGATCATTATCATTATCTAATGATAATAATAATAATAATTATTATTATTATATTATTATTATTATTTTATTATTGATATAATAGTCACGACCGTCTTTCCTCAATTCCTCATCGCTGTCACGGATGCGCGCGCATCATCATTATGATCA
>CP092867.1:82248080-82432821 GCA_030710605.1 Cordylochernes scorpioides | reverse complement strand
TCCTCTCCTCCCGAAAGATGCAGAAGAGATGGCCTCGCTACCGGCCGCCCAAGTTGCCTCTCTCCTCGAGCTGACCAACACCATCCTGGCCGCACACCCTGACACCGACTCCACTGTACAGAGGGTCCTCAGGAGGGTCAGGAAGCCGCTTGAGAAAAAGCGTCGCTGAACTACAGGGTCGCTACCATCAACGCGCGAGGGCTCGCCACTCGGGGGAGGAGCCTTGTCCTGTGTCATCTCTTCAAACAACATCGAGTGGACATCGCGTTTGTCCAGGAGACAAACGCATTTCACCTGGATAGCCGCCAAGACCTCTGCCTCGGCTACAACACTGTTGTCCTGACCCATCCCGTTGCCATCCCGGGATCCGGACTCGCCTGCGTCTTCGGGCCAGGCGTCGCCGTGCTACGACAGCGTGTCCTGTGGCCGGGCCACATCGCCTTGGCCGTCATCGATGTCCACGGCGAGGAGATGACCATCATCAACGCCCATCTGGCACACGACCCCCGCGAGCGGCAAGAGCAATTAGAGCTCCTGGCGGCAACAGCGATCCAAGAGGGGGCCTGGGTCCTCGGGGATCTCAACATCAGGGAGCCTTCGTCGTCCTCCGCGGATGCCCTCGCCGCTCTTCTGGACCTGGCTGCGCTGGTGGACGTAGCCACCCAGTTTGATGCCGCCCACCTGCCCACCAGAGTCGCTAGCCACGGCGACCAAATTGAGAGCAGCCGCCTGGACCGGATCCTCGTCCCTGCTGGAGTCCTGGATCGCGTGACCACCTACGCGACCAGCCACTACCACCTCTCAGACCACCGCCTCGTGCTGCTCCAGGTGGGCCCGCCCGCCGTCTCCCCTCACCAGCCTCGCTTGGCCGCGATGCTCCGCTCGGGCCTTGCCCTGGAACACCTGGCTGGCTACATTCGGGAGTTGGAGGAAGACCTTGCGCACGACGACGATGACGGGATCCTGTTGTGGAACAGGTGGACCACCATCAAGGCGGGGCTGTTAGCGGAGGCCAGATCCCTCCACGACCCGCGACACGCTGCCAGCGACCGCTACGTCGTCCGAGCAAGAGGATACATCGCGGCGCAGCTCGAGGCCTCCTCCATCCGGGCCAACTACCCGTCGCTGCCGGACCTGGCGCGCGCGATCCATCTTCGACGCCCGGTCAGCGTCATCAGGGACGACGACGACAACGTCATCGAGGGCCCCGAGCTTCGGCGGAAGGCGTACGCGATCTTCCAGCCCCGCTTCGCCCGTCCGACCAGCGACCCAGCTGCGGGAGCCGCCTTCATCGACAACAGCATGATCACCCCCATCAGCGAGCTGGGCGAGGAGGACCCTCTCCACCGGCACGAAATCTGCCCCAGCAAGATTGCCGTCGCCATCCTCCGCCTCCCTCGCGGAAAGGCCCCCGGCTGGGACGGCCTGCCATGCGAACTCCTCGCCGCCTTCGAGGACTTCTTCGCCGAAGCTCTGGCCCGAGTGTTCGCGGCGTCACGGCTCCGCGGAGCCCTGCCTCCGTCGACGCGGCGCAGCTCCATCTGCCTGGTGCCCAAGGCCCGCGGCGGTCGCGGACTTGAGGGATACAGGCCCATCGCACTGCCCTCGGCCGACTACAGGGTGCTGGCTGCCATTCTCCACCGGCGCCTCAAGCCCCACCTACGAGCCCTGGTACCAGACTGCCAGACGTACGCCGTCCCCGGGAGGTCCCCGTCCTGGAACATCGCCAGGGTGACGGATGCTGTTGAGGAGGCAACCGTTATGGGCTCGCCGCTGGCCGTCATGGGTGTCGACCTGGAGTCCGCCTCTGACTCCCTGGACCGCGGCTTCCTGGAGTCCCTGATGACGTCCCTCCGCCTCCCGCCGGCCTTCATGGGCTGGACTAACATCTTGTACGCCGGGGCGGACGCAACGATCCGGGCTGGAGGCTTTCACACCACCGCCTTCCCCCTCCTCAACGGCCTACGGCAGGGCTGCGCCGTGAGTGCCGCGCTCTTTAGCATCGCTACGGGGCCGCTGCTACGTCGCCTGGAGTCGACCCTCGGCGACGACATCGTCCTCCTTATCCATCGCGACGAAGAATTCGAGCGGGTGGCGACCGTCCTCGAAGACTTCAAGCGGGCCTCCGCTATCGCCGTCAACCTCGGAAAGAGCGCGGGCCTTTGGTGCGGCGCCTGGCGCAACCGCGGCGACTCCCCTCTCGGTGCCTCCTGGTCGACCACCTCCATCAGGGTCCTCGGGCTCGACATCGCCCCCAGGAGCTCCGTAGCCCATCAGGAGCAGCATCTTCTCGCCCTCCTGGAGTCCGCCTGCCGCAGATGGACGCCCTTCACCCGCGGCCTCTCCCTCGTCGGGCGAGCTAGAGCGGCGAACTCGCTGGTGGGCTCCACCATCCCGCATCACCTGCACGGGTACCTGCCATCACCTCCGACCATCGCCAAGCTGCAGGCCCGACTAGCGAGGTTCGTCTGGGGGCCCGAGCACACGGCGTGGCTTCCCGCCGCCGTCATGGCGAGGCCCGTTGCCATCGGAGGCCTCGGCCTCCTCGACCTGGCAACCCAACTCCAGCTCGCCTGTCCTCAAGGGTGTGCAGGTCGCGCTCCGCGGAGGCAGGAACGGCTTCGACTGGCTGGTCGCCAGCAGCAGCGAGACCTGGATCCGCCCTCCGCCAGACGGCACGCGTCTCCAGCCCCGCCGTCTCCGGCTGCTGAAGCTGTGGGAGGAGGCCTCCAAGATCCTGAGCCTCAATCACCGGGCGGTCCCCACATCTCAGCTGCTGGACATCCCAATCATCGGTGGCTGCCGGTTCCTTCGCCCTCCCGACCTCCTGGCCCCTGCCCGCTCGCGCGGAGCCCGAGTCCGGGACCTTCTCGCGGAGGGCCACCTCATCGCCCGCCCTACGCGCTCCGTCCTGGCTGACGCCGCGGCCCTGGGCGCCTTCTGCCGGAGGCTGACCTCCGAGAACGCCGTGGGCTTCGGGGGGGAGTCTCCATCTTCATCATCTTCATTAGCTGCGGCTGTGGTGCTGCGCGGGAAGGCCACGCCGTTCCTCAACGGCCTCACGACGCGCTCGGCCCGACGGGCCCTGGATCGTCCGCACCTCGCGGCCACGCCGATCTCCCGATTCCTGGCGAGATGGGCACCCACCATCAGCCCACCATCCAGGATCGACTGGGCCTCGCTTCGGCGCTGCGCCTTCTCGGGGCATGAGGCCGATGCCGCCTTCAAGTTGGCCCTCCACGCTCTACCCCATCCGGCCCATCCTGCCTCGGCCGGCCCCTCGTGTCCTGCCTGCGGGTCCGTCGACCGCTCCCTCGGACACCGCTACTGGAGCTGCTCTTCCATCAGGCCCCTCATCAGAGAGGCCTTCAACATCATCGGGCGGCCCCTGACCTGCAGGCCTGGATCTTCGGCGGGTCCGGCCTTGAGGACGACGCCCTGACCATCCTGGCGTCGACAAAGCTGCGCGTCTATCGCCACTTTGTCCAGGTTGGGCTCGGTGGAGTGGAGGACCCGCTCATCGCCAGGACGAGGACCCTTCAGCGCCGAGGATGCCTTCCTTCTTCCTCCATCATTACTTTATAAATATGTATATATTCCAATTCTGTATATATTTTATTTTATTTTTTCTTAAAATGTTCTCTTTGAATAATTTGTAATATTGTCGAGATGACAATAAATATGTTTTAATTGTCAATTGTCATACATACATACATACATATATACATACATACATACATACATACACTGACTTATTCTATATACAGTTACGTGCGTCATTCCTCATCTCCTAATTAATCAGTCATCAGTTTTCATCTCTGTCACCGTTTGCTTTTTTTTGGAGTGTCGCCCTCCTATTGGTTGGCTACGGTCATGCCACCTTTGCCCCCCCCCCCCCCCCATCATGTAGCAAAGCTATACTTATATTATTATTGTACCCCACCGCTTTTATTTCTAAGTCTATTATTTTATTTGTTAAATGTGGTACCTTCAGAAAAAAAAGCAATACTTCAGAAATATTTATTTTGTTATTTTTAGTGCATTTTAAATAAAAGCTTTTTTAAAAAGTGTTTTATAATTTATTATTCACGCTATTTTTAGTCGTATATATGCCAGTCAAAAAAAAAAAAAAAACACCTCATCGCTGAGACGACGTTGGCTTTAAATAGCTGCAAGCCTGCTCGCAGCAGATTGGTCAATTCCTCGTGGGAGGTCGGAAGTGACGTAAGCAAAATCCGTTACTAACAGAACTGCGTCTCTTTGCTTTTGGAAACCCTAAATTTATTGAATTATATTACAAAGTTAGAGACACCCAGTGGATTATTTTTAGGGGATAATTGGTACATATAAAATAAGAATTATAATTAAACAATTGATTAAATAGTTAAAAGTAACAACATACTAATTGAAAAAGGGGAACTATTTAAAAAGGTGTCGTGAAATGTATGGGGGTATATTGTTACACACACACCTATATATATATAATGAATATAAATATATGCGTGATGCTATTGGAATATGATGACTAAATTATAACAGATAAAATTAATATATTTGTTGGCTTTTCTCATTTATTTGCTTGTAATTCCAAGGACGTTTTAGATAGGAATCTGAATATTCGGATTTCTAATTCCTTCCATGTCTTGAACATTTATTGAAAAAATCCTTTCGCAACCTCCAGCATTGTCGCATTTTTAGCCAAGAAAAATTGAAATTGACAGGTTCTGGGAAAAATAGTTGTTTCTTAGTCAGAAAATGATAATGAAAATATTGCTGAATCATGTTTGATAATCAGGAACAAAATTATATAGGGAAAAAATTCCAAAAGAGCAGAGACCACGGGTGAAGCGAATTCACTATTAGTATGCAGAAACAAAATTTTAACAGAAAACATTCATTCGAGTAGAAGACACAAAGCCAGATCAACTATATATGTTAAAACTGTTTTACCGTTCTTTTACTTTGTACATAGAATGAAGGACTTAGGTGAAGGGAGACGAGCAAGATATCGACATGGTCGGGGAAACTCCCAGCTGGAACCGACCGAGGGCAAAGGTCACCAGATGGCCCGGGGAGGCAAAAGTCAAGTGGTCTGGAATTTGTTTGGTTGTTCTGCAGGCCCGGGACAGCCCGCCATGTGGCGTCTTCTTTTTTTTTCTCTTAGTTAGTTAGCAGCAGCGGCCCAGGCGGGGCAGACGCGCCTGGGAAGTATCCTACAAGCAGCGTCTTGTGGACGGAAACACGTTTTGGAGTATCCCACAAGCAGAGTCTCGTTGACGGAAAGGACGTCTTGGAGTATTCCACAAGCAGAGTCTCGTGGACGGAAAGGACGTCTTGGAGGATCCCACAAGCAGAGTCTCGTGGACGGAAAGGACGTCTTGGAGTATCCCACAAGCAGAGTCTCGTGGACGTAAAGGACGCTTTGGACATCGCACGAGCCGCGACCAAGAGGAAGCTAAGCCAGCGACGGTGCTGCCACTCGAGGTACTGTGTGAACACAACGCTGGATACCCCCCCCCCCCCTGACACTTATTTTTATCTCCCTTCCCTAAGATTAGTTAATTTTACTTTTTTTGCTTAACCTTGTTTCTTGTTTTTTATGCACAATTCTTTATATATAAGTATAATTTTGCTTAACCTTTTTTATCTTGTTTTTTATGCATAATTCTTTATATATAAGTATAATTTTGCTTAACCTTTTTTATTGTTTTTTATCCATAATTCTTTTAATATATAAGTACTAGCCGAGTGACCCGGGCAACGTCCCGGGTTTACCCGAAGGACCCGCAGGTGAGAAACTATAGAAGAAAAATTTTAACAAATCAGAAAATGAAATTGCAAACAATGTCCTTTAAGGACATGAGAGCACATGCACTGTATCACCATACGTGTACCATTTTCAAAGACCCTGCTTAGGATTAAAACTTCTCAGAAGCATAACAATAGTACCAACCTAGAGGTTAACTGGTGTGGATGCATTCCTCTGGGAGTAAGACTATTGAGAAATTCAGTAGGGAGTTATTTTGCTTCTCCGCATTCTAACACTCCAACTGTTAACACTGTGGAAACACTGACTCATGTTTGGTAAGCAATTTCAGGGAAGAAACTATAGACATTGGATTAAATAAATTATTAATTAAATTGCATTAAATAAAAATTATTAGATTTAAATAAATATTATTCGAGTGAAAAAAAAAAGAAAAAATTAACAAATTAGAAAATAAAATTTCGAAAAATACAACTATATTGCAGATAAGATAAGAGGACCTTATTAAAAAATAAATAAACAAACTGTAATTCGACACTATCGATAATTCGACACTTTCGATAATTCGACACTTTCGATAATTCGACCATTTTAAAAATCAAATTTACAAGGTTGATTGTTGTTTAAATACAACTTTGATTTTGCATGCATAAACACAGGCTCTTGTAGCAAGAACCCAAATATTATTTATAGTCATAGCAAAAGCAAACTTTAGTGAAAACTGATGCCTCTTCAGAATGAATGGAAGACTGAAATCTGAAGGAGCAGAATATATGGGTCATTTATACTTTCACCAATGCCTTTAGGATCTTTGCGATGGAACGCGTATGGTGTTTCAGCGCATGTGCTCTCATGTCCTTGAAGCACATATACTGACAGTGCCCAAAGTTGAACACACTGTATAGTGTCTGAAATATCTTTGGCCCCTTCGGATACCAACCTTCGCTTCATTCTAGAGAGGCGTTAGTTTTCATGTCATATCTGTAATATAGTTTTGTTGTTTGCAATTTTCTTTTTTTTTTTTCCTTTCAAATATGTATCCACTCTGAAATATAGTTTGTAAATTTTTATTCCAATTAATTTTCTTATATATATATGTATTTTTTGTTCATTTCCAAAATATTTATTTATACTTTCACCAATGCCTTTAGGATCTTTGCGATGGAACACGTATGGTGTTTCAGCGCATGTGCTCTCATGTCCTTGAAGCACATATACTGACAGTGCCCAAAGTTGAACACACTGTATAGTGTCTGAAATATCTTTGGCCCCTTCGGATACCAACCTTCGCTTCATTCTAGAGAGGCGTTAGTTTTCACTAAGGTTGGCTTTTGCTATGACTATAAATAAGGCTCAAGGCCAAACCTTGGCTACAAGAGCCTGTGTTTACGCACGGACAACTTTATATGTAGCTTTTTCAAGTGTGCGAACATTGGATAGCATACATGTAAAGATGACCCATATCTTCTGCTCCTTCAGATTTCAGTCTTCCATTCATTCTGAAGAGGCATCAGTTTTCACTAAAGTTGGCTTTTGCTATGACTATAAATAATATTTGGGTTCTTGCTACAAGAGCCTGTGTTTATGCATGCAAAATCAAAGTTGTATTTAAACAACAATCAACCTTGTAAATTTGATTTTTAAAATGTTCGAATTATCGAAAGTGTCGAATTATCGAAAGTGTCGAATTATCGATAGTGTCGAATTACAGTTTGTTTATTTATTTTTTAATAAGGTCCTCTTATCTTATCTGCAATATAGTTGTATTTTTCGAAATTTTATTTTCTAATTTGTTAATTTTTTCTTTTTTTTTTCACTCGAATAATATTTATTTAAATCTAATAATTTTTATTTAATGCAATTTAATTAATAATTTATTTAATCCAATGTCTATAGTTTCTTCCCTGAAATTGCTTACCAAACATGAGTCAGTGTTTCCACAGTGTTAACAGTTGGAGTGTTAGAATGCGGAGAAGCAAAATAACTCCCTACTGAATTTCTCAATAGTCTTACTCCCAGAGGAATGCATCCACACCAGTTAACCTCTAGGTTGGTACTATTGTTATGCTTCTGAGAAGTTTTAATCCTAAGCAGGGTCTTTGAAAATGGTACACGTATGGTGATACAGTGCATGTGCTCTCATGTCCTTAAAGGACATTGTTTGCAATTTCATTTTCTGATTTGTTAAAATTTTTCTTCTATAGTTTCTCACCTGCGGGTCCTTCGGGTAAACCCGGGACGTTGCCCGGGTCACTCGGCTAGTTAACAACATATTAGACTGCAGAGCGCAAAAATGTAGAAAACTGTATGTATATAATTGTATGCAAATAATTGTATGTATAGATCAATGAGTAAAATAATTTTTTTTTTTGCTTATCCCTAGTACACGTGGTACAGGCCTTGATAATCATGGTGGGTAGAGTAGGCGACTGTTTTTACTGTAAGTACACCACATGTCTAAACATGTGAAAAGCAGTTCGACTTTGCATGTACAAGTGTGCCAGAGCCCCGTTTGATTACTTGCGCTTGCTGGTGGGGTTGGACTTTTGCAAGAATCAGAAGCCATTGGAGCTTTTTTTTTTTATTTTTTCAGAAAAAAGTGCCCAATGCGGGAATCGAACCCGGGTCGTAGCGGTCGAAAACCAACGGCTTAGACCATCCTTCCACCAACCCCCAGTAAAATAAGTAAATAAAAAGAAGACCAAAAATAAGTGATAATAGTTTATTGAATAACAAATTAAAAAAAATCTTTCAGGTGAAAAATTATAGGCATTGGTAAAAAAGTAAACAAGAGAAATAGCCTAGCGGTCAGGGGAGTGAGTCTTCCACGGCCTTTCCGAGGCATGACAGAAGACGCTAAAAAAAAAAAAGGTAAAATAAGAACCAAGCAGAGGAAATCTATAAAACTGAAAGCCAGGACAGGCATAAAAAGAAAATTCCAAGCATGTGAGGAAACAATTGATGAAAAAAAAAAGGATTCCAAAAAAATACTGCAAAAAAGAAACCAGACACAAAAAGCAACAATTGAGTACACAAATACAGCATCAGCCTATTTATGAGATGAAAAAAAAAGACAGACACAAAAATGGAGCTAAATTCAAATGAAAAACTATAACAAATTAATAAAAGAAAATAAGACCTAATCCAAATAATTTAATAAAAAAAAAGCAACAATTGAGTACACAAATACAGCATCAGCCTATTTATGAGAAGAAAAAAAAAGACAGACACAAAAATGGAGCTAAATTCAAATGAAAAACTATAACAAATTAATAAAAGAAAATAAGACCTAATCCAAATAATTTAATAAAAAAAAAAAGTCACACACTATTAAATTATTTGGATTAGGTCTTATTAATGAGAAAAAAAAAGATGCCAAAGAGAGATGAAAAGTGAGTCTTCCACGGCCTTTCCGAGGCATGACAGAAGACGCTCAAAAAAAAAAAAAGGTAAAATAAGAACCAAGCAGAGGAAATCTATAAAACTGAAAGCCAGGACAGGCATAAAAAGAAAATTCCAAGCATGTGAGGAAACAATTGATGAAAAAAAAAAGGATTCCAAAAAAATACTGCAAAAAAGAAACCAGACACAAAAAGCAACAATTGAGTACACAAATACAGCATCAGCCTATTTATGAGATGAAAAAAAAAGACAGACACAAAAATGGAGCTAAATTCAAATGAAAAACTATAACAAATTAATAAAAGAAAATAAGACCTAATCCAAATAATTTAATAAAAAAAAAGCAACAATTGAGTACACAAATACAGCATCAGCCTATTTATGAGATGAAAAAAAAAGACAGACACAAAAATGGAGCTATATTCAAATGAAAAACTATAACAAATTAATAAAAGAAATCTTATTAATGAGAAAAAAAAAGATGCCAAAGAGAGATGAAAAGTGAGTCTTCCACGGCCTTTCCGAGGCATGACAGAAGACGCTCAAAAAAAAAAAGGTAAAATAAGAACCAAGCAGAGGAAATCTATAAAACTGAAAGCCAGGATAGGCATAAATTAATAAAAGAAAATAAGACCTAATCCAAATAATTTAATAAAAAAAAAAGCAACAATTGAGTACACAAATACAGCATCAGCCTATTTATGAGAAGAAAAAAAAAGACAGACACAAAAATAGAGCTAAATTCAAATGAAAAACTATAACAAATTAATAAAAGAAAATAAGACCTAATCCAAATAATTTAATAGAAAAAAAAGTCACACACTATTAAATTATTTGGATTAGGTCTTATTAATGAGAAAAAAAAAGATGCCAAAGAGAGATGAAAAGTGAGTCTTCCACGGCCTTTCCGAGGCATGACAGAAGACATTCAAAAAAAAAAGGTAAAATAAGAACCAAGCAGAGGAAATCTATAAAACTGAAAGCCAGGACAGGCATAAAAAGAAAATTCCAAGCATGTGAGGAAACAATTGATGAAAAAAAAAAGGATTCCAAAAAAATACTGTAAAAAAGAAACCAGACACAAAAAGCAACAATTGAGTACACAAATACAGCATCAGCCTATTTATGAGATGAAAAAAAAAAGACAGACACAAAAATGGAGCTAAATTCAAATGAAAAACTATAACAAATTAATAAAAGAAAATAAGACCTAATCCAAATAATTTAATAAAAAAAAAAGCAACAATTGAGTACACAAATACAGCATCAGCCTATTTATGAGATGAAAAAAAAAAGACAGACACAAAAATGGAGCTATATTCAAATGAAAAACTATAACAAATTAATAAAAGAAATCTTATTAATGAGAAAAAAAAGATGCCAAAGAGAGATGAAAAGTGAGTCTTCCACGGCCTTTCCGAGGCATGACAGAAGACGCTCAAAAAAAAAAGGTAAAATAAGAACCAAGCAGAGGAAATCTATAAAACTGAAAGCCAGGACAGGCATAAATTAATAAAAGAAAATAAGACCTAATCCAAATAATTTAATAAAAAAAAGCAACAATTGAGTACACAAATACAGCATCAGCCTATTTATGAGAAGAAAAAAAAAGACAGACACAAAAATGGAGCTAAATTCAAATGAAAAACTATAACAAATTAATAAAAGAAAATAAGACCTAATCCAAATAATTTAATAAAAAAAAAAGTCACACACTATTAAATTATTTGGATTAGGTCTTATTAATGAGAAAAAAAAAGATGCCAAAGAGAGATGAAAAGTGAGTCTTCCACGGCCTTTCCGAGGCATGACAGAAGACGCTAAAAAAAAAGGTAAAATAAGAACCAAGCAGAGGAAATCTATAAAACTGAAAGCCAGGACAGGCATAAAAAGAAAATTCCAAGCATGTGAGGAAACAATTGATGAAAAAAAAAAGGATTCCAAAAAAATACTGCAAAAAAGAAACCAGACACAAAAAGCAACAATTGAGTACACAAATACAGCATCAGCCTATTTATGAGATGAAAAAAAAAGACAGACACAAAAATGGAGCTAAATTCAAATGAAAAACTATAACAAATTAACAAAAGAAAATAAGACCTAATCCAAATAATTTAATAAAAAAAAAAGCAACAATTGAGTACACAAATACAGCATCAGCCTATTTATGAGATGAAAAAAAAAGACAGACACAAAAATGGAGCTATATTCAAATGAAAAACTATAACAAATTGATAAAAGAAATCTTATTAATGAGAAAAAAAAAGATGCCAAAGAGAGATGAAAAGTGAGTCTTCCACGGCCTTTCCGAGGCATGACAGAAGACGCTCAAAAAAAAAAAGGTAAAATAAGAACCAAGCAGAGGAAATCTATAAAACTGAAAGCCAGGCCAGGCATAAAAAGAAAATTCCATGCATGTGAGGAAACAATTGATGAAAAAAAAAAGGATTCCAAAAAAATACTGCAAAAAAGAAACCAGACACAAAAAGCAACAATTGAGTACACAAATACAGCATCAGCCTATTTATGAGATGAAAAAAAAGACAGACACAAAAATGGAGCTAAATTCAAATGAAAAACTATAACAAATTAATAAAAGAAAATAAGACCTAATCCAAATAATTTAATTAAAAAAAAAAGCAACAATTGAGTACACAAATACAGCATCAGCCTATTTATGAGAAGAAAAAAAAAGACAGACACAAAAATGGAGCTAAATTCAAATGAAAAACTATAACAAATTAATAAAAGAAAATAAGACCTAATCCAAATAATTTAATAAAAAAAAAGTCATACACTATTAAATTATTTGGATTAGGTCTTATTAATGAGAAAAAAAAAGATGCCAAAGAGAGATGAAAAGTGAGTCTTCCACGGCCTTTCCGAGGCATGACAGAAGACGCTCAAAAAAAAAAAGGTAAAATAAGAACCAAGCAGAGGAAATCTATAAAACTGAAAGCCAGGACAGGCATAAAAAGAAAATTCCAAGCATGTGAGGAAACAATTGATGAAAAAAAAAGGATTCCAAAAAAATACTGCAAAAAAGAAACCAGACACAAAAAGCAACAATTGAGTACACAAATACAGCATCAGCCTATTTATGAGATGAAAAAAAAAAGACAGACACAAAAATGGAGCTAAATTCAAATGAAAAACTATAACAAATTAATAAAAGAAAATAAGACCTAATCCAAATAATTTAATAAAAAAAAAGCAACAATTGAGTACACAAATACAGCATCAGCCTATTTATGAGATGAAAAAAAAAGACAGACACAAAAATGGAGCTATATTCAAATGAAAAACTATAACAAATTAATAAAAGAAATCTTATTAATGAGAAAAAAAAAGATGCCAAAGAGAGATGAAAAGTGAGTCTTCCACGGCCTTTCCGAGGCATGACAGAAGACGCTCAAAAAAAAAAGGTAAAATAAGAACCAAGCAGAGGAAATCTATAAAACTGAAAGCCAGGATAGGCATAAATTAATAAAAGAAAATAAGACCTAATCCAAATAATTTAATAAAAAAAAAAGCAACAATTGAGTACACAAATACAGCATCAGCCTATTTATGAGAAGAAAAAAAAAGACAGACACAAAAATAGAGCTAAATTCAAATGAAAAACTATAACAAATTAATAAAAGAAAATAAGACCTAATCCAAATAATTTAATAGAAAAAAAAAGTCACACACTATTAAATTATTTGGATTAGGTCTTATTAATGAGAAAAAAAAAGATGCCAAAGAGAGATGAAAAGTGAGTCTTCCACGGCCTTTCCGAGGCATGACAGAAGACATTCAAAAAAAAAAAAGGTAAAATAAGAACCAAGCAGAGGAAATCTATAAAACTGAAAGCCAGGACAGGCATAAAAAGAAAATTCCAAGCATGTGAGGAAACAATTGATGAAAAAAAAAAAGGATTCCAAAAAAATACTGTAAAAAAGAAACCAGACACAAAAAGCAACAATTGAGTACACAAATACAGCATCAGCCTATTTATGAGATGAAAAAAAAAGACAGACACAAAAATGGAGCTAAATTCAAATGAAAAACTATAACAAATTAATAAAAGAAAATAAGACCTAATCCAAATAATTTAATAAAAAAAAAGCAACAATTGAGTACACAAATACAGCATCAGCCTATTTATGAGATGAAAAAAAAAAGACAGACACAAAAATGGAGCTATATTCAAATGAAAAACTATAACAAATTAATAAAAGAAATCTTATTAATGAGAAAAAAAAGATGCCAAAGAGAGATGAAAAGTGAGTCTTCCACGGCCTTTCCGAGGCATGACAGAAGACGCTCAAAAAAAAAGGTAAAATAAGAACCAAGCAGAGGAAATCTATAAAACTGAAAGCCAGGACAGGCATAAATTAATAAAAGAAAATAAGACCTAATCCAAATAATTTAATAAAAAAAAAGCAACAATTGAGTACACAAATACAGCATCAGCCTATTTATGAGAAGAAAAAAAAAGACAGACACAAAAATGGAGCTAAATTCAAATGAAAAACTATAACAAATTAATAAAAGAAAATAAGACCTAATCCAAATAATTTAATAAAAAAAAAAGTCACACACTATTAAATTATTTGGATTAGGTCTTATTAATGAGAAAAAAAAAGATGCCAAAGAGAGATGAAAAGTGAGTCTTCCACGGCCTTTCCGAGGCATGACAGAAGACGCTAAAAAAAAAGGTAAAATAAGAACCAAGCAGAGGAAATCTATAAAACTGAAAGCCAGGACAGGCATAAAAAGAAAATTCCAAGCATGTGAGGAAACAATTGATGAAAAAAAAAATGTGCAAATAATATGTATATAAAAAAGCAAAGCGCAATTCTAAACCCAAATATTTTTTTTATGAGAAGAACATCAACATATTGAATGATTATGGCAGTCCATAGCTTCCCTGACAAAAATTCACCAAAAAAGTTAAATATTCCAAAATAAGTAAGGCACTTTTGCAGCCCCCCTGACAAAAATTCACTAAAAGAGTTAAGTATCCAAAAAAATATTTTGGTATATATATTGCTAAATGTGTAACAAACATGTATATGAAAAAGCAAAGCTTAATTCTAAGTTTTAATATTTTTTCAATATACAGAAGAAATAAGACACAAAAATGGAGCTAAATTCAAATGAAAAACTATAACAAACAGTTATAAAAGATAATTATTATAGAATAAAGTAATAAAAGGTAAAAAAAAAGGTAAAATAAGAACCAAGCAGAGGAAAACTATAAAACTGAAAGCCAGGACAGGCATAAAAAGAAAATCCCAAGTAAGTGAGGAAACAATTGATGAAAAAAAAAATGTGCAAATAATATGTATATAAAAAAGCAAAGCGCAATTCTAAACCCAAATATTTTTTTTATGAGAAGAACATCAACATATTGAATGATTATGGCAGTCCATAGCTTCCCTGACAAAAATTCACCAAAAAAGTTAAATATTCCAAAATAAGTAAGGCACTTTTGCAGCCCCCCTGACAAAAATTCACTAAAAGAGTTAAGTATCCAAAAAAATATTTTGGTATATATATTGCTAAATGTGTAACAAACATGTATATGAAAAAGCAAAGCTTAATTCTAAGTTTTAATATTTTTTTCAATATACAGAAGAAATAAGACACAAAAATGGAGCTAAATTCAAATGAAAAACTATAACAAACAGTTATAAAAGATAATTATTATAGAATAAAGTAATAATAATTCAATCTACAAATAGAAAAATGTATATATTTAAATGAAAAACTAAGTTTCAATATTTTTTTTAATATACAGAAGAAATAAGACAAAAATGGAGCTAAATTCAAATGAAAAACTATAACAAACAGTTATAAAAGATAATTATTATAGAATAAAGTAATAATTCAAGCTACAAATCGAAAAATGTATATATTTAAATGACTAACTATAACAAAGTACTTACATAATAAATTAATCAGATATATATATTATTTCAAAACACTTTCTACGGAATTTCAAAACAAATGATTGATGATGATAAATGCAAAAAATCTACGATTGTAAAATAGATTAAATTAAAAAATAAAAATAACTGTTAACATTAGGAAAATAAAAACAGGCCTATGACACGAAGAAAAAAATAACGAAAATTTTGATATATAGATTGTTATGTGTAGTTCAGAATCTTCGGAGGAGATAGCTCAGGACTTTACAATGGAAAACTCTGTTACGGTATTATCTATATAGATAATAGTTTTTAGCCCTTTTTAATTTTAAAATAAAACCTTTTGTTATACTGTGTTTTATGTGCATTTATTTCCCCCATTGTTTTTCCTTTCAATCGATCACCCTTTTTTTGTTTTTTAAACGAACACGAACATTTTGGTGAGCCGGACGTGATCGATTTAGGGAAATATGGAGGAAATGGATGCAATTAAAAAGCGCAGAAAAGCCATAAGAGGTACTTTCACTAGAATTATTAATGAAATAAATGGAGAATTTGAAAAGTCTCAAATTGATAGGAATGATATTTATTCAAAGTTTAATAGACTAGAGTCTTATTACACGAAACTTGTAGATCTAAACGAAAAATATCAGGCTTTATTGGTAGTGAAAGAAGGGAGTACAGAGGAAAGTATTGATAGGGAATGGCAAGAATGCGATAAATATGAAGAGGAAAAGTTTGATATTCAACAGAAAGTCAGTGTACTACGGAATCCCGATAAAGAGGAAACAATCCCGATTGCTAGCGAGGACACTGTAATAAATGTGAAATTACCAGAGTTAGCCCTAAAAACCTATGATGGCTCTCTGGAAGGTTGGTTGCCTTGGTGGGCGCAGTTTTCGAAAATTCACGAAAATAAGAATTTATCCGATAGCGACCGGTTTTTATATTTGCGTCAAGCAATTGTACCAAATTCAGAAGCCTATCGTGTTGTAGCAAGCTATCCCGTTACAGGCGCCAACTATGTTTTGGCGGTACAAGCCCTACAGGAGCGATTCGGTGACCCGAATATACTGACAGAACTATATGTCAGACGTCTATTGAATTCGGTTATATCTAATGTAAAGAAAGAAAATAGAAATTTAAGCAGTCTGTACGACGAACTGAGCAGTCACCTCCGGTCGTTAGAGACATTGGGCATTGATCCCCAGTTGTCGGGTATTTTTTTATACCCTCTTGTCGAGTCTTCATTACCTTCGGATATTTTGAAAATATGGCACAGGCATCCTTCTTCTGGTTATGGTATGGAGTTAGCAAAACGGGAAGAGTCAGATAAAGGGGTTGGAGGAGCTCAAGAAAGGCTCAGGTTATTATTGGACTTTCTAAAAGCCGAAATAAGGAGTGCTCAACGGCTGAAATTTGTGAAAAAAGGCTTTAAGCAGGAGGAACCCTATAAAAGGTCTTACAATGATGGGACCAGAACAAGGAGCAATTTCAGAGCCGCCACTGTGTCTAGTCTGTTCGGAGGGCGAACTAATATAAAATGCTTCTTTTGTGAAAGAACAAATCATGCGAGTCATCAATGCCGCTCCATAATGAAAATGTCTCCGGGAGAGAGAAATGATAAAATACGTAGTGCCCATCTATGTTTCAAATGCTTAAGAAAGGGACAAATACAGAGTCAGTGCCGAGAACAATTGGAGTGCAAAAACTGTGGGAGAAACCACTTGGAAGTTTTATGTGAAGGAAATTCTTCTAACCGGTTAACGAAACCAGGAAGAGAAATCTAAAGGAAAATGCACCTGAACCCATTGCATCGCTTTCTAGTCAAGCCTGCACCGGTCAGGTCTTGCTGATGACCACGGTAGCACTGTTAAGAGGCCCAAATGCCTCTAGAAGGGTTAGAATTCTCCTCGACAGTGGAAGTCAGTTTTCATATATCAAGCAGTCGTTAGTCTGGAGTATAGGAATAGAGAGAAAAGGCGAAATAACCATAGCTAAAAGTATTTTTGGAGGTAATAAGATTGGTGAAGAAAAGCACGGTAAATTTATGTTAGAATTAGAGAATTTAGGTAATAAAAGAGATGTGATCCATATTGAGGCGCTGGATCAACGTAAAATTTGCGACGCCATGCCACCTTTGCCAAAAGGAGACTGGTTAGAAAAATTGAAGATTAAGGGCATAATATTGTCTCAGTACAATTTTAAAGGACAAGAGATTGACATATTGATTGGCGCTAACTATCTAGGTATTATTTTGACAGGAAAAATAGTTCAAGTTGAAGCAGATTTAACGGCGGTGGAAACGAAATTAGGTTGGACACTAATGGGCAATTCGCCAATTATTGATAGCAATGACAATGTGCAGCAGACTTTGAATCTGCTAACAACGCGATGCGATTTAAAGGATTTGTGGGATCTAGAAGTACTAGGCATTAGGGATCCTGTTGAAACTTGCTCCAAAGAGACCAGATATCAGGAAATAAAAGAAAAGTTTATAACAAAAATTCAAAGACAAAGTGATCAGAGATATTCTGTAGGTCTACCTTGGAAGGTAGAAAAGGAGTCAATCCCAAGCAATCTTGACATAGCGATAAAAAGGTTAGATATAAGCACTAAGAAAACGACCTCACAGAATAAGTTGACCGAATATAGTCAGATCTTTAGAGACTGGCTGACTGAAGGACTCATTGAAAGAGTCGAGGAAAATCCTCTCGAGAGAAGAGGCTACTATTTACCTCACCGTCCTGTGTATAAGATGGAATCTAAAACGACGCCCATACGTCCGGTTTTCGATGCTTCTTGTCTAGGTCATAATGGACTATCTTTGAATCAATGTTTAGAAAAGGGACCGAATTTATTGGAAAGAATCCCTGAAATGATGATAAGATTTCGGGAAAATAAATTTGGAGTCACGGCAGATATAAGAAAAGCATTCCAGATGGTGGCGATTGAAGAATCTGAACGGAACTACCTTAGATTCCTTTGGTGGGAAAAGGAGAGCGATAGAGAACTAATAGCTTACAGGCATAAGAGACTTGTATTTGGCTTAAACTGTAGTCCTTTTGTGCTGAACGCCGTAATAGAATACCATCTTCAATCAATAAGAGGCCCACTTGTTCAATGGGCAATGATTTTAGCTCAATCCTTCTACATGGACAATTGTATTACCTCGCTGGAAACAAAGCAGGAAGTGAAGGAATTTCAAAAGGCCGCAATTGAAATTATGGACAGGGCTAAAATGGATTTACGAGAGTGGGAATATTTTCTGGAGGAAAACCCTGAAAAGGGGACTTGTACAAAAATATTGGGTGTTGTTTGGAATAAAATGGAAGATTCATTAAAATGCGAACTCCCTGACAATTTGAGTCTTCAACCCAAATTAACGAAAAGGTTGGTACTGTCCATGGTTCAGCGGATATTTGATCCACTTGGATTTTGCGCTCCAGTATTCTTGCCACCAAAGTTGTTACTGCAGCGATCATGGGGGCTGAAACTAGGTTGGGATACACCTCTACCCGAAAGTATGGCCCAGGAATTTCGAACCTGGTTGGATCAAATAAAATTAATAGAGTTAATAAAGATACCGAGATATATGTGGAATGATCTCATTTTCCCTACAGAAGTTCATATCTTTTGTGACGCTAGTCAAAGAGGCTATGGAGCTGTAGCCTATTTAAGGAGCGAAACGGGACGAGAAAACACTCTAACTTTGATTTGGAGCAAAGTCAGATTAGCTCCCATGAAGAGTATTACGATCCCTCGCTTGGAATTAATGGCCATGGTACTAGGAGCTAGACTAGCCAATGCAATCCAAGCTGCCTTGAAGAGAAAATGTGAAACAACTCTTTGGTCTGACTCTACTACCGCGCTAAGTTGGATAAAGAAATAAATTGAGTGGAGAGTTTTCGTGAGAAACCGAGTCAGAGAAATACAGGCCACTACCAATTTGAACGATTGGAGGTTCGTTCCTAGTCAGTTGAACCCGGCCGATCTTGTCTCGAGGTTGCCTTCCAAGCCAGTTTGTGCAAAGCAGATGGTGGGAGGGCCCCGAATGGTTGAAAAAACCCAAAGAATTCTGGCCCATTTCAGAGTTCTCGATAAATCCAAAAGAAATAAAGGTTGAAGAAAACATTATGAAAACCAACATTAATTTGAACATCGATTATAAAGACTGGATACTGACAAGGAGGTCTAATTACTCTCTCAACATCAGGGTAATGTCCTATGTTTTAAGATTTTTAGGGAAACTCAAAAAACAGTCAACTGAAACAGGACCTTTGAAAGTTTCAGAATTAGACTTGGCAGAAAAAAAGCTTATCCGAATGATTCAGGAGAAAGTCTCCATAGAGAAATCGAATAAACCAAGAGTTTTAAAATATTAAAAAACACTGACGGACTTTGGTGTGTAGAAAGCAAACTTTTACATGGACAGGTCCCAGAAGAATTTAAAACTCCTATCATTCTACCAGGCGACCCTCCCTTCGTAGAGCAACTTATATGGGAAGTGCACCTGAAGAATGGACATGTAGGCGTGCAATTCATTTTATCAAAGCTGAGAGAGAAATTTTGGATAATCAGGGGAAGGAAAACGATAAAGAAAATTATCAGTAAGTGCATTGCTTGCAAGAGACTTAAAGAAAAGTCTCTGCAAAGACCAATGGCAGCTTTGCCAGAAAACAGAATTGGACTGGGCAAACTCTTCCAAATTACAGGAGTTGATTTATTAGGCCCTCTTCATTTGAAAGAAGGTGGGAAAGTGTGGGTAGCCGCCTTTACTTGCGCCGTCTATCGCGCTATTCATCTGGAGTTGGTGAAGAGTTTAGAGACAGGAGTCTTCATGATGGCCCTCCATAGGTTTATTTGTCGGAGAGGGCGCCCCGAAAAAAATATATAGCGACAATGGCACCAATTTCGCAAAACTTAATAGAATATTCAAGAGATTGGATTGGACTAGAATTGAAAGGGAAACCTCAATTAAAAGGATACAATGGATTTTTATCCCTCCTTCTGCTCCTTGGTGGGGAGAATTTTGGGAAAGAATAGTTAGGACAATAAAGGAAATGTGGATAAAGATGCTAGGTCACAGGAAGCTGAAATATGTACAACTGCAGACTGCCCTTTGTGAAATCGAATCTATCATTAATAATCGACCCCTCACTTATGTCTCTGAAGACGACAATGATCTAAAACCGTTAACTCCTAATGAGTTTTTACAAAATGGTCCAGAGTCTAGCTTTCCTGAATTTGAAAATTTAAAGCCAGAAATGTTGCACACTACATACAGAGAGTTAGGTCAACTGAAGAGAGAATTGAAGCAGAGATTCTTAAAGGAATATTTAGGCGCGCTGATTCAGAAATCCGAAAATATTGATAGAAGACAGTTGAAAGTAGGAGACGTTGTACTGATCGGGCAAGAAAATCTTAAAAGAATGTTTTGGCCTAAAGGGCGAATAGTAAATCTCATACCAGGAAAAGATGGAATAGTGAGAGTGACCCATGTTAAAACATCCACAGGAACCTTGATCAGGGCTCTACAACGCTTACACCCTCTTGAAATATCCTCGAATGTTGAGACGATTCAAAAGGACAATTCAAATACCGAACCCCAATCTGAAGCATTTTTAGGAAATAGGCCCAATATTGAATCCAGGGATTCTAGAAATAGATATGGTAGGGTAATCAGAAAGCCTGCAAGGTATGACTCGAAGGACTAGTGAAAGTACCTGTAGAAAAAAAGGTGTAATATGTGTATTCTTTTATGTGTATTTTATGTAATGTAATAGGCATATCTACTCTTGTGTGTATTGTGTATATATATGCTCTTTTGTCTTATACTTAATTTTGGCTTATTTCGGAGCAAAATTTTGTGGGAGAATGTTAAAACTGTTTTACCGTTCTTTTACTTTGTACATAGAATGAAGGACTTAGGTGAAGGGAGACGAGCAAGATATCGACATGGTCGGGGAAACTCCCAGCTGGAACCGACCGAGGGCAAAGGTCACCAGATGGCCCGGGGAGGCAAAGGTCAAGTGGTCTGGAATTTGTTTGGTTGTTCTGCAGGCCCGGGACAGCCCGCCATGTGGCGTCTTCTTTTTTTTCCTCTTAGTTAGTTAGCAGCAGCGGCCCAGGCGGGGCAGACGCGCCTGGGAAGTATCCTACAAGCAGCGTCTTGTGGACGGAAACTCGTCTTGGAGTATCCCACAAGCAGAGTCTCGTGGACGGAAAGGACGTCTTGGAGTATCCCACAAGCAGAGTCTCGTGGACGGAAAGGACGTCTTGGGGTATCGCACAAGCAGAGTCTCGTGGACGGAAAGGACGTCTTGGAGTATCCCACAAGCAGAGTCTCGTGGACGTAAAGGACGCTTTGGACATCGCACGAGCCGCGACCAAGAGGAAGCTAAGCCAGCGACGGTGCTGCCACTCGAGGTACTGTGTGAACACAACGCTGGATACCCCCCCTGACACTTATTTTTATCTCCCTTCCCTAAGATTAGTTAATTTTACTTTTTTTTGCTTAACCTTGTTTCTTGTTTTTTATGCACAATTCTTTATATATAAGTATAATTTTGCTTAACCTTTTTTATCTTGTTTTTTATGCATAATTCTTTATATATAAGTATAATTTTGCTTAACCTTTTTATTGTTTTTATCCATAATTCTTTATATATATAAGTATAATAGTTTTTAGCCCTTTTTAATTTTAAAATAAAACCTTTTGTTATACTGTATTTTATGTGCATTTATTTCCCCCATTGTTTTTCCTTTCAATCGATCACCCTTTTTTTTGTTTTTTAAACGAACACGAACAATTTATATATAAATGAATGTTTGTGTGTGTGTGTGTGTGGTGTGTCTGTCCTTTATTCCTGACCAAACCACTCATTGGAACGCCATGAAACTTTGGGAATACTGGGAATAATAATAAATTTGATTTCAATGTGATTTTATATGAAGCAAATGATTAGCAAGATTATGCCTTTTATTAAATTTATACCTATTTACTGCATAAATGATTATCACCCCCCACCGCTTTTATTTCTAAGTCTATTATTTTATTTGTTAAATGGTACCTTTAGAAAAAAAGCAAAACTGCAGAAATATTTATTTTGTTATTTTTAGTGCATTTTAAATAAAAGCTTTTTTTAAGTGTTTTTTTATAATTAATTATTCACGCAATTTTTAGTCGTATATATGCCAGTCAAAAAAAAAGCCTTATCACTGAGACTACGTTGGCCTTAAATAGCTGCAAGCCTGCTCGCAGCAAATTGGTCAATTCCTCGTAGGAGATCGGAAGTGATATAAGCAAAATCCGTTACTAACAGAACTGCGTCTCTTTGCTTTTGGGAACCCTAAATTTATTGAATTATATTACAAAGTTAGAGACACCCAGTGGATTATTGTTAGGGGATAATTGGTACATATAAAATTTGAATTATAATTAAACAATTAATTAAATAGTTAAAAGTAACAACATACTAATTGAAAAAGGGGAACTATTTAAAAAGGTGTCGTGAAATGTATGGTGGTACGAGGTGTGTTCAAAAAGTATCGCGGCTCTTGTGGTTTTTCAAATATTATTTATTTATTCATGAATACCTATTTTGCCCTCTTCGAAGTAATCCCCATGAAATATTATACACTTGTGCCAACTGTTTTTCCATTCTTCGAAGCACTCCAAAAAATCATTTTTAAAAATCTTTTTCAGCTCCTCCTTCGATGCCGTCTTTATATCGTCAAGCGTAGCTTAACGTCGTCCTTTCATGGGCATCTTCAGTTTAGAGAACAAGAAAAAGTCACAGGGGGCCAGATCTGGGGAATACGGTGGCTGCGGCATCATTAGTGTGTTGTTTTTGGCCAAAAGGTCGCGCACAAGCAACGATGTGCGAGCAGGGGCGTTATCGTGGTGCAAAAGCCAATTTTTGTTCTTCCACAAATCCGGGCGTTTCTGGCGGATTTGCTTCGCGCAAATTGCGTATAACTTGCAGTTAATATTCCTTATTGACCGTTCTATCCTGTGGCAAGAACTCATGATGCACCACGCCCCTGCAATCGAAGAAAACTGTCAGCAAAACTTTCACATTCGACCGAACTTGGCGCACTTTTCTCGGTCTTGGTTCGTGAGGCAACTTCCATTGAGATAATTGAGCTTTGGTTTTCACGTCATAATCATAAACCCATTAAAAAACAATAATGAACATTAAGAGGAGCCTCTTGTGTAAATTTCTTTAATACCGCAAGCTTTCGAACAATAACGTTCTTCAACGGGCGTGGATAGTAAACCGTACTAACATATTATTAGAGGAGAACAACTAATATGTACACCAATAAATTTACATACTAAAGAGATAATAGCGTAAAAGAGAATACAGCATAAATATTTAAAATTGAAATTTGCATGTTACAAACGTGACAACGAAAATATGCAATAAACTTTGCATGAGACTAAAAACTAAGGTAAAAATTATTAAAACGGCGACATCCTTACATTAAAAAGAACATAGAATATAACAGTATATGGAAGCTAAAACCCAAAAGGCCAAGGCAGGGGGGGGGTCCCACTCAGTGCTACCACCATCTTTGAGATATAGAAGGGGGGGGGGGGGTGAAAGAAAGACTATTTATAGAGTATCTGGTAAATGTCTGGGAGGTCTATTCTACGGTTACAGCTATTGTTTTGTGTGGAGATCATCGATTCTAGGCAGAGTCTGTGATGTTTGTTATATATGTGTCGGTATTTAACTTGAGGATGGTCGAGATCAAAGCTATGGCCTGTTTGAGCTATATGTGTGAAAATTAAGGATTTAGGATCTTTATTGCGGATGTTGCGTCTGTGTTCTGAAATTCGGATGCCAGTGGTTCTGCCTCTTTCCCCAACATAAGAAGTTGGGCAATCCAGGCACTGTACGGAATATACTGCACCGGTAGAGATTACAGGTAGGGTGGGTTTATCAGATTTGGTGATGTGATGTCTAAGGATGGTGGCTAAGTTGGGGGGACTATTGTAGAGAACTTTTATGCCGTATGGACGTAGGACTCTGGATATAGATACTGCGGCAGGGGAGAACGGAAGCCAACATGTGGCCCTATGAATTGTAGTGGTTCTATGGACACATGGATCAAAAGTATGTTTTTCTATAAAATCTATGGGATAACCAGCGGTTGTTAATAAGGAATGGATTCTGGATCTTTCTATTGTTTTAAAAATGGGTAAGGAACAATGGGTAAAAATTCTTTTAGTTAAGGTCCTGACTGTATTAATTTTAAAGGCGATGGGACTATTGGAGGAGAAATGCGTATATTGGGGAGGGATGTGCTTCTTATGGAAAACAGAGGTGTGAAAAGACTGAGGGGTGCGAATAATAAGGATGTCTAGGAAAGGTAAAACAAAGTATATTTCTGTTTCATATGTAAACCTAATGTGGGGGTTGAAATTATGCAAGGTACTGTATGTTATTTGAAGGCTGTCTGTTTTAATAATGCAAAAGATATCGTCTACATATCTCCTCCAATAGTATATATCGGAAGGGAGCGCTTGATTGATCCATGCGTCCAAAGAACCCATGACTATTTCAGAGATAATTGACGAGAGGGGACTACCCATAGGGGTTCCTCTGGTCTGTTTGTAAAACTGCTTGTTGAAGGTGAAAGTGCAAATCGAGAGGCAGAGGGAAGCAAGTTGTAGAATATGGGAGGCCGTTTGTGTGTCAATGTTATTGGTAATAAGGAAAGACTTGTCAGCAATGAGGGAGTGTGGAAGTGAGAGGTATAACGACGTGACATCAAAAGACACCATACTGTGTAGGGGTGGTGGTTGTAAATCAAGGAGGTCTTCTATGAAACTGGGGGGATGCGTGATGCTATATGTGTTAGGATTGTCTTTCATGAGAGGGGACAAAAAACTTACCAAAAACTTGGCTACAGAATAGGCTGGAGAAAGGTGATAAGCTATTATGGGTCTGAGTGGGACCCCCGGCTTGTGTACCTTGGGCAAGCCATAAATATAAGCATCTTTATCCAGGCAAGATGTAAATTGAGCAAATTGATCAGGTGTGATGATGCTGGATTTCTTCATTTCGCAGAGCGCCTTTCTGAACGATTTGGTCAAAGCACGATTTTCCTGGGGTGAAATGGAAGAAAAAGTAGTGTTGTCCTGGAGAATGTCCGTCATCTTAGTTAGATAATCTGAGCGATCAAGTACGACAGTATGGCTTCCTTTGTCTGCTTTAATAAAAATAAGAGACTTGTAACTTTTCAACTTCTTGATGATCGGGCGATGTCTATTGCTGGAAGATGGTTTCTGTGAAGGTCTGCGGAGAATTTGAACTACGGCGT
The DNA here is from genome assembly GCA_030710605.1 of Cordylochernes scorpioides. Lineage (NCBI taxonomy): Eukaryota > Metazoa > Arthropoda > Arachnida > Pseudoscorpiones > Chernetidae > Cordylochernes > Cordylochernes scorpioides. The sequence continues at coordinate 82,407,399 of CP092867.1, read as the reverse complement.
TTCGTACTTTAAGAGTTTCAAGGTGATTAAGTGAGCTTGTGACGCCTTAGATTCCGGCAATTATTCTAGGGATGTCCGGTTTAGCAGGGGGGATGAATTGAAGACCTAACGCTAAGATCCTTTCCTCTCTTTCAGACAGCTTGGTTGAAGACAGATTTAGGACGTTGGGAGGAACAGATCCTGTAGACTCGGCGACATCAGGAAAATGAAACTTTCTTTTCCAATATGCCAATTTTGATAGATGCCTATTCTTAAGCGCAATTTCTTGTTGATGAACCTTAAGGGTGATGGATCTTACTAGGTTAGCGATGTCGTCCGCAGACATTAACTGGTGGAGAAGAAAGATGAGGCCTTTGATAGATCTGGAGAGGAATCTAATATTGGAATGAGAACCTTGTATTCTGGCATCGAGTAAGTTCAAATGAAACTTCCTGGTGAGCTTTGAGGAGAACGGATTCTTGACAGGATCTTTTATTCTAAGGGACGGCGGGATGAAACCGAATTTTTTGCAATGCAGGTTAAAGGTAAGATGATGTCTCCATTTAGACAGCTGTAGGGATTTCTTTTCCAATTGGTGTACATAAAAACGAAGATCAGGATTCGGGTGACTCATTGTAAAAGGACTAAGGCTAAAATTGTAGGATTAAAACTCTTAAAATCACGGTCATTAAAAAACAATAATAAACATTAAGAGGAGCCTCTTGTGTAAATTTCTTTAATACCGCAAGCTTTCGAACAAAAACGTTCTTCAACGGGCGTGGATAGTAAACCGTACTAACATATTATTAGAGGAGAACAACTAATATGTACACCAATAAAGGGGTTTAAACTCAAGTTAAATACCGACACATATATAACAAACATCACAGACTCTGCCTAGAATCTATTATCTCCACACAAAACAATAGCTGTAACCGTAGAATAGACCTCCCAGACATTTACCAGATATTCTATAAATAGTCTCTCTTTCACCCCCCCCTCCCCCCCCTTTTATATCTCAAAGATGGTGGTAGCACTGGGTGGGACCCCCCCCCCTGCCTTGGCCTTTTGGGTGTTAGCTTCCATATACTGTTATATTCTATATTATTTTTAATGTAAGGATGTCGCCGTTTTAATAATTTTTACCTTAGTTTTTGGTCTCATGCAAAGTTTATTGCATATTTTCGTTGTCACGTTTGTAACATGCAAATTTCAATTTTAAATATTTATGCTGTATTCTCTTTTACGCTATTATCTCTTTAGTATGTAAATTTATTGGTGTACATATTAGTTGTTATCCTCTAATAATATGTTAGTACGGTTTACTATCCACGCCCGTTGAAGAACGTTTTTGTTCGAAAGCTTGCGGTATTAAAGAGATTTACACAAGAGGCTCCTCTTAATGTTTATTATTGTTTTTTAATGATCGTGATTTTAAGAGTTTTAATCCTACAATTTTAGCCTTAGTCCTTTTACAATGAGTCACCCGAATCCTGATCTTCGTTTTTATGTACACCAATTGGAAAAGAAATCCCTACAGCTGTCTAAATGGAGACATCATCTTACCTTTAACCTGCATTGCAAAAAATTCGGTTTCATCCCGCCGTCCCTTAGAATAAAAGATCCTGTCAAGAATCCGTTCTCCTCAAAGCTCACCAGGAAGTTTCATTTGGACTTACTCGATGCCAGAATACAAGGTACTCATTCCAATATTAGATTCCTCTCCAGATCTATCAAAGGCCTCATCTTTCTTCTCCACCAGTTAATGTCTGCGGACGACATCGCTAACCTAGTAAGATCCATCACCCTTAAGGTTCATCAACAAGAAATTGCGCTTAAGAATAGGCATCTATCAAAATTGGCATATTGGAAAAGAAAGTTCCATTTTCCTGATGTCGCCGAGTCTACAGGATCTGTTCCTCCCAACGTCCTAAATCTGTCTTCAACCAAGCTGTCTGAAAGAGAGGAAAGGATCTTAGCGTTAGGTCTTCAATTCATCCCCCCTGCTAAACCGGACATCCCTAGAATAATTGCCGGAATCGAAGGCGTCACAAGCTCACTTAATCACCTTGAAACTCTTAAAGTACGAAACGCCGTAGTTCAAATTCTCCGCAGACCTTTACAGATACCATCTTCCAGCAATAGACATCGCCCGATCATCAAGAAGTTGAAAAGTTACAAGTCTCTTATTTCCATTAAAGCAGACAAAGGAAGCCATACTGTCGTACTTGATCGCTCAGATTATCTATCTAAGATGACGGACATTCTCCAGGACAACACTACTTTTTCTTCCATTTCACCCCAGGAAAATCGTGCTTTGACCAAATCGTTCAGAAAGGCGCTCTGCGAAATGAAGAAATCCAGCATCATCACACCTGATCAATTTGCTCAATTTACATCTTGCCTGGATAAAGATGCTTATATTTATGGCTTGCCCAAGGTACACAAGCCGGGGGTCCCACTCAGACCCATAATAGCTTATCACCTTTCTCCAGCCTATTCTGTAGCCAAGTTTTTGGTAAGTTTTTTGTCCCCTCTCATGAAAGACAATCCTAACACATATAGCATCACGCATCCCCCCAGTTTCATAGAAGACCTCCTTGATTTACAACCACCACCCCTACACAGTATGGTGTCTTTTGATGTCACGTCGTTATACCTCTCACTTCCACACTCCCTCATTGCTGACAAGTCTTTCCTTATTACCAATAACATTGACACACAAACGGCCTCCCATATTCTACAACTTGCTTCCCTCTGCCTCTCGATTTGCACTTTCACCTTCAACAAGCAGTTTTACAAACAGACCAGAGGAACCCCTATGGGTAGTCCCCTCTCGTCAATTATCTCTGAAATAGTAATGGGTTCTTTGGACGCATGGATCAATCAAGCCCTCCCTTCCGATATATACTATTGGAGGAGATATGTAGACGATATCTTTTGCATTATTAAAACAGACAGCCTTCAAATAACATTCAGTACCTTGCATAATTTCAACCCCCACATTAGGTTTACATATGAAACAGAAATATACTTTGTTTTACCTTTCCTAGACATCCTTATTATTCGCACCCCTCAGTCTTTTCACACCTCTGTTTTCCATAAGAAGCACATCCCTCCCCAATATACGCATTTCTCCTCCAATAGTCCCATCGCCTTTAAAATTAATACAGTCAGGACCTTAACTAAAATAATTTTTACCCATTGTTCCTTACCCATTTTTAAAACAATAGAAAGATCCAGAATCCATTCCTTATTAACAACCGCTGGTTATCCCATAGATTTTATAGAAAAACATACTTTTGATCCATGTGTCCATAGAACCACTACAATTCATAGGGCCACATGTTGGCTTCCGTTCTCCCCTGCCGCAGTATCTATATCCAGAGTCCTACGTCCATACGGCATAAAAGTTCTCTACAATAGTCCCCCCAACTTAGCCACCATCCTTAGACATCACATCACCAAATCTGATAAACCCACCCTACCTGTAATCTCTACCGGTGCAGTATATTCCGTACAGTGCCTGGATTGCCCAACTTCTTATGTTGGGGAAAGAGGCAGAACCACTGGCATCCGAATTTCAGAACACAGACGCAACATCCGCAATAAAGATCCTAAATCCTTAATTTTCACACATATAGCTCAAACAGGCCATAGTTTTGATCTCGACCATCCTCAAGTTAAATACCGACACATATATAACAAACATCACAGACTCTGCCTAGAATCTATGATCTCCACACAAAACAATAGCTGTAACCGTAGAATAGACCTCCCAGACATTTACCAGATACTCTATAAATAGTCTTTCTTTCACCCCCCCCCTTTTATATCTCAAAGATGGTGGTAGCACTGAGTGGGACCCTCCCCCCCTGCCTTGGCCTTTTGGGTTTTAGCTTCCATATACTGTTATATTCTATGTTCTTTTTAATGTAAGGATGTCGCCGTTTTAATAATTTTTACCTTAGTTTTTAGTCTCATGCAAAGTTTATTGCATATTTTCGTTGTCACGTTTGTAACATGCAAATTTCAATTTTAAATATTTATGCTGTATTCTCTTTTACGCTATTATCTCTTTAGTATGTAAATATATTGGTGTACATAATAGTTGTTCTCCTCTAATAATATGTTAGTACGGTTTACTATCCACGCCCGTTGAAGAACGTTTTTGTTCGAAAGCTTGCGGTATTAAAGAAATTTACACAAGAGGCTCCTCTTAATGTTTATTATTGTTTTTTAATGATCGTGATTTTAAGAGTTTTAATCCTACAATCATAAACCCACGCTTCGTCACCAGGTATGAACTCTGGAGCAAATTTGGGTCGTCGCGGACAGAGTCCACCATCTCATTAGCAATATTCATGCGATGCTGTTTTTGGTCGCAATTGAGCAATTTTGGTACGAATTTCGCGGCGACCCGTCTCATGCCCAAATCATTGATAAAAATCGAATGGCACGAGCCAATCGATATGTTTAGGTCCTCAGCAACTTCTCTATCGGTGATTCGACGATTGGCCAATATCATTTTCTCCACTTCATTATTTTTTTCGTCTGTTGTTGAAGTGCTCGGGCGTCCGGCACGCTCTTCGTCATTCATATCTTCTCGGCCTTCTGAGAACTTTTTGTACCACCGATAAACGTTGCTTCGGTCCAAGGTAGCTTCTCCGTATGCCACAGTCAACATTCGGAATGCATCCGCGCACTTAATTTCGTTTTTCACACAAAATTTGATACAGGTTCTTTGATCCATTTTTTTAATAGGTAAAAATCGAAGACGATCCAAAACACCTGCAAGAAGAGCAGCTGTTAACAATTAAGTGAACATTCAGAATGGCCAAGCTTGTCGGCATAAGTGAGAGACATGAGTACCAACATAAAGCCACAAAAAGATCGAAATTCGAATATATGTAACCCGCGAAAATTCAAAATTCGCGATAATTTTTGAACACACCTTAGTACAGATGTATCATAAGACCTTACCCTGAGTAATGGAGGGGCCGGAATTAGCATAATACTGCAAGGTAGAAACACATCAAAATCAAAGAAGTAAAAGGAAAGATATCGTCAAACTTCACTATTTCATTTAATATTTCAATATATTTAACCCTTTCTGATTGATTTTTATAATAAATTTTAAAGGAAAATTTCCCCCTCCTAATTTGCATATTAAATTATTTCAACTGTGATATTATAACACTATGCGGCGTTGAATTTGGGCATACAAAAATGTAATTCCTCGATAAAGGTTGGCGTTCAGCCAGCCGAAATATTGGCATAATATTTTTTTTTTAAAATCCAATATATGCCTTTTATTATCTTATATATATATATTAAAAATAAAGAAGGCATCTCCTGACCACAAGCACATGTGTTTTTAGATGGCAGAGAGCCATCTAGTGGAGCAAGAATAAACTAAACGTTTATTTAGCTTGCTCCGTGATATTTGGCCAACCCAATTTCTTGATAAATCAAGAAAAGTCATCCACGAACGCGTTTTTCTATTGTTTTTTTCATATATAAATATATGGTAATTAACACAAAGCAATAACGCGCCATCTATACATATGAAATAAAAGGACTTAAAAGCGCGAATGTTTCTTTTATACATAAAACGAACTTCTACTGTCCTTACTGCGATGAAAAAATATATTGGGAGGGCTTGGCTCATCAGTGGTGAACCCTCACAGCGGTTTCGCCAATTTAATTCACTAGACCGCTTCTCGGAGCTCTAATACTGTATTGGATCATTCTGCTTTTATATGCTACACTGAAGGATGGTATTTTAGAAATGGGTTTCAAGTGAACTATGGACATAAGCTTATAGGACAGAAGAATTACATTCAAATATTTGCTTCGAGCAATGCTCTTCAGCAAACTATAAAGACAAGGCCAGTTAGGAATAAATTAACACAAAGCAATAACGCGCCATCTATACATATGAAATAAAAGGACTTAAAAGCGCGAATGTTTCTTTTATACATGAAACGAACTTCTACTGTCCTTACTGCGATGAAAAAATATATTGGGAGGGCTTGGCTCATCAGTGGTGAACCCTCCCAGCGGTTTCGCCAATTTATGTATAAAAGAAACATTCGCGCTTTTAAGTCCTTTTATTTCATATGTATAGATGGCGCGTTATTGCTTTGTGTTAATTTATTCCTAACTGGCCTTGTCTTTATAGTTTGCTGAAGAGCATTGCTCGAAGCAAATATTTGAATGTAATTCTACTCTCCTATAAGCTTATGTCCATAGTTCACTTGAAACCCATTTCTAAAATTCCATCCTTCAATGTAGCATATAAAAGCAGAATGATCCAATACAGTATTAGAGCTCCGAGAAGCGGTCTGGTGAATTAAATTGGCGAAACCGCTGGGAAGGTTCACCACTGATGAGCCAAGCCCTCCCAATATATTTTTTCATCGCAGTAAGGACAGTAGAAGTTCGTTTTATGTATAAAAGAAACATTCGCGCTTTTAAGTCCTTTTATTTCATATATATGGTAATTTAACCAACAACCCCATATTGTTTATAACTTATAACAAGATTTTCATGTTGTATAATAGAAACACATCTGTAAATGATTATACGCATGATTGACATGTGTCATTACATCATCATATGTAATGTACTTTGTACAAACTGAGGACAAATAAATAAAACTCTGTAATAGATTAAGAGTTGAGCTAAGGAGATAGAAGTCAAAAACGTCTAAATTCGAGATAGATGGAAGTCACAAAACAACAAGGTCTAAATATGGAAACTGCCACGGCGCCAGTAGAATTTCACCAGACGATCCAGGCCCCTGTCGCATAAGGCCTCCGTCTTAACCTATAAATACAGGCACTTCACTATCTGCGTCATCTCTCGTCGGTTGTACCCCAGGTCCACCTCATCCACCATGTAGTCAGTAAGAACGTTTCTCTCTCCATCTTTCGCTCCTAGCTCAACTTTTATTTGTTCACGGTACATTCTTAGTGCAACTGTGTCTTCGTTTTTTGTGTGGACATTCCCTAGCTTTCCGCTCTGCCTCGACCACGACTGCCTGTACTCTGTGAGGACTTTTGAAGGTGTTACAAGGTGCAGAGAGGTACTGGAAAACTCCCCATCCTGACTGTTCCTCTCGGTCAACACAGTATTGCGAGAGTCAACAGGACCCCATCACATAGTTTAAGTCGACTGGATACCTCACCGCATCACATTTCTAGTCGACAGGATTCTACAAGAATTGACACAACTCATCACATAGTCGACAGGATGACTAAAACGAAGAACGACACAACGAAGAAGGCCAGATAGTCCAGATGGAAGCGAGAAAGAGCGAAGATGGAGGAACAAACCGACCATTCCAACGAAACGACAAGACAATCTCTCCCCCAAAAAGAGATATTTACGGAAGAAACGCCGCCCCAAGGGATCTCCGCAGACCCGCTAACACATCGCCAACGTCAGGAGCAAGCTGACCACCCCAACCCGCAAGTGATGGAAATCGAGGAGCAGAATGACGCAAACCCGATGAGAAGTTCTCCACCTTCGACTTGATATCGTCGAGATAATGCTCAAGGTGAAAAGCCGCAATCAACTTTCCAAAAGCTACAAGCTTCTACAAGTTCTACATGGAGCCATTTCCACGTCAGCAGGAAAACAACCAGAGACCAAGTTTCCTGACTGAACAATCATCACACAATTGTAAGTTTTTAAAAAACCTACCTTAACTTTATCCTCAAGTTCACAACTTGATTTCCCATGAATTTTCTATTTATATTTTCACTTTAAGCATTTTTAAATCAAGTTTTACCTTTTTATATCATTTTTTATTCAATTTTTAAAACTTTCACACTCTCACATTTATCAAATTTACTTTAATTTTTAATCAGATTATAAATTTCAAGTTATTACTCTCAATTTTACTTTGAAAAAAAATTTTTTTCGCCAATCACACATTTTTATCAACTTATTAATCTTACCATTTTTTTCCTAAATTCACCTAAAATGTCATTATCCAAATCTACAACTTAAAAAAATCATTATTATTATTTTTTTAAATCTCTCGTATCATAATTCTAAACTTTATTTTGTTTTTATTAATATTGTTGGCTTCCATAGGCGTCTATTACTGGGAAAAAGAAAGAAGGAATTCCATTTAATTATAAACTAATACATGTATTTATATAAGGAGCGACCCGCTCCGATACAATAGTTACAAAAGAGAACAAGCGAGTGGCGGGGGGAACAACAAAAACAACAAAGTCCGCAGCGTAGTGGTGGCGTGACGTCAGCGCCGGTGTATCCCCTCTTTCTGGGGAGCTCGGCTTCCATATTCTGTTTATTATATTCCGTTTGTCTGCGGCTCTCTGGTCGGGGTGGCGCCTACATTCGGCCATTCCTGGATTTCAATCGTCCTCGATTGAATCTTGCTTTGCAGGAACGTCTTGGGTTGCGTCGGAGGGTGTCTTCTTCTTATGACTCCTCGTCCGGACTTTCTTCTGTAGCTGAATCATCTTCTTCACTGTGCCAAGACTTCAGTTGACTGATATGGGCCGTTGTCGTGTAGAACCGCCAACCGGTTCTTTCGCTTAACTGAGTCACTCTGTACGTGTCGCTTGGCAGAACCTCGGTGATTATCAAAGGTCCTCGATACTTGGGTTGCGCCTTGGTTGGTTCACCAGTCATTTTGGGTACATGCCTCATCACTACAATTTCTCCTACTTCGAATTGGAGTGTACGGCACTTCTTATCGTAGTACGTCTTCATGATTTCTTGTTTATTCTCAATTTGGCTTCTCACACTCTCCTGAATTCTCTCCGGCTCGGTCCACGGCTCCATATCTTCGTCGGCTAATCTTCTAAGTATCCCGTCGTGGAATCGAGGGGAATAGCCGTGGAGTGTTTCGAACGGTGTTTTATTCGTCGTCTTGTTCACCGCATTATTCAGGTCTCGCTCTACCTCCTTGATCTTCAGGTCCCAATCTTTCCGTCGCGGATCCTCGATACCGGTGGCTATAGTGGACAATACTGTTCGGTTCACTCTTTCGACAATCCCGTTCCCTTGCGGATGTTTCGTAGAGTTCAGTGTATGATGTATTCCATTTCCTCGACAGAATTCTTCAAATTGCCTTGAGGTAAAACATGAGCCTCTGTCGCTGATGATCTTGTCGGGTAGTCCGAAATCATTCACAAAACTTTTCATTACCTTCAGGACGTTCTGTGTCGATGTATTCCTTACACGGCTTAATCGGACAAATCTTGTCAGATTATCGACAATCACTAAAAGTTCCTGGTTACCTCTTGTACTTCTCACGAAAGGGCCTACGTGGTCCATATGTACGATGGAAAACGGTCTCTTGCCTGGCTTAATGGGGTGTAAGAAGCCTTGTTGTTTTCCACCGGGAACTTTGTTAAATAAACACTCGACACACCTAGCAACATGGCGTCGAACGTACCTCTTCATTGAAGGAAACCAGTACAATTCCTTAATTTTGTTGACAGTCCTATCAACCGCAAAATGTCCCATTAGATCATGGAATTTAACAACTAAAATTTTCCTCATACCTTTGGGTATAACATACAGAGCTCGTTCTTCTTCTCCATTTTTCACCATGCGGAAAAGTCTGCCTCCTTTGTAGCTGTAGTCGTTAATTCTATTTTGTTCTCCTACTGTTCTATCACACGGGTCCTTTCGAAAGATCTGGATCAGGTCTCTCAATTCAGGATCGGAATGTTGAATCATCATGATTTATTCTTCCAGTGTGATTGTGAAGCATACTTCGAGGTTTTTCTCCACGATTTCCTCCATCGTGTCTCTAGGGTCGTCGACTGGAGCTCTGCTCATTCCGTTTACGTGGGCCATCTTCTCTCCTGGTTTATGCCGAATGTCGAAATCGTATTCCTGAATCAGATTGTACCATCGCGCTATCTGAGGATTTGAAATTTTCTTGGCGTTCATGTATACCAGCGCTTGGCAATCCGTAACCACTGTAAACTTAATTCCGACGAGGAACTGACGTAGTCGATCCAAGGTCCACACTATCGCCATCAGCTCCAATTTGCTTGATTGGTACATCTTCTCAGCCTCTGTTGTCTTCTTGCTCACACAGTAGACCAAGCGCCATTTGCAGTCTTCATCCTCCTGTAGCAACATTCCTGCTAGTCCCACAGCACTCGCATCGCAATGTACTTCTGCCTTAAGTTCAGGGTTGTAATGAGCTAGTACCGGATATTCGACCAGATCATTTCGAAGTCCTCCAAATGACCTTCGCTGTTCTTCCTTCCATTCAAATTGTGTACCTTTCCTTGTAAGTCTGCTTAGCGGTTCTGCTTTCCTCGCCAAGTCCTTTACAAATCGTCTGAAGAAGTTCGTCAGTCCCAGAAAGCGTCGCCTTGATCTTTCTTGGGCCTGGCTTAAGTCATCCTGTACTGATGACATACCCTAGGAACTCGACTTCCCTCCTTCCGAACTCACATTTAGAGGGTTTCAGTGTCAACTTCGCTGATCTCATTCTTTCAAGTACTTCCTTCAACCTTTCGATCATCTCCCGCCAATCCTTTGCCGGGTTAATCACGTCGTCGAGATAGCAGAATGCCTTCTTGTTCAGCAGCGGACCTAGAACAGTGTGCATCAGTCTTTGGAATTCTGCTGTTGCGTTGGCGAGTTCAAAAATCATCCTTTCGAATTGACCTGTATCATCTGGGGTGATGAATGCTGTCTTTAGTTTTGCCTAATCAGTCAGTGGTATCTGCAGATATCCATGCGCCTGATCCAGAGTGGTGAAGAATTTCGCATTCTGTAGGCCTTCCAGAAGGTCGTCTATCCTCGGTAAAGGGAACTTGTCCTTAACTGTCTGAATGTTGAGTCTCCTATAATCCACCACCAAACGATGATCTCCAGTTTTCTTTCTCACAAGTAGGACGGGACTAGCGTAGGGTGATCTAGTTTCCGTGACTATTCCATTGTCCTTCCACTCTCTGACAATCTCCCTGATTGCTTTGCGTTCACATGCAGTCGTCTTGTAAGGTCTCAGACAGACTGACTTGCTTCCATCAACCTCCTTAATGTCCATCTTGGTGACATCGGTGCACCCTAATTCACTCATACCAAGAGCGAAACAGTCTATATATTCATTTACTACGTTGAGGATTTCTTGTCTCTCTTTCGGAGTCACAGAATGATTGATGTTAACGTCCTCAGGCAGTATGGGGCGCTTTCGTTTCATTTGGTCCTGTCCTTCCCTCTTCTCTTCACTTTTAGTCTGAAACGAATATTCTGAATCGTCCAGGTTAACAACAATGTCATTAGGGCTCGGCAGTTCAACTCGACCTATGCATTGGTTTTTCTTTACTCTCAAATTGCCCTTGCCAACTGAGATGATGGGTACGGTCGTCTTTCCATCGGCAACTTCCAATAGAGAATTGACACAGTCGTCTACTCCTGTGAACAATACGTATCCGTCCCTTACCTCGTCTGTAATTGCACTTGCAAAGTTAATGCAGTCGCTTCCCAACTGAACAGTCTCGGTTGCTCTCAGTTCAACGCGACGCGACTTGATTTCTTCTTGCAGATTAGCAAACGGAAATTCGGTTGAATAGCCAATATGCAGTTCCTTGCCGATTCTGGCGAAGGATACGTAGGTTAGATCTGTCCATGTTCTTCCAATTAGTAGGTCATAAGGTTGGGAATCATCGTTAACAATGAATACAGCGATTTCTTTTCCGACGACGCCATCAATCTCCAGGTCAACTGTCGCTTCCCAAAGGTCCTGGCAGCTGGTGCAGTCTGGTTACCGATGCCGTACAGACTAGTCGAGTCTGGTTCGATGTCGACGTTGATCCTCCCTGCGACCGATTCTCTTAATAGGCAACTGCTGCTCCCGGTGTCTATCATTGCTTTCACGGTCTCCTTGTTGTCGATCTTGGCGTCCTTCAAATATACATCTTGCGGGACACTCTTCAGTCCTCCGACTTCCAGGTTGGCTACTTTTAGTCCTTCTTTGGGTCTTGTGCAATTTCTTTCCTTGTGCCCCGTTTGACCGCATCCTTGGCATGTCAATGTAGCCTTGGGTACTGGGCAGTCTCTGGCAATGTCTCCAAACTGATTGCAGTTGAAGCACTTCGGTTCTCCCTTGTCGTTTCTGATAGCACAGTTGACCATTCTCTTCGAGGTGTTAGGATACTTTTCACTGATTTCGTTCCTTGCAGCCTCTCTACTCGAAACAATCGTTCCTTGTTCAGTCTCTTTAACTTCGTTTCGGTTGGGAAATCTCGCAGATTTCTGCTGAAACGACGGTGGTATGGTGTATTTCGAATTCCAATGCGGAGGTCCCATCTCGGCGCGAACATTTTCGTACTCGTCCAGTTTATCCGCCAACACATCTGAGTTGTTTATCTTGGTCCAATCGTCAATGAGATGATTGCGCAGCACATTTGGGACCTTTTTCTTCAGCTGGTTAGTGACGGACAAATCCTTTAGAGCGTCGAAATTTTCCACGTGCATTCCTCCGATTCATTCGTTGAAAAACCCTCGCAATTCGAAAGCGAAGTCTCTCCAGGAACCCTTTTGAGATTTGTCGTGCTTCTCGAATTTTTGTCTGAACTGTTCGGGGCTCAACTTGTACTGTTTTAGGAGTAACCTTTTCACGAATCTATAATCGCCGCTTTGCCCTTCTGTCTCCCGAGTGATTAATTGCGTCATTTCGTAAGGTAGTAATCCTAGAAGACTGAATGCCCATTGGTCTTCCTCCAACCCTAGTCGCTTTGCCTGTCTTCCGAAAAGAATTAGATAGAAACTCAAATCACTGTCCTTCGATTCGTACTTGGGCATCAGTTTACGTATCTCGCAATGTGCGTTATTACTGGTACCGCGAGACGGATCGTTGTTTCCATGCATAGTCTGGATGCGCAGCTTCTCAAGCTCGAATTACATTACCATTTGTTCTTTTCGTTCCCGTTCTATTCGTTCTACTTGTTCCCGCTCTGTTCGTGCTGTTTGTTCCATTCGCTCCCGTTCTGCTCGTTCTGTTTGTTCCCGTTCCGTCTGTTCCCGTTTCTCTATCAGAGTCTCCAACAGTTGCTTTGCGAATTCTTCTTCGTAAGATTGACTATTCAGGATAAGGCGTTTTAAGTCGACGATCCTGCTCTCTGGCGGTACTACCTCGCCGAGTTCATACGCCAACTTGCTCAAATCGCATTTCTTTACTCTGGCTAAAAAGTCATATTTTTCAAAAAAAAAAAAAAATAGAGTATAAGCGAAACAAAAAAAAATAATCAAATAAAACTAACTAAACCTGATACGTGCTGTTATAATTATTTCTCTAAATGAAATAAACTTTTCTTCAGTAATTTTGGGACAACACTTATACCGCGATACTTTGCGATAATACTTTATCGAGATGACTTGTAATAATACTTCTATTTGTTTCTTCAAGTTAAGTTATCAGCGTATTTACCGCTACTTTTTTTTTCTCAATTTACTTTTAAATACTTTCAAATATAAAGGGTAAGATACTTTAAAATACTTTCAAATAAATGGTAATACTTTAAAATACTTACAAATAAATGGTAATAAGGTTACGTACATACCATTCGTGCTGCAGCTTCTTCTTTAGGTTAATCCAACATGGCGTCGCGCGTCCTTTGTTGATGCTTAATCACTCCAGCAATTCATCTTTCTTCAGGGTTATCCCACTTCTGAAATTCTGTTGGCTTCCGTAGGCGTCTCTTACTGGGAAAAAGAAAGAAGGGATTCCATTTAATTATAAACTAATACATGTATTTATTTAAGGAGCGACCCGCTCCGATACAATAGTTACAAAAGAGAACAAGCGAGTGGCGGGGGGAACAACAAAAACAACAAAGTCCGCAGCGTAGTGGTGGCGTGACGTCAGCGCCGGTGTATCCCCTTTTTCTGGGGAGCTCGGCTTCCATATTCTGTTTATTATATTCCTTTTGTCTGCGGCTCTCTGGTCGGGATGGCGCCTACAATATCATTTTAATATCCAAATATACCAATTTCATGATAAAATCCTTAAAATTTTGAAAATATTACTGTCATATTCACCATTTTAAGTAAACGCAACAATTCAAAATATTCTTGTCACTATCACGACATTGCCCTTTTACAAGGATCATTTTCACGCTGCCATAATCAACGATTTAAAAAATATATTCAAATTTTAAACATAAATTAACATAGGTGAAACGATTTTTTTTAATTGCAAAAATCGAAAGATACAATATCTTCAAAAACACAACTAGGAAAAACAACTATCTTTCCCAAAACAAGTTAAAAATCCAACATAATCACAGTCCCTCGTCTTTTCCTTTTACATTCATGGTTGGTCATCAACACATTTCTTTCAACAAACCTTACAACAGACTCACACATCACTTTATCCAGTTGGCAACGATTATTAGTGCGCGAATTAACACACAAATCAAATTTCGAGCCACACGAGAGCTCCATAACATGGCCTACCTAAACGCATAATAAAAATGTCGCATTAAACGTGCCACATCCACTAACAATATAAAAATTTTCGATGTGTTTCATACAACTACCACCCATGACTTTAGTCAATTTGTTATTCATGGTGAAACAGGTTAGTTTTGTACCAAACAACGACTTCACGTGACAACTTTTTATTCACATTTTTCACTTCTTGTCACAGTGCCAGACCACAAAACTGTTTCACTTTTCAGGCCAAAGACGCCTTCATGTCTGTGACACATCTAACCTCAAGGCGTGTCCACGTCGAAAGTCGCACTTTCACTCACATCTAAACCTGACATCACTGAATAACATTTTTACTAAGTCTAAACTAACTTCGAAACACAACAACTACGAACACCGAGAAAACCATATATTTCAATTATAACAGAAAATTGCCAACCTCGACAAAAGAAGAGAGAAAAAATCAGTTTCAAGTAGATGACAAATCTCAACACCCCGCACAAGTGACCATCCCAGAAATAGAATTCCAGTGAAAAACAGGAGAAGTGACCCCTGTAATAGAATCCCCCGAATCTATTTCAGTTACATATCCCCGTCCAACGTCCTTTTCCCCTCAAGCAGTCATCTTGACCGTTATGATCATGATCGCCATTTTTTGACACATGTTTCACACTAACCATTTAGGTTTTCTTACAAATCTCACCAACGCCTTAATCACAACACAACATACATTGAACACTTTAAATGTTAATTTATATCACCAATTAAAACAATTTTTTAAAGTCTTATATAGATTTTATGACGCAAAAGAAAATCATTCTCTACATATCACCATTTTGGACAAATGAAAATGTCATTTCACGTATTCCCAGTTTCTGAGAGTCATAGAAACACCGATGTTTACCAAAGGGATATGATCTAGTTACAAACGACAGTTTCAACTTCTCTTCAAAAGAGACAATTTTGGTTCAATTTTCCACTACCCAACATTTATTTAATCATTATAATAATTTTTAATTATATTTTATTTTTTGTATAGAATATCTGAATATTATTTTCACTTTTCAAATTTTTAGTCCAACATTATTTAAAAAAAAAAAACTTTAATCAAATTTATTTTTATTTTTCCTGATATTATTTTAGTATTGCAAAACATTTAATTGTTTCAAAAATCATTTTTAATTCTTAATTATTATATCTTTTATATATTACATGCTTGATTTTGTCCACTTACACTTTTTTTTTACCCGCAATTATATTTATATATTTTTATTCACTAGTAGACGAATGACCCGGGCAACGCCCGGGTTTACACGATTAAATGTATTATTCAAACACATAAAACATAGCAAATATAGCAAGATCAGTTATTTTAAACGGCGAATTAAATCAGTTATAGCAAAAAATGAAAATATATATGTAAATATGTGAAATAGTTATAAATTAGAAAATCTGTAAATATAGTTAAGGACTTGCATTGTAATTAAGAAAAAGCTTCTCGTCTAGAACGCTCAGGCAACCTGCCGGCGGCGCGCGCCCGTTGCCTGCCGGCGAGCACGTGACTTCCCTGTGCGCGCTCATGGCTTTCGGCGAGGCCTGTTCCACGCGACCGCCCCCCAATGTGCGCGCACAGGGAAGTCACGTGCTCGCCGGCAACCAACGGGCGCGCGCCGCTAGCAGGTCGCCAGAGCGTTCTAGAGGGCGCTGCTCGTGAGCTAAGTCGAATAATTTGAATATATAGTTTTAATAATTGATTTAATAAATGAATTGATTTATATATTTTTTAAAATAGCCTATCGTCATCCCCGTTATTTTTTTACCTATGTATGGAAATTTTGGTTTGAATTAGTGAACTACTGCGAATTTGTATACCGGACATACAAACCAACAAACAAACACACAAACATTCATTTTTATATATATAGAATATATTTTATATTTGTTTAAATGGCTTATCATCAACTATCGGGCATGCAACAATCGCTTACAATAATCATGTTCTTTAACCAATTCCCTATACTTTTTCATCACTATCTATTTCAGCCATTGCTTCAAACCATCGTAGAAAAACGACAGCACTGCTTGACAATTTTTTTTTATTTTTTATTCCGTATTTCAACAAACTGTTTGAACACAGTTCCCCAAATTTACAAATCTCAACTTCTGGCCTGAACACGCTTCAAGAGTTAATTTCAATCATCCGCAGAGCAATCACCAACGCATGCACAGAGCGTTCACTTTTTTTCAACTTTCAAATTTTTTTCAGCTCTAGCGGACCACAATCAACCTTTGATTTCGAGTCAAGTCAGATCACCTACTGTCGCGACAATTCTACTTCTCGCATGGCTCTACCACCCCTTTCAATCATATTAATAAACAACTTTCTTCAACAACTTTTAACCCAATAATCCTAAAATTGTGACAAAGCACTGTAACCCTTATATAGGATCGCGAGTGAAACATTGCCAAGGAAGACGCTCAAGTATTTATCCTCGCTTTGCACCTGGATCTGATTATTTGGTTGCATGTGTAATGCTTACAATTTTATATTCTTCAGCTACTAACCCTTTCCAACGCCCGCCAATATTTTCTTAGAATGTGAATTTTTATGTCATCATTTTATTTTAATCATCATTTTTTAAATCAAACAAAAATGTCATTTATATTTCACCTTTATATATCCAAACAAATCATCTTGTTATAGCCCTTTTTAACCCTCACAGTTTAAATTAATTAAAAGAAATTTTAATTTCTTACCTGTGTTAGAGAAGCTTCACCCGCTTAAACTCGGATAAACCCTTTCACTCCCGGGGCCCATCTATGGTAATTTAAACCAACAACCCCATATCGTATATAACTTATAACAAGATTTTCATGTTGTATAATAGAAACACATCTGTAAATGATTATACACATGATTGACATGTGTCATTACATCATCATATGTAATGTATTTTGTACAAACTGAAGACAAATAAATAAAACTCTGTAATAGATTAGGAGTTGAGCTAAGGAGATAGAAGTCAAAAACCTCTAAATTCGAGATAGATGGAAGTCACAAAACAACAAGATCTAAATATGGAAACTGCCACGGCGCCAATAGAATTTCATCAGACGATCCACGCCCCTGTCGCATAAGGCCCCCGTCTTAACCTATAAATACAGGCACTTCACCATCTGCGTCAGCTCTCGTCGGTTGTACCCCAGGTCCACCTCATCCACCATGTAGTCAGTAAGAACGTTTCTCTCTCCATCTTTCGCTCCTAGCTCAACTTTTATCTGTTCACGGAACTTTCTTAGTGCAACTGTGTCTTCGTTTTTTATGTGGATATTCCCAAGCTTTCCACTCTGCCTCGACCACGACTGCCTGTACTCTGTGAGGACCTTTGAAGGATCCATAGTTCATCTAAAATACCCATTCGAAGAGTCAAGCATCAGTATCACTATAAAAGGAAGTTCCAAAAATGCAATATAACAGCGGTGTGGTAGATTAAACTGGCGAAACCGCTGGGAGGGTTCACCACTGATGAGCCAGGCCCTCCCTTTAATAATTTTTCCATTGCAGTAAGGGCAGTAGAAATTGTTTTATTTTAAAAAGAATATTACGCGTGTAAAATAGTTTTGTAATTTGATAACAGATGGCGCGCTAGTGCATCGAAATATAATTGTTCGAATAAAAGACACAAATTGATATTTGCGGAAGAGCGATTGCTCGAAGCATATTATATATTTATAATTAATCGGCTAATCCCCTAATAGAATGTTCAAAACTATAAGTCTGAGGGATAAGTGTCTTATGCATAAGACACTTATCCCTCAGACTTATAGTTTTGAACATATATTTATAATTATATGTAATTCTGCTGTCCTAAAAGCTTATGTCCATAGTTCATCTAAAATGCCCATTCGAAGAGTCAAGCATCAGTATCACTATAGAAGGAAGTTCCAAAAATGCAATATAACAGCGGTATGGTAGATTAAACTGGCGAAACCGCTGGGAGGGTTCACCACTGATGAGCCAGGCCCTCCCTTCAATTTTTCCATTGCAGTAAGGGCAGTAGAAATTGTTTTATTTTAAAAAGAATATTACGCGTGTAAAATAGTTTTGTAATTTGATAACTTTTGAAGGTCTTACAAGGTGCAGAGAGGTACTGGAAAACTCCCCATCCTGACTGTTCCTCTCGGTCAACACAGTATTGCGAGAGTCAACAGGACCCCATCACATAGTTTAAGTTGACTGGATACCTCACCACATCACATTTCTAGTCGACAGGATTCTACAAGAGCTACCAGAACTTCACCACATTACATATATATTAATTTGTTTTGAAAATAGAGCAATCCATACTTAATTCATTAGATAATAAAAGGCATTTATTGGATTTAGTAAAATATTTATTTTGCCAATATTTCGGCTGGCCGAACGCCAACCTTTATCGAGGCATTACATTTTTGTATATACAAACTCAGCGCCGCATAGCGTCATAATATCACAGTTGAAATCAATTAAAATACAGAGTAGGTGGGAGAAATTTGTGCATGAAAAAATAATTATAAAACATGCAATCAAAAATGTAAAATATCTCAAAATATAAAGGAAAAAAGTTCTATCTTATATTAAAAAAAAATCGTATTATCGTATTATGTACTTATTACGATTTTTTTTTAAATATAAGATAGAACTTTTTTCCTTTATATTTTGAGATATTTTACATTTTTGATTGCATTTTTTATAATAATTTTTTCATGCACAAATTTCTCCCACCTACTCTGTATTTTAATTGATTTCAACTGTGATATTATGACGCTATGCGGCGCTGAGTTTGTGTATACAAAAATGTAATGCCTCGATAAAGGTTGGCGTTCGGCCAGCCGAAATATTGGCAAAATAAATATTTTACTAAATCCAATATATGCCTTTTATTATCTAATATATATTAATAGTATTTTTTTTTTGAAAAAATAGGAAAAGTAAAATATATTAAGAACTACAGATTTTGAATAATTTTGAGTCAGAACAGCAAGCTAATTCTGTATCAAATAGTACCGTTATGAGAATTTCAAAATTTATAAAATATGTTATTTAGTTTAAACATGTGAGGTTTGTTTTTTATCATAAATAATTAGTTAGCATATAGTATTATATAAAAAAGGTAACACCAGCAAAGCATCGGCGGTTAAGCGTCATAGGCTGAGTAAAAAAAATGGAATAAGCGTAGAAATGTTTTATAGAAAAGAGCAAAGACAGAACCATGATAATAATTTTCCAAATATAAAATTAAGCTAATTAGAGAAAAAGAAGTATATTTTTTGCCCTATTTTCTCTTTTGATGAAAGAAGATAATTTATTTGTGATTTTTTTATAGTTTATTTTAAAATCAACCTAGTGTACAACTGGCGGACACGATATAAAATAGTATATTAATTTAATGTATCAATTAGGAAGGATGAAAACCTTAAAGATTAGACCGAAAGAAAACCATAAAGGTTAGACCAGATGGAAAGAGGATGGTACTCAGGCGGGCCTCTTCAGATGAAGACCTGAGCAGCAGTTTCAGCCCTACCTTCATCACTGCTAAACCATACCTTATCGACCAAATAGAGAGTAAATTTAGGTTGGAATGGAAATGGGGTAAAAGCTAAGCTGCAGATACCACACAAATCAACTAATGAAACTGAGCAAGTATCATTTTCTGTATTTTCAAACCTAATTTTAGAATTTTTAAAACTGGAAGAAAATAAGATATTAGAAATATAAGAAAAGGATATATTTTTTATAATACAATCAAATTAAAATTGTGTGTGTCAATATGGGAGCGGGGAAGCTAAAGTTATTAGATTAAAGTGACAAAATGTTACTAGTTACGGGATAACACGCAAAGTTGCAAATATTAGGGCCTTGAGTAATAGTAACTAAACACACAAAAATCGTACTCTCAAGAGTAAAACACCAAAAAAAAAGGTAAATAATAATTCACAATTTGTTAAATAAAATAAAAAACTGTACTTATCTTTATTTCTGCTTATGTAGGGATCGGACCGGGGTTATACAGGGAATGCGTAGAGATCACCAGACACGGAATAAAAAACGAAGAGAGCACTATAAGCGTCTCTACACAAAAACTTTATACCACACAGCTCCACGCATTCCCTTAAACCCCCTTTATATACAAACATGGCCACATTCGTCCAATTAGAATGCTTGAGAGATCGGTTTACTTATCTGATAAAAACAACGTTCTTCGCACTAAAGAAATAGGATAAGATAAGCGTGCAAATATTTGTCAATATAATTTGACAAAAAGTATCCTTCCAAAAAAAAAAGAAAAAAGAAACTAACCAATCTACCAAACATTCTTATTGTCCCTTAAGGAAAACCTCCCGCTATTCGGGAGGGAAAAATCTCACGGGAGCCATGTTATAAATATACAAAAAAAAATCTAAAGAGAGGAGAAGTTCTAGGCCTCCGGTGTCGTTCCGCAAAATTTTGCCTTCCATCTTGGACCAAGGAACAACAGCAGGAGGAAAACTAACTCCTGCACAAACTACAGTGAATTACCTTGAGTAATATCTTAAAACCGCATATCTCTGTATAAACATGGAGGGGGCAATACGCTTTCATCTGGGATCAGCAGGGCGAGGATTTGGTCTCAGAAAATATGGGCTGAAATGTGCCCTGTCGAACGCCCCATCGACCACTGTAGGTTCGTCATGAGAATCTCCATTCTCCTGGTCGGGAACAGTCTTGGTCTCTAACGGTGGTGGGGACATCTCTCGGCGGGGAGAGATACGACAGGCACTCCCACCTTCCCGAGCCAAAGGAATCATCCTTCTCCGAGGATAGAACTCGCGTTTAGCAGCTGCGAGCTTTCTATGACGCATGCCCCTGAATGCCTTCATCCTGTCAATATGTACAACTTGTTCATCGTGCAAATTGACTCCGCGCACTCTGAAATTTACTTCAGACACTTTAGCCACCACACGGAAAGGTCCATAGAATTTTGCGGAGAATTTAGAGGATCCCTTGCCCTTAGGAACAGACAACAATAAAAAATCCCCCGTCTCAAAGGTTCTCACAGTCTGAGTTTTATACTTCTTGACTCGTTCATCATAGTTTTCAGCCAAGAATTCCCTAACTGTCTCCCTGGCATCTTGCATTTCCTTCAACTTATCGCTAACCTCAAGATTGACTGCGTCGTAACCAAAGAGCATGTAGTGGGGGCTCTCACCTAACGCTGAGTGCACTGCATTATTGTACGCAGCAACCGCCGCACCGAGGTTGTCTTCCCAATTCCTGCTATTGGCATAGTGACGCAGAATGGAAAAAATGGTGCCATTAACTCTTTCAACAATCGAGTTGCAGGTAGGGCGATAAGAAATTGTGGATAGTGTTGTGTTGTGCCCGTTGTTTTGTCAATAATTCACTCTGAGTCGTCGGAGCTCCCTTGGTACCGGTTTCATTTATAACCAGTGCCTGAACATAAGGAGAACACCACACACAGCCAGACGCGGAGATACTGCCCCACTCGCAGCCAAAACCGAAACCAAACCGCCGGGATCCAGTCACGGCCGGTTCCCGCCGCCACACTGGCGCCGCTAGGCGCGAAGTGGCGTGAGGATTCTCGCCTGAACCATCAACATCTCCCCCAAAAAGTTTAGAGGAGGTTAGCGCTGGACACGCTTGTATCTTCTCCCATACCGCGACACTTTCCCAGGTGAGGGAGACAGCTGCTTTATCTCTGGGGCGATTGCTGGCAGCTGTTGTAGCTCCTCTGCAGGCAGTTCATTTCCCGGAGTTTCCACGATGTATGAGCGGGGCGCTGAAGCCTTCTCAAGGACACTTCCCCACGCTCGAAGATCCTTCACCCAAACTTTCTCTCCTGCAATTAGTTCCGCCTTTTTCGTGGCCGCATGGCGTATGTCAAAAGCCGTTTTCTTCGCCATCTTCCGCTGCTCCACTTCCCCCCTGAGTTTGGATTGATCCACTGTTTTAGGGGTTAGTGATGATGAAGTGCAGGGAACCATAGCGCGAATTTTCCGTCCAAATAGAAGTTCCGCAGGGGAGAGTCCGTTTGCCAGGGGTGTTGCCCGATACTCCATGAGTGCTAGGACCGGATCTTTATTCTTTTCATCAGGCTTTTCACAATTTTGACAGCAGCCTCTGCTTGACCATTTGATTGTGGATGCTTTGGGCTGGAAGTGATGTATCGAAACCCAACTTCAGAGGCAAACTTCGTAAAAGCTGAAGTTGTTGATGGGCGAAATTGTGGTCCGTTATCACTGATTACAATGTCGGGGTTGCCATGACGAGCAAAGATGACTTTGCAGTGATCTACCACAGCTTCCGAGGAAAGCTTAGTAAGTCGTACGACCTCGATAAATCTAGAAAAGTAGTCTACGATGACTAAATACTCACTTCCTTCGTAATGGAAGAGATCAATCCCGACTTTTTGCCACGGTCTTTCCGGAAAGTCGTTGGGGATGAGTGGTTCGTGCTTTAGAGGTTGATTCTCGATGCATTTCTCACAGGTTTTTACCATATCCTGGATTTCTTGATCTATTCCTGGCCACCAAACATGATCCTTTGCTCTTGCTCGACATTTTGTTATTCCTTGATGACCTGCGTGGATGCGGTTCAAAACATCTTTTCGCATGTTAGAGGGAATGATCACTCGCAGTCCTCTCATTAGTAAGCCGTTCTCTTCCTCTATCTCGTCGCGAACATCGTAGAACGAGCGTTCTAAGGGAGAGAGCTAACATTTGGCAGGCTAACGGTTTTTGGAATGAAATTCCACATTTTGAAGGGTAGGCTCCAGCTTCTGGTTGAGGGCTATTTTGGCAAGTCTGTTGTCTGTCGTGGATTGATGCAGGACGATGCTACGCACAAAATGTTCAACTTCTTCCTGGAGCTTTTCATCTTCGGGAAGATGACCTGGAAGTGGTTGTCTTGAAAGGGCATCAGCGGTGATTAGGTCCTTCCCCGGTGTATGAAAGATACGAAACGAGAACTGAAGCATCCTCATACGGTACCGTTGAAGCCTTGGCGTTAGATCGTTCAGATCTTTAGTGGTGAAGATGGGGACTAAAGGTTTGTGATCTGTTTCGATGAGGAAGGTTTTTCCAACCACAAAGTCCTTGAAGCGCTCACACGCCCATGTGATTGCAAGGGCTTCCTTCTCTATTTGAGCGTATCCCTGTTCCGTCTTCATCAGCGTCCGTGATGCAAAGGCCACTGGGCGCCACTCGTTGGCGTCATGCTCTTGCTTGAGGATAGCTCCCAGGCCATACAATGATGCATCGGCTGAGACCATGGTCTTCTTAGAGATGTCAAAGCTTGCCAGAACTCGGTCACTGGCCAGAACCTCTTTGACTTTCTCGAATGCTTTTTTCTGTGGTGATCCCCAGATGAAACTCACATCTTTCTTTCTTAGGTCGTTTAGTGGCTTTGTGATTTCCGCTAGGTTTGGAACAAAGCGGCCAAGGAAATTGACCATGTCCATAAAACGTTGCACGCCGTGCACGTTAGTTGGCGGTTTCATCTCGGCGATGGCTTTGACTTTCTTTTCGTCCGCCTTGAAACCGTGTTCGTCGATGTAATGTCCCAGGAATGCGACGTTGCTTACACCGAACTGGCACTTTTCTTTGTTAAGCGTAATTCCTGAGTTCTTTAGGCGTCTCAAAACTTCGCGTAGTGTCTCGTCATGCTCTTCCTTTCTCTTTGTGAAAATGAGGATGTCATCCATGTGACAGATTACCCCATTGACTCCGCGTAGGATAGCAGACATGCGTTTCTTGAAGTGTTCTGAGCGCTAGAGATCCCAAACGGAAGCCTTTTGAATTTATATCTGCCAAAGAGCGTAATGGAAGTCGTCAGCATTTGGCTTTCTTCAGAGAGTTTAATCTGCCAAAAGCCGTTGTTAGCATTAGCCTGGAAAATATTTTGGCCCCGTTGAATTGAGCTAGTTGATGTTCAAGGACAGGAAGTGGGTGAAGCTCACGTTCCACAATCAGGTTAAGCCGGGACAAGTCTACACAGATCCGGATTTTCCCGTTTGGCTTTCCAGCTAGGACGATCGGTGCGCACCACTCCGTTGGCTCATCAACTGGTTCGATGACTTCTTGAGCCACCATGGCATCCAGTTGCTCTTTCAACTTCGGCATAAGCGGAAGAGGTACTCGTCTTGGGACTGGTATGGAGAAGGGTTTGGCACCTTCCTTCAACTTGATGTGATAGGGCTGTCCAAGAAGCCCCAGTCCTTCAAATAGCTTAGGGAACTCTCGTTCAGGATTGACATCCGTTTTCCGTTGATGACAAGATCAATTCGTTTGACGAGTTGGAGGTCTTCACAGGCTCCGACACCCAGCAGAGGTTGCTCCAAATGGTGGACCACGTACACGGTTTCTTTCATTTCACGTGTGTTAGCTCGGAGCTTCGCCACGAAGGTCCCAGCATTCTCCAATCTTCGGTTCGCGGCCGCCATCAGTTGACCGTCGGTAGGCGTCAGTTGGACGTTGCTGAAATACCGCTTGTACAGGGAAAATGGTATCAGTGTCACATCCGAGCCCGGATCCAACTTGAAGTGGTTTGCAGTGCCGTTGACTCTTACTGTTGACTTCCACCTGCTCTTTCTGCTTCCCAGCGTAGGCTCGCGGACAGCATATACAAATGCGACCTTCTCTCGCGCTGGGGTTTCCTCCGAGGATATGGCGTTCACCTCATTGTTTTTTCTTCGACAGAGATTAGTGTAATGGCCCTTTTCCCCGCACTTTCCACAGACTTTGTCCTTAGCGGGGCACTTATCTCTGTAACGATAATGAGGATTGGTTGTCCCACAGTTAAAGTAAGTTGGACATTTTTTTCCTTCGTCTGTTTCCTTGGCACTGTCTGTTTGTCTAGACGTTGATCTGCCATTGTCCTTGCCATGACCTGATGCTTTAGGCTTCTGCTTGGCCACTTTCCGCGTTGTGTCGACCTGCGAGGTAGAAGGGTTAAGATCCTGTTGTTCACGCATCACAGCTTCCCACTGACGGGCGATCTCGACTGCTTTGGTCAAGGTCAGGTTTTCGTTTAGCATCAGTTTCTCCGACAACTTCCTATCTTTTACTCCAAGCACTATACGATCACGAATAAGCTCCTCGCGCAGATTAGCGTATTCGCAGTGCTCAGATATTCTGTGCAAGACTGTTACAAATTCCTCAATGGTTTCTTCCGGCCGTTGACTCCTTAATCCGAACAAATTGAGATTGAACGCAGAGTGGATTTCCTCAGCCCTCTCCCCCATAAGATATATCAATGCTGTGATCTGATATTCTTGTTCCTTGGCGTTCAAGTTGGAGAAAAGTCTGTATCGAGAAAATAGCTGTTTCCAGCTTGGCCAATCCTTGGCGTCAAAACTGAAGGTAGAAGGCGGAAGGAAGGAATTTGATTCCATGTCAGGTTTGATTGTGCAAGAGTGGAAATTATTTAAAAAGGCACTTACTTGGGCTCTTCACGATCGCGGAGCTGCCACCATGTTGTGTTGTGCCCGTTGTTTTTTCAATAATCCACTCTGAGTCGTCGGAGCTCCCTTGGTACCAGTTTTATTTATAACTAGTGCCGGAACATAAGGAGAACACCACACACAGCTAGACGCGGAGATGCTGCCCCCGCTCGCAGCCAACACCAAAACCAAACAGCCGGGCTCCAGTCTCGGCCGGTTCCCGCCGCCACACTGGCGCCGCTAGGCGCGAAGTGGCGTGAGGATTCTCGCCTGAACCCTCAACAGATAGCTTTTTAATACTATATAACTTACATATCTCTCTGAAAAGGTCTGACTCGAATGCAGCTCCACGGTAAGATAAAATATTTTTGCACGTTCCATATCTGTTCACTATCTTATTGACAAACTCGAGCCCAGCAATCTCTGCGGTACAATCCCTGACGGGGATAACCTCAGCGTACCTGGTGAAAGCATCAATGAACACGATCAGGTATCTATTCCTGTTCCTAGACAAGGTAAGAGGACCCACGAAGTCTACGCATAACCTTTCGAAATGGTAGTTAGCGGGTTGAATGGGCATATTAGGAGCCTTCTTAAGCCTACCATTGTTCTCGGCACACACTGGGCATGTCTTCACGTACCTACGTACATCAGACATGGCCCCCTTCCAATAGTAATGGCTTAAGACCGCGTACAGTGTTTTCTCTATTGAGAGGTGCCCTCCTATGGGACTGTCATGGCACCTTTCCAGAATGGTATCGCGGAGAACTGGAGGTATTACGATTTGCTTCACCATCCTTCCCTTACGAGTGGGTCTACTGTCTGGACTGACCTTGACGAGATATCGGGTGGACTTGCTTATAAAATATGTGCCATCACTCTCTTCTACCTCACTGTCAGTGCTCAGAGCCTTCTTGTTGATGTTTTTTCATACAGGGCAGTTCAGCATGGACTTCTCATAGTTGAGAATGGCAGTCACCCCTCCATAGACATCGACTACAGCAACCTCGGTATTATAGGTGTCGCGGGACAGCCAGTCATCCATCGCATTCTCCTTCCCTTTTACATGGAAAAATGTTAATTCCCTGTCCTGTAGCATCAAGGCCCATTTCATGAGCCTACGATTTTTATTTTCTAGTGACTTAAGATATTGCAATGGTTTGTGATCACAGTATATCTCCACCTGCTGACCATAGATGTAGAAGTCAAACTGCTCAATTGTCATAATAATAGCCAAGCAATCCTTTTCTATGGTACTGTAGTTTAACTCGGCACCTCTGAACTTATGGCTGTAGAAACTAATAGGCTGTGGAGTGCCATTCTTCAACTGTGATAACATACCGCCACATTCTATGTCGCTAGCTTCAGTGAATATTAGGAACCTTTCCCAATACGCAGGATGGATTAGGATGGGGTGCAGAGCTAAGACAAGACTTTAGCTTGTCATACGCACGCTGCGCTGTCTCGTTCCATTCATACCTGGTGCCCTTCTTAGTTAACTCATATAAAGGGGCCGCTATTTCAGAGAAACCAGCAATGAATTTCCTATAGAAACCAACAGCTCCAAGAAAGCGTCTGACACCTGATACAGTTTTAGTAGGACTCATGTCTTTAATTTTTTCGATGTTGTTCTCCTTAGGATGAATGCCATCCTTGTCCACTCTGTGTCCCAAGAAGGTCACTTCTTCCTGAAAGAGCTGGCATTTGCTAGGCCTCACTTGAAGCCCATATTTTCTAAGCCTGTCCAACACCTCAGTTAAGTCAGCCAGATGCTGCTCCAACGACTCCGAGTATATCAGAACGTCGTCAATAAAACATTGGCAATTCTTCCCCAATAGGCCGGTTAGGATACGATGCATTTCTCTCTGAAATACATTTGAAGATATCTTACAGCCCTGAGGAAGTCTCGACATCTCAAATTTTCCGAAAGGGGTTTGGAAAGCGAAGCATTTCGTTACATTACTATCCAGGTTCAGCTGATAATACCCACTGGCTAGATCTAAGGTACTAAAATATTTAGCACCTCCCACAGCTGCCATGGCGGTGTCTATTCGGATCATGGGATAATCCTGATTCCTTAATTTATCGTTGACCTGTCTAAGGTCCAGCATGAATCTCAAGGAACCGTCAGGCTTTTTAACTAGATGTACTGGACTGTTCCAATCAGATCTGGATCTTTTTATGATACCGCTCTCTAAGAACTTGTCCAAAAGTACCTTGTACGGCTCTAACAAACTATAGAGAATAGGATACTGCCGCCTAAAAGTAACGTCATTTATGTCAACGTCGATTTTTATTGGCGGCACCTTAGCTGATTTTAACGCTACGACATTTTCCACGAACCTATCTGATCTTTGTTTCAGTATGTCGCGGACCAGCTGCTGATGTTTGCCATTAACTTGGCCAATATCTACCAGTTGCCAGTCTTCAGTCGCCGCAGACATTACATTGCATTCCTCCCACACAGGGGGCAAAGGAACGTTTAATCTCCTTATCTCCTTTATCCCAAGAATACCGTCGTAGCCCTTATCTTCAAGTGACATTAACCAGAAACTTACGTCTCCTAATTCGACACCCTTATTTGTATTTACCCTACAGGTTTTTACCTTCGTCAACGTCTGGACGTGGCCTGTAACTGACACAATTTTAAGATTGTTAACAGCTTCGTCCCAGTCCTCATTCAGAACATTACACCTTTTTGAATCCATTATGCTAACTGGCTTCCTGTATCGTATGACAGGTGCCAAGTATTGCCGTTTATTGATACTCTAACAATAGGTAGAGTTCCAACAGGATCCCGGTTAGAACGAACATTAACAATCTTAGCAATTGGTCGAATACCAGTGGCTGACTTCTGCCAACTCGAGCAAGCACTGGCCGTTTTGCCCGAGTTTAGTAGTTTAAAGCTCCTTTCTCCTTGCAAAACCTGGCAATATTCCCCATCTTCCCACAGCGGAAACATGTTAATTTATGCCTACCGTCATTTTTAGAAGAACCCAGCTTACTCTCGCTAAGCAGTTTAGTCAGCCTCCCTATTTCCTCGTTAAAGTCGTTAATGCACTTCTCTGACTCGTGCTTTGTCTTGCCTACTACAGCATTGAGCGTATCTAACCTTCCCTTCAGACTGCTAACTTCAGACTGAAAATATCGAACACTAAACAGCTGTCCAGATCTAAATCAATATCTCTCCTAGTGGCCATGAATCTTTCTCTAAACTCATTAGGAGTTTCTCCTACACGTTGCTTAAGACCCTCTAACTCTTTTAAAAATTCCCTAAAACCGCGCGTTTTCTCAGGAAATAAAATGCCTAATTTCTCTATAATGCTCTCTACACTACTGTCATTTTTTATGCCCATCTCTTCTATGCTAGCCCGAACTTTCGGCGACAAAGCCTCGAACATAAGCAGTGCCTTAACTTCCTTATTCCGTTTACCTATGCTAGCTTTCAGCTCTACTTCCCTGGTGAAAGCTTTTAGTCCCAATCCATTGAACGTAGAAAGTTTGATAGAATAGTTACATACATAGTAACAGTAAAAAGGACAAAAAATACACACAATAATTAATTATATGAAAAAATAATTTAAAAAACTCAAGGCCAAAATTACGGGAATATAAGCCAAGAAACTATCCTGGCAAGGCTCGCCAATGACAAAATGTTACTAGTTACGGGATAACACGCAAAGTTGCAAATACTAGGGCCTAGAGTAATAGTAACTAAACACACAAAAATCGTACACTCAAGAGTGAAACACCAAAAAAAAAGGTAAATAATAATTCACAATTTGTTAAATAAAATAAAAAAGCAGTACTTATCTTTATTTCTGCTTATGTAGGGATCGGACCGGGATTACACAGGGAATGCGTAGAGATGACCAGACACGGAATAAAAAACAAAGAGAACACTATAAGCGTCTCTACACAAAAACTTTATACCACACAACTCCACGCATTCCCTTAAACCCCCTTTATATACAAACATGGCCACATTCGTCCAATTAGAATGCTTGAGAGATCGGTTTACTTATCTGATAAAAACAACGTTCTTTGCAATAAAGAAATGCGATAAGATAAGCGTGCAAATATTTGTCAATATAATTTGACAAAAGGACTAAATCCTTTGTCTGATAAATTCAATCAATCTGTCTTCAAAAGGGCAGATACTATCAACTCAATCGTATTCAAACTTACATTTCCATAATTTAAAACTGTAATCCAAGATGTACTTTTTCTCTACAAGATTTTTTAAACTATAAAATATATACTATATTGTTGCATCATGATTAATGCGCGTATTTTTAAAATTATTTATAATATTATTTTTAATATATTTAAAATTTGAATTGTACATTAATTATTTTTATAAAACAGATTATTACTATAAAATATTATGTACTATAAAACATTTGTGTTTTGATACACTAAATACCCCACCTGCTTTAAACTTTGATGTGATAAATAAAGAGACTTTCTAGGTGCTATCTAAATATATAGTTGTCTTATTATTGACTGGTTTAACCTTGTAGAATGGTTGAGACACGTTCTGGAAAGATGCAAGACACGTCTGAGGAGAGAAACAAGACTGAAGAATCTGCCAAACCGCAGCCCAGTGCAACAATTGGTAGAGATGCAAGTGCCGACCCAGTTGTCTTGAACCCCAACATATAAATCCCCAAATATGATGGAACAGAAGACCCTCGCCCATGGATTGAGTCCCTTGAAGAAATTGGCTTCCTGTACCATTGGGCAGAATATATTATTTCTCGCTATGCAGCCATGAACATGATTGGTAGCGCCAAAACCTGGCTGGACCTACACAAGATAAGTTTTACCAGCTGGGAACATTTCAAGAGCCGCCTAATTCAGGATTTTGCCTCAGACGCCAACAAAGAAGAAATGAAGATGAGGCTAAACAGAATGCAGCAGTGGAATGAACCTGCAATCAGGTTTGCAGAGGATATCCTGGTTCTGTGCAACAAGTTCGACCCGCAAATGGAAGAAGAGAATAAAATAAATTGGGTTATTGGAGGGTTAAAGAAAGAATTCTCTTTTGCCCTCTACTTAAATCCTCCTAAGAATACCAACGAACTCCTAAGATTGTGTGAAAAGATGGATTTGTTTGAAAATAATTATCAAGAACGTGTAGAAAAGTCAAAGGCTCTATATAATGGACCACGCTCTCCTCGTTCCCATCATCAAGAGCAATGGAAGAACGCTCCGTCGTTCAGAAGACCAGACCAGAACGCCTCCAAGCCCCAGGCCCCCCGCTCCGAGGTACTACCAGAACACCCCCAAGCCCCAGGCCCCCGCTCCGAGGTACTACCAGAACAAGCCGCTGCCCCAGGTATCTGCCCCTAGACGATTTTACACTCCCATTCCTGAGCCAAAACCGGTCTATCCAAGGAAAACATACAATAAGAGTCCAGATTCAAACAGGAATAGGACAGAAGTAGGGAGACCAATATGTTTCAAGTGTAACAAGCCAGGACACGTAGCGCGGTATTGCAGAGTCAAGTTTGTGAGGATCGTAGAAGAGGACCCCTCAGTTTCCCAAGACAAGAGCCAAGAAAATATTCAAATGGACGAAAGGAAAGATTATACACGGCCTCGCCTCTATGCGGATGTTTGTAATGACACACAAACGATTATTCCTACACGGAATAGATATTCCGTGTTGGAAGATTTAAACTAAGTGTCGCGCCTGATTCCTCACTCAAAGCAAGTCGACCATAAATGGAATTAGAAAGTTGGACCCTAGGTACAAAATTAATATTAATGTGGACAAGATAGGGTTATGCGAAGCTTTGATTGATACAGGCGCCGATCTTTCAGTGGTCGACCTAAGAACAGCACTTTTTGCTGGCCGTGAAATAAATAGTCTCACTAAAACGTGTTCAGGACCCGATGGGAAAAAATTAGATATGGTAGGTAGCATTATTTTAGATTTAAAAATTGATGACACTGAATTATCCCATGAATTTGTAGTAATGGACGCGCATCTACGAACTCTTATTCTTGGACGAGATTTCCTTAAAAAAATGAATGCTAAAATTGATTGTAAACGAGAAACAATAAAATATAATTTGATGAGTAATCATGACGTAGGCAATTATGATCTAAAAAAAATAAAGAGCACTACAGATACCGTTATACCTAAACTATCTATTAAATTGATTAGGGCCTCAATAGAAGCAGAGGATGGCGAATATGTCATCGAACAGAACAACAGATTGACTCAAACAAATGGTCTTCGATTGGCAAGAAGTTTGCTTACTGTCACGGATAAGAAAACTCATATCTGGATAACGAACCCTTATCCTCGACCTTTAAAAATCATGAAAGACCAAACATTGGCTTATGGAAGTCTTACTGCAGGGGTAATTTTATAGAGAATAAAGAGAAGCAGAATGAAAATGACGAAATACAATTTCAAATAAACAAAAATTTATCATTTAAAGAACAAGAGAGGTTAAAATAAATGTTGGCCAAATATACTGATTTGTTCTCATCGAGGTTAGGCAAGACTAATTTGGCGAAACATCAGATTCATACAGAAGACGCAAAACCGATAAAGCACAAGCCTCACCGGGTAAGCGCTAAGGAACGAACCATCATAAAGGATCAAATAGACGAGATGCTTGAAAAGAAGGAATAATTAGACACACAATCTTCAAGTCCCTGGTCCTTTCCCGTTATATTGGTCAAAAAACGAGATGGCAAATACAGAATTTGTGTGGACTACAGGAAATTAAATGAAGTAACAGTGAAGGATGTTTATCCAATCCCAAGAATTGATGATGTAATGGATACTCTCCAAGGATCCAAGTACTTCTCAGCAATAGATCTCAAATCGGGATATTGGCAAGTCGAAATTGAAGAGAGAGACGAAGAGAAGACGGCTTTCACTACGGCACATGGGTTATATGAATTCAACGTAATGCCGTTCGGTCTATGCAACGCCCCTGCTACTTTTAAGAGGAACATGGACAATGTCCTCGGAAATCTGAGATGGCATATTTGCCTTTGCTACCTGGACGATGTGATTATATACAGCTCGGACTTTCCAACCCACATTAAAAGACATGAAGCTGTCCTCAGATGCTTTAGCGAATCTAATTTAAAACTGAACGCCAAGAAATGCAGATTTGCTTTCGAGAAACTTGAGATCCTTGGACATATAACCAACCAAGAGCGTATAAAACCTGCCGAATATAATATCAAAGCCGTTAGAGATTTTCCTCAGCCCAAGAAGGCCAAAGAAGTGCAATCATTCCTAGGAATGTGCTCATATTATAGAAAATTTATTAAAGATTTCTCATTAATCGCTGACCCATTGACCAGTCTCATCAGAAAAAAATGTGCAATTTATCTGGACAGGAAAACAGGAAGAAGCGTTCCAAAACCTTAAAAAAGCTCTTATAAATCCGCCAATTTTAGGTCACTTTGATCCAAATGCAGCCACCTGCATTCACACAGATGCCTCTAACATCGGCTTAGGCGCAACACTAATTCAAAATATCGATGGCGAAGAGAAGGTAATATCATATTTGAGCCGAACCCTAAGTAAACCTGAGCAAAATTATTCAACCACCGAAAAGGAATGTTTAGCTGTAGTGTGGTCGATATAAAAATTACGGCCCTATTTATATGGAAGGCACTTTAAAATCGTCACTGATCATCACGCACTATGCTGGCTTAAGAATTTAAAAGATCCGACCGGTCGATTAGCACGATGGGCACTGAAGATTCAGGAATATAATTTCGAAATTATACACAAATCGGGAAAAAAACATCTGGACGCTGATGGTCTATCTAGAGGACCCTTACCAGAAAACGAATGGGACGAGGATTATGAAAGACTATTTCTGAATCAAATAATAGACGAAAAGGATGATTTTATTGAGAATATTAAGGAGAACCTTAGTGGAAACAAGCGTTCAATTACACAGAACTTTAAAGAAGAAAATGGGTGTCTCTACAAGAAAAATCCAAATCCTGAAGGTAGAGAATGGTTGCTGGTAGTGCCAAAGAAGAGAAGGAGAGAAATCATGAGTGAATACCACAACCATATGCTGAATGGCCATCTGGGCGTCGCCAGAACCACATACCGATTGAAGAATAAATACTATTGGCCTTCCATGCTGAAAGATGTTTCCGAATTTGTAAAGATGTGCCATATTTGCCAAAGTCGGAAAGGTTCAAATCAGTTGCCATCTGGACTTTTACAACCTATTCCCCCAGCTAACTACCCTTTTGAAAAAATCGGAATTGACTTTGTTGGCCCCTTGCCATCAACGAAAAGAAGAAGGAAATGGATAATTGTGTTGACGGATTATTATACTAAGTATGCTGAAACAAAGGCAGTACCAGAAGCGACAGTGAAAGAAGTCTCTACATTTTTAATCGAACATATATTTTTACGTCACGGGGCTCCAAGATTTCTTATCAGCGACAGAGGTTCACAATTCACTAGCAATTTGATGAAGGAGGTTATGAAAATGTGCAAAGTTAAACATTGCTTCACAACGAGCTACCACCCCCAGACTAACGGACTAACGGAACGGCTAAATAGAACTTTAATCAATATGATCAGCATGTATGTGAATACGGATCAGAAGAACTGGGACGAAATCCTACCTTTTATCACCCATGCGTATAATACCACAATTCTAGAAACCACAGGCTACTCTCCATTTTTCCTGTTGTTTGGGAGGGAACCCATGTCCCTCTTAGACGACGAGAATATCCCAACGGACAGTAACATGGACGATTACGACGAATATATAGAAAACTACTTAGATAAAATAGCAAGGACGAGACAGGTAGTCATTAACAACACAGAGAAGACTCAGGAAAGAATGAGAAGAAACTATGACAAAAAACACAACGAGAGAATCTATGAACCAGGACATTTAGTGGCAGTTTGGACACCAGTCAGGAAAATCGGAAAATGTGAAAAACTATTGAGAAAATATTTTGGCCCATATCGAATATTAAAGAAGCTGTCCAACGTAAATTACTTAATTGAGCCGAAAGATAATCCTGGCAAAGACTCATTGATTGTCCATGTCTCAAGACTCAAACCCTATTCTGAAAGAATTGATGAGGTCACTCACGAGGACGTGACGACCTCTGGAGAGGGGGAAGTGTTGCATCATGATTAATGCGCGTATTTTTAAAATTATTTATATTATTATTTTTAATATATTTAAAATTTAAATTATACATTTATTTATTTTTATGAAACAGATTATTACTATAAAATATTATCTATATATCATTTTTATCATACACTGTTGATCTAGAGAGAAGATGGTCTGTTTGTGTTTGGATATTGTTTGGGTATATTAAGGTATTTTAGCGTATGTAATATCCAGGTTTCTATTGGGTTATGGTACTGGCCAGTTATAAAGAGCTACGTGCCTGACTTAAGGCTGGACTGCGCGAACACATCGATAAATATTGAGACGAGGACGGTGTTGTCCTTAACAATTGACAAGCTTCTCGTACATGATGTTCGATCCGTCGCGGGAGCTTGTGCTAGTATATCGCGCCGGGTTGAACGTTGAGCATAAAACATATAGAATAAACCCGTGTCTGCGCAAATAATTACGGACCGGACAAATTCAGCGACGATGTTTAACGTACCTCCGTGGAAAAAATATCGAAGTAGGTTATATTGTGCTGGTATGGACAAGAGAGGGACGAATATAGATTTGAAGACAGGGTTCGTATGGCCAAGGTATGGCGCAAGAAATAAGGAGCAAAAATGTGCCGCTCGCTGCAAATGGTTCAAGTTCTAACCAAAATATGTTGATAAACATCTAGAAGTTAGCCAATCTGCATCCTGTGACGAACGTAACAGTGGCTAGATGGTGTGGGTCGGTGGATATGCTAGAGATTAATTACAAATATTTTATTATATTGTTACGTCGTACCCAGATGCTATTCGTGTACTTTGTCTACTCAGGATGCCATGTGAATTCTAAGGCACTGCAGCTAAAGTTAGCGCTTGATTGTATCTCACTTAACAGAAGGAATTTAACAGTGGGGCCTGTCTTCAACCACCCCGTGAGAAGAATCCTCTCGCCGTGGATGTCCTCCTGTGAAGCGTTCTGCTCCACACTATTTACGTGCTGCTTGAGCTTACACCGCCTTGTAGGTCGCTCCGATATCAGTCTTTTCTGGCACCGCCTTGCAGAATCATCCAAACGCCCCGGAGGTAACTCGCCGCCGTCTTCTACGTGCCGCAGAACTCGATCACCAGACTGACTTCTTCCCTAGACTGCCGTGTCCTTTCTGCGCACAAACCCCCTTCAGGCCGTCCGCTACCTCGGCTCTTTCTTTCACGACGTCACCAGCTGGACTGCCTGTCCGCGGCCCCCTCCTCTGGAATCTGTTAATCAACACTTCATTGTGGGGGGGGGGGGGGGGGGCTGCATACCTTCTTTACTGGCTTTGCCCACATCTTCTCTTCAACTTCTTTGCTGTACCGCTTCAATATATTAAGGCTGGAGATTAGACTAAATGCCACATGCGGATTGTTCTTTTTAAAGGCGAAATTGCATAATTGTTTCAAACGGAATATAAATTGTACCTTGTGGCGTTGGCGAAAATCTTGAAGCGGTGAAGATATCTGGAGACAGATGGCGGAATGGTTGTGAGGATAGATATTCCTTTGTTGTTATATCTGTAGGGATAATTGAGGGTGTGAGGTGTCGGATGGGTCATTCGTGTTTGTACTCGAAGTGTGGAAGGTGCGTGCAATTAAAGGAGGTTTAAAGTAAGGTATGTATTCCGTTTAATGCATGGCCATCAAAATTTAGAAAAATATTCTTAACGGTAAACGTACCGTCGTATGGTAGTATTCTGAGTTCCCGGGACCAGGTGGGACGATCCATTATGTGGATAAGGCGGGCGATGAGGTCATCGAGGTTTGTCTCGGGAGTCGTAGCAGGTGTTGGCTCGGCGTCATCCATCAGAGTCAAAAGTGAGAGAGGCTCCACGGAAGTGGTTCTCTTCGGTGGCGTTTTATTTTCCATTCTGGTAATGTAATGTGGACAATTTGTTCTCGATCAGGTCTTATCCTGTCAACTTTCTGTAGTAATGTAAATGTATATGGAGAAATGAACACTCTAGAGGTAAGTTGCGACAAGGAAGTACGTCCCTAGAAAATTCGTGCTGACATGGCTCCAGCAACGAGACTGCCCAATACGGCCGAATCTCCTTTGAACTTTACTTCCCAACTGTCTTCTAACAGCTAAAGATCTGGAGCTTCCCCCTACCGGGCCAAATTTCGGACCTTTCCTGTTCCCTGTTTTCCTGTTGTGAAGTCATATGACGCCAGGTTGTCACGGCTATCTTTGGGGAAGTCAGACTTTCTTTAACTTTATTAGTACAAGAAAATTAAAATGCTAGGCGGTATTTTGATTTTTATATTATATATATATTGTTGCACTGGGCTGCGGTTTGGCAGATTCTTCAGTCTTGTTTCTCTCCTCAGACGT
This sequence comes from Cordylochernes scorpioides, assembly GCA_030710605.1. Lineage (NCBI taxonomy): Eukaryota > Metazoa > Arthropoda > Arachnida > Pseudoscorpiones > Chernetidae > Cordylochernes > Cordylochernes scorpioides. The sequence goes on along the minus strand of CP092867.1, from coordinate 82,369,991 downwards.
GTCTTGCATCTTTCCAGAACGTGTCTCAACCATTCTACAAGGTTAAACCAGTCAATAATAAGACAACTATATATTCAGGCAGCACCTAGAAAGTCTCTTTATTTATCACATCAAAGTTTAAAGCAGGTGGGGTATTTAGTGTATCAAAAAACAAATATTTTATAGTACACTAGCGGACGTACCCGGCTTCGCCCAGGTTTTACCCGAGTAAAGGTTTGTCTAACGAATCTCTCGATAAAGTGAACATTTTTTCCCGGTCCCTTGAAAAATACTCGATAAGTTCAATAAAATCAATATTAATTGGTTCCCTCGGTAATTGGAAGTTAAAGGAATAGTATCTTGCCTTGGAATTGTATCATTATTCTTGCCTCAAATAAATTGCCGTGTCATCCTGAATTTGTCTTTCCTAATTTTCTACATTACAAAATCATCGTATCATCATGATAATATTTAGAGCAGATTGTTGAATTATAACAGATAAATTAGAATATTTATCTTGATTATTTTAAAGCGAAAAGTTATTTCAAAAATTTTATTTGCTAGAAACCTTCCCAGTACTATACTAAATAACTTCCCAAAGTTTCATGGCGTTCCAATGAGTGGTTTGGTCAGGCATAAATGACAAACAGACACACACACACACATACATTCATTTTTATATATATAGATAATATTTTATAGTAATAATCTGTTTCATAAAAATAAATAAATGTATAATTTAAATTTTAATATATTAAAAATAATATTATAAATAATTTTAAAAATACGCGCATTAATCATGATGCAACACTTCCCCCTCTCCAGAGGTCGTCACGTCCTCGTGAGTGACCTCATCAATTCTTTCAAAATAGGGTTTGATTCTTGAGACATGGACAATCAATGAGTCTTTGCCAGGATTATCTTTCGGCTCAATTAAGTAATTTACGTTGGACAGCTTCTTTAATATTCGATATGGGCCAAAATATTTTCTCAGTAGTTTTTCACATTTTCCTTGATCCTTTGTTTGATAATAGTAACTATAATTTATTCAGTTCCCCAAACATAATCAGATTGAGACATACTTTTCCCTTAGTGCTAAACTATGAATCAAATTGTGTTTTTTTTCGGATATTAGGACTGTAAGATACAGATAAGAGTTGAGTAATACAGTTAATAGGTTATTACAAACACAGGAAAATATGATAATATCCCAAGCCATTAACAATGTGCGTAGACAAGGGAACAGGAAAATATAACATCAAAGAACAGCGAAAAATAAACTTTGTCTGATGTTGGTAGGTTCAAATTATAATCCAAATTGTGTTCATACACTCTAAATAATATACCGCAGGAAAATAATAAGATATTATAAGTACGAGAGAATAATGAATAATTAGAACTACAAGAAAATACGATTGAATTCAAATAAGTTAACAGTGTGCGTCATACCATAAACGGAAAAGTCAGCTTCATCAGACAAAGAAATAGATCCCTTGACTGAAGATGGTAAAAATGCTGCCCCATAATAACTCACATCACCAATCTACATAGATCAGTACTGACGGTTCCGTATATTCTATATGTAGTCCTATTTATACTTTTTCAATATAAGTATTATATATGTGTTTCTGCTAAATAAGGAAGTTTAGGAATTTAAGTTTTAGTGCTTCATATCAATTAGATTGACTGTTCATTCTCTATACCCCCCCTTTATAAAGAATGAACAAGCATAGATAATTGATATGTATGCTATAAGAAGAGAAAAAAAGTATTCTAAAGTTATTGTATCAATTTAAAGGATCAAACAAAGTAAGAATTAGAGAGAATATAGAAATAAAGGTATGGTATTGATGTTTCAGAATATTGAATTTATTACTTTCTATTAGTGTAGACGGATATTTTTTAAAAGCTTAATTATTATTTTTGTTATAAGTCCAATTAAAAGGGAGAAGAAAAAAAGAGAAAAAAAAGTCTGTTTGGTCTGTTATTGTATTCATTATATTATCAATTGACTCATTCCAATTTCCACTTATATCTTCTAATGTTTGCGTAAAAAGCGTTGAATTTTCAGGTACTCACTTATACTTTTTTCGACATACTGAGTTAGCATAAATTATTTGCTAGTTATTTTGTTGTTTCGGAATATTTATGTAAGTAGAATCTGGATCTAGGTTTATTGTCAGTGTAATTGGTGAGTGGTCGGAATAGGGGATATCTTCTATTTTGAAATCAATAACACAGTCTAGAAGAGAAGGTGTAATTATACAGTAGTCCACAACAGTTCAGAAATTTAGGTGTAATTAACGTTTTCATCAGATAATGTTCTACCATTTAAAATAGACATCAGGTTGCTGTCAAGAAACTCAAGAAATTGACTCGAGTGTGCCGAAGTCACCTTATCCTTAGAATTACGTTTTGGGGAGAGGAGCGAAAGCACCCAAAAACATTGTGGAATTCTCCCCCAGTTCCTATTCGAGAGTTGAAATCACCAGCGAGTACTATTTCGCATCCCTGGGGTAGTTTTTCTTCAATTAATTTAGATAATTTACATAAGTTTAATTTTAGAGATACGTTTGGAGGGGTAGATATGTGAATATTAGGAATACTTTGCCTAATAAATTTGATTTGAAATAAATTATTATCCAGTTAGACTTTATTTCTACTTCTGCTATATCGTTGCATAAATAATTGTTAATTCCAACCACAATTGCCCCAGAAAATCTACCAATTTTAGAATTTCTGATAGCAAAAGACTCGTAAATGGTATTATCGCAAATGTCCATCGGTAAATTGTAATCAATCCATGTTTCTGCTAGAGCAAAAATAGTGTATTGTTTTACATACTCTGAAATAGAAAAAAATCAAATTCAATCTCCATATACCATTAACATTCCAGTAATTTATTATGATTTTTTTCGTATTATTTTTATTATTATTATTATATATTGTTGGCTATAATTCAGTACCATTAGAGTCAACAACCTGTCCGTTAAGGACTTTGAATGTAGTTCCATTTACTAGGAGTCTATCATCTCTGAGTTTTGCTCTGATGCCCTTTAGCTGAAGTTCTTTCCTTTTTGAGTTGAGTACGCGTCTTTGAGACCTTATCTTAGCACTATAATCTCTAGACAACGAAATCTTTTATTCCCTTAAAGCAAATGTATTTTTAATAAACATAATTTTTCTTTATACTCCGGTACTTCAATTAGAATGGGTGCGTCTTGTTTCTTTGAAAGTCGATGACATTGGATAATATTCAATTCTTCGATAATTTTCATTTTTATCCTTAATAATCCCTTTCACCACCCTGAGACATTCCTCATTTTCCTGACTCGGGACTCCGTAGAAGATCATTTACATGGCTAGGAACAGATATATAACTTTTGTTTAATTATGAAGAGCAACAATCGTGTTGAGTTCTTGAAGTGAGAGGCACTTCGACCAGAAAGTATATTTTTCTCGCCAGGAACAAATTCAAATACACTTTATGAAAAGTCGCTAAAAATGTTTGAGGTATCAGGACGATTAAACTTTATGGAAACCCTTGAAAATATGTTTGAGGTATTAGGATAAAGGATTTTTGACGAAACGTCGAAAAATAAAAACTCGTCTGTCTAAAATGTCTTTTATTTGAAGAACAATTAATGCCGGCCAGGCAAACTCTATCTTCGAGATAATCATATTGAGGGATAATCAGAGTCACCAAATGAGCCCTGTAGATCAATAGTGGATACGCCCATTCAATAGACATTAATAACCAACGAATGCATGATGGAATTATGGTTGGAATCATTTTAAAAAAAGGTGGGGTTAGAGGACATATCCTGGAAAGCTCGGGGAGTAATACATCTTGATTTTACATAGCACCACGCTAGGGTCTTTGAAACAAAACTTGTTTCCAGCCAAACACAAATATCAATAGATGGAGCTGTAATTAGTTGTACTAGCTATATAAACATCCCACACCAGTGAATATTTTGTTGGAAGCATATATTGCTTTGTCCTTATTCAAAGAAGCAGTACGACATGGAGTCTACGAAAGTCATCATAACCTTATTAAGGTGATTGTTTTTGTTGAAATTACAATCATACCTGAGAACCACAAGATATCCCTACAATTACATGCATTCAGTTATACTCTCTATAATTAGAAATCAACATTTTCCTTGTGCGAAGAAAAAGCCACTAATACAAACAGGGAAATACTTCCGGGTATCACAATAATCATTCCAGGATTACAACTCAAGGACCCCTAAGTTTTTTAGGGAAGTTTCTTAAAGCAGTTTTGTTTCCTTTAAAAATTGATTTATTGTTTTTACTGAAAGTAATGCACTTCATTATTGATACAATTCGACTAACTAAATAAAATATTGATGATAATATGAATAAAATGAAAAATAATTAAAGGGGAAAAAATAGCATTAAATGAAATAATTGCATACAAATCCAAACAGGTTCTTATATTGCATTATTGAAATAGTGCGCTTGTAAACCAATTCAATGTGTTTCGATTAAAACAAAATATACTGAGGGAGTATAGAAAAATAAAAATGTAGCCTAATGGCCACAAAGGCACCCATGAAAGTAAACGAACTGTGGTTATAGTGAAAATTTACTCTTAAAGGCGCCATTTTGTCTTTCACAAAAACCTTTAGGTCTCATGATCAGATATTTGAATTCCTTCATTTGATTCTAGTGGGACAATAGTTACAATTTGTGTTACCTTTAATTAAATGCTCATATTTTAATTAATGATTATCATAATTTTATTTACAGAAGGTAAGTAAAGTGTGATCAATATTTTTGTAACTAAAAATTAGAATGCCTGAAGAATTGGAACAAAATTGTTTATTAATCGAATTATTAACCATTATGTTCCAGAGAGGGTCTTTATCCGTCTTTCACCCGCGAATTTCAGATTTGTATCAATTCTTACTCCTGGAAGAAAAACATTCTATTTTTCACGTTGTTGGAATTTTGGACGGGTCTCTCGCGAAGGAAATGTGCCATCGATCTGAAAATGTAATAGTTCAATGGAGATATTTTTTTTTATTTATTTCAACACACAAAACGCGATCTCCAGGCTAGTGATAATTGCGTCGATTTACATTTTAAAGCAGAAACAATTATAAAGATATTATACAAGAAAGAATTAATAATAATGTATCAAAAAATAGAAATAATAAGATATATTAGGAACCTGATCCTTTCAGGTTAGAAATATATTTATAAATAATCAAAAAAAGACATATCCTGACCACGAACACATGAGCTTTTTATTTTATCATTATTTTATTATTTTTCACATTCATTAATATATTATAAAAATTAATACAAACAATAACGCGTTATCTATATCATATATAACGAATGAAGTCATTAAGACGCGAATGTTTCTTTTCGCAAAAATATCAAACTTCTACTGCCCTTACTGCGATGAGAAAAATATTGGAAGGGCTTAGTTCATCAGTGATGAACCTCTCAATGGTGTCGCCAATTTAATCTACCAGACTGCCTTTTAGAGCTCAATACTAAATTGGAGCATTCTGCTCCTAAATGTCACACTGAAGAGTAGAATCGCTGGAATAGCACTTTAAAAATATGAACATAAGCTTTTAGGACAGTAGAATCACATTTAAATATTTGCATCGAGCACTGCTCTTCCGCAAACAATAAGGACAAGTTAGGCATAAATTAATACAAAAAAATAACGCGCCATCTATATATAACGAATGTTTCTTTTCACAAAATATCAAACTTCTACAGTCCTTTCTACGATGAAAAAAAATTTCCTTCATTTATGAACTGTCTTATATTTAATGCTATTGTTAAGAATAATCGTTGCTGTGTAGACTGTTTCATCTGTTTTAGAGTAAACAATTTGTGAGTCATTATTAAATATCACATCATTCCCTAACAAATAAGGCTCTTGAATAAATAATAGATCTGTAGGGTTGGACACAACAGAGGCTTGAAGTTCATCTAATGCTATGACACTTTTCCTTACATTTTGTTGAAAATATTTTATTCCCGGTTTAGTTACCTTGATTGGTTTTTTTTTCTCCTACTTCATCTCGTTTACTCCTTTTTCTGTTGTGATTGAGTATCTATTCATTTGTAGGAAAAAAATTGTAAGAAGGACAGTAACTAGAAATGGCTTTATGGTTGAGTAGCCAGTTTTCGTATTTTGGATGTTTTGAGCAATTGTGGCATTTTTCTACTCCGGAGCACTCGTGATCTTGCGTTCCACATATTTAATATATCTTGATACTTGGACACACGGCTAATTCATGACTTAGATTAAACTGCAAACATTTTTGGCATTGATTAACCAAAATTTTATATTTCACGTAGCACCTTTCATAATCAGTTATTATTACCCATTTTAAAGTATCTGGTATACTATTGGAGAAACTCTTAATCCATGGTAGTGATCCACCGCGCAGCCAGCTCTTAACAAGATGTGTCTGCACAACGACTGTGCTCTAGCCGTTATAGAGGTCTCCTACATTGTCCAGGGACAAAATATTTGTCTCCTGAAAAAAAAAACAATTTTCAACTTCATATTTTATTTTATAAAACAGCATAACAGGATTATTTGGTAAAAATCAGCGATTCGTCACTTTCAGGGTTGCAATTCGGGACCTCATTTAGTCTGGCAGAGGTTTAGGTATGCAAAAGTTTATTGTCGAGGGTGTTACCCAGAATATAGATGGCTCTCTTCAGCTCATTGTGTTGGAAATAAAGATAAGATTATTCATCTTTTCAATGCGGGTAAATGCCTGGAGGAGTTCATCGGTCTTAAAGCCCAACGGTTCAACTTTTGAATTCTCTGCTTCTATCGCCTTCTTATTTCGTAAGAATACGTCATGTGTGCTCTACTGCTCTTTTACTGGAATAGAATGAACTCTGATTGGTAGATGGAAGAGAAAGAAAAGATAAATTTCAGAGTATATATTTTTTTTTAGTCTTGCTAGAAGATGGTGTAACGGCAGCAGATAAATGAGTTGAAATATCAGTTGCTGCCGGGCGAGGAACATGGAAAGTGAGGTGCTTGTTCCAAGCACTCGGGCGATCAGCAGGCTCTTTTACAAGAATGATTTTCTTGCCATCCTGGATTCCAGTTTTTCGTGGGCAATTAGCTATTTATGACCCTTGTTGTGAAAAAGGAACAGCGTATGCTTTATGACACGTAAGTAGTTACAACAATTACTTTGGACTACACCTGCAGGAGAGCTGGGATATGGGACAATTTAACGTCGTCGTACAGTTTGCTGAACGCCTCAAGATGCTCATCCACCCAGTAGGGATCAGATTGATGGATCTGCCAACTTCATTAGTTTCTGAGATCACCTACCCATATGGTCTGAGCGTTGCGACAAGGTCATCGTTTGTTACAAGGAACAAAAAATGCTGCCGAGCAGAATGCATTCCGCTTTTTTCCTCAAAGAGAAGGCTCGGAGGGCGACGTCATTGGTGACGAGTCCTTCTTCAAACAGCTTGTCGGCGGACTGAACCTTGGAGAGGCCGACAAGGAATTACCCCCTCCATTTCCCTCAGCTGGCACACATTGGTCTTTTTTTTTAACTGGCAGCTTTAATCGAAAACCGACCTGTGTCGGCCTTGTACGGTTAATTTCTTGTACTCTGGATTTGCCAAAATAAGGTCTTTAAAACACTTCGGGGCCGCTGTCTGGAGACAGCCCTTCTTCTAGTCCACAGCCTGAGTCGGAAGGTCTTTTCAGGCCGGTACCGACCTTGGCGTAAACGGCGTTGTCTTACTCCATTGGGAATTATTTCTACTGGGCGACAAGCTCGGCCCAGTTACAGGCCCTGGATTCTTGGTTTCCCCATCATATGCCGCAGTGGCCTAAGGGAGGCTATTCACATCATCGGATGCAGATGGCAATTGGCCCTTTTAACTAAGGTCACTTAAAAGAGAATATACGGGAATCCCCATTGGATAAGTTTTCTTTTCTCGCTCTATAAGAATTTTTACATTTCTGAACTCCTCAGAGTTTTAGCAGAAGTGCGCAACCCCACATTTTTAGGCTCAAGAGAGAGTAGGAAGAAAAGTGGAGAATGGCGCCGATACTACAGACGGGGGAACCTCCCAAAGCGTAGACTTTGTACAACATCCAGCTTATTTTTTCTATATATTTGGCTTCTATTGACTAGATTCAATATTTTTATCACAATTTTGTAACATCCAATATATATATATATATATATACTAACGGATGTGTACCCGGTTTCGCCCGGGTTTTATCCGAGTGAAAGTTTGCCTAACGAATATTATTGATATTAATATTCCGGAACACACGGAATACGAGTATTATGATAATAATATTCGTTACATTATATATTTATATAATACTAGCGGACGTACCCAGCTTCGCCCGGGTTTTACCCGAGTAAAGGTTTGTCTAACGAATCTCTCGATAAAGTGAACATTTTTCCCGGTCCCTTGAAAAGTACTCGATAAGTTGAATAAAATCAATATTAATTGGTTCCCTCGGTAATTGGAAGTTAAAGGAATAGTATCTTGCCTTGGAATTGTATCATTATTCTTGTATGGACGTATCCGGCTTCGTCCGGGTTTTACCCGTGTAAAGGTTTGTCTAACGAATCTCTCAATAAAGTGAACATTTTTTTCCCGGTCCCTTGAAAAATACTCGATAGGTTGAATAAAATCAATATTAATTGGTTCCCTCGGTAATTGGAAGTTAAAGGAATAGTATCTTGCCTTGGAATTGTATCATTATTCTTGTCTCAAATAAATTGCCGTGTCATCCTGAATTTTGTCTTTCCTAATTTTCTACATTACAAAATCATCGTATCATCATGATAATATTTAGAGCAGATTGTTGAATTATAACAGATAAATTAGAATATTTATCTTGATTATTTTAAAGCGAAAAGTTATTTCAAAAATTTTATTTGCTAGAAACCTTCCCAGTACTATACTAAATAACTTCCCAAAGTTTCATGGCGTTCCAATGAGTGGTTTGGTCAGGCATAAAGGACAAACAGACACACACACACATACATTCATTTTTATATATATAGATATAAAATATATTTTCGAAAAAATTTCCACTCTCTCTACTGAATAGATTTTAAAAAAGATATATATAAATGAAATAACTAGAGATATACTACATGATCTTAGCCAAAAGGCCGAGAAACTATATTTTATATATAGAGCTGATCTGACTTCGTTTTTTCTTCTGCTCGAGTGAATGTTTCGCTGGTAGAAATTTGTTCCTGCCTACTAAATATTTTATCTGGCTTCGCCCGTGGTCTGCTTTAGTGAATATTCCCCTAAAGAATTTTGTTTATGTCAATCAATCATGACACAGCAATATTGTCATCATCATTTCTGACTAAAAAAAATATTGTTGTTCAGTACTTGGTTAATTATATTTTTTCTTGGTTAAGAGTTCCACAAAAAACTCTTCATGATTTAACTCTCTGTCCTGTTCAAATTTCAGCGATATTAGTTACATATTGAGGGCGTGCATAGCCGACAAACATATATATATATATATATATTAAAAAAATATATAAAAATGAATGTTTGTATGTTTGTCTGTTTGTCTGTCTGTATGTCCGGTATACAAATTCGCAGTAGTTCACTAATTCAAACCAAAATTTCCATACATAGGTAAAAGAATACAGGGAAGACGATAGGCTATTTTAAAAATATATATAAATCAATTATTAAAACTATATATTTTTAGTCAGAAAATGATGATGACGATATTGCTGTATCATGTTTGATTATCAGATACAAAATTATATCGGGAACAATTCCAAAAATCAGAGACCAGGGGTGAAACCAGTTCATTATTTTGTACGCAGGAACAAAATTCGAACAGAAAAACATTCATTCGAGCAGAAAACAAAAGCCAGATCATCTTTCTATAAAAATATCGCTTCTCAGACACAAAGTTTGGAGCGGGACATTTCACAAGAAAGACATCCACGGCGCCAATTTATAATTGTAACGAATAGTATTTGAATAAAAACATTTAATCGGGTAAAACCCGGGCGTTGCCCGGGTCATTCGGCTAGTTAAAAATAAAGAAGGCATTTCCTGACCACGAGCACATGTGCTTTTTAGATAGCAGAGCGCCATAAGTGGAGCAAAAATAAACTAAACGTTCATTTAACTTGCTCCGTGATATTTGCCCAACCCAATTTCTCGACCTATCAAGAAAAGCCATACACGAACGCGTTTCGCGCTGTTGGCGCTCGTCAGCGTGGAGTAGGCTGTAACCACTGCAACCAAAATGGTTTTGGTCCCAGAGGCTTCTTGAGAAATCAAGAAATGGGTATTTAAGGCCAAATTTGCGTAAATACACTTAACACATGAATTGATAGGTCGAGAAATTGGGTTGGCCAAATATCACGGAGCAAGTTAAATAAACGTTTAGTTTATTTTTGCTCCACTAGATGGCGCTCTGCCATCTAAAAAGCACATGTGCTCGTGTTTAGCAAATGCCTTTTTATTTTTAATATCAACACCTAACCCACTTATCTTTATTATTTTTTCTTGTTTTTTTTTTGTCAATGTTCAAATTAAAAATTCTACAACAAAACACGAGGAAAAGCAATTTGGTTAATAATGAAATAAGGGAATTTATTTCTAAAGAAAAATATGATATGATTATAGTTCAAGAACCATATAGTATAAATAATGAAGTAATCTTTAATATGCGTTCAAAAATATATTATGCAAATATACCGGGAGTTCTAATATATACCGCAACAATCGTTACAAACCCTTTCTTATCATGTAAATTAATTAAAGAGTTTTCAAATTCATTTGCAATCACTATATCAGTACAAACTACTAAACGGCAAATTATTCTTTCAAATATTTATATACACCCTAATAAAATGGATACCTGTCATGTTCAATTCCTTGATAAATTAATTAAAAATTTTAACACAAATCCATTGATATTAGCTGGAGATTTTAACGCTCGAAGTCAGATGTGGTTTGATAATATTATTAATCAAAACGCTAGAAGACTTCAACCTATAATTGATTTTCACAATATGCTCATACATAACAATCGAAACAAAACATGTCGAGGATTAAGTATAATAGACCTTACTATTACTAATAGTCATGCTCATGTACTTGTTAATGGATGGAAAACGTTAAATCTTTCGCAAATCACAGACCATCACGCAATCTCATTCGACATTAGTCTGGAAACAGAAAGTTTATTACATGAAAATAATTCTACATGGTATTTTCAAGAAAAAAGATCCAATTGGCAAAAATATGAGCAGGCAATCAATGTGTCTAGGATAAATGAGGCAATGATGAAATTGGGTAAAATAGTAAATATAAACGATATAAACTGTGTAGGTTCTCTCATTACTGACATATTAATTGAAGCTGCATATGCATCTCTACGATTAAAACCAAAATATTTAAATAATAATCCATTTAATTGGTGGACGGATGAACTGGAACTTTTTAAAAATCATTTTAAATATGTTCGAAATCTATATTATCGGGGTAAACGGTCTAATAGACAGCTAGTCGATGAAAAAATGTATAAAGAAATACGAAATAAGTATATGAATATTATTGAAAAAACAAGAAATGTAAGCTGGAGGGTATTCCTGGAGGAAGTTGAAAATACATCTCCTTTTGTAATACTTACAAAACTTTTAAACAAAAAATTTTCTCCTAGGTCTTTTGATTTACCAATTCTAGATGTATCTCAAGATGTGCTCGAATCAGAAATGAAAAATCTTTTATCTTCTCTATTTCCGAATGACTGTCAATCTTCTGACACAAACTATCATAAATTAATCAGAGACAAGAGTTATACTTTTTCAAATGATAAAATAATTTATTTTGATAATATTCAAATCTGTTCAATAATTAAAAAACTTAAAAATGGCAAGGCTCCAGGAATAGATCATATAAGCAATCAGATGATCAAAACGGCAGTTCATCATATATCTCCTGTGTTAACAAAATTGTTCAATGCTTGTATTGGACTTAATTATTATCCGGAGGCCTGGAGAAAGTCAGCAGTAATGATTATAAAAAAACCTAATAAAGAAAATTATAAAGATCCGAAAGCCTACCGCCCTATAAGCTTGTCTTCTAATTTAGGTAAAATTTTTGAAAGTCTAATTCATATTGAACTTTTAAATCATATTAATAGTAATAATGTTATGCATCCTGCTCAACATGGATTTACACAAGAAAAATCAACAATCTCTGCTTTACAAGAAATAACTAAATTAAGTCTTCTGAAAAGAGAAACAGAAAATACGGCAATAGTAACAGTGGACATCAGCGGAGCTTTCGACAACGTATGGCATCCGGCAATTCTCCAACAATTGGACAAGGCAAATATTTTCCAGCGGTACTTATAAAAATAATTAATTCTTACCTTGAAGACCGGAGTGTAGAGTTTAAATATACTAATGTAAAGTGTATAAAAAAGATAAATAAGGGATGTCTCCCCAGGGTGGTATTATTTTTCCTATTCTTTGGAATATATTACTTAATGATTTCAACTTATCTTTTAACGAAAGTTTTACTAGAGTAATTGCTTTCGCGGACGATGTGACATTTGTGGTATGGAGTTCAAACATCTATGATCTTCAGTATAATATTACCAAATGTTTAATAAAAATCAAAGCATGGTGTGAAAAGGTAAAACTTTCACTAAGTCCAAACGAAACAGGTATACTCTATCTACATAACTATGAAAAATTGCCCATTAATTTTGATGGAAAAAATAATTCAACCATCAGAAACTGTTAAAATTTTGGGAGTTATTTTTAAAAATCATAGACAAAGGAATAAGATTAATTTTGGAACACATGTTGACAATATAATTATGAAAGCTACGAAACTTAAGAATATATTATTCTCATTATGTGCACGTACTTGGGGCATTGATACTCGACGTAGATTGATCTTATATAAAGCTATGATACGCTCTACAATAAGCTATGCATCAAATATTTGGTTTTCTTTTATCACTGCAGCAAAAAGATCAAAGTTGAATTCTATATAATATCAAATTCTTATTAGATGCATTCATGCTTATAGGACTTCATCTTCTTACATCACACATATACTAGCGAAAACCCCTTTACTGTCCGATTATCTTGAATTATTACAAACAAAGTATAATATGACAAATTCTCTCACAGATCGAACACTCAAAAAACCCCTTCAAAAAGAATTAAACAAACTATATCTGGATCAAAAATTTAAGTTTTATCTTTTTCAATCTAATGAACTGTTCAAGAAATTCTTTCCAATTGCTGTCCCAAATTTAATTTCTTCTGATAAATTCACTACTTTATTCTTAACTGGTAAAGGACCCTTCTTAAGTTTCCTATTCAAACTGAATGCTATCAATGATCCAACATGTGAATGCCGCTTAGATGTTGAATCACCAGAGCATCTTCTTTTATCTTGCCCTCTGACTAATCAAATTGTATGTAGATACTTTGAAACATTACCAAATTCTCTTTGTGTATATACTCTATCTTATGAGAACTTTGTTAAGTTTAGAACTATTTGTACAATAATTTACAAAACAATACTAATCCATCGTGTAAATAATTAATCATATATATATATAAATAATACTAGCACAGCACAATAGTCCTTTGGACTTCGTGCTTTTGTAACAATAAATAAAAAAAATAAAAATAAATAAAAAAAAAATAAAATAAAAATATATATATATATATAATTTAAATATATAAATATAATTTATATTTAATATAATATACAAATTAAATTATATTAGAAATTCTAATATAACTAAAAATCCATACAGATTTTAATAATAAAATTACTTGAAAACTTTCTCCATAGATTGTATAAACGATAAAGAAGAGTAAGGAGAAAAGAATTTTATTCAATTAAACTTGTGACAAGCTTTCGGGCAGTCACGCCCTTCAACAGGTAATAAAAAGAATAATTGACTATTAAAATAGGAAAACAAACTGAGCTTTAAACAAAAATGATACAACTGCAGCCTGGCCGCGAGAAAACGTGAATTCGGGAAAGTAATGTGAGGTGGGGGGGGAGGGGGTTTATCCGGTTTTTAAGTTAATACATATATCATGATATTGGTTAGGTAAATCTATATGTCGATTAATACTGTCATTAGAAATGGATAAAATGGCCTCTATGATTAATCTCTGGTGTTTACTGGGAATGTTATTGTGCAAGGTGGTGGGAGAATCTAAATTGAAAGAATGACCAGTATTATGGGTGTGGTTGTATATGAAGGATCTGCCGTCTTTATTATTGATGCACCTACCATGTTCGATCATCCTGATGGCCACGGATCTACCTGTCTCACCTATGTATGTTGCACTACAATCGTTACATGAGACTGAATAGACCGAGCCACCAGAAGATCGAACAGTGGTAGGTCTCTGTATGCGGGTAATGGGATGTCTAAGAATGGTGGCCAGACTTCTATTATTTTTAAAATAAGTATTGATACCATGGGATTTAAGCATGTGGGATATGGTAGCGGATTGTGATGAAAAAGGCAAAATACAGGTATTTCTATGGGCTGTAAGGGGTTTCAAATTAGCAGAGTTGTATTGGTATTTGTGTATGAAATGGAGAGGGTATTGTGAGAGGGCAAGCTGTTTTTTGATGTTGGAGAATTCTATTGACCTAAATATGGGCAGGGAGCAATGTGTGACCAATCTTTTGGTAAGTGTTCTGACTGTATTAATTTTATGGGATAAGGGACAGGAAGAATTGAAATTGGTATAGAAAGTTGGGTTATTGATTTTATGATATACTGTTGTGTGGTATTGTGATGGGGTACGAATAATGAGTATGTCTAGAAAAGGTAAAACACCATTAACTTCTGATTCATAACTGAAAGAAATGCCAGGGTGGAAGGAGTTAAGAACAGATAAAATGCCAACCTCACTATCAGAATCACATATACAAAGGATATCATCAATATACCTCCTTCCCAGGTGAATGCCCGGTGTGTATTGGCGTTGGATCCAGTCGTCAAGGGTAGACATGACTATTTCAGCTAAGGGTGATGATAACGGGCTACCCATTGGTGAGCCCCTAATCTGTTAATTATATTATTTTATTTGATTATGAAAAAGTAAATTTTATAAAAGTAATTTCAGAAAAAAATAACTTCAGAACTTTTGTTTTTTTCAGTGTTTAGTTAGTTTAAAGATGTTTTTTATTAGTTATTCTTAATAATATAACAGATAACAAACAGTAATATCTATAATTTTAATAGATTAATTAATCATTTTATTACAAATTTAATCACCACAAAAACAATTAAGAAAAATATATTTAAAAAAAAAAATTCATAAGAATAACAAACTAAAAAACTAAAAAAAACTACAAACATATTAGGGTTAGCACCTCTCTTATGTTAATTAAAACTCGCTAAAAATTGCCTAAGAAAGAATTGTCAAACTTGTCCCTCTCTTAAGAACCATGTCACATTTCAAACGACTAGTTGTAAATTAGTAAATACTATTTATAAATTAACATGCCAAATTTGTCAACTATCATATATAAGACAAACGTGTAATCCATTAAATATACGAATAAACCTACATAAAAACCACGCCAAAAAAACAATTGGTAATATATATATGAAAGAACACAATCAATTACATACTTTTAACAACTTTAAGATAGAAATACTAGACATATGTCAAAACAAAAAACAACGACTATTATTAGAAAACAACTACATTTATAAACACAACACATTATTCCCTTATGGACTTAATGACGAATTAAACCACACATACAAACCACAAACAGAAGAAATTTCAACTTATGAAATCAGCTGCAAATACAAAAAAAAAAATGAATTTAAAACTAAACCTAATAAAACTAGAGGTAAAACTACCAATAAATTAGGTTACATTGATTTTGAAGAATTACTGGACCCAAAACAAATGTATACCAACAACTTCATCGATAAATTTATTAAAACATTATTTAAACTAAATAATAATAAATTTATCAAACTTATAGAATATATTAAAATTCATAATCTGACTAACAGATTAATAGATATCACACACGACATCTTTAAATACAGAAAAATTGAATAATCTACTAATAACATTAATATTATCATTAAATTTAATAACAATTTATTTAATCATATTAAATTTAATGATATTTTTAATAACCAAAACATCAATAATCTTTTCCCTATAAAAAAATTAAATTTTAAAACAATCTGGAGATACAACAAAAATATAGGTAGTTTAGTTTGCAATTATAACCAATTTATTAATAATTTAGCAAATTTAAAAAAAATTGAATGTAATTGCAACAACTATATAGATAGATATAAGCTCTCAGGTCATAGCAATTTTTCTTTTTTTAAATCCAGAATATCAGGATATTTTAAATAAAGGGTATAAATATATACCTCAAATTAAACAAAATTATAATAATACAATTAAATCTATATTAAAAGATATAGACATTTTCATAAATAAAACTAGTATAAAATACAGTATTCCAGAATTTACTTTTCTGGAATGGAAACATAATATTAAAAAGGAAATTATAAATTATTATAATAATACACTTAAATACACAAAACCTAATTCAGATATTCCTTCTTTTAAAGAAAATATAATTAAATTACAGAAGGACTTTATTATCACTCCTATAGATAAATGTCCCAATAATTTATCTATAATTTGTAAAAATCTATACCACGATATTCTAAAAAAGGAAATTGATAATAATAATAAATACCCTTTTGCTAGAACTACAGCCACAAAAATCAAAAAAGACATCAAAAACGTGGAAAATTCACTAAAGATTTATAATTACAACAAAAATCCAAACATACCAAAATTCTATATAATTCCTAAACTACACAAAAAACCAATTTCTTTCAGAACAATCACATCTGGTATAAATTCAGTTATAAAAACATTGATATACAATTAGCTTCAACACTACAATTTATTATAAATAAATTAACTAATAAATATAATTATAAATTTATCGACTCAAATAAAAAAATCATTAACTATTTAATGAACAATTGGACAAACATTGATTCAGTACACACATTTTATTTTGAGGACCTATATTCTAAAATAAATTTAAGATATCTAAATAATAAAATAACCAATTTATTTAACGACCTTAATTAATGACAAAACTTTCCACATTAAAATTATTCATAACAGATATAAAACAATTAAATTAGATCTTAAAACAGCAAAAACTCTACTGGAAACATTTTAAAATTTTAATTATATAGAATTTGAAAATAAAATATATATTCAATCAGAAGGCGTTCCTATGGGAACTTCTTCAAGTCCTTTATTAGCCAACCTAATACTATTCTGGTACGAAAGAGAATACTTTCTACAAAATAATGTTAATTGGCAAATGTTCTGTTATGTAGATGACATCATAATATTTAATAACCCACAGTTTAAAAACACAATACCTGAAATATATCCTAAATACTTGAAACTTAAGAACAATGAAAAAATTAATAGAAACAAAAAAGTTAACTTTTAGACCTAAATATAAACCTTGCAAATAATGCTATTAAAATTTATAATAAAAAAAGTAATTATAATTTCAATATTATAAAATACTGCAATATAAATTCTAATATATCATTAAACTGCTGCAAAGGTATATATTTTGGTCAGTTTCTAAGATTTTATAGAATAAATAATATATTAGAAAATTTCATAGAAGATATAAAAAATTAAACATGGAATTTATTAAAAACAAATTTAGTATTAAACAAGTAAAATATTTCAACAGTATATCAATTATAAAATACTTTAAAAAATAAATGGAAGTACCCATTTATTAAATCAACTTTTTATAATTTCTCTCAATAATAACTAATACAAACTTATAATCTTTAACAGTTAATTAAACTTAAATTATATAACTGATTTAAAAAATTTTTCACAAGATATTAAAAGTAATATTGTATACAATTCATTTTATTTGATCTCCAATTTCTGGGGAGGAAAATGTAAATTAAATAATAATGAATTTTCAAAACTAATAGCTTTATTAATCATCTAATAATTTACCTTTTTAAAGGAAAATTAAAAGATAAATAATAATTGAATCAGTTATATTAATATAACTAACTGTAAAGATTATAAAGATTGGCTTTCTTCCCTTAACTATTTTCTTTCTTCTTCAGTTGTCTTATTATTCTGAAATTTCTGAGAAAACAATCTAATTTTAAAGGGAGGAACACGAGTCCCCCCCCCGCAACAGATGTTAACCAGAAATAGCTGTTTACAGAGGAAGGCGTCACAGACGAGGTGGGTTACAGTTAGAATTTCTTAACACTTATGTTTGTTGGATCTGTGTATATAAATGTTTCACTAAAACAACTTAATATTAACACATATAAAACGGTCTAAGAGAGTTATATGACATAATAGAGCAGGAGTGAAATGTCAGCTGGATTTCTATTTGAAAATCTCCAGGTCCAGCATATCTCTCTTTCCACTAATTAATTCATTTTAATTTTTTTTGTATATGTCTGGTCTACCATTAGGGTTTCAAAACATAATAACCAAATTTATAACAAAAGTTAATTCATATTATAGATATTTCACTAAATACAACTAGATATATTCATTATATAAAATTAAAAAAAATAAAAATCTAAAAAAAAAAAAAAGATAATTTTAATTTTTATAATTTAATAAAGTATATTTTATGAGCATCATATATTTATTAGATGAATAATTTAATATTTGAATTAAATAGTTATTAAACAAATTAAAACTTATAATGAAAATATGAAAAGTTAATATTTAGGAGCCGCTACACCATATAAGATAGTATATTAAATTAGTGTGCCAGTTAGGAAGGATGAAAACCTTAAAGGTTAGACCAGATGAAAACCATAAAGGTTAGACCAGATGGAAAGAGGATGGTACTCAGGCGGGCCTCTTCAGATGAAGACCTGAGCATCAGTTTCAGCCCTATCTTCATTACTGCTAAACCATACCTCTTCGACCAAATAGAAAGTAAATTTAGGTTGGAATGGAAATAAGGTAATAGCTGAGCTGCAGATATAACACAAATCAACTAATGAAACTGAGCAAGTATCATTTTCTGTATTTTCAAACCTAATTAAAAAAAAAAATTTTTCACCCCCATTTTAGAAGTTAAAACTGAGAGAAAATAAGATTTTAGAACTATAAGAAAAGGATAATTTTTTTTAATACTATCAAATTAAAATTGTGTGTGTCAATATGGGAGCGGGGAAGCTAAATTTATTAAATCAAAGGACTAAATCCTTTGTCTCATAATTTCAATTAACCTGTCTTAGAAAGGGTGGATACTATCAACTTAGTTGTATCCAAACTTACATTTACGTAGTTCAAAATTATAATATAAGATGTACCTTTTCTCTTCAATATTTTTGAAACTATAAAAAATAATAAATTCTTAGAAGTGTATAAGTTAATATGTCTTTATCCCCTCAAATCAGATGTATGTTTCAATAATGAATCAATGAAGTTAGTGTCGAAATACCAGGGATTGAATCGTTTGTCTAATTGAGGTAACTTCAGTAGATTCAAAACAAAAAGAACCAAAGGATTATATATATATATATATAGGATCAAGTCTACCTATACTGTAATTACTATTCATAATCTAGTATGTTCTTATTCGCTCTACGTGTTAGAAAAGGAGTGAGGCATGAAGAAAAAACTTTTTTTTTTTATTGGAAATACAGGAGGGTGATAATAATTTGCTAGAAATATTAGATAATACGAGTCATTTCAAATAGATCACAGCAGTGTGTGATAACAATGTTGAAGAGAAGTATTATTCAATAAGCCTAGGTCTGGATCCTTTGTTTGATAATAGTAGTTATAATTTATTCAGTTCCCTAAACATAATCAGATTGAGACATACTTTTCCCTTAGTGTTAAACTATAAATTATATTGTGTTTATTCTTTTTGGATATAAGGACTAAGATACTGATAAGAATTTAGTAATACAGTTAATATATTATTACAAATACAGGAAAATATGATCCTATCCCAAGCCATTAACAATGTGCGTCGACAAGGGAACAGGAAAATCCAATATTAACGAGCATAGAAAAATAAACTTTGTCTGATGTTGGTAGGTTCAAATTATAATCCAAATTGTGTTTATACTCTCTAAATAATAGGACTGCAGGGAAATAATGAGATATTAGAAGTACGAGAGAATAAAGACTAATTAGAACTATAAGAATATACGATTAAATTCAAATAAGTTAACAATGTGCGTCATGCCATAAATGGAAAGGTCAGCTTCAACAGACAAAGAAATAAATCCCTTGTCTGGAGATGGTAAAAATGCTGCCCCATATTAACTCACATCTACAATCTACATGGATCAGTCATAACGTTCCGTATATTCTCTATGTAGTCCTATTTATACTTTTTCAATATAAGTATTATATATGTGGACCAGTACCTGTTATTTCTGCTAAATAAGGACGTTTAGGAATTTAAGTATTAGTGCTTCATATCAATTAGATTGATTGTTCATTCTCTATACCCCCCTTTATAAAGATTGAACAAGCATAGATAATTGCTATGTATGCTATAAGTAGAGAAAAAAGTATTCTAAAGTTATTGTATCAATTTAAAGGATCAAACAAAGTAAGAATTAAAGAAAATACAGAAATAAAAAGGTATGGTATTGGTGTTTCAGAATTTTGAATTTATTAGTTTCTATTAGTGTAGATGGAATTTTTTTTAAAAGCTTAATTATTATTTGTTCAAAGTCCAATTAAAAGAGGGGAAAAAATAAAATAAAACAACAAACAACAAAAAAAAAGAAAGAAGAGAAAGAGGAGGGGGGAATATAAAATAATTTCTTTGAAAATATTTATAATAGCTGATAAATTCAATAAATTAATGTGACAGCATTCCTTATGATTGTTATGACTTCAAAATATTTACCTATAATTAAATTTTGTATTGTCTAGATTAGTGGAATGCAGTTAGTATTAGTGAATCCAGAGAGATAGATGATGTAACGCATGTTAGTTGCGTCATTGTCATCAAGCTAAAGTAGTATTTAGTTTGCGCGTTCCAGTTTAAGTCAGTATTGCTGTTAACATTATTGTAGATCATTCATTTATATGTATTGAATTGCGGTTCATGTTATCAACTTAAAATAAATATATGTATGTTAAATCAATATCACAAGCAAATTCTACTCACCCAGATGGAGACGGTTAATATTTATAAATACATTTTCGATATAAAGTTACCGGAGAAAACAAGTTTGAATATCCGGTCTAAAGTTAATTAAAATCTCATAGTGATATTTTCAAAGTCATTGAAGTTGAAATTGTAAGAAAATTTGTTTTTGTGAAGATATTTTATGATTGCTAAAATGTTAATTTTTTAAATTGTATTTCAGCTGAATCCATTTTTTTTAATTCATCATTTAAGTTTTTGATTTTACTTATAAGGTTGTTTAATTTGTTTTTAATTCTGTAGATTCTTAAAAATTGTCCAAAATAGATACCTTTGGTGCAATTTTTTGATATATTTGAATCTTGTCTATTATATTTAATAATGTTAAAATCGAAATTTGATCTTTTGTCATATACTTCTATACTTTTTTTTTAGATTTATGTATAAATCGAGGAAGTTGACTTTTTGAATAAATTTGATGTTTCGTTATTTTTTAGATTTAGATACGGAGGATAGATCTTTTCTATTAATTTTGAAAAATTATTATTATTGAATATAAGAGAGAGAGAGAGAATGTCATCTACGTATCGGAACAACCACCATTTAACTTTGTTAAGAGAAAATAATTCCCTCTCTTACCAAAATAACAGGAGGTTGGCCAATAATGGACTAGATGACTTACCCATTGGTACTCCTTGTTTTTTATTATAAATTTAATTTTTAATTTGGATATAATTGAATTTAAGGAACGTTTCTAAAAGTAATTTTGTTTTATTGTAGTTAATTACAATGGTTTTGTTGCCATTGTGAATTAAGGGTATATTGAATGTCTTGTCAATTAAAAATTCTGAAAATAGATTTATAATTTTGAGTTTGAGATCCTCCAACTCCAGTTTAGAGAAAAGGTCTTCAAAATCAGAAGTATAAACGGATTTGAGTTTGGGAAGGTTTTTGTTAATACAATTCAATATATTTTTATTGGTCTATGATATTGTATTTTTCTTTATTGCGGATCTGTTTTGTCAAGAATTTTAAAGTTGAAAGTAATTGAATGTCTAAATTGCTTAAATTAGAATTTATTCCAGATGTTATGGTTTTGAAATTAAGAGAATATTTGTGAATATATTTTGGGTATAATGTAGATATAAGGTATAATAGGGTGGCGTTTTTTTTTTTTTTTTGCT
Source organism: Cordylochernes scorpioides (assembly GCA_030710605.1). Taxonomy (NCBI): domain Eukaryota; kingdom Metazoa; phylum Arthropoda; class Arachnida; order Pseudoscorpiones; family Chernetidae; genus Cordylochernes; species Cordylochernes scorpioides. Next base: position 82,347,573 of record CP092867.1, on the reverse strand, counting down.
ATAGATTTTTAAAGTTTTTTCCTTAACCTCTAATTCCTTTTTAATTTGAATCGAGGTTATATTTGATATGCTGTATTTATCGGTGTTGTAAATTTCTTGCATAATTAAGTCGTGATATAGATTTTTGCAAGTGATTGCGAAATTGTTGGAATATTTATTAATTTGAGTAATAATGTACACTTCTTGAATAATTTTGATGTTTGTGGGGAATTTTCAGTGTATTATGGTAATAAACCTTGACTTGTTTCATAATTTCAAATTTCCAATTAAGGAAAGTAAATTCACTCTACCCTTATGGTTTAAATGATGAAATAAATCATACGAATACAGTAACCGATCCAAATATCTCTATCAATGAAAGTAGCTGTACATACAAAAATCAACTAAATAATAATCCAAATAACAAGAGAGGAAAAAGTACAAACAAACTTGGTTATATAGACTTTGAACAGGTTTTAAATAATAATCAGGATTTCCAGCCAAATTTTACACAAGCCTAACGCGTAACTGCTGATGCTTTGCTGGTGTTACTTCTTTTTTCTTTTTTAAAATTATATATTCTAACTAATTATTTATTACAAAAAAAAAATAAAAAACAAACCACACATGTTTAAATTAAATTTTAAAAATGATAAATCTTGAAATTCTTTTAACTATACTAAATATATTCTGAATATATATATAGAGCAATCCATAATACATTTATATTTTAAAAATAAGGCCTATTTTGGATTTTAATACGGTTATTTATTAATCCTGATATTTCGATGGATCAATCTTCCATCTTTTATGAGGTGTTTTGCCGTGAAGCACGCACCAGGTCGCGTGCCTCAGGTGAGCCACTAGACGTCTTCCAAGACGTCCTGGGGCTCGCGACCTGCTGCGTGCTTCACGGCAAAACACCTCGTAAAAGATGGAAGATTGATCCATCGAAATATCGGATTTATAAATAATCGTATAAAAATCCAAAATACGCCTTATTTTAAAAATATAATATATATATATGTCATAATATATGCTCTTCCAGGATTAATAAAACAAATCTACAGTCGACTAGAGAGAGAGAGAGAGAGAGAACACAGCTAAGGCCGGTCACTTGATATAGCAGTCACATTCCAAGGGGGCGACCGCAGGGCCTTTTCTTGGAACCTCAGTTCTATGTTTACTCAGTCGGGGGGGGTGGTGGCCACACAAGACGTGCATTTTCCGCGGTGGCAGCCCGCTAGCGCTCCCTCTCTCCCTCGGTTTGCTGGGTTCCATCTTCCAAACTTGTTGTGATTATTTCTCACCTCACCACATCATTACCACTATATTGTCACATCTAAAGTCGACAGGATCATATCACATATATATATATATGTTCCCGGCTTCGCCCGGATTTCACCCGAGTAAAAGTTTGCCTAACGAACATTTGTTAAAAATATTCTGGCAAACATCCAATCCTTACTGAATCTATACTTGTCTATCAATTGAAAAAGCCCTGTACGATTTATAAATGAAAAAAAACAAAGCATCAAGGGCTGCGTATCTTTATTAGAACAAATATATACGAGCTTTCGGGCTCATATGCCCTTCTACAGGAATTAATGAAACAATAATCCAACTAATTAAATAAACTAGTTTGAAATAAGATTTATATATAAATTTAAATTTAACGTGCATATCCACGATACACGTGCATATCAACTTGCAAGTTATCCCATCAGACATGTGATATCTTATACTGTGAATGAATTTGTTTTATCTTATTTTATTTGAGTCTATTGAATTATATGCTTCTGGTAAATAAATTCTGCGATTTATACTGCTATATTGTTTGGACACTATTGCTTCAATTATTAATCGTTGATATTTGTTATTGATATTGTTGTAATGTACTTTAGGTTCATTTAAGTTAAATGTGTGTCCTGTTGAATTGGAATGCTGTACTATTAATGATAATGGGTCATTTCTGTTTATGTTTCTTCTGTGTTCAATGATTCTATTATGTAATTTTCTTCCCGTTTCTCCCACATATTTCGGCATTACAATTATTACATTCTATAGAATAAATTACCTCTTTTCTGCTTGATATATATTCGATTTGCCTGTTTTTTGTAATCGGGTTTCTTAAGATATCTGATAAGTTGGGAGAGTTGCTATAAAAGGTTTTTATTCCAAATTTATCTAGTGTTCTAGAAATGTGGATGGATTTCGGGGAATATGGGATGTAGCAATTCTGCCTGTATATTTTAGTTTTTTGTGCTGACATGTTAGATGTGACCTGTGCCTGATAGAAATGTTTTAAAATAAATGTTTTGGGATAACCAAGTGATGTCAAATTATGGATAACGGTTTGCGTTTCTTGTGTTTTGTATTGATTTAAAGAACAATGAGTACAAATTATTTTAGTTAATGTTTTCACTGTGTTAATTTTATGACTAATGGGGCAGAATGAATAAAATTTTATATAATTGGGGGTGAATGAAGGTTTGTAGTAAACTGTTGTTTGCAATCTATTGTCTATTTTAATTATTTTAATATCTAAAAATGGCAATGTGCAATTATCTTCTTTTTCTATTGTGAAACGTAAGCTATTGTTATAATTGTTGAGTGAGGCTAAGATGTTGGGAATCTGTTTTTCTGTACAAATGCAAAATATATCATCTATATATCGTCTGTATAAGATGATGTGATCCAATTGTCTATTTCTCTCATAACTATTTCGGCTAATGGAGTTGATTATGGGCTTCCCATAGGGGAACCCTTGATTTGTTTATATTGTTTTTGATCAAAAGTGAATATGTTAACCTTAAGACATAATGTAATTGAATCTATTATTTTATCTATTGTGTTAGAGTCTATCATATTGTTATTTAAAAAGGTTTTAGTAGTTTCAATTATTAAGTTATGGGGGAGACTGGGATATAAGGCCTCTACGTCGAATGATACTAAAATATGATCTCTCTGATAATTGTAATTGGCTATTTCAGTGATGAATGTTGGAATATTTGCTATTGACATTGGAAATACGTTATTCTTAATTAATGACTGTAAAAATATTGTAACATACTTGGCTACTGGTGCTAGTGGTGAGCTGTGATAGGCTACTATTGGTCTTAATGGGATCCCTTGCTTGTGAACCTTAGGTTTTCCGTATATATAACTTTCTGAGTCTAAATTAGATATGAATAATTTAAATTCATCGTTTGATATCATATTGCTTCTGTACATCCTGTTCATTTCTTTCTTGAAATATGTATATTCTCGTTTCTTATCACTTTCATTAACTATTGTAAAAATGCTTCTGTCTTCTAATATGTTGTTCATTTTGCTTATATAATCTGTTTTGTCCATCACTACTGTCATCCCTCCTTTGTCTGCACCCGTGATGATTATGTCTTTTCTATTTTTGAGATCATTCAAGACAGTTTTATCTCTCTGGTTGTTTGGCGGCATTTTGTTTGGTTCTTTTAGTATGTTTATTACAGAATTTCTGATAGTATTCTATTCATAGTTATTTTGAGCTTACAGATAGCTGCTTCTATTCCACTAATTATTTTGATGGTCTGTGGTTTGCCTATTGGTCTATGTTTTAATCCTTTAGATAATATGTTGACTTCATCTTTGCTTAAAATTGTCTTGGAAAGATTGATCACATTAATTGCATTATCTTTTCTATTTGTATCTGGGAAATCATATTTGCGTTTTCAAAATTCTATTTTATTGTTATGCCTTTTTTCTATTTTTGCTTTCAATATTGCTATTTTAGAGTTAATACTTATTATGATATCATTTAGATGTGATTGGTCCCTGTTGAGAGAGAGTAAACAAATTATGTCCTTTATGGTTTTGGTAATAATCCTGATTTTTGAATGACATCCTTTAGTTCTAGATCTTAATAGTTTGTACTGAGTTTCTTGGATTATTTTTGCCGAGAATGGATTCTGGACTGGATCTTTGATTCTCAAGGTTGGCGTGATGAAGTTTGCTTCTTCGCATCGGATGTTGAATGCCAGGTGATATCTCCATCTTACGAGCTGCAATGATTTGTTTGTAAGATTCCTGATATAAAATTCCACACTAGATGGCGAAAAATTCATGGTAACGTATCTTGATATCAATTGAAAAAGCCCTGTACGATTTATAAATGAATAAAACAAAGCATCAAGGGCTGCGTATCTTTATTAGAACAAATATATACGAGCTTTCGGGCACATACGCCCTTCTACAGGAATTAATGAAACAATAATCCAACTAGTTTGAAATAAGATTTATATATAAATTTAATTTAACGTGTATATCCACGATACACGTGCATATCAACTTGCAAGTTATCCCATCAGACATGTGATATCTTATACTGTGAATGAATTTGTTTTATCTTATTTTATTTAAGTCTATTGAATTATTTGCTTCTGGTAAATCAATTCTGCGATTTATACTGCTATATTGTTTGGACACTATTGCTTCAATTATTAATCTTTGATATTTGTTATTGATATTGTTGTAATGTACTTTAGGTTCATTTAAGTTAAATGTGTGTCCTGTTGAATTGGAGTGCTGTACTATTAATGATAATGGGTCATTTCTGTTTATGTTTCTTCTGTGTTCAATGATTCTATTATGTAATTTTCTTCCCGTTTCTCCCACATATTTGGCATTACAATTATTACATTCTATAGAATAAATTACCTCTTTTATGCTTGATATATATTCGGTTTGTCTGTTTTTTTTTGTAATCGGGTTTCTTAAGATATCTGATAAGTTGGGAGAGTTGCTATAAAAGGTTTTTATTCCATATTTATCTAACGTTCTATTTATTTCAAGAAAGAAATGAACAGGATGTACAAAAGCAATATGATATCAAACGATGAATTTAAATTATTCATATCTAATTTAGACTCAGAAAGTTATATATACGGAGAACCTAAGGTTCACAAGCAAGGGATCCCATTAAGACCAATAGTAGCCTATCACAGCTCACCACTAGCACCAGTAGCCAAGTATGTTACAATATGTTTACAGTCATTAATTAAGAATAACGTATTTCCAATGTCAATAGCAAATATTCCAACATTCATCACTGAAATAGCCAATTACAATTATCAGAAATCATATTTTAGTATCATTCGACGTAGAGGCCTTATATCCCAGTCTCCCCCATAACTTAATAATTGAAACTACTAAAACCTTTTTAAATAACAATATGATAGACTCTAACACAATAGATAAAATAATAGATTCAATTACATTATGTCAAAGGTTAACATATTCACTTTTGACCAAATACAATATAAACAAAACAAGGGTTCCCCTATGGGAAGCCCATAATCAACTCCATTAGCCGAAATAGTTATGAGAGAAATAGACAATTGGATCACATCATCTTATACAGACGATATATAGATGATATATTTTGCATTTGTACAGAAAAACAGATTCCCAACATCTTAGCCTCACTCAACAATTATAACAATAGCTTACGTTTCACAATAGAAAAAGAAGATAATTGCACATTGCCATTTTTAGATATTAAAATAATTAAAATAGACAATAGATTGCAAACAACAGTTTACTACAAACCTTCATTCACCCCCAATTATATAAAATTTTATTCATTCTGCCCCATTAGTCATAAAATTAACACAGTGAAAACATTAATTAAAATAATTTGTACTCATTGTTCTTTAAATCAATACAAAACGCAAGAAACGCAAACCGTTATCCATAATTTGACATCAGCTGGCTATCCCCAAAAAATTATTTTAAAACATTTCTATCAGGCACAGGTCACATCTAACATGTCAGCACTAAAAACTAAAATATACAGGCAGAATTGCTACATCCCATATTCCCCGAAATCCATCCACATTTCTAGAACACTAGATAAATATGGAATAAAAACCTTTTATAGCAACTCTCCCAACTTATCAGATATCTTAAGAAACCCGATTACAAAAAAACAGGCAAACCGAATATATATCAAGCAGAAAAGAGGTAATTTATTCTATAGAATGTAATAATTGTAATGCGAAATATGTGGGAGAAACGGGAAGAAAATTACATAATAGAATCATTGAACACAGAAGAAACATAAACAGAAATGACCCATTATCATTAATAGTACAGCATTCCAATTCAACAGGACACACATTTAACTTAAATGAACCTAAAGTACATTACAACAATATCAATAACAAATATCAACGATTAATAATTGAAGCAATAGTGTCCAAACAATATAGCAGTATAAATCGCAGAATTGATTTACCAGAAGCATATAATTCAATAGACTTAAATAAAATAAGATAAAACAAATTCATTCACAGTATAAGATATCACATGTCTGATGGGATAACTTGCAAGTTGATATGCACGTGTATCGTGGATATGCACGTTAAATTTAAATTTATATATAAATCTCATTTCAAACTAGTTGGATTATTGTTTCATTAATTCCTGTAGAAGGGCGTATGTGCCCGAAAGCTCGTATATATTTGTTCTAATAAAGATACGCAGCCCTTGATGCTTTGTTTTATTCATTTATACTTGTCTATACTCTCGGTAATTTGAAAAATGTTTCCGCTCCCTTTAAAAATACTCTATAAGTTGAATAAAATCAATATTAATTGGTTCACTCAGTAATTTGAAGTTGAAGGCATAGTATCTTGCCACAAACGAACATTTGTAAATAACCGTATTTAGCGAATGTACCCAGCTTCGCCCGGTTTTTATCACAGTAAAAGTTTGCCTAACGAATATTTGTTAAAACGATTCTAGAAAACATTCGATTCACCTATATATAGATTTATAAACGTATACAAATAAAAATATTTTTATATGCGTTTAAATATATTTTTGAAACACATGATATTTTTCAAAACGTTTATTAAATTTTAAATAAGATATTTTCTTTAAATATATATTAATATTGATTAGCCAAGTTTTTTTTTACACCCTCATTGGAATAGTATATTACTAAATCCTCAAATTAAATATCAAATTTATTTTACTTGGAACACATTTTAGCATTTTTACAATTTATAAATGTAATTTCACCAGAAGCCGCGAGAGGCTAAACTAATATTTATTTCAAATCAAATTCAAACCAGAAACCTTTCCAGTAGTATAGTAAATAATTTCTTAAAGTTTCACGGCGATTGGAAAATCTTTCCTTTTAAAAACATTCATCGTGTAAACAAACTAACGTTCATCGTGTAAACAAGCTACGTGTAAAATTATTAACCAATCAAATCCATTTATCGTCGCGACCAGTGCTGCGCCAAGCGCTAAAAGGCTGGAACTAACGCTTTTTGGTTTTACATTTTTTACAAAAAGCAAATTAACCTTTTTAGTTTTTTGAATAGCCTATATGTTAATCGAAATCTTCAACTATCTACATGCAAAATTTCATAATGATTGATTCTGTAGATTTTGCGCAACGCGATATCAAACATCGATTTTGGATTTCATTTTTATAGATATACTAGCCGAGTGGCCCGGGCAACGCTCGGGTTTTACCCGACTGGACCCGGCTTCGCCTGTGTAGTGTTCGAGCGAGGTTTACTCATGAATGAATAGAGGCCCCAACTGTTTGTAAACTCAATGTAATGAATTTTCTTTCAGCAAAATGGAGATAAATTGCAAACAGCAATATCGAAAATGCGTGTGAAAAAATCTGAAATATAGGATCAATTTCACAAACACATCTAATGAATAGAGTGCTGTTTGGAGGAGTGGTCTAAACTGTTAATTTTTAAAAACCATGACCCGGGATCATTGAATGCAGATTTAGACACTTTGTTCTGAAAAAAAAAATTGCCCCAATGGCCCCTGAATCTTGAAAAAGTCCAACCCCTCCAGTGAGTGCAAGTAACCAAACTGGGCTTTTATTTAAAAAAAAAGAGCTAATGAGTAGTTTGAATAAAGGAAAATGGTCGGCACAACCTGAAAATTTCACTTTGTCCACTTCACTCTTGGCTGTCCAAGAAGAAACAGCCAGAGCAAACATTTTAAAGGGCACCTAATCCGGCATTTACATATCTAAATAGTTAAGCAACTTTTATAAATGTAATATATTTCTGCAATATCGAATTACCTTAACTCGGAGGAATTTTGTATTATTTATTGTTGCAGTTTTAGAAAAGTGTGGGAAATTGGATATTTTAACAAAAGAATACAATTTTTAAAATGGTATATAAAATAAAAAGGAAATTTGCATAATTTTCTAATAGTCAAGGGCAATTTTAAAAATACCAAAAAAGCAAGACCAAATAAAAATACATATATATATGTGTGATGTTTCAGTAACAGCATTGTTGCCATATAAAGACAAAATTACTGAATGTATTCAGTACCTTTGTCTGAAGATAGCCAAAATGTAACTGAAACCACACATAATGTAATTATTTGTATTCGGTCTTGCTTCCTTTTTTTTTTTAATTATCCCTAGTACGCGTGGTACAGGCCATGATAACCATGGTGGGTAGGTAGCGACTGCTTTTACTGTAAGCGCACCACATGTCTACAAATGTGATACATTGCTACCAGCTAAATGCATTTTCACTATGGTGTGATTTCCACATGATGGATCTGTAGACACATTATAATCTCTCCAGAGCTTAAGGTAGCAAACAGTACTTTCACATTATATAAATATCAATGCCAAAAGCCAGAGTTATGATAGCTGTTGCAGTGTAATGTAGACCTGCAGGATGGGAAAAAGCAATATTATTTCCGGCTTTAATTTTAAAAGTATTATGAAACGTTAAAAATATAATCTTAACTTTTGAAGCATGAAAAAATGCTAACTTGATGTGTATTAATTTAGTCTAAAAACAAACAGCATGTAAAAGTAAGCACCAATCGAAAGCATTTATTAGCTCTAACAGTGCTGCCCCCAGCGGTAAAAAACTGGAGCCAACGCTTCACGGGTTGGTAAAGTTTATGTTAATATTACATTAACTTAACAATATTCCATGTCTTGCTAACACAAATTTTAAAAATAATATGCACAAAAATAATGCAATTCTAAAAATCATAAATGAAGCATCATTAAATTAAATGGGAGAAAAATGGTGCTCCAAAATTTTTTTTTGTTGTAAAACTTTGACTTTATATTTTTACAAATTCTTAATGTATATAACCCAAACAAAATTGTCTATAAATTCTGCAAACAAATATAATATTATAGAGGCATGAAAATACTAATGGTGTAAAAATCAAAACAGCAAAGTTATCCTGATAAATGCAATGAGCTATGATAAGGTGTGTTGCAGGCTAACAAAAACCTTAATTGAACCAGAAATGTTGATACCATAAAAAAAAATAAAAAACAATTTTCAAGAATAGAGTTATGTAAATGAATTATAAATGTGAAAAAAATAAAATAAAATAAAGTAAAAAAAGCTTTATTGCTGAAACTACAGTAGAGCAATAATGATAACAAATTATTCACAAATTATGTAGTTACAAAAGTCAAGCTTCCCAAAATCATTATTCGAAGAAATCTCTTTCAAAATTGTCAAAATCTATATCAAAGCCCCCTGATAAACAATATTGCGTGTCTTGCTAAAAGTAGAACTAAAGACAAATAAATTTTTAGGGCTGGAAACACGGGAGCATGCTACATAGAGTTGCCCATGCGAGAAACAGGGAGACTCAAGATGCACACCAACTACTTGCAATGTTTGACCCTGAAGCATGCTGAACCCTAGAGCTATTGGAACGCTGAGAAAGATTGCTTCTCCTATGGCTTGGCATACCTACAAACACAAAGCATTAGTAAAAATAAAAATAAGGATAACCGAAAAATGTAAAACATCAAGGACTGAGATTGAAGAAAAAAATTCAAAAATAGTGTATTAAAATAAGCGCGACTCATGACTAAGGCCAAAATAAAAAAAAAGCATAGAAATAATCTGAAAGGAGGGGAAAAATGCATAAAACTCAGTGAAAACGTAAAACAACTGATTAAAAAAAAGCAAATGGAAGAAGACGTAAAAAAAAAAGTATAAATCGCAGAAAAAATATGCACAATAAATATGAGTAGAACATACATAGATATATATGAGCAGCTACATATTATGAAGCAGATAAATCTAAATACTACCTAAACAAATGAAAGCAAAACAAAACAAAAAAAAAAGACAATGGAAGAAGGCCTAAAAAAAAAGTCTAATTTGGTTGAAAAAACTGCTCAATAAATTGAGCCTATATAGATATATGGACCCGGCTTCGCCCGGGTATTGTTCGAGTGGGGGTTGAATCTTGAATGAATAGAGCCCCCAACTGTTTTAAAACTTAAAGTAAAGAATTTTCTTTCGGCACAATGGAGATAAACTGCAAACATCAAAATTAAAAATTCTGGTAAAAATAATCCGAAATATAAGATCAATTTCACAAACACATCTAATGAATAGAGTGCATTTTTGGAGGAGTGGTCTAAACTGTTGATTTTTAAAAACCACGACCCGGGATCATCGAATCCAGCTTTGGGGAATTTGTTCTGAAAAAAAAAATTGCCCCAATGGCCCCTGATTCTTGAAAAAGTCAAACCCCTCCAGTGAGTGCAAGTAACCAAACTGGGCTTTGGTATCTAAAAAATGAAAAAAAAAATCTAATGATTAGTATGAATAAAGGGAAATGGTCCTCGCAACCGGAAAATTTCACTTTCTCCACTTCACTCTCGGCAGTTCAAGAAGAAACAGCCAGATTAAACATTTTTAAGGGCACCTAATCCGGCATGTACATCAATAGTTAAGCAACTTTTAAAAATGTAATATATCTGCAATACTGAAATACCCAGACTTGGATTATTTTTTTATTAGGTTATTGTTGGCAGTTTTAGAAAAAATGTGGGAAATTAGATATTTTTACAAAAGAATGTACTTTTTAAAATGGCATAAAATAATTAGGAAATTTGCATCATTTTCTAATAGTCAAGGGCAATGTTAAAAATACCAAAAAAGCAAGACCAAATAAAAAATAAACGAATTATGTGTGATGTTTCAATAACAGCATTGCTACCTTATAAAGACAAAATTACTGAATGTATTCAGTACTTTTGTCCGAAGATGGTAACAATGCTGTTACTGAAACCACACATAATTTATTTATTTGGATTTGGTCTTGCTTCCTTGTGATTTTTATCTATATTTCAAAATATACCTCAATTCTTTTTTACCTAAAAAGCTTTACATATATATTGCCAAGACCATAAATAAAGGTAAAATGTCAAATGAGTTATTAATTAACCCTATATGGGTCAGGACAAGTGAAAATAAGGCCAACAATAGAAATATCTTTCTAAAAAATTAAATTTGAACGCTAGCTTCACAAAGGGCACAAAATTTGCTACCAGCTACATGCGTTCTTTTTTACTATGGTGTGATTTCCACAGGATGGATCCACATTATAATTTCTCCAGAGATTAAGGTAGCAAACAGTACTTTCACAATAAATAAATAGCAATGCAAAAAGCCAGAGTTATGATAGCATGTTGCAGTGTACTGTTGACCTGTAGGATAGAAAAAAAGCAATATTGTTTCCAAAGACTTTAATTTGAGAAGTATTATGAAACGTTAAATATATTATACTTACTTTTAAAAGCATAAAAAAAGCTATCTCGATTTGAATAAATTTAGTCTAGTTTGGTTACTTGCACTCACTGGAGGGGTTGGACTTTTTCAAGATTCAGGGGCCATTGGGGCAATTTTTTTTTCAGAACAAAGTGTCTAAATCTGCATTCAATGATCCCGGGTCATGGTTTTTAAAAATTAACAGTTTAGACCACTCCTCCAAACAGCACTCTATTCATTAGATGTGTTTGTGAAATTGATCCTATATTTCAGATTTTTTCACACGCATTTTCGATATTGCTGTTTGCAATTTATCTCCATTTTGCTGAAAGAAAATTCATCACATTGAGTTTACAAACAGTTGGGGCCTCTATTCATTCATGAGTAAACCTCGCTCGAACACTACACAGGCGAAGCCGGGTCCAGTCGGGTAAAACCCGGGCGTTGCCCGGGCCACTCGGCTAGTATATATATATATCTAAATACATTCATATAAAAATATGGTTGTACCATATAAATATATATGAGCAGTCATATATTGTGAAGAAGATAAATATAAACCCTACCTAAACCAATGACAGAAAAAAAATGTTTAGCCAACCCTTAAATAAAGCAGTTACTGAAAATTCATAGCTGCTGCTTACAATATAAATGCTATTAGAGCATAAACATATTACATGGAACAAACATATAGTAAAATATATGTAGCAAGTTATATTGTAAAACATACTTTTTTCAATAAATATACTTTTTACAACTTTAATAAAAAAAAATAATATACCTTATGAGATAAAAAAGTACACTTATCTTTAAAAATGTAGATCGTTATATGTACACTAATTAAAATTAAACGAAGCAAAATATATGAATAAGCTGCGAAATAAATAATAATTCCAATTAATTTAAATTGAAAAAATATTACTAAATGATTAAATAAAATCTACCTTCTAAAAAGGAAAAGAAAGTTTTTCGAAATGCAATTTTTGTGCTTTTAGCCTAAATGTTAAACCAAAACCTCAACTCCCTACGTGCGAAATTTCACAATACAGTTTTAATTAACCCAGGTTCCGGGGGCGTATTTATTTGATAATGATCGATTAAAATTATTTTCAAAGAGTTTAAATATATAAAAATAATCTTACCTTTTAAAGACACATTAATCGGGTAAAATTACAAAATTACAAATTAAAAACAAACAACGTGTAAAATTATTAACCAATCAAATTCATTTATCGTCGCGACCAGTGCGCCGCCAAGCGGTAAAAGGCTTGAACTAAGGAATTTTGGTTTAACATTTTTTAAAAATAGCACATTAAACCTTTTCGTTTTTTGAATAGCCTATATGTTAAACGAAATCTTCAGCTACCTACATGCGAAATTCCATAATGATTGAGTCAGTACATTTTGCGTGATGCGATAACAAACATCGATTTCGCATTTCATTTTTATAGATATAAGGACGAGGTGTGTTCAAAATGTATCGCGACTTTTGTGTTTTTCAAAAATTATTTATTTATTCATGAATACCTATTTTGTCCTCTTCAAAGTAATCCCCATGAGATATTATACACTTGTGCCAACGGTTTTCCCAATCTTCGAAGCACTTCAAAAAATCATTTTTAAAAAATCTTTTTCAGCTCCTCCTTCGATGCCGTCTTTATCTCGTCAAGCGTAGCGTAACGTCGTCCTCTCATGGGCCTCTTCAGTTTAAGGAACAAGAAAAAGTCGTCCCAGGGGGCCAGATCTGGGGAATACGGTGGCTGCGGCATCATTAGTGTGTTGGTTTTGGCCAAAAAGTCGCGCACAAGCAACGATGTGTGAGCAGGGGCGTTATCGTGGTGCAAAAGCCAATTTTTGTTCTTCCACAAATCCGGGCGTTTCTGGCGGATTGCTTCGCGCAAATTGCGCATAACTTGCAGGTAATATTCCTTATTGACCGTTCTACCCTGTGGCAAACTCTTGATGCACCACGCCCCTGCAATCGAAGTAAACTGTCAGCAAAACTTTCACATTCGACAGAACTTGGCGCGCTTTTTTCGGTCTTGGTTCGTGCGGCAGCTTCCATTGAGATGATTGAGCTTTGATTTCCACGTCATAACCATAAACCCACGCTTCGTCACCAGTTATGACCTTCTGGAGCAAATTTGGGTCGTCGCGGACAGAGTCCAAAATCTCATTAGCAATGTTCATGCGATGCTGTTTTTGGTCGCAATTGAGCAATTTTGGTACGAATTTCGCGGCGACCCGTCTCATTCCCAAATCATTGATAAAAATCGAATGGCACGAGCCAATCGATATGTTTAGTTCCTCAACAACTTATCTAACGGTGATTCGACGATTGGCCAATTTCATTTTCTCCACTTCATTAATTTTTTCGTCTGTTGTTGAAGTGCTCGGGCGTCCGGCACGCTCTTCGTCGTTCACATCTTCTCGGCCTTCTGAGAACATTTTGTACCACCGATAACGTTGCTTCGGTCCAAGGTAGCTTCTCCGTATGCCACAGTCAACATTCGGAATGCATCCGCGCACTTAATTTCGTTTTTCACACAAAATTTGATACAGGTTCTTTGATCTTTTTTATTTTTTTAATAGGTAAAAATCGAAGACGATCCAAAACACCTGCAAGCAAAGCAGCTGTCAACAATTAAGTGAACATTCAAAATGGCCGAGCTTGTCGGCATAAGTGAGAGACATGAGTACCAACATAAAGCCACAAAAAGATCAAAATTCGAATATACGTAACCTGCGAAAATTCAAAATTCGCGATACTTTTTGAACACACCTCGTATAAGGAAGGAAAGGGTATAACAATTTATAAACGTTATCTTATGTATCACCTAGCCCTGACCTGCAAAACATCCCATTTCAGCCATTTTTTCTCCTGTTTGTAAATAATATAAATGTGTGTCTCTACCTTATATTTACAATGTATTGTAAATAATCTAACCTTTTCAATCTGTAACGAATGAACAAATGTTAAAATAAAATTCATCCCTCTGACACAAAGACAAGTCAAGATAAAGAATGTTTTTGGTTCTCGTGGACGCATACTCAAGTGGATAGAAATTTGTATCCTCAAATATTTTCCCTCGAAACGATTATAAGTCATCTTAGAGAAATTTTCGCCAGATTTGGATTGCCCGAATTTTGGTTACAGATAATGGAAGACAGTTTTTTCCGGTGATTTCGAGCAATTTACCAAAATGAATGGTATACGGCACACTAAGTTCAGTACGTATAATCCTAGTACAAATGGTTTAGCTGAGAGATATGTAAGAGAGTTCAAAAACTCTTTGAGAAAGGAATAATGGGAAGGATGATTTTTTTTAGAGACGAATCTACAAAGATTCTCATTTGCTCATAAAACATTCCCCCAAACTGTAATAAAGGAACCCCCCGCGGAACTTCTGATGGAGAGAAGTTTAAGATCATTATTCAAGAATTTAATACCAAAGATGGGAATTTCGCGAGAGCTATTTCATGAGGCCGTAAGAAGGCAGGAGCAGTTTACTACAGGTTGCGATGTTTATTTCCGCAACTATGCAACTGGACCTAAATGGAAAAAAGGTACCATTTTCAAATTATTGAGTTACATTATAGGTTACGAGGGCCTGGTGTATAAGAGGCACATCAATCAATTGCGACCTGTGAGAAAGAAACAAGTGGAAACAAGAAATTTGATACTTCCTCGATCACCAGGAGAGAAGCCTGTAGGTAAGTCAGAAAGAAAGTGAAGAGGAGGTTCCAGAGGTTACATCTGGAAACGAAGAGGAGACTGCTGCTGTGCAAGTGCCCTCTTGCACTCCTAGACCGTGTACTGCTGCTGTGCAAATGCCCTCCTGCAGTCCTAAACGGAGACTGCCGCTGTACAAGTGGCCCGTCCGCAGTCCTAGACATCAGAGAGCCAGGAAACCCCCAGACCGACTGGAGTATTATTAAGGAGGGAGATGTGTTGTGTATGTAAATAGATTAAGTTTATTTGCATTCTTTAAAGCCTTATTATGTAAGAATATATGTGTATATAAATTGGACATTTGTTGTTGGCCAAACGAAAAGAATAATAGCTAAATAAAGAGTCATGGTCAAGTTTGAGTTGCTGTACGTCTAATTACGACACAACCTTAACGACATCCATCCTTACCTCACTGAAGACACAAAAGTTGCCTGTTATTCAGATGATATAGCCATATGGCGCACAAGTAGCAGTATAGAAAAATAAGAAAAAATACTGAACACATCAATGAGAGGACTGGAGAAGTGGGCAATGAAACTCAAAATGACCATAAACCCAATAAAAACAAACCTATGCTACTTCTCCACTGACAGGGAAAAAAGCATATATTCAACCCCAAAATAAGCATAAACAACCAAATAATTGATAAAATTAGATCTCCAAAATACCTAGGTGTGATACTTGATGAGGAATTGCGATTTACAGAACACATGATTAGCACCTCAAATAGAGCTACCAGAAACCTAAACATCCTGAGAAGGCTATGTGGAAAAAATTGAGGAGCCAAACCCAAAATTCTCAGAACAACATATATCACCTTAATAAGGCCAATAATGGAATATGCAACACCCATCTGGGCTCCCCTCAAGTTCATCACTAAAAAGAATACTAGACAATGTTCAAGCAATAGCGGCCAAAATAATTACTGGTACCGTTTCATCCATCAACAATGAGAAAATTCAGAGAGAATGTGGTCTAGACCTACTCGAAAGCAGAAGGCAATTAGAAACAATAAAATTTATCGATAGCTTAAAAAGTAAAGAAACCGAACACATATCCCATAGAACCTATTTAAACTGGACATAAAAAGAAAGACTCAAAAGATCTTCAACACTTCAGTACGACAACAATATTAGAAAGGCCATAAATATGAAACATAACGAATTTCAAATTCAAGAAGAATCAATATTTCCTACCCCATTGCCATCAAATGTAATCATCAATCTTAACCTGAATTCACCCTGCAATAAAAAAGAGAACAAAAACATACCTAAAAAGAAAGGACTTGACACAATTGGTTTATGCGATCAGAGAAATTATTTAACAGTATATACAGATGGATCATCAGGCCTTACCCTGAGTAATGGAGGGGCCGGAATTAACATAATACTGCAAGATGGAAAACACATCAAATTCAAAAAAGGAAGAATGAAAGATATCGTTAAACTTTACTTGTGAACTGACAGCTATCTGGAAAGCTCTTGATGTATGCCTTAACCAACTATCCCTGCATCAAGCAGAAGAAATTTTAATATACAGCGACTTCATATCCGATCCAGAAGCCATTCAGAAGGGCAATACTAAAATCACACAGAAAATACACTCGTTACTTACCCAACTGGAATCATTGGAGAATAACTGCATTCTACAATGGATTCCTGCCCATGCTGGGATCGGGGGTAATGAAATGGCAGTTGAATTGGCAAAGTAGGCCAGAAAGTTGAGCAAAAGGAAAGAACAAATGTCATTATTTGACGATAATGCTTTTGCAAAATACAAGATAATTAAACAAAAATTAAGAAAAGATCAAAATGTGAAATAAACTCTGAGAGAAAAATGACAAAACTATAACAAGACTTAGAACAAAACACTATAAAGAAATGACAATACATCCAGATGGCACAAGAACCTATAGAACATGCAACAACTGTCCTGGTGTGGAACTAACACCCATAGACCCAGAGCAGCAGCTTTACACACCCAAGATAGTGGACATTGCTGCTACTGCTGTGATAGAGGATGCATGGAAACCTCTGAGGCTCTTTATTAGACACGACAAAAAACAACAACGGCATTCCAGAGTAAAATAAATCATTAGATATAGATAAATATTTTTCTAATGAATTAAAATAAATATAATCGATACTGAGGGCGAGTTGAATTTAAAAATTTGAAATTTATTATCTTCAAAATTTAAATAGCTTAGAGGATTCCAAAAAAACCGCATCTAAAATACCATTTTTTTGGTACATGTTTTAATTTGCATATACCTATTTTAACATATCTCAGATCGGTTCAAAATCACTTTATTAGGTACCGATCAAAAAGAGCAACCTAGTTTATGATAATTGAAACAGTGAATAATATGCGAAGCTTATTCACATATTAAACAAAATTTTAACGCTGGATACAATCCCGGTTCATGACTGTCGGGAATCGAGGGTGTTACCCACTCGTCCACCGATTTTATATCTCAGATTGTATTTAAAAATCGTCAACCAATTCTTCTATTTTTGGCGAAATGGTGTTTTATTAATTTATCATTTGATATTATTAGGGTTCTTTCCTGGTATTCAAAAAGTGAAAATACATGTCGCTCAGTTATATATTTCAATTTATCAAACAATTTGGCCGCTGAATCTCTGATTCTGGTAGAGCGCCATCTAGCGAATAAAATTATAACTAGAATTAACTCAGAATTTTTCATTATTTGCCATAAAAAATCCCATTGCATCCTGAACACAATGGTGTTTTACAGCAATGCTCTAGCGCAAATATTCGCGGAGATTTCAATTTTTAAAGTTGTGCAGGACTTTTGGATCACCCTGTATATATAAACTCATAGACAATACTTAAGGTAATGGAAAGTCTTTGATGTCGCCGGTAGTCTGTTTTTTTTTTTTTTTTTTAACACTTTTAAGACCAAGGGCTTGGTTACTAATTACGCTTGTGGGACCGGACAAAAACGAGACATTTAAAAAAAATTGTATCTGAAATTATATGATATATATATTCATAAATTTTTAAATATGTGCTAATTAAAACATTATAAAATATAATGACACTGATTAAAAAATTAACAAAAAACATTTATTTTATAAAAGTTGGTATTTATTTTTAAAAAATAATAGAAAGAACTTAATTCACGCCATAAACTATAAAAAATACAAAATCAGGTTATAATGAATTTACAAACATAAAAATAAAATGAATATGCCCAATATTCAGTTATTGTGTGGTACTTTTCAAAGCAGTTATCAATACAAAGTGATATGCCACATTGTTTGCACATATAGCGCGTGTCTCGACGACAGGCACTTCCGCTGGTTGAGAGTCTTCCTGTGTCTGCACAAACTTTACACTTTCTTTGACCTATTTTTCCATTTTCGAGGACAATTTTAGTTGGAAAATGTCTTCCACTAAGGCGTGAAACATTACATGCAACTTGTGCTTGACCCCCTACTTTTGTCGCTGAATTATTTTTCTTAGTTGTACAACTACTTTGCCTTGGTTTTTTAGCTTGAGGAGGATCAATATCACAATTTCATTATCACTATAAATAATAGTTTCATCATCTGAACTTTGACAGTCTTCAAATTTATAATCTGGGTCTTTTTCCTCATCATTTATTTCAGATCCCGAGTCAAAAACGTTGTGAAGAAATGTAGGGTAATAGTTTCACAAAGCACTGAAGCGAGATTCGGTAGAAGAATTCGCTGTGATGATTCTTTGTGGGCTGTTGCAAGGATTTAAATAAGATCACTAAATAGCAGAAAGGAGGGGGTAAAAATCTCCTTCTAACTAACTTTATTTAATACATATTAAGAGGACAGAGGAAAACACGTGACTGGTGGGTATCAGACCAAGCCGTGTTCTAATGTTTATGTTGGGCGGCTGGCGCCGCCGGCATTGTTTACTGTCACCCAAGCTGTCTGGACGGCGTCCGGAGATCCATTATTCCACATACTCCCACCTGTTTTTTCTAGGCACACAGAAAAACAATAATAATCTTCCAATCGGTAGGGTATACAAATGGTTCTTTCCCGATCTAGTCTGTAATTTTGCAGTTTTCTCTTTTCTGTCGTTCAGCAAACGCGAAGAAGCTGCTGTTGATGATTTTGTTTTCACACGCAGGATTCCTTCTACTTCACATACATTCAGGCCAGGTATAGAGTGGCTAGGGAAACACTCGGCCTGAACTAATTTTAAAAAGCGCCAGCTCCGCTTCATCGATCTCCTTCACAGAAAGTTCGCCCTTTACTTTCGTTGAAGATCGGAGGTTGTAGATGAATCTTCTAATCCACGCCATCATCCGCACATTTTTTATGAACGAGGAGAAATATTTCATGTACCAATGATCGGTACTCTTAACTGTTGTCACAACAGCAATTTTCTTTCTTTCCGCACAGATTTCTTCTTCATTCAGGTCTTTATACCTGGAAGGCCAAAATTCTTCGGAGAGTTTTAACCAGAAAGGGCCCTCCCACCATGTAGACTGTATCAGTCGGGAAAGGCTGCATCCTCTGGAGGGTAAATCAGCTGGATTGCATTCGCTAGGAACATATCTCCAATTTCCAGGATCACTAAGTCTGGCATATCTCTTTAACGCGATTCCCGACAAAGGTACCCAACTGGTTATCGCGCTTTATCCAAACCCTTTGCAATAGAATTTTAGGCCTTATCAATATTGGACTCAGAAATCCAATAGGGTCATATATCTGAGCTAAGCAGGACAGGATACTCCTTTTGGTTATCTTGGGGGGTATGCTACGGGAATTTCACATGACAAACAATCCTTCCCTTTTATCCCAACATATACCAAGCACTTTAGATATCTCTGCTCTTTCAAAGGGGTAAGTATCGGAGGCCACGTCCAGGCTATGCTCCCAACTGCGTAGCTCCAACCTAGCATTATCCATGATGGACGTTGCGGTAAATTTGAGATCCTGTAACTCTTCAAAAGAGTTCACGCTTGTGACTAAATTGTCCACATAAAAGGATTTCTGCAACCTCTGAGCTAACGGTTTATGGTCAGGTCGAACATTAGACAGGTGGTATTCGATTACTGCCCCCAAAATGAAAGGACTACAGTTAACGCCGAAAACGACACGCCTATGTCTGAATACTTCTGTCTTTCTCCATTTTGGGAATACCACAGAAAACGTAGGTAATCTCTGTCCCTTTCATTCACCTCAATCTGAAGAAACGCTTTCTTAATGTCTGCCACGACACCAAACTTCCCATTTCTAAACCTTAGCATAAGGTTGGGAATCATCTCTATGAGGTTAGGTCCCTTTTCAAGACAGCCATTTGAAAGATGGGGATCTATAGACCTTGCTAGAAGCATCAAAGACAGGCCTGATAGGCGTAGTCTCACTGGAGAGTTTCACCACAGGACGGTGAGGCAGGTAGAAGGCCTCAGCGTCGTGTTGTTCAGCTGGGACTTTCTCAATTATCCCATCATCCTACCAGCCTCGGAAAATATCATCATAGTCCTCATAAAGATTCAAAGAGATTAATTTCTTAGTCGTCTGTTCTATAATCTCTTCATAGCAACCTCCCTGTTGTCCGCGATTTTAGCTTTCTCTACAGTCCACGGGAGGGAAACAACATATCTTCCAGAGACAGAATGATGGACTGTTTTTAGAAAATGTCGACGCGCCAGTGCGTCTCTCTGATCTCTCTGTTTAACCCCAATAGGATCCATAATGCCAAGAACATCGAGATTCCACAGATTGGTTATACTGCTCTCCGAAATTGTCATCGTTGTAACATGATGAGCGAGTGAAACGTCACTACCTGGCTGACATTCTCCCATTAAAGTCCATCCGAAACGCGTCTGCGACGCAGTCAAGCCATTTGACAACACACAAGATTTCATCATGAAAATAGATCCCAATACATCGCATCCTAGAAGTATTTCAATTTCCATGTCATCCTTTCCAATATCAGGAACCCAGATTCTGCGAGTTTTGAGTTCTTTCAACCATGGCCCGCGGCTCAATCTTGTAGGCTACCACAGATTTTTTGTTGGTCAAGAAGCTTCGCTACCATCTTAAAATTCCCCGATGCATGACCCAAATTGACTCTGTATTCTTGGTGGACACTTTCACTAGTATGACCTCCAAACACCACATGTTTAAGTGATTCCTGGCCAATGGGAGATAGTCCGAGATCCTGGGCAGTTTTAGACAAAATATAGGATCGTTGGGAACCTGTGTCAAGGAGGGCACGCACTACTTTCGCCGAAGTCGCACCTTCGACTTTAATCTTCAGAGTCTGTAGCAAAATCAGAGACGAAGCGCTAAGACCGGAGAATAAAAACTCCGTTTTCAACTGTAGGAGAAGCGTCACAGTCTTCCACCTGTTCCTTGTCTTCATCCGCTGACTCTCGTCCAGGAGCATTAAGAGGCATAAAATATCAAGGTGCTTCTTCTTACATCGATTACATTCAGTTATGCGCCTTCTACAATTAGAAGAGATATGACCTGGTTGGAGGCAGGAGAAACAACATTTAGCGTTTTTAATACGCTCTCTTCTTTCTTTTATGCTCATTCTGCGCGCAGCAAGACATTCTGTGTTTTATGATCTTTATTACAAAAGATGCAATTCTGGGCACGTCCAGCAAAGAGTCCAGAGGCCGTAGGTATCTTAGCAGGATGTGATTGTCTGCCCACATTTCTATCTTGTTTCAGAGATCTAAGTCCAAACTTGGATCCAGCTAAGGCTCTGTCTCGTTCTGCTGCAGCTTCCTTTTGGAGAAACTCCATAATTAGGTCAACTCTAGTTTGAGTCGAATCATTAGCATCAATCTTGACATCATGGAGGGGGCTTCTTTGCCAAGCCTTCATGAGTTCCTCTGAGAGACACGCCTCAATCATTGGAAATATAAATACAGACATCTATCTGGCCTCAATCTTTAAGGATTCCAATGCTCTCAAATGAGTCACCAACTCATCATAAAATGAAGTCACCTTCAACTGTTGTCTGGAGGAGCAATCGAGCATAAGGCGGATAAGGTCCCTGACATAGACTTGTTGCAACAGTTCAGGCCTTCCAAATCTTTCTGTCAAAGTTTCTATAACTTTGGGGGTAATTCTCGGCAGTCAGGGGGTAACTATCAACCAGTTTACTAGCTCTGGTTCCCGGCGACATAGATTGCACAAGATACTGAAACTTGTCGCTGTCTTCTAAAGTAGGATCGACATGTATCTTGTTGAACTGTGCCCACCATCCCAACCAATCTTTTATTTCTCCTGTAAACTTCTTCAATTCTATCTTGGGTAGTTTTACAGTTCTATGGTGTGAGCTAGAAGCGAAGCTCACTTCACTGGTCGTGGGACTGGATGCAGTGATCCTGGGTTCAACAAGAGCGAGACATTTTTTATATATCCTCTTATATCTCTGGGTATATTGCAAGGCTTCCTCATCGTCTTGCTCTAGTTCCTCTTCGCTAACGTCTGAAGTTAGCATGAAGTCTCTTATCTTGCCCTGGATCACAAGAAGCTCACCGTGAGTTTCTTCAATGATCTCTCTATTATATTCAATGTCCTCTACTGGTATCGGTGGAGTACCTGACAGAAACTCTTCTGTCGTCTTCAAGCAGCGAGTTAGTCGCTTTCTAAGTAAATTTATATGTCTTTTCAAAATTTCCATTTTTCAAAAAACACTATAAACAGAAGGTAAAACAAAAGGTACTTATCTTTAGTCTTGAACTTGTACTCCGCCGTTATTCCACTTGATCTTGCCTTGTCAGAAGCCCACCCGGGGACGCCACTTTGTGAAGAAATGTAGGGTAATAGTTTCACAAAGCACTGAAGCGAGATTCGGTAGAAGAATTCGCTGTGATGATTCTTTGTGGGCTGTTGCAAGGATTTAAATAAGATCACTAAATAGCAGAAAGGAGGGGGTAAAAATCTCCTTCTAACTAACTTTATTTAATACATATTAAGAGGACAGAGGAAAACACGCGACTGGTGGGTATCAGACCAAGCCGTGTTCTAATGTTTATGTTGGCGGCTGGCGCCGCCGGCATTGTTTACTGTCACCCAAGCTGTCTGGACGGCGTCCGGAGATCCATTATTCCACAAACGTATTCTAAGATATCATCCTCAATATTAGAATCAAAAGATGTGGAAATACCTTTTGAAGTACTCGGATGTGCTCAAGATGATTCATTATTTATATTATTTAGAGCGACCAAAGTTAGAAAAATAGCGTGATAAGTTAGCAAGAAATAGAGAAAAAAAAAGAAACGAAAGGAAAAATGTAAACAAGTGACTCAATCAGACCGAGTTGCCATTAGTTTCCCTTTACACCGGAAGAAGGGTCAAGACGCCATCTATTGCATCTAAAATGAACTAATAAACATCAAGGGTTATATTTCCTTAAAGATTCCCGGACGTCGGCCGTTATTTATTTTCCCATGCATTTTAGAAGTATGAGGACGTACCGGTACGTCCTTGGTCCTTTAGTTTCGAAGCCCTAGGACGTACATGTACGTCCTTGGCCACGAAAGTGGGAGACAAGGCAATTTTTTTCACACTTGTTTATCTCATATATTTTCAATAAAGGTTATTGTAAATCAAATATCTTTCAGTTTTTTTTTCCTGAATCCCGATATATATTCTAAAAGGTACAAATTCCTTTCGTATATGAGTGTATATATAAATTGCAAATGGCGTGATTGGAGAACTTCTGTACTATATTTCATCAAGCTTGCAATATGTAGTTATGCAAACGACTAAGGAAAAAGAAGAACAACAACAGCCCAATACTGACAACACATTGAAACGGTGCAGCAAAGAAGATGAAGAGAATAAGTGGGCAAGCCAGTGGCAAGGAAGTGTTGATTGACAGATTCCAGAGGAGGGGAGCCGCAGACAGGCAGTCCAGCTGGTGCCGTCAGGAATGAAGGAGCCGAAAGAGCGGTCGGGATGAAGGGGGTTTGTGCGCCGAGAGGACATCGCAGTCTAGGGGAAAAGTCAGTCTGGTGACTTCGAGATCTGCGGCAAGGAGAAGAAAGCGGCGAGTTACCTCCGGGGCGTGTGGATGATCCTGCAAGGCGGTGTAGTCCAGGCTGCATGTGTATAGTGTGGAGCGAAACGCTTCACAAGAGGACATCCACGCGCCAAGGATTCTTCTGACGGGAAGGTTGAAGGCAAGTAACACTGTTGTATTCATTCTGTTAAGGGAGATACAATAAAGCGCTAACTTTAGCTGCAATCCCTTCGAACTCACATTTGTATATTTGTGGCATACTGAGTGAAGAACACAAACAACGTCTGGGTACGACGTAACAACATCAATTAAATCCCCATCTCAACAAACCGCTGTTATATACACATTGATATATTTGAATCAGGTTTCTAGATATTAATGGAATTGAATGTAGTTCTCAATTTTACACCTATTTATGAAATAAATGACGTCGTTTATATTAACAAAGATTTTGCATGCTCCTTTTGTACATATAAAAAATATATAATATTATTATCAAAACATATTCAGTATTTAACTATAATTATTTGTATTCATGAATCAAGATAAAATTGTCAGACTAACTCATTGTGAGAAAAACCTTTATAATTAAATTAAAATTTCCGAAATCTTTTTTTTTGTCATAGCTGCAAAGCGTATAAATATAAGACTACATTGAATTTTTTTTCTTTGCATTTCATATCTGTTTAGAAGTATTGTAGAGCTTTTTGGTTTTCAAATTTGGAACATCAACAAACTAATTATCTAGATTCTCATATAGACCAGTAGTTTTCATATCAGTAAGGACAGTAGTTTTCCAAATTGGAGAAGATAAAATAGCGTCATTTCAGCTCATTTAAAAGAAGGCGTTCCAAAGCCTCATACCTATGTTTCTATATACATTTTTTTATAGAGTTTGTAGTTTCGACTCTCTTTTGTAAATATTTAAAAAAACAAATAACGTTTATTCTAATTAGTAATTATTATTTCGCTCATATTTTACTTTATTTTAATATGAACACATTTAATATAAATAATTTCTACACTTATATATAGCAAAAGAAGAAGGCACAATATAAAGTCTTCCTTAATGTTGAATATTAAAAATTTACCACAGAAAAATAGCGCATCATTCTATTAATAAATATCAATTTTGAATTTGAAAGGTAAAAAAAAAAAGAATTATTATAGGAATTTAAATTAATAGATTTTAATAAATATGTAAATAGAAAGAAAGCGTATAATATGTTTAAAAGCAATTGTATGGGGATATATGAATATAGTATTATAAAAGATACATTACCACTTTACTAAGCTGAGCACCTTTGTTTAAACTAGAAAGATTTCAAATTTAGAGAGGGTCCTTTGAAATGACTATGATCGTGGATGTTTGGAATTTTAATATATTTCAATTTGTAGTTTTGTTGTGTGTAAGTTATTCATCTTTATTGTAATCCTTTAAGATTAAAAAGCTTTTCAACAGATGATAAATGAATCGCATTAAAAGTCAATTTTATGTAAGAAAGAGAAAAAAAATAGAATAAATAATATGTATGTTTGGTGCTCTAGAATAAATGGAAAGAAGAACACAAAAAAATAAGATTTCATACATAACAAAATATAAAATTTATTGAACCTATTTGCAATAAATAAGCAACACCAATCAATCCATCAATCTAGGCACAGTAGCAATACCTGAACTCGAAGCGTCCCTCAGTGAGACACCAGCCATTGCTACCGTAGTTGTTCACACGGTTGATTTCTGGATCAAGAGTGAGAGTGTCCAAGATGGGATCGTACTTGATCGTTACTTCGAAAATTCCACCACCCGGCTGTGTCTCGAACGTGATGAGAAGATAGCTGAAGAGTTGCTGCGTGCTTCGAGCGGCTGTGTGCAGAGTGGTCACTTCGAGAGGCAAACACAGCCCATTGGTCTTATTCAGCCAAGAGTTTATTGTATCCAAAGCTAAAGAAACTGATCGCTTTACAAGAGTGTCGTTCGGAAGCACCGGCTGGTATATCCTGCAACAGCACCAATGCGGAGCTATGGCTGCATCTTCACATGTTCGGGTCTCCGGAATGTTTCCGAAGAGACTGATTCCATGTTTGTACTTAGCATCTACAGGCTTCGAAGACTTGAAGTTTAAGAAATGGTAGAGGGTTGCATGAATATCAAAATGTGTAGTCAATTTTCTTTCATTATGTTTTAAATTTGCATAGAGTGTAGGATATTTATCTCTAAACCATTGGGGTAATACGAAGAACACCATTGGCATTCTTTCTTCATAAAATCCTGTGAGGGTTTTTCGAAGGCTACCTACTCGAACACCATGGTCACTGAAGAATATCAGAAAAGTTCTGTTTAAAAAATTACTGTCGTACATATCGCGCAGAAGTTCAAAAGCAGGCCGATCTGAATAGGCAGCGTAGTTATGGTCATTATGAGTGATTCTGGACACAAAGGTAAAGGCAAAGAGTAATTGAGATGGATCATAAGCCTTCGTGAATTTTCTGAGGTAATCCCATAGCACCTCGTACTGCATTTTATCGTTGAAGCAGTCCGTTTTACTTTTCTTTGCCATCTGAGATGCTTCCATAGCCATTGACATTGGACGATAATAGTAATCTACAGGCTTCTCTTTGAATCCCTTTTTCTTGAAAAAGTTGAACGTAGCATATGCAGTCATGTCTTCAAGGTACATGGTGCGATATCCTTGTTTCTTGTAATGATACCATATAAGATCAGCATCGTCAAAATAAACATTAGTTTTATTGTATTCGTCCCAGTAAGTTTCTTTGAAATGCCCTGTTAGAAACGGTATCAAGTTGGGAAAAGTATTGTCATCCACTTTGTGATGCCCGTAAAATTCGACAGCGTCTAGAGTTTCCCTAAGGAACTTGTGAGTTTTTTTAAAATGACGCTTGAAGTTGATCTTGGAGATAGAATCAATGCCTATGATAATGACGTTGAGAGGCTCCGAATTGTCGGGGTTAATGGGGTGTTCTTTAGTTCGATTGTCGAGGTCCGGTCGGTCTGGGAACAAGGACACAAACTGAGACAGGCTCTCTTTTTTATCGGTCTTGCATTCAACATATATATAATCTTCCTTCATTTGCACGCCAAATGTGATTGGTTTTTCCGGTCCATATCTATAAGTATCCGTGCTTGATCTTGTAATCTCCCAATAGGTACAGTGTAATGAGCTACGATTGATTTTATAATGAGATTCAATGATGTCATAATTCAAGTCTATGATGTCTTTGGCAATAAAGTTGATGAAATTTGGCTCCCCCGGGCATTCGTAGGGCTCGGTGATATTCACGTAGTAGGGCATGGCTATGGGGTGGTAGGGATCAATGTCAGGGACGTAGCATCCCTGGGTGTTGATGAGGAGAGCAGGAGCTCCAGGGTCCTGCCACAGGGGGTACAGCCCCCTGGGCAGCCTGAAGAACGTCAACTTGATGGACGTGAACAGCAGAAGCACTGCCAGCACGGCCAACAGTTTATGTTTCCCCACACGGAATGTCATCTCACTGTCGCACACACCGCCTAGGTCATTAAACAATCCTAACATCTTCGAATCATTTCTACAATATTCAAGAATTAAAATAATGAAACAAGTTTTTGGAGATGAGTTATAAGAAACTAATCACCAAAAACCTCTCTGTTTCACTATTTTAATTTATATCCAGGATTTATACACCAATTGTAATATTAAAAAATATAAGGAATGTGTCCATTACCCTGATAGACCAACTTTGTAAAATCTAAAACTGAGGTAACTGACGTCTACCTCTAATTTAACTATTTGTCGAGAGACCAGGCTGCAGTCTATATTCCATCATCTATATTTTTACCTCGTGGGAGAGATGCATGTTATTTATCAACACACCTTGAAATTTAAAATAACAAATTGGTAATAAAGATGTAAATTTTAATTGAGAATATAGATTTTAAAAAGGTAAGAAATACATTGAGAAAATATAAAAAATAGTAATAAATATTTTTATTATGCTTCCTATTAAGCTGAATATGAAGCAGGCACACATAAAATCTACACAAAAATACGAAATTCAATTGTGAATATGTGAAAAAAACAATAAGAAAAAAAATGAAAAGCAGATGTGCTCCTGGTCAGGATATGGCTTTTTATTTTTGATATCAACACCTGACCTTTCTATTTTTATATTGTTTTTTTTTTCTTCACATTTTAAGCGTATTTACGCAAGTTTGGCCTTAAATACCCATTTTTTGGTTTCTCAAGAAGCCTCTGGGATCAAAAATCTTAGGTCGCAGTGATACAGCCTACTCCACGCTGACGAGCGCCAACAGCGCGAAACGCGTTCGCGGATGGCATTTCTTGATTTATCAAGAAATTGGGTTGGCCAAATATCAGGGAACAGGCTAAATCAATGTTTAGTTGATTTCCGTTCCACCAGATGACGCTCTGCCTTATGAAAAGCACATGTGCTCCTGGTCAGGATATGCCTTTTTTATTTTTAATAGTGAGTATATATATATCAAAATTTTCGTTGAAATTCGATTACTAAAAGTAATGAAAAAAATTATTTTATCACTTTCAAAGCTCTATGTACATATATTATATATACTTTTAAAATAATTGTATTGACATCTTGTCAATACATTCAAAGTGCACAGTCTGCACTATTTTAAAAAGATGCATTATATACACTATGTACAATGAATATGGCGCCTCTGTCAGCGCTGCAGAGTTTGGTGGAGAATCGTCAGTGGGTCTCCAGCGACACAACGCCAAATTTATATAAATATATATTTACTAGCGGTGGTGTACCCGGCTTCGCCCGGGTTTTATCCTAGTCAAAGTTTGCCTAACGAATATTATTGATAATATTATTCCGGGACACACAGAATATTATGATAATAATGATAATAATATTCGTTACATTATATATTTATATAATATTTAAAATATATTTTTCGAGCAAACATATCCACTCTCCCTACTAAATAGATTTTTAAAAAAATATATATAAATAAAAAATATCTATAGATTTACTACATGATCTTAGCCAAAAGGCCGAGAAACGATATTTATATATAGAGATGACCTGGCTTCGTGTGTCTTCTGCTCGAGTGAATGTTTCGCTGGTAGAATTTTGTTCCTGCCTACTGAAAATTATTTTCTGGCTTCGCCCGTGGTCTGCTTTAGTGAATATTTCCTTAAAGAATTTTGTTTATGTCAATCAAGCATTAAACAGCAATATTGTCATCATATTTTTTACTAAAGCAATATTGAAGAAAAAGGCATCTCCTTATCGTGCAACTGAAACGCCCGAAACGCGTCCGTGGTTAGCTTTTCTTGATTAATCAAGAATGGGTATTTGGCCAATTCTGGAATAATTAAAAATCAACGAGAATAGTTGATATTTATTCCGATAGATGGCGCCAGCCATCAGCAACTTTCAGTTGCACGATAAGGAGATGCCTTTTTCTTCATTTATGCACCTTATCCCAGTACAATGTTACATTTGTACTATTTTTTCACATAAAGCAATATTGTTCATCAGTACTTGGTTAAATATTTTTTTTCTTGGTTAAAAGTGCGACAAAATAATCTTCCAGATTAAACTCCCTGTCCTGTTCAAATTTCAGCGAGATTAGATACATATTGAGGGCGTGCATAGCCGACAAACATATATATATTTATGTGTCCGGCTTCGTCCAGTTTTTACCCGAGTAAAATATACTAACGAACATTTTTTAAAACGATTCTAGCAAACATCCAACCCTACTGAATCTATACTTGTCTATACTCTCGGTGATTTGAAAAAAAATTCCGGTCCCTTAAAAAATACTCTATAAGTTGAATAAAATCAATATTAATTGGTTCACACAGTAATTTGGAGTTGAAGGAATAGTATCTTGCCACAAACGAACATTTGTAAATAACTGTATTTAGCGAATGTACCCGGCTTCGCCCGGTTTTTACCCGAGTAAAAGTTTGCTTAACGAACATTTGTTAAAACGATTCTAGAAAACATCCAATCCACCTATATATAGATTTATAAACGTATATAACTATTGTTATATGCGTTTAAATATATTTTTGAAACACATAATTTTTTAAAACATTTATTAAATGAGATATTTTTTTAAATATATATTAATATTGAAAAGCCAACTTTTTACAACGTCATTGAAATATTATATTACTAAATCCTCAAATTAAATATTAAATATATTATACTTGGAGCACATTTTAGCATATTTACAATTTATAAAGGTAATTTCACCAGATACCGCAAGAGGCGCTGCTTGCGAGTGAAAGTAGAAAATTTGCAAATAAAATTACAAAGAATATTTATTTCAAATCAAATTCAAACCAGAAACCTTTCCAGTAGTATAGTAAATAACTTCATAAAGTACACGGCGACTGGATAATATTACATTTTAAAAAAATTCATCGTGTAAACAAACTACGTGTAAAATTATCAACCAATCAAATTCATTTATCGTCGCGACTAGTCCTGCGGTAAAAGGCTGGAACTAACGCTTTTGGTTCTACATTTTTTTTGAAGCACATTAACCTTTTTAGTTTTCGAATAGCCTATATGTTAAACGAAATCTTCAGCTACCTACATGCGAAATTTCATAATGATTGATTCTGTAGATTTTGCGCAACGCGATAACAAACATTGATTTTGGGTTTCATTTTTATAGATATAAAGAATATATATATTATATGAAAATGTAATTTGATTTATTTTTTAAAGAAACTTTGAACCAGAAACAAAATAGTTTTTAACTAAAGCCTAAAATAATTCGAGCAATATATTATATCTAACTATATTTAAAAATGAATATATATGATATCACAAGAAATTATATTTACCTGTATAGACATCGAAATTGAGAGACTAACAATGTATCGTTAAAAATGACAAATTGTGTAAATATGCAAAACTTTGTATTATAGCTATAAAAAATATTATAAAGTATGTAAATATCCGTAAGTCGGCATTAAGTGTTTCAGGAACCCGGGTTATTTCTATATATAAATTTCTTGATTCAGGGATTAATTTATGGTCCATACGATGGCGTCATTTACACTACTTTTTTTATTTTTAAGTGCAATGTCGAACTGCTTTTCAAATGTGTAGACATGTGATGCACTTACAGTAAAAGCAGTCGCCTACTTCTACCCACCATTATTATCATGGCCTGTATGTTTCATAGAACTTAAAAACCTTATCTACTCATGTTGAAATCTTCTACAGTGATGGTCAAGCATTCTCAATTTGAGAATTATTTTACTCAGCTCGTGGCAAATGACAATGACATATAGGTGATCACGAAGCCGATAGCGCTTTTATACTACACTAAATGTTTTAAATGCCAACTTTTTGTCGATCATTTTATATCTTAGAATTTAATTTGATTTTCCACAGACAGGACTGGAACAAATTAGACAAATTTATAGCAAAGTACTAAATGGTTACGAAGTACCTTTGCATCATATATCCTATATAAAAATACGCGTGATAAAATTGAGAGATATATCTAATTAAATTAAAATAAAAATGATGATAGAAGGACGGCTATCATACAGAAATTCTATCATTTCTGCCGTTTGTAAGATAAGAGAATATTTGTCAACAGTGTGAATTATGTCACCATGGAAAATAACCAATGGGAAAAAGATGGAATTCTCTTCAAACAATAAAGGCAAGGATTAAAAATATATAGCAAGGCATTTCCCTAAAGAACTTCATTGTTCATATGTAAAATACTCTGTTAATAATTTTATAATGGGGAACCACTATAAATGTGCCCATGTATATTTAAGGTGGCAGGTGCTATGTTGAGATGGTTAGTAGAAGGATTTGAGTATATGAAGTATAATTATATTTTCGACATTAATCTTGTCCAGATGTTAATAATTTATGAAAATATCTTTCATATTTTGAACAAATAAATCATCAACAAAATAGTATCTTGTAAGAAGTATTAATTAACTTTACACACGTGTGGCAGGAGCCATGTTAAGAAATGGTTAGAAATATATTTAGAAATATATCAGATTTTCCTCCTTGTGTGCCAAGTTCAGATGATAAATCGGGTTTAAATAGTTCAACAAGGAGAACAATGCAACAGTATTAATGTGTAAGGCTAAAAATGGGGCAATGTTGGGAAATGGCTAGATAGAGAGTTAGTCCGCTACAGAAGATTTTTGTCTCCATTGTGAGCTTGACTAATATATCAAACTGAATATTAATAAAATGTCACGTTCGATTACTTATTAGATCTTGTTCTATTCTATTCTAAACATTTGCTCAACTGACATTCACCTTATCCGAGGATATGCAAAAGACCTGGAATGTTCTAGGAACATGGTAGGGCATTTCTATATTCTATAACGAATGACGATTCAGGTGTTTGAAGCTACAAAGTAGGAGTTCGTAGATCATTTCGGGACTTTTGCATAACCTCAGATAAGGTGAATGTCAGTTGAGGTTTATAATAATGGGTTTAAATAATCTTTTTTTATGAATTACAGTCATAATTATTATATGAAAAAACGAAAGAAAAAATAAAAATAAAAAGATCAGGTGTTGAAATCAATAATAAAAATGGCATATCCTGACCAGGAGCACATGTGCTTTACAGAAGGCAGAGCGCCATCTTGTGGAACAGAAATCAACTAAACATTGATTTAGCCTGTTCCCTGATATTTGGCCAACCACATTACTTGATAAATCAAGAAAAGCCATCCACGAACGCGTTTCGCGCTTTTTGGCGCTCGTTAGCGTGGAGTAGGCTGAACCACTGCGACCAAAAATATTTTTCGGTCTCAGTAGCTTCCTGAAAAACCAAGAAATGGGTATTCAAGGACAAACTTGGGTAAATATGCTTAACACATGAAAAAACGAAAGAAAAAAAATAAAAGATAAAAAGATCAGGTGTTGAAATCAATAATAAAAATGGCATATCCTAACCAGGAGCACATGTGCTTTACAGAAGGCAGAGCGCCATCTGGTGGAACAGAAATCAACTAAACATTGATTTAGCCTGTTCCCTGATATTTGTCCAGCTTTGGCAAATTGAGAAGCGTCCACCTAGAGACCATGGTTTCGGGCTAATGGCCCGTGTTGTGGCTTTGTCATCGACCCGAGGCCGCTAGTTTGCGGCGAAAGTCAATAAATGGCGTCAGTTTTTGACGTTTATTTTGACGGGAGAAGCGCCCTATGCTTCTATGGATCAATTTCTTCCCGGCAATTTTTCCATCTATATTCTAGCCATAGATTTGACCCAGCCACCTTGCCAGCAAAACACCTCTTTGATAGATTGTGAATATTCCATTAGATCCCGTGTGGATCTCATGGAATTAAAGTCCGCCCTAGACTGACGAGGGCCATTAGGCTGAAACCATGGTCTCTAGGTAGACGCTTCTCAATTTGCCAAAGCTGGTGTTGTGACTTTGTCATCGACCCGAGGCCGCTACTTTGCGGCGACGGTCAATAGATGGCGTCAGTTTTTGACGTTTATTTTGACGGGAGAAGCGCCCTATGCTTCTATGGATCAATTTCCTCCCTGGCAATTTTTCCATCTATATATATATATATTAAGAGTATTTTTTTATATTTGGAAAATAGAAGAAAGTAAACTATTAAGAACTACAGATTTTGAATTAATTTTGAGTCAGAACAGCAAGCTAATTCTGTATCAAATAGTATAGTTATGAAAATTTTAAGATTAATATATTTTTTATTTAATTTAAATGTGTGAGGTTTGTTTTTTATTTTTTTTTGTAATAAATAATTAGTTAGATTATATTT
Source organism: Cordylochernes scorpioides (assembly GCA_030710605.1). Taxonomy (NCBI): domain Eukaryota; kingdom Metazoa; phylum Arthropoda; class Arachnida; order Pseudoscorpiones; family Chernetidae; genus Cordylochernes; species Cordylochernes scorpioides. The sequence continues at coordinate 82,313,481 of CP092867.1, read as the reverse complement.
TTAAAAAAAGAAAAATAAAGTAACACCAGCAAAGCATCGGCAGTTACGCGTCATAGGCTGGGTGAAAAAGGGAATAAGCGAAGAGAAAGTTTTAAAGAGAAGAGCAAAGACAGAACCATGATAATAATTTACCAAATATAAAATAAAGCTAATTAGAGAGTGAGGAATATTTTTTTGCTCTATTTTCTCTCTTGATGAAAGAAGATAGATTTTTGTGAATTTTTTTTGTTTTGTTTTTTGGGATTTTTTTTATAAGCTTATTTTAAAGACAATCTAGTGTAAATGTGGAGGACACGATATAAGATAGTATATTAAATTAGGTAGGATGAAAACCTTAAAGGTTAGACCAGATGAAAACCATAAAGATTAGACCAGATGTAAAGAGGATGGTACTCAGGCGGGCCTCTTCAGATGAAGACCTGAGCCAGCAGTTTCAGCCCTTTCTCCATTACTGCCAAACCATACCTCTTCGACCAAATAGAAAGCAAATTTAGGTTGGAACGGAGATAGGGTAATAGCTGAGCCTTAGATACTACATAAATCAACTAATGAATTGAGCAAGTATCATCTTCAGCACTTTCAAACCTAACTCAAAAAATGTTTTTTTCAGTTCAGAAGTTAAATTTATTCGGTTCCCTAGACTTAATCAGATTGAGACATACTTATCCCTTAGTGTTAAACTTTAAATCAAATTGTGTTTATTCTTTTTGGGTATAGGACTGTAAGAGACTGATAATAAATTAGTAATACAGTTATATGATTATTACAAATACAGGAAAATATGATCATATCCCAAGCCTTTAACAATGTGCGTCGACAAGGGAACAGGAAAATCTAACATAAAAGAACATAGAAAAATAAACTTTGTCTGATGTTGATAGTTTCAGATTATGGTCCAAATTGTGTTCATACACTCTAAATAATAGGACTGCAGGAAAATAATAAGATATTAGAAGTACAAGAGGATAAGGATTAATTGGAACTACAAGAAAGTACGATTAAATTCAAACAAGGTAAGAATGTGCGTCATACCATAATGGAAATATCAGCTTCATCAGACAAAGAAATAAGTCTCTTGTCTGAAGATGGTAAAAATGCTTTCCCATAATAACTCACATCATAAATATATTCGAATTGGTCCTAACAGTACCGTATATTCTATATGTAGTCCTATCTATACTTTTTTTTATTTAAGTATTATATATGTGGACCCGTACCCGTTATTTCTGCCAAATAAGGAAGTTTAGGAATTTAAGGTTTAGTGCTTCATATCAATTAGATTGAATGTTCATTCTCTATACCCCCTTTATAAAGATTGAACAAGCATAGATAATTGTTATGTATGCTATAAGGAGAGAAAAATATATTCTCAAGTTATCGTATAAATTTAAAGGATCAAACAAAGTAAGAATTAGAGAAAAGACAGAAATAAAGGTATGGTATTGGTAAGCTCAGGTAATAAGACCAAATCCAAACAAATAAACAATGTGCGACGTTTCGGCATCAGCGCCGTTACAATCTTCAGACAAGTCTGAAGAGGGCAACAACGCCGCTACCGAAATGCCACACATCACTCATTCACTCGGACCGGTCCCATTACCTTGTGTTTATAATCTACTAGCGGATGTACCCGGCTTCGCCCGAGGTTTTACCCGAGTAAAGGTTTGTCTAACGAACATTTGTTAAAACAATTCTCTATAAACTTATTTAAAAAAAGATATATTTTGATAATTTGAAACTCGTAAATTTGAATCTCTCGATAAAGTGAACATTTTTTCCCGGTCCCTGTGTGCCGTGTCATCCTGAGTTTTGTCTTTCATAATTTTCTACATTACAAAATCATCGTTTTATCTAGTGAAAATATTTTCCCGGTCCCTTGAAAAATACTCGATAAGTTGAATAAAATCATGGTCGTGAAACTCTCGATAAAGTGATTATTTTTTCCCGGTCCTTGTGTGCCGTGTCATCCTGAATTTTGTCTTTCCTAATTTTCTACATTACAAATCATCGTTTTATCTAGTGAACATATTTTCCCGGTCCCTTGAAAAATACTCGATAAGTTGAATAAAATCATGGTCGTTTATGGAAGATGGACGTAGTTCCCGGAAGTCACCCGCGAGGCTTTTTTCTTGTCTACTTTGCACAGCTGTGTCACCAACTCTGCCCCCGCGCGCCAGGACCTCGATCCCTCTGATTGGTCGGTGGGAACTTGGACTGACCGGCCGGCGGCCGGACGGGGGGGGGAGGGGGCAGACCTAAGCCTATCTCCGTCGCAAGGTGGCGCTGCTTGCGAGTTAAAGCTACAAATCTGCAAATAACTCTAAGGATATTAAAGATATTCAAGAAATTATTTTTCGTAAACCTTTCCGGAGATACACCTAATAATATCCCAAAATATCACGGCGATTGGATGTATGGTTATTGAATCCATAGAGGACACACACACACACACACAGACATTCATTTTTATATATATATAGACTGGCGGATGTACCCGGCTTCGCCCGGGTTTTACCCGAGTAAACGTTTGTCTAACGAACATTTGTTAAAACACTTCTCTATAAACTTATAAAAAAATAATAGATATATTTTGATAATTTGAAACTCGTAAATTTGAATCTCTCGATAAAGTGAACATTTTTTCCCGGTCCCTGTGTGCCGTGTCATCCTGAATTTTGTCTTTCCTAATTTTCTACATTACAAAATCATCGTTTTATCTAGTGAACATTATTTCCCGGTACCTTGTAAAATACTCGATAAGTTGAATAAAATCAATATTAATTGGTTCCCTCGGTAATTGTAAGTTAAAGGAATAGTATCTTTGCCTTGGAATTGTATCATTATTCTTGTCTCAAATAAATTGCCGTGTCATCCTGAATTTTGTCTTTCCTAATTTTCTACATTACAAAATCATCATTTTATCTATTCTCCCAATATATATGTTGTAGATAAATGATAAAACTAACTTTGACTTGTGCGCAAAATTCCCACGCTCTACGGGCGGAGATCAGAGCTTGGTTAAGTGGTTTCGTCAGTGTAGAGGACAAAACGTTCCGTCGGCGGTTTCATGTTCAAGTCTTTCGCGCAGTCTCTTGGGATTAAAGGATTTGCTTCAAGCGATGGGTGGCTCTCAAATTATATTTAAAAAAAAACGACACGGGATATCATTTTAAAAATCTGCGGAGAGAGCGCCAGCGTTGATATTTCCGTTTGTTCGCAAAGGATTGACGACCTAAACCAACTTTTGAATGGCTATGACCTATGGTTATCGTCTGATTTCTACTAATTCAAAAATGAATAGAGGTTCGTATCAAGCAAATTCAAAGGGAAAACAGGAAACTTTTATCAAGTTGGTATGCTTACAGGACGAAACTATGTAAAAGCTTCTATATAAGTTATTTAATTTTTAGTATCGCATTTATATTTATTCGAATTTTATAGTTAAACGATACTCATTATTTCTTTTGATTTTTATATATCGTATATATCGTCTTGCACAATTATTTAAACTTTTTTAAATAAAGTAAAATACTTAAAATAAAATATGTTTCTTATACAATCTAAAATTAGAAAATAAACTTTTAAATCGGTAACCTCAAGGAGATAGCCATTATAAAGCACTAATATTTGAATTAGTTTTACTTAATATATTAGCCCTGAAAGACCCAAGGTCATCAGGCGTGGAGCAGACTTCCTGCCAAAGCCTATCTCCGTCGCAATGGTGGCGCTGCTTGCGAGTTAAATCTACAAATCTGCAAATACCTCTAAGGATATTCAAGATATTCAATAAATTATTTTTCAGAAACCTTCCCAGTACTATACTAAATAACTTCCCAAAATTTCATGGCGTTCGAATGAGTGGTTTGGTCTGGCATAAAGGACACACACACACATACATTCATTTTTATATATATATATTTTTTCCCGGTCCCTGTGTGCCGTGTCATCCTGAATTCTGTCTTTCCTAATTTTCTACATTACAAAATCATCGTTTTATCTACATATTTTCCCGGTCCCTTGAAAAATACTCGATAAGTTGAATAAAATCATGGTCGTTTATGGAAGATGGACGTAGTTCCCGGAGGTCACCCGCCCCCCGCGCGCCAGGACCTCTTGATCCCTCTGATTGACCGGCGGCCGGACGGGAGTGGGGGGGGGGGGGGGGGGGCTCTTGATCCCTCTGATTGGTCGGTGGGAACTTGGACTGACCGGCCGGACGGGGGCGCGGGGTGGGGGGCAGACCTAAGCCTATTTCCGTCGCAAGGTGGCGCTGCTTGCGAGTTAAAGCTACAAATCTGCAAATAACTCTAAGGATATTAAAGATATTCAAGAAATTATTTTTCGTAAACCTTTCCGGGGATATGCCTAATAATATTCAAATTTTCACGGCGATTGGATGTATGGTTTTTGAATCCATAGAGGACACACACACACAGACAGACATTCAATTTTATATACAGGGTGTACCAGGTAAATTGGGAATTTCAACAATGGTATTTTAACTGAAATTTTTTGCAAGTAAAAATTAAAATATCCGAATGAAATTTGACACAGTAGTAGATAAAAGGATATAGTTTTTATTTATTCAATGTAGTTTCCATTATTAGCTACAACAGTCTCGAGGCGAGTGCGGAATGAAGCACAGGCCTTGGCGACGATGACCTTGTCCATTTGGGTCATCACCGTGTGAACTGCTTTCTTGACAGACTGGATGGTGGTATGAGTAGCTTTGTTGACATCTCTCTCAACAACGTCCCATACATAGTAGTCGAGGGGATTGCAATCTGGAGAATTAGGGGGCCAAATATCAGGACCCCAGTGACTAGGGACGTTAAGTGTCAGCCACGATTGTGTCTTTTTTGCCTTATGGGCTGGAGCTGAGTCCTGTTGGAAGACATACTTCCTTCCTGCGGCCACCATGTCCATCCAAGGCTTCACAACGGTCTCCAGAACATTGATGTAGGTGTCAGCGTTCATCCTAAGGCCCTTCTCAAAGAAATGGGGAGGCATGACATCACCTTCACTGCTGATAACGCCAAGGACCATTACGGAGGCAGGAAATTTCGTATGCATCACGACAGGTATCTCTGAGGGGTCTTTACAGATCCAGCGATCATTCCTGGGATTTACCTTTTGGTCCACGTCAAAGTTCTTTTCGTCAGAGAAGAACCTTAGCATGCCAAAAGAGTCGTGTTTCAGGTTGTTGAGGAGGGCAGCAGCCTTTCCTTTTCTGTTATTCTTCATATTCTCAGTCAGCAACTGACCTTTCCGAAGGGCATAAGACTTGAGACCAAGGTCCTCATGGATAGTTCTGACAATTGTCATAGAGCCAACGTCCATTTCCTTGGCTATGGCCCTCATGCTCTTCCCAGGGTTTCCATCAATCTTCTCCTTGACATTTTTGACAAATTCTTCGCCTCTTACCCTGTTCGATCGACGCGAGTGCTTTTTCCTTGTAGCTATCCCCTCTTTGTTACTGTCGGCCTCATCAAACCGCTTCTTGACACGATAAATAGTGGTTTTGGGCAACTTGAGAAAATCCACTATCTCTTTGGGGCTCCTTCCGGCGCGCAGAACAACGATGATGGCAGCTCGATTTTCAAATTCTCGGTTACTCTTCATCACTACACTGCGCACACATGTACTGTTGCATTTTACATGAATATGGCTACGTAATGAAAAAAAAACAAGTTTTTAATCTCAAGTAGTTTTTGTTTTATGGACTGTCAAAGTTAGTCCCAATTTACCTGGTACACCCTGTATATAGATAATCTAAATTGTGCTTATCAGTATGGTATTGGTGTTTCAGAATATTGAATTTAATAGTTTCTATTAGTGTAGATGGAATTTTTTATTTTATTAATTTAAAATCTTAATTATTATTTGTTCTAAGTCCAATTAAAAGGGGTGAAGAAAAAAGAAAAAAGGAAAACAAAAAATAAAAATAAAAAATAAAAAAAAGGAAAGGAGATAAAGATGAGGTGGAAAAATAAAAGAAAATTTATTTGAAAATATTTATAATAGCTTATAAGTACACTCAATTAGTGTGATAGCATTCCTTATGAATGTTATGATTTCAAGAGTATTTACCTATAATTAAATTATTTATTATCTAGATTAGCGGAATGTAGTTAGTGTTAGTGAATCAAGAGAGATAGATGATGTGACTCTTGTTAGTTGCATCATTGTCTTCAAGTGAAAGTAGTATTTAGATTGCGCGTTCCAGTTGAAGTCAGTATTGCTGTTAACATTATTGTAGATCATTCATTTATATGTATTGAAGATAGGTCTGATACAATTTCTATAAGAATTGCTTTTGTGCAGAAACATACAAATAAAGCAACATATGATTTTAATTTTTTTTTGGATCTTTTGATGTTTGATTTCATCAAAAACGGTCCTGCAAAGTCGATTCCAATTTTAGTGAACGGATTTGATTTCACAATTCGGTGCATAGGCAGATCTCCCATGATTTGCTTGGTAACTTGGCGTTTAGCCCTGAAACACACCATGCATGGGTGGATTATTTTCATGACCAAACTTCTGCCTGCAGGGATCCAATATCGTAATCGTAGTGATGACATGGTCAGTTGAAGACCAGAATGTAAATGATCCAGATGACACCGTCGCACTATTAATTCCGTGATAAAATGATCTCTTGACAATATTATTGGATGCTTTTCATCAATTGCAGATTTGAATGACGTAATCTTCCTCCAACCCGTAAGAGTCCAGATTCATCAATGAAAGGATTCAAAGATAAAAGCCATGAGTTAGTTGGTAAAGATTTCTTTTGTTTGCAACAGGTAATTTCTGATTGAAATTCAGAACTTTGAATGAAACGAATGATATTGTGAATTGAACTTGTTAATTCGCTTGAAGATAGATGTCATTTTTTTCTTCCGTTGAAAGAACATTGGACATTGAATACAAATCTATAAATCCATGCTGTAATTCTAACAAGTTCGTTGATATTTGAGTATTTGAAAATGAAGTCTGGGACAAGAAGATTAGTGGAATGAAAAACAGATAAAGTTTTTCGTCTTTCACCTGAAATTTCTTTCGGAAAATCATATTGAGTTTGAATTAGATCTTCAAAGTTCACATCCGAGAGCCAAGTTGGTCGCGGCCACCAAAGAGAGTGATCCACCAGCTCTGAAGGAGTTATACCTCTGGAAGCGCAGTCTGCAGGATTATCTTTCGAAATGACATAATCCCAGGAAGAATGTAAAGTCAATCTTCGAACTTCAGCAATCCTATCTCCGACAAATGGTTTCCAATGTCTAGATTCAGATTTAATCCAGCTGAGAACAATTTTGGAATCAGTCCATAAAAATACTCTATCAATTTTTAAGCATAAAGAATTGCGAATAGTATCATATAAAGTTGCGAGAAGAAGAGCAGCGCACAGCTCCAGCCGTGGTATGGAAATCATTTTCAGAGGAGCTACCCTCGTCTTGGAAGCAATCAGAGAAACTTTCACTTGGCTCGATTTGAAATGAGATCTTATATAAAAATACTGCCGCATATGCAACTTCTGAAGAGTCACAAAAACCATGAAGTTCAACAGAAAGTAAAGCTCCCCTGCACGAGAAGTATCTAGAAATTTGAATTTTATTTATTACGGATAATTCCTTTTCGATTTTCTTCCATTGAGAGCACAAAGTATCAGGTAAGGGATCATCCCAATTCAACTTCTGTTTCCAAAGTGATTGAAGCAAAATTTTAAGATGAATAATAACTGGTGACAGCCAGCCAATAGGATCAAAGATTCTGGAAATGTGGGACAACAAATGTATTTTAGAATTCGTTTGTTCTGGAATGTCATTAACAAGAATCTGAAAAATGTCCAAGAAAGGATTCCAACAAATACCAAGTATTTTGACACATGAATCACTCTCAAAACCCGAAGATTATGCCTATCTTCAACCTGTTCTGAAAATCCAGAAAGGACCTTCGGGACGTTTGATCTCCATTTCCTAAGAGAAAATCTGGCTAAAGAAAGAAGATTATTGACTTCACGAATATGACATGTAGCTTCTTCAATTGTGTCTGCACCAGAAAGCAAGTCATCAACATAAAAATCGGTTTGTACTATTTTTGAGGCCACTGGGAAAGTTGACACCTTGTCCCTTGCAAGTTGATGTATGGCATGGCGAGATATGGCGCACAAGACAATCCATATGTCACAGTCAGTAGTCTATAATCCAATAAAGGTTCTGATGGGTTTTTTCTCCATAAAATTCTCTGGAAATCACAATCCCTAGAATCGATTCTTACTTGGCGATACATTTTCTCTATATCTCCTGAAAAAGCTATTGGGCGTGTTCGAAATCTTATCAGAATGTTGAAGATATTCTGTTGTAGTTTCGGTCCTACATGAAGAAAGTCATTTAGAGATTTGACATTGGCAGAGGGTACTGACACCAGCTCACAGAAATTTTTGAGAAAATCATCTTTTTCCTCCAACGCGAACATAGTTAAATCTTGAAACTTATATGAACGTTATAATAAATCAGTTTCAATATCAAAAACAACTCTCAATTTAGTGGTAGTGCTTTGCTCCTTAAAAACACAATGATGAGGTATATAATAACATTGTCCTGAAGGTGTATTCAGCTCATCACTGGGAATAAGCTCCATATGATTGATTAAAAGATATTCGTCCATGAAATCACAATATTGTTTTAGGATACTTGGAGATTTTTGTAATTTTCTTTCAAGTGATAGAAATCGTTTCAGAGCATTGGTCCTAGATTCGCCAAGAGTTGGCAATGTTCTAAATGGCAGCCCAACAGAGTACCTTCCATCTTCCAGAATTTTGAGGTTATTAATATACATTTCTTTACACGAAATTTCTTCTCTGGTTAAAGATTTGGCAGAGGGTACTGACACCAGCTCACAGAAATTTTTGAAAAAATCATCTTGTTCCTCCGACGCGAACATAGTTATATCTTGAAACTTATATGAACGTTATAATAAATCAGTTTCAATATCAATCTCTCTCTCTCTCTTATGATTTAAAATACCTTTTCAAGCAGTCTCTCTCTCACAGTTAGTAAAAATTATAATTTGTATTGGATGTCCACCCACATGCATACAGAAACATCCTATAATTATCATTTTCTTCTTAAAGACCATGTGATTTTGACATTTTGGTTGCTGACAAAGTGATGACAAAATTTCAAGTACTTATATTATTTCTTATCAATCCCTTCAAATTACAAATTTTCCTTTTCTCTATATTTTAGTGTATATATTGGTCTCTTTCATTTAACAAGTAGTATATTTGCATTAATTTAATAAACATTATGTAAAAATAGCAAATCAACAATTCATTAAAAGTTATTTTTAAAAATTGGAAAAAAAATCACTTTTAGATTGCTCTATTACTTAATTCTTTTTGATTGAAGAATATCTGGTTCGTTACCCCAGTTTTTTTTTTGGTTTTTGTTTTTGGACAAGCCTATGACGTGTCAAAGACGATTAATAAGCTTTTGGTTCCGTTGTTAAAACTTTCCATTGAACATTTTGAATATTTATTGATTTTGCCACGTGGAAAAAGTCAAGAACAAACTATATATATGATAAACAAAAGATAAGCAATGAGGGAAGTTTACAGAGTAGCAAATTATAAACACAAAAAATGATACGCTGTTAATAAAATAATAAATACTTTGCTACATAGCTCCTTCCCTATGGGAACTGCGACCCACAGCTTGTAATTATTGTAGATACTGACATGGATATGACGTACTTCTGCAAAGGATTCCACCGAACTCTTGGAACTTTGTCCCTAGTACCTTTACGCCCTTTTTCTTGCGGCGTAAAGAGCGGCTTTGTCGTTGTATCGTATATAGGGACATCGTCATCTTGAGGGAAGTCTTGGCTTTGACACGGCGATGGAATCCTGAAGCCAGTCTCCGTGAAAATGTAGATCACAGCACCCATTGCCTCAAGGTCTTCTCGGAGATATTCAGTTTGTCTTCCCTAATTTACCCAGCATCTCCACCAAAATGCCACATGGAAATTAGGGAAGACAAAAACTTCAGAATTACACAGAAATGTATTAAAGGCCTAACAAACTATGAATGATAAACAGAAGATAAGCAATGAGGCAAGTTTACAGAGAAGCAAAATATAAACATAAAAATGATACTCCGTTAATCTATATATATAAAAATTAATGTATGTGTGTGTGTGTGTCTGTCTGTCCTTTATGCCTGTCCAAACCACTCATTGGAACGCCATGAAACTTTGGGAAGTTATTTAGTATAGTACTGGGAAGGTTTCTAGCAAATACAATTTTTGAAATAACTTTTCGCCTAAAAATAATCAAGATAAATATTCTAATTTATCTGTTATAATTCAACAATCTGCTCTAAATATTATCATGATGATACGATGATTTTGTAATGTAGAAAATTAGGAAAGACAAAATTCAGGATGACACGGCAATTTATTTGAGACAAGAATAATGATACAATTCATAGGCAAGATACTATTCCTTTAACTTCCAATTACCGAGGGAACCAATTAATATTGATTTTATTCAACTTATCGAGTACTTTTAAAGGGACCGGGAAAAAATGTTCACTTTATCGAGAGATTCGTTAGACAAACCTTTACTCGGGTTTAACCCGGGCGAAGCCGGCTACATCCATACAAGAATAATGATACAATTCCAAGGCAAGATACTATTCCTTTAACTTCCAATTACCGAGGGAACCAATTAATATTGATTTTATTCAACTTATCGAGTATTTTTCGAGGGACCGGGAAAAAATGTTCACTTTATCGAGAGATTCGTTAGACAAACCTTTACTCGGGTAAAACCCGGGCGAAGCCGGGTACGTCCGCTAGTAAAATAATAAATATTCACCTCACAAAAATAATAATATAGACTTATTTTACTCATTGTATTTTACTCTTTATTATATGGCTCTGAATTTATATGGCAATAACGCGCCACACAAGAAATAAAATAATTATGCACGAATGTTTATTTTCCAAAAAAAAAAAAAAAAGCTTTATATTGTCTATTCGGGTTTTATAGTTTTATTTATTGTGTATAGATGGCGTGTGGCCTTATAATTAATTTCTGCCTATCTGTCCATGTCTTTATTGTTTGCGGACGATGCAAATATTTATACCTGGGGTTGTGGCTTTGTCACCGACCCGAGGCCGCTCGTTTGTGGCGACGGTCAATAGATGGCGTCTTGTTTTGACATTTATTTTGACGGACGAGGCGCCCTGTGCTTTTATAGATCAATTTCCTTTTCCGGCGCAAATTATCCATCTAAATATTTATATGTGAATCTACTGCCCTAAAAGCTTATGTGACTATAGTTTGCTAAAATATAATAACTAAGATTCCACACTTTATTGTCGCATATATGAGTATTATTACAGTATACAATACATTATTAGAGCTTTAAAAGGCGGTGGGATAGATTAAATTGGCGAAACTGCTGTGAAGATTTTAATTTTTAAAAGAAACATTCGAGTTAAATAGTTTTATGTATTTTGTATACTGAAAATAATATTTCAAAGTTGCATATGTCTATTTTTAAATATGTGTGCACGTTCTTTCGTGAAATAAAACTATTTCAGATCTTTATCAAAGGTATAATATGGAAGTTAGTACCTTAAACATACTCCTTGGGCATCACACTATTTTTCCAGTAAGAGACAAATTATAGATGGCTTAAAAGGTAGTTGGATTGAAAATATACTTTTTACAACGATAACTCTAAATCATTGTCTACCTTCAGAGTTTTCAAAAGCTGTCATCAGTTTATTTAATGAGATTTTGAGACTTAGCCTTTCTTAATCCAAAGTTAGAAAAATATGAAAAACTAGACGCAATATCTGGGTTATCCCAAGATCTGTAAAGGATGAAAGCCTCAATTATCTTCAAATTAACTATCAAATAGGCCTTAAGTTTGAAGTTACCTCGGAATTATAAAATTATTGTTTTTGAGAGAGCGGTTCGAGCTCTATAAAAACAATCAACCAAACATAATTCTACTTACAAATATATATGTAGAAATACTTGTTTTACGAACGGATCTAGAGAAACGAAATTTTATCTCAGAATGAATTTTATTATGGTTATCATATATTCATCATATGTTATCCAACATTAGACTGATGACTAGACAGGCCACCCGTAATTGTACAAAGAGAAATTTGTTGTCGATTTTTAAATATAAATGCGATATAAACAGCAGGATCCAAAAAGTTCCCGAACTTTTACAAATAAAATATTAAAAAATATTTTGAAAAATGTGAAGTCAATTTTACTGTAAAGAACAAAGCCTAAACTATAATTCAATTTAGCAACGCCGGTAAATGCGCATGCGTAGTTTTCATTTTAGGCATATTTTTGTTGTAAATATTTAGCTCGCGTCGGTTTCTGCAATGTCATCATTTGAGCAAAAAGCAAATGTTAAATTTCGTGTAAAATTAAAAAGGTCTTTCACAGAGACATTAGAATTATTCAATGAGGCTTATGAAGATGATAAATTGTCACGATCGCAAGTTTATTCCTGGTATAAACGTTTTAAAGATGGCCGTAAGAGCATCGCAGATGATTCAAGGTCAGGTCGGCCATTTACGTCAACAGCAGATCGAAATATTGGACAGGTACGTGATTTAATTGTTGATGATAGAAAAATTACTATTGATAATATATCAGATATACTTAGAATTTCGTATGGTAGTTGCCAAAATATTATTGGTAAACATTTAAACATGAAAAAAACATTGTGGTTATTTGGTCCTACGAAATTTAAAAGATCAACAAAGAAAAATCAGATTATCAATTTGCAAAGATTTAATTGCTTCAAATGATGATTCTAATTTTTTAGAAACAATAATAACTGGTGATGAAACATGGTGCTTTATTTTTGATCCACAAACTAAAAAACAATCACTCGAATTGCACACACCAAGTTCTCATAGAAAGTAGAAAGTCGTCTTGACAAGTCCAAAGGAAAAGTAATGCTTGTAGTGTTTTTAGATTATCAAGGACTTGTCTATTATGAATTTATTGAAGATGGGGTTACTATTAATAAACAGGAATACAAAGAAATACTTGTGCGCCTTCGTGATGCGATTAGAAGAAAAAGAAACCAACTCTTTAAATCAAAACAGTGGAAATTGCTACATGATAATGCCCCTGCTCATAGAGCCATTATTGTTCAAGACTATTTAGCCAAACACTCTGTATCTATCTTGCCGCATCCTTCTTACTCTCCTGATATCGCTCCATGTGATTTCTTCTTCTTTCCAAAACTTAAAAATGACGTTTAAAGGGAGGAGCTTTTCATCGTTATCAGAAGTAATTGAAAATGCAAAGGTGGAGCTAGGCAAGCTTAGAAAAATTGACTTTGAACTAGCATATCAACAGCTTTTTTCACGCTGGAAAAAAAATTGTAGATAACCAAGGCTCCTATTTTGAAAATTTGATGTTTAAATTACTATACTATGAATAGATATTTTTTAAAAAAAGTTCGGGAACTTTTTGATCCTACCTTGTGTATGGACTTCGATTCTTGCAATAGAGATTTGCAGCGGTCACAATATTTTGTTATGTTATATACCCACACATGAGGAGAGTCCGTCTTTTTACAAAAAAAAAGTTATTTCAGATATAATAAATAATATTTCTATATTCAGTAAGGTCATTTCTACCATTTCAACCTATTGATTCTTTTATTTTCGCATGAACAATCATTGCTCATCTAGTTTAGAATATGCTTGTATCTATGTGTAGATTTTGAGAATTTGTATACGAGTAATTTTCTTTATATCATTGTTCTACTGTAAGTTTGTGGTATTTATTTTTATTTCAATTTAAAATTCCGATATTTCTCAAATATTTATAGATCTCTGAAGTTTAGCTTGAAAATGTGTATTTTTAGTTATTATTTTTCGCCGAAGAGACGAATTTATAGACTAGTTATGGTGACGGATATTAATATTACCAAGAAGATACAATTCTGTGAGTGTCAATTCTTCAAAACAAGCTGAACCTTCGGAGGAGCATCCTATATCTAAAGCTGAAATAGATGAAATGACACAAATTCCTCACTACAAATATTTAAGTTTATTTGATAGAAATTGACGTTCTCACGGGAAGATTGTTTCAAAGTTTTATAGTAGTAAGGCCATATACTCATTGAAATGTTCTCAGTTCAATAGCATATATAGGTGAAACAGGTATATATATTAGAGACTGAGCTGTAGAACACCGCAGAAATATCAATAATAATAATACAAAATCCCTTATTGTACACCACATAAACAACACAGGCCATAGTTAGACCCCCATTCATATTATTCTAATATAAATAGTAAATACAAAATACTGATTCTTGAGGCATTATTATCCATAAAATTTAATAGCATCAACAGGCATATAGATATTCTCGTTGTCTACAATATTTTATTTCTGAATACTAATTCCTTGTTTATTACTCTATTAATCTAAATAAACCTATCACAAACGTTCTCTTAATTGTCTTACAATTGTTTATAATAGTTACTATAAATTTATCCTCATTTACATCTAATTGTATATAAATTTTAAACAATTCTAATTTTGAAAACAGGTATGTAAATATTATATATGTATGTTTACTAGCCGAATGACCCGGGCAACGCCCGTGTTTTACCCGATTGAATGTTTTTATTTAAATACTATTTGTTACAATTATAAATTGGCGCCGTGGATGTCACTCTTGTGTGTCTCGCTCCAAACTTTACATGTACATTAGGTCAGCTGATATTACCTCCTATCTTCGCCGCTAGAGGCTCTGCTCGCGAGCGAAAGGGCACATTTTCAAATAACTCGACGAATATTCGGGATAGAGAACTGAAATTTTCACTATAAGTTTAAACGTATTCTACTCTATATACTGTTAAATTTCAGTCAGATTAGTTACATATTGTGGACGTGTATAGCCGACATACATACATACATACACTGGCTTTTATATATATAGGGATAATATAAATGAGTTTTAAAAATTGTAAAAAAAAAAAATGCATCGGCCGGGAATCGAACCCGGGCCGCCCGCGTGGCAGGTGAGCATTCTACCACTGAACCACCGATGCTTATAAGAAATGGCCATATTTGGGTATTTATTCCATTCGCAAAAGCGAACGATTACAGAATTGATTGTTGATGACTCTGATACTTGTATATATAATAATAATAATAATATAAACAAGTTTTAAAAATTGTAAAAAAAAAAATGCATCGGCCTGGAATCGAACCCGGGCCGCCCGCGTGGCAGGCGAGCATTCTACCACTGAACCACCGATGCTTATAAGAAATGGCCATATTTGGGTATTTATTCCATTCATAAAAGCAAACGATGACAGAATTGATTGATGACTCTGATACTTGTATATTTTAATTATGTTTGTATAATGAATTAGTCAGTATTCCCATGGTCTCCAGCGAAGAGGTGTGAATTGACTTTTTGAAATATATACATAATTATAAAGATAGAAGCTTCTATAGAAATAACTAAGGTAAGCCGAAATAGCTCAGTTGGGAGAGCGTTAGACTGAAGATCTAAAGGTCCCTGGTTCGATCCCGGGTTTCGGTATCTTTTTTTTAATTTTTACTTACCGTAACTTGACACGTGACTTAACGTGACAGAATTGTGCATGACTCTGATAACTGTATATATTAATAACCAATTGATCCATCTAGATTCATTCATTAGTTCTCATTCCTGTAGGAAGGGTCGTTAATACCCGAAATCTTGGAGCGTAAGCATTAAATATAAGATACAAATCCTTGATGATTTCATTTTATTTTTCTTTTAAAGTGTTGTATTGAGATGGAGGCAACGCCGACTGACTAAAGAGGGTGACATCCTGTTGAGCCACTAACGATGTGGCTGATGCTTCATCCTTACAGTTCGTTAATGGAAGGTTCGGCCCTGACCACGAGTTTTCTAATTTCACTTTCTGATTCCTAAAAATACATTTCAAACTTACTTACTGACCTTGGTATTACAACAGAGACATTCCGGCATATAAACACAACCATAAGGAGTAATTCTCGACATGCGCGATGAAATAATATTTTCAAGCCTAAAAGTCAACAATTTCATTAATCCATCTTTTTAAAAAAATTATAATATATATATATATATATATATATATATATATAATATCTCGAGTACTTGGGTTTGTTTGTATATATATATATTTGTGCCAAGTCAGCTTCTAACCGGCTGAACCATTTTTGATCAAATTTCGGATACCTATGTAAAATTTTGAGAAGAACGAATATTTTATTCAGAGTTCTCATTTTGAATCAATTAGATCGATAATAGACAAACGTTTGTATATTTCCTTTAAAATGCGTAAAAGAATGAGCAGCCAATTTTGCCGTGTAATTGGCAGCAAGCATTCCTGTATGTTTTAAAGCGATTCACACACAGAATCCTATTTTTTCCAAAATCAGAATTTTAAAGTAGAATATTATAAAAATGCAAGTTGTTCGTCGTCACTTATATTATTATATTATTATCGTTAAAGGGAGAGAGGGAAGTCAGTTTTTTTACACCTAAAAGATATGAAAATTTTGAAAAATTTCTTTTTAAAAGTGCTAATAGCTGGGAAGGTGCAAAAAGGTGCATTTTTATATCTGGAAAATCTGGAAAAATAGGAAAACCTATATCTGGACATTTTTATATCATTTAATTTAATGATGTGTTTTAGGCATTTAACAACACGCAGATTCATAAATATGTTATAAAAAAAGAGATGCTACACTCAGAAATCCGCTCTTTACTTATGATATTGTTGAACCATCGTGATTATATGATCGATACTCATACTTCCATATCATTTTATCACATCTTGATGTAAATATTAAACGATATACAATTTTAGATATTAAAATCTATATAGGATATATTAAGAATAATGAACTATGTCCTTCCATATTTGTCATAATCAATTTAGTGATTTTAATTAGTTAGAGGGTTATGAAATTTATATATATATATATATATATATATGGGGGAGTTGAGAGAGAACGACGGTCTCTGCTACTCACCGCGACAGCGTCAGCCACAAGGTCTGGTGACGGGCGTAACAAGTTCCTTTTTGTCTCATTCTGTCATCAATAATATTGTTGTGTACACCTAGATGCTCTATTTAGATCTTCACTCGGAATTGACAGCTCCGTGTTTCTCTCTGTCTGTATATAAACACCTGTATCTTCTCTATTTAAGTCATCACTATTAACACAGGTCGACACACAAAAAATGTTTCCCCAAAAGAAACAATATCTAATCTTAATGTGACTTTTTGTACTGATTTCAAATTATACAGTTTTTTCTATTATGCAAGGTGTCTGAGTGACAACCTTTTTCCGTAGTATTATTCCGCAGTAATAAAGGCACACAATGTTGCATAAGCTTTTTGCTTCGACCTCATTACATTAGCTAGTGGTGATAAATTTGCTGCGGGTTTATTCTTGCTTGGACAAGTTGATACGTAAACCAACGATTTGCTTAGTAGCATTGTTGTGGAAATAATTTTAAAAATTTAAGAAAATAAAACATTGTGAATATTCATTATTTATAATTTGAAAAGTGAATAGTTTTATTTTTCTTTTTGTATTCTATAAAATTGTTTTTATAGATTGTGTACACAATACGGTGCCAATATACCAGGGTGTTGCATGAATAATCCAGATACTTTCTGTTATATCTTTAGATAATTAATCTCTCAAAGCTCAAAGGCGAAACATTACACTGCTCATCAAAAGTTTCTGTGAATTTACTTTGTATCTAAAGTGGGGGTGACCAAGTTAAGACTTAGGCCCCAAAGGATAGTTGTCAAGCTTGTGCTCGGCCTCTTACAAGGTGGATTAAAGGTAAAGGCCAAATGCCTTTTGAAGTTCCAATGGTATGGAGGGAGCCAAAACATCATTATTCAGACTGTTTTTTTTTTTGTTTGAAAAATAAACTACAGGTATTGAATCTAAATCAAAATTAGCCATTAAATATACAGATTTAACATCTGCTATGAGATCAGTGTTTCTCATAGTGATGATTACCTGTGCTACAGCCTCCCGAAAATGTGACATTAAGTGACAATGGCACACGTTTAAAAGCACATATTTCACCCGAAACTCATTTAATAAATAAAATAGATTTGTGTGAATCACATCGTAGGTGATTTTCATTTATTAAAAAAACAGAGTGAACTTTCAGCCTTTAGGTTAAAAGGTTGGAATCTATGGTTCATAAGGACAAAAAAGTATACTTTTATTCGCAAACTACAAGCTGAATTTCAAGACCTATTTTTACAAAAAAAAATGACTTAGTGTACTGCAATGATGTTGTTAGTCTAATAGATGCGCTTGGTCATGACCATAATACAGAAGAGTGGCGCTAATTCATTTATTCCTCTAAAGTTAGTTTGAAAGCTGTTCTCCTTCACAACGGTAATAAGTTCCCATAGGTGCCAATAGCACACACATCCAACATGAGAGTTACGAAAGCATAAAACTGCTTTTGAAAAAGGTAGAGTACGACGAATACAGCTGAAAAATCTGTGGTGACTTGAAAGTCATTGCTCTCTTGCTTGGTTTTTAGCTTGTAATACAACATTTTATGTTTCTGTGCGAGTGGAATAGTGGAGACAAGGAAAGGCATTATATTGTAACCAAGTATTTATTCATTTTATTATTTTTATTAACAGAGTGGTCATTTTCATATTTATATTTTGCTACTCTGTAAATTCCCCTCGTTGCTCATCTTTTGTTTACCTTTGATAGTTTGTCCTTGCCTGAAATAAATTTTGTTTCCTCCTGAAGTTTTTGTCTTCCCTAATTTTCCACGTGGCATTTTGGTGAAGATGCTGGGTAAGTTAGGGAAGACAAACTGAAGATCGCCGAGAAGACCTTGAAGTCATGGGTGCTGTGATCTACATTTTCGGAGACTGACTCCAGGATTCCACCGCCGTGCTAAAGCCAAGACTTCCCTCGAAGATGACGATGTCCCTATAGACGATACGACGACAAAGCCGCTCTTCACGCCGCCAGAAAAAGGACGCAAAGGTACTAGGGACAAAGTTCCAAGACTTCGATGGAATCCTTGGCAGAAGCACATCAGATCCATGTCAGTATCTACAATAATTTCTAGCTGTGGGTCACAGCTCCCATAGAGAAGAAGCTATGTAACCAAGTATTTATTCATTTTATTATTTTTATTAACAGAGTGGTCATTTTCATATTTATATTTTGCTACTCTGTAAATTCCCCTCGTTGCTTATCTTTTGTTTACCTTTGATAGTTTGTCCTTGCCTGAAATAAATTTTGTTTCCTCCTGAAGTTTTTGTCTTCCCTAATTTTCCACGTGGCAATATAAAACATAACTGGCCAAACCTTAAACCCTTACTCAAGCACTTAAAAATATTGCACATTTCCCATTGTTTAAATCTGAAAATTTATACTTACCACCATTACATATTAAACTGATATTAAAAACCTTTGTTAAAGAAATTAACCTTACTTGGAGTGCTGCTTCTGATGAATCAGAATATACCCATTGTAATTTTTAAGCTACTATCTTTTAATGTGTCTTCACGGGCCCTTCGGGTAAACTCGGAACGTTTGCCGGGGCACTCGGCTAGTTTTTAATAATATTTGCTCTTTTCTACGAACTCTGTTTATGTGTAGAGAATGTGCTGTTAATATTATTCCTGGGATGGGTGATTAATGAAGCTATATACAATAATATATGTAAAAATATATTTCATAAAATACACTAGATTTTCATATGTATTATAATTATAAATTATGTAAAAGCTCCAAAATTTAGAAAAGCTTCAACGCACCAACTTGGCCATCATGTAATTACAAACGAAGCAATAAAGTTTTATTTAGAGTCCGCCACCCCCAAGACAGGACAAGGTACTATTTCAGAAGTCTTTAGTTAGTTTTACGTCCGCCCCCACCGACAAACAGACCGGACATCAACAGATCATCTCTTACTCTCATGTAGATCACGCACTCCTGGACCTTGTCCGCGTCTTCGGCGGTAACCTCTTTGAGGTGACATTCAACCTACCTCGTCCTTTGTGTTACCCATTGACGCCTGACCATGAGACCCATGACTGCTATAGTGCTTGCAGAAAGCATATTTATATTTGAAATTGTATATATTATACATATATTTTTGCTTTGAGATTAAACCTTCAGTCTAAAAGACAAGGCACCAAAATTCAAGCGCCTGTGTTTACATATTCTTGTCTCAGCTGGATCACGGCCGCCAAATCAAACATTTACAACATTTGTAGTTATTTAAAAACATAGTCTTGCGACTTTTAACCCGAAATCCTCTCTTTTCTGGAATTCTTTGATTAGAAAAAACACCTAGATTAAACCCATAGGACATTTCGTAAGAGGAAACAGAAAAACGATTTTTTTCACGAAAAATCATTGGAAAATGAAAATATTAAAGAAGTGACGAATTGCCTTAAAGATGTAGTCGAGCCGAGACAGAAGTATTGATCATTTTAACTTAAACAATCATCAATCAACTAGCTTTTTAGAAAGAGGTTCCCTGAGTTTCTATTTAAATATAAAATTTCACTCTAATTTTCTGCTAAACACTGGTTCTTATACTAGAAAACTGTTAAATATTTACAAAAAGCTATCTTGTTAAACGAAATTTATATCTAATTCGCCAATTTTACTCAAGATAAGCACAAAACTCAAATTTCCATTAAAATTAAGATTTCAAAAGAAATGATCGGGAATTAAAATTTATTCGGAATTTCCGGAAGAAATTTTAAAAATGCTAAGTATGACAAACCCCTGTTTAGAATACCAATTACCTCAACGATGTTTATTACGACTTTATTCAATCGTCGCCCTACTCTCTGCGTAACAAACAGGCTGCTCATCATTTGTTCTGGAGACAAAGTAAAAATGATATAGGTCGGCGACTAGCCAGCTAGTGTGATCGATATACCCTGAGGCCACAGGTGGGGATTTGATATGAGCAAAAAAAAAAAAGACCTGCAATCAGATATGTTTGAATTATCAGGGTCGCGGCGTTCAAGTTTCAGTACGAAGTTTTAAACCTCAACGAGGATGATCATAATAGGTAATTATGATGCATATATTAGCGCGCCATCTGTTATGAAAATTCGAAACTATTATAGACGCGTATGATTCTTTAAAAAAATAAACAACTTCAACTGCCCTTACTGCAATGGAATTTTAAAGTTTTTTTTGTTTAATTTTTAAAAGAATCATACGCGTCTATAATAGTTTCGAATTTTCATAGTATGTAATGTTAAGTGCTGTTGTAAATTATCAATGAATCGTTATAATTTACTAATTTAAAAAAGAATAGTAAATATAACTCTGCCATTTGTGACTGCAACATTATCGAGCTGTAAGCAACGCCATTAGGCAACACACAAATGTCGTAAACATGGTGTTAGGAGGGTGTCACGTGGACGGAAGGAACGGCGCCATCGAATCAACAAAACAACGTCCTTACGTAGATCTTCCACCGTTCTCTTTGTTTCTTCTCAATGTAAACAGTCTTTCTTTCATATAAAAAAGGCTCGAGGTGAAGTGAAATAAAATATAAAATTTGTTACAATAAATGCAATTCACTGGTGGTATTTTAAAAAACGAGCATTTATAACGATCCGTTCTTTTATTTCGATAAACTTGGGCCACGAGCTTTCTCTCTTATCGTTCTTAGGACCGTAAAGTCTCTTTTAGCTTGAAAACTCAGCAGTTTTTATCAATTTAAAAAGATGAATTGTGTATGTCTTGTAGGTTTCGTGTTTTTAAATAAACATTTCCTTATATAATCCTTAGAGATCAGACGGGAATGTCTAGGAGACAAAAGTGACGTATGAGCATCCCTTACTCTAACCCTGTAGGCTCAAGTAGTGTTTCTCTTTTTCCTCCACCTGGCATCTTCTTCTGTTCGAATCCCAACCGTCCCTGGCACATTGCTGCACGAGTCGATGTGCTCTTTTACCTACATTTTCTCATCTCGCGAGAACTATTGGTCCTATCTAGACATCCGATTACATTCAAAATAATTCTGAAGGCGGTAATGGTAAACCAATGTAAAAAATACTAGACTGACCATCCACAGTAAAAGTATATAGCTAGGTAGTATAATATGGGTTAAGATAGGCAATAGGTGCTGAGAATTAACGTGCTTTATTGAAGAATTTGCAGAAAAATACGTAGATATATGTTCAATGCTACAAGAGTCGATATACATAATATGCTATAGAGACAAAGGTAGCCTCTCCCGTCAAAATATACATCAAAACTAGACGCCATCTATTGACCGTCGCCGCAAACTAGCGGCCTCGGGTCGATGACAAAGCCACAACACCAGCTTTGGCAAATTGAAAAGCGTCTACCTAGAGACTATAGATGGCGTATAGTTTTGATGTCTATTTTGACGGGAGAGGCGACCTTTGTATCTTTAGATAAATATCCTCCCGGAAAAAATTCCATTTATATTTTAGCCATAGATTTGGCCCAGCTACTTTGCCAGCTAAACACCTCTTTGGCGGATTGTCAAGATTCTATTAGATCCCGTGTGGTTCTCATGGAATAAAGTCCGCCCTAGGCTACGAGAGCCATTAGCCCGAAACCATGGTCTCTAGGTGGACGCTTTTCAATTTGCCAAAGCTGGTGTTGTGGCTTTGTCATCGACCCAAGGCCGGTAGTTTGCGGCGACAGTCAATAGATGGCGTCTAATTTTGACGGGAGAGTCGACCTTTGTCTCTTTAGATCAATATCCTCCTGAGAAAGTTTCCATCTATAATATGCTATATCTTTTGTCTTTGTGTCAGTCTTCAATGAATCTCAGCACATCTACTATTCCTATTGGAAATCTTTTATTTAGAAATTAACTCTGTTTATCATAGTTTTAATTGTGATTATTTCTCTGAAATATTGCATATTTAATTCTAAAATATCCCTTTAAACTTTCTCCAATCTGTAAATTGTTTTCCTCGAATACACTCCTTTACAAATGATTTCATTTAACTAAATTTGCCTACCAACCCTTTGTACTTATTTGAATTGTTTTGATTTTTTTTTTCTCTTTTCAGCTAACTAAATTCTATACTACTTGCTGTACCTATTTCAGATATCTTTCTTTTCTATTTTTACTTTACCTTTAAAGTGTAAGTGTCCCTAGGGGGATATAGCGCTCTAAGTCGAAATAAAATATAATATGATTCAATGAATCTCGCACATGATGAGCAGAGCCTTGTATCATCACAACAAGGTTAGCATCTTCTGATCAAGTGACCGAACGTTGTAAAACGCCACATAACGGAATAACCTTTTTTTTTGCCATTTTGTCATGTTCAGTTCAGGTCAAGAAATTCCACCTTTGTTCCATGCACCTGATTTTCTCTCTTTACTAATTTATACTATTATTAATATAACTTTCTATTAAAACACTTTATATATATTAAGTAATTTTAAAATAAGTTATGTAAATATATTAAATTATGATTAACTGATTTTGAAAATAAAGTATAGTTCAAATATTAAGACATTACAGGAAACTAATTCTAGTTAATATTATTAAGAGAATTTAAAAATGTTATGTATTGGTTAGTTAATTTGAGCATAATAGTTTTTTTGTATATATTATACAGTTACGAGCGTCTTTCCTAATCCGTCATCAATCAGTCATCGGGCCGACTCTGTCACGGTTTGCCGGCGCCCTCCTATTGGTCGACTACGATCACGTGTCATCGTTTGCTGCGCCACCCTGCCGGCGGCGCGCGCCCGTTGGCTGCCGGCGAGCACGTGACCTCCCTGTGCGCGCGCATGGCGGGCGGTAGGCGGTAGAATTGCAACAAATAGTATTTGAATCAAAACATTCAATCGGGTAAAACACGGGCGTTGCCCGGGTCATTCGGCTAGTATATCATATATAGAAGGATATAATAGGATGGAAAAAAAAAAACTCTAGCCTAGCTTCGGCCGTTACACGTCATAGGCTGGGTAGAAAAAGGAATAGGCAAAAAGATCGGTATGTAGAAAAGAGCAAAGACCGAACCATGATAATAATTTTCCGAAAATTAAAAATAAGCTAAAATGAGAAAGAGAGGATTTTTTTTCCTTATCTTCTCACTTGAAAGATGAGATTTTTTTGTTTGATTTTTTAAAATTAATTTTATTTTTGTGATTTTTTTTAATATGAAGCCTATTTTAATGTCAAACTAGTGTGAAAATGGGGGATATAAGACAAAATGCCAATCAAATTAACTTAAAATATTTACTCTTTAAAATTTTAAAAGAGAAAGTACCAGGTATAAGAAAATTTAAGAGAGAAAGACCAGCGAGGAGCCGCACTTAACCAAAAACTGACAAACCTATTAATTTCACTTTTCCCTAGGTCTTTGTAACTATTCAATCTTTAAGTGTATATAAAAATGTTTTACTATTATTATATCAATTGAAGGAAGGAATGAAAACCATAAGGGCTCTACCAATTGAAAAGAAGAAGGTACTCAGGCGGGCCTCTGCCTGAGCGGTAGGTTCGGCCAACTTAGTCTACATGACTACCCTACCAATCCTCTTAGACCAGGAAATAGGACTATTGGAATGAACATAGGAGTAATAAAGACTAACTTAGATATATTGTTTAATGCCTGAACATATCATTTTACCTCTTCCATCAAAAATTGGACCGATTGAAAGGTGAATTAGAAAATAGTTTTTCAGAGAGAGTTCTCTTAGCTATAATGCAATACACCGTTAATACAGCAAAAATCCAAAACAGATAAAAATTATTTATTAACTGAATTACATTATTCATAATTAATAAGTAGAATATAATTCTACTTTCCTAAAAGCTTATGTCCATAGTTTGCTTAAATATCATTTCTAAGATTCCACCCTTTAGTGTAGCATATAAAAGCAGAATGATCCAATACAGTATTAGAGCTCTAAAGAAGCGGACTGGTAGATTAAATTGGCGAAACCGCTGGGAGGGTTCAAAACTGATGATCCAAATCCTCCCAATATATTTTTCATCGCAGAAAAGGCAGTAGAAGTTTGATTTATTCGTTATAGGAAAAATTCGAGTCTTAATGTCTTCATTCGTTATAAAATATAACTGTAAACAGACCCTTGAACATAACCATCCCTACTTATTATTGTAAATAGGACGATCTAGGTTGCTCTTTTTGAGCGGCACCTATTATAGTTATTTTGGAACTTGAAACTTCTCTTATAATATATTTGAATTATTGTGCGTTATTCGCGATGAAAATTTGAATACATAAATTAAAATAGTACTAATTTTTAAATTAAAAATATTATATATTTTCAGGATGAGTACTTTTCTTACTCAATCCATGATATAAATTATTTAGGTCGTTAAAACATGATGTCAGCCTTTTGAAGGAGTAAAAAATATATAAATATTTGTTTTAGACAGTATATACTCTATATATGTTATGAAAAGATACAGAGAAAAATATTGATGACGTAAAAAATTATATATATATATATATATATATAGAGAGAGAGAGAGAGAGATTGAGATTGAAACTGATTTATTACAATGTACATATAAAATTATATAAGGTTAAATATATAAAATGAATAAATAAAATAGAGAGAGAGACAATTGACAATTAACATATTTTTATTGACATCTTGTCAATACATGTAGAGTGCACAGACCGTACTAATTATGAGAAAATGAGAAATTTAGAATGAGGATGATGGTTATAATAAAAAATGATTAAAAAATACAAATATGTACATGGCGCCTCTGCCACCGCTGCAGAATTTGATGGAAGATCGCCAATGGGTCCCCAGCGAGAGAGAGAGAGATTGAGATTGAGATTAAAACTTCTTTATTACATCGCTCATATATGGTTATATAAGGTTAAATACATAAATATGAGTAAATAAGATCATGCAATGCTAAATGTATATGAATAAATAAATGTAAATACATATAATAATTGATAAATATACATTTATAACAAAAATATATACAAGTTCTTTATTGGTGTCGCCAACCGCGGGAACGGCTTCGCCACCGGTGGTCTGCGAAAGTTCTTTCCCACAGAGTGGGCAGGTCTAGGTGTTGGCTGGCGTTGCCCACCTCAAGACCAAGATGGTACTTGTAGAGGGTAGCCTTCGCCACACTTGTGATCCCAGGCCTGCAGATCCAGCTTTGCAGCAGGATGGGCCTGGAGCCGTGTCACGTCCAGTTCTCGGCGCGCGCTCTGGCTGTTTAGGAGGGTAATGGGCGTTGTTGAACCACTCAGAACGATAGGCTCCGCCTCGTACTCCGCATGATATCTGAAACTGGCATTTTTCTGCAGGAGTCGCTGGCAGAAGATCCCGAGGTGCTGTGCGTCCAGCAGCGCAGCCCGCGTTGAGCGTACAAGAGCAGAGGCGCCATCTGAGAAGTCCCCGACAGTCGTCTGAAGCCAGCGGTCGGGAGCCAGCAGGTCTGGCGGCCTCGAAGACGCAGAGACCTCGAGCTCAAACTGAGCGTCGTCCCTGATGAAGAGTACGATGTCGTCCGCATAGGCGACCACGCTGCCACGGCCCAAGATCCTCTCAAGGCGGCGTAGTAGAGGCCCTACTCCGATGCTGAAGAGAGCGGCGTTGAGACGGCATCCCTGCCTCATCCCGTTGAGAAGCCGGAAGGCTCTGGTGTATACATCTCCGATCCGGATGGAGGCGTCTGCTTCCCCGTAGAGGACAGTAATCCACCCGTGAAAGGCAGATGTTAGGCTTTGTTTCTCCATCAGGGCGAACAGGTAGCACCTGCTCAGGGTGTCGAAGGCCGAATTTAAGTCTAGGGAGATGACGGCCAGCGGTGTGTCAAGTCTCGCTGCCCAGGCGACACTGTCTGCTACATGCGCAATTTTCAGTAGGATGACCGTCTCGGAACGGCGTAGTTCTGACAGTCGGGCACTAGGTTCGGCAGATGACGTCGTAGACGGCCCATGAGCATGCCGCTGAGGATCCTGTAGTCGGTCGTTGGTAGGCTGATTGGTCGGAATGCCTGTAGACCCGGACCACCGTGCGATTTCGGCAGCAGGATGACCTTGCTGCGCCTTGAAGATGAAGGCAGGGCACCGCGGAGTCGAGAAGCCTCGAAGACTTGCCAAAGGACTTTAGCGAAGAAATCCTCAAAGGCCTTGGCAAACTCGCAGGATAATCCGTCCCATCCAGAGGCACGGCCGTTTGGTAGGCTGTGAATGGATGCCGCTATCTGGTCGCGGTAGATGTCGGCGAGAAAGAGCTGGTCCTACTCGTCGAACTCCAAGGGGGTCACTTCAGCGAGGAAGTCGGCGATGGAATCTACCGAGCTTGGAGCCTGGGCGAAGCGACTGCTCAAATGTTCCAAAAGGAAACCTCTAAGCTGGCCCCCGGAGAGGCGTTGCCGTCGTCGTCGGTGAAGGTGGAGGGAGAGCGACGTCTGGCTCGGAGGGAACGCCCGAGGTCCGACAAGGAAGGACAGTCGGAGCGGGCAGTGTCGTCCTCCAGTATCCGCTACAGGAAGTGGCTTGCTCTTTTGATATATCCACCGCCAAACTCGGCGACGGCAGGTGCGAGTGATCTTATCTCCGCGACTAGTTCTGCCTTTATCCTGGTCCAGTGTTCCCATAACATCGAGGGTGAAGTATTTGCTAGGTCTTCCGATATTTCATCGATGAACGTTGCCATTCGATCGGAAAATAGGTCTGACCGTAGCAGCTTGCCATTGCAGGGAAGTCTTGTAGGAGCTGGGTCTCCTACTTGGATCAGGACGGCACGGTGGTCCGAGTAGGCATAGTCGATAGTTTGGTAGCGAGGAACGCGGTCGCAGGTGCCTGATGAAAGTAGGATTCTGTCCAGACGACGCGTGTCGATCCGGCTTCCGATAGTAGCAACCCTGGTGTGCTCTAGTGCAGCATCGAAGAAGGTGGCGATGTCGACGAGGTCGGCTTGGTCCAGGAGCTCTGCGAGGGCTTCTGCTGAACCCGATGCCAGGTTCTTCGCCGACTCCTGGATGATCTGGAGCAGGGGGCATCGTTCTTCAGGAACATGAGAGACGTGGGCGTTGACGTACGTTATGGAGACCCCCCAGACGGTGAGGTCGATTACTGAAATCTTTCCAGGCCACAGGATCTTCTGCCGGTGAACAACAACCCCAGGTGCGAAGACGCAGGCGAGGCCTGATCCCACGGTGGTCGTGGCGGGTGCAACGAGGCGCTGAAGCCATGGCGTCCTGCGTCGTCCAGGGATATGACGTTCGTCTCCTATAGGAAGCAGACATCAATTTCATGCTCCTTGAGAAAGCAGCAGAGCTGTATTATCCGGCAAAAAGCGGCGATGCCGCGCGTGTTCAGGGTCGCAAATCGGAAGTTCATTTGTGCCTGCAAGCAGAGGTTCTGGCGCGCGATAGCTTTTTATACAGGGTGCAACTCATGTCCCCTGTCAGAGCCATAAGAGCGGTGGTCAAGTTGGCAATGGCCATTCTCTGATCGTTGTTTGATTTCCTAATCAATCTGTCCATTTTCCAAATTTGCGGGATTGCCTGAAGGAATTTTTCTCTCTCCTGGCCCTCTTCAGGGCTCGAGAGATGACTTCCGACGTCTTTTTGTTCTTCAGAAGATCGTCCATCTGATTCTCAGCCAGAAAGCGCTTTTCTTGGGAATATTCGAGCAGAGATTCGCTTTGATTATCCGTTGTAGGAGGAGTCAGGACGACCGCCGCTTCTGGTCTCGCTGTGTCGCTGGGAGGAGGATATGCGACCACAGCAGCAGCCGGTGGTGCTGCTGCAACATGAGGGGCGTTCGAAGTGGAGGGCGGTTTGCTCCCCGAGTTATCAACATTACCGCCGGGAAAGAAACCGATTAGCAGCAGATGGGTGTATAAGGTGAAGACAAATGAGCGCGGAAATGTAGAGCGTTTCAAAGCACGTTTAGGAGCTAGTGGTTTCTCACAGAAACAAGGAATCGATTTTCAGGAAACTTATGCACCTGTTATTAACTTCGCTGTAATGAGAGATTTAATAACGTTAAGTTTGAACATGAAATGGTACAATAGACATTTCGACGTAGATAACGCTTATATATATGGCGACTTAGAAGAAGAGATATACATGCTTTTGCCAGAAGGAGTCAAGAGAAAAGATAACGAGGTTTACAAACTGCTTCGACCTATTTACGGTCTGCGACAATCGGGGCGATATTGGAATTTAACACTCGATCATGCTTTACAAGAGATGGTATTTACACAACTAGAATCCTGTATTTGTATTTATACTTATCTGTATAAGGCGATTATTGCCGTTTACGTATATGACTTGGCTTTATTTGATGATAGTGAAGAGATTTTGTGGAATATAGAACAGAAAATTAATGAAAGGTTTCGAGTTAAAATTTGAGAGCGATCAGGAATTTCTTGGGAGTTCAGATTGACTGTCCAGATGAGGAGACTGTAGTACTATCTCAAAGTACGTATGTTAAATCAATCTTACAAAGATTCAACATTATTGAATGTCGATCGGTATCCACACCGTTAGACATTAGTTTTCCAATCTCAAAACGAGATTGTCCCACAGATGAAGAAGAGAAAGAGAGGATGAAAGCTATTCCATATAGGGAACTAATCGGGTCGCTCCTTTATCTTGCGAATTGTACTAGGCCAGACTTAATGTTTTCTGTTACGAGATAGCTCAATTCGCCAACAACCTTGGACGTCGACATTGGCAAGCTGCCAAACACGTCTCAAAATATTTAAACGGCAGCATAAATCTATCTCTCGTTTATCGCCGGAATGATTCCAATGATGTTTGTGCATATAAATGCCGATTGGGCTAGCGACATCGATGAAAGAGGGTCCAATAGTAGAACCGCTATCACTATAGGACTACAGTGTGTCTCACTTTCCACAATGGAGGCAGAATATTTAGCGCTATTCCATACCACTAAGAAAGCAGTTTGGATAGCTACCATCTTAAAAGAATTAAAGTTCTTATCGAATTTTGCCTTTCCTTCAATAATTCATTGCGATAATAGATCCGCTATAGACTTTTCCAAAAATAATGTGTCGAACAACAGATCCAAACACATTGATATAAGATATCATCACGTCAGAAAAAGAATAATTAGCGGAGATATCAAGATTGTCTACATCCCTACAAAGGAGAACCTGGCCGACGTCTTCACCAAGATCCTGAGCAAAGTGGCTTACAAGAACGCCTGTGACTTCATGAACTGTTCTCCCGTCCAGCGCTTCAGTGGGGGAATGATGAGAGAAGCGTGGACGCGGGCGCCGCTTGGAGGCGCTGCATTAAGATAACTGACCAATGGGAACGGCCCACCTCAACCGTCAGACTGCTTCCTGGTATATACCAAAAGACTGCCTTTGTTCTACTGCTGTGTGCGGTTGTTATTCTTTTGTAAACATATGTATCCTTATATCTAATAATAATAATATATTTATAAAATAACTTATTTGCCTATTCATTTTGCAACATCGACCCACAACAATATCTATATGGTACAACCATATTTTTGAATATATATATTTAGATATATAGATGAAAATATACTCATATATAAATAAAGAAATATACAATCAGCAATCTGACCAATGAGGGAGCCAGAATATGTTCTACTCATATTTATTGTGCAGATGTTTTCAGCAAATTATACTTTTTTTTTAATCTTTTTCCATTTGAATTTTTTAGTCAGTCAAAAAAAAAATTGGAACACCATTTCGCTCCCATTTAATTTAATAAACGCTTCATGTATATGATTTTTAGAATTGCAATATTTTTAGGCATATTATTTTTAAAATTTTATGTTGGCAAGACATGGAATGTTATTAAGTTAATGTACTTTTTAAAAAAAATACCAACCCGTGAAGCGTTAGCTCCAGTCTTTTACCGCTGGGGGCAGCACTGATAGAGCTAATAAATAATTTCGATTGGTGCATACTTTTACATGATGTTTGTTTTAAGACTAAATTTATTCAAATCAAGATAACTTTTTTTAATGCTTTTGAAAGTTAAGATTATATTTTTAACCTTTCATAATACTTTTCAAATTAAAGTCTTTGGAAATAACATAGCCTTTTTCCCATCCTGCAGTTCAAGATTACACTGCAACATGCTATCGTAACTCTGGCTTTTGGCATTGATATTTATGTATTATGAAAGTACTGTTTGCTACCTTAAGCTCTGGAGAGATTATAATGTATCTAGAGATCCATCATGTGGAAATGCGCCATAGTAAAAAAGAACGCATGTAGCTGGTAGCAAAATTTGTGCCCTGTGTGAAGCTAGCGTTCAAAATTTATTTTTTTTAAATATATTTCAATTGTTGGTTTTATTTTCACATGTTACTGACCCATAACGCTGCTACATATAGGGTTAATTAATAACTCATTTGGCATTTTACTTTTATTTAAGGTCGTGGAAATATATATTTTTAGGTAAAAAAAATTGAGGTATATTTTGAAATATAGATAAGAATCACAAGGAAGCAAGACCAAATCCAAATAAATAAATTATGTGTGGTTTGAGTAACAGCATTTTTATCATCTTCAGACAAAAGTACTGAATACATTCAGTAATTTTGTCTTAATAAGGTAACAATGCTGTTACTGAAACATCACACATAATTCGTTTATTTTTATTTGGTATTGCATTTTTGGTATTTTTAAAATTGTCCTTGCCTATTAGAAAATGATGCAAAATTTCTATTTTTTTATTTACCATTTTAAAAAGTACATTCTTTTGTTAAAATATCCAATTTCCCACACTTTTCTAAAACTGCCAACAATAAACTAATAAAAAAATCATTCAAGTCCGGGTATTTCAGTATTGCAGATATATTAAATTTATAAAAGTTGCTCAACTATTTAGAGATGTACGTGCCGAATTAGGGGCCCTTAAACATGTTTAATCTGGCTGTTTCTTCTTGAACAGCCGAGAGTGAAGTGAAGAAAGTGAAATTTTCAAGTTGAGAGGACCATTTTCCTTAATTCACACTAATCATTAGATTTATTTTTCATTTTTTAGATACCAAAGCCCAGTTTGGTTACTTGCACTCACTGGAGGGGTTGGACTTTTTCAAGAATAAGGGGCCATTGGAGAATTTTTTTTTTTTTCAGAATAAAGTGCCTGTTCGTGGCTCGAATGTTCAGTAAAAGATACTAAGAAGCACTTTGCCACTTGTCTTGAATTATTTTATTGTCTTTTAGTTTTAGAGTTAGGAGTAGCTACCACATGATTTTAGAATACATGAATTTTACTTAGATTTTGATACTAGTGGTAGAGAGAGAGAGAGCAAACAAAAAACTATTAATTAACCAAACTAGAAATTTGCATACATACTGATTGCTTTAAAATTTACATATTAAAGATTTATATTGTACAATTGAATTTAGAATATTTTGGCTTAATTTTCATATATAAAATTGAATTTAAGGAAATTATTAACTATAGGATCCAACATACTCCCCCGGCTGGGAAGAGATGACCAGAAAATAAAAAAAAAATAAAAATAAAAAAGAGTTCCAATAGTATAGATGCTGGACTAATTGATTCCGACTATGTAGCTAAGATTATAATTCTCATTGTTTGAAAGGTAATGGAATCAGCTTCCATCTTTGAGTATCCGATTGAGGTGAATCTTGGATGAGATTTTCAGATTCGTTGGCCAGTTCTCTTTCGGGAACTGCTGGATTATCAGACTCTGCGGCTGCTAAGTCGGATTCAATAGGATCTTCCCAAGGTTTTGATTCAGCCTTTATGCATGACCCTTGTTCGGTCGATTCCTCTAAATGTTCTTTGGAGAGTTGTCGACTTTCTGCCGCCTTCTCAAAATCTTCCAGATTGACTGCCTTTTCTAAAGCTTCGGGTCTTAAGACTTCTTTCTTCAAGATTTCTGGCCATTCTATATATGCCGATGAACTGTAATTTTCATCGTCGTCTTCAGATTCCTTGACGTCTTCTAAGCATAGAGAATCGATGGGTTTCCAGCGGGATAATTTAGCCTTTTCACCGCTCTGTAGATAATCCTTTGTTGATGTATCCACAATTTCAACAGGTACAACTTTCTCTTTGCTTGACGATTCATTAGCTTCTGTATAAACATTGATTATGCCACTGGTAGCCTCTTTAGGTCGATTAAGATCAGCTTCAACCACATTGAGGTGAGCTGGGTCATCATGGCACAGTTCCTTCTTATCCAGAGCTTCTACACTGACCACTGGTTCTTTCGAATATTTGCCTTCCGATTTATCAATAACCGAAACTTCGGAGATTTCAATCTTTGGAGTCCCGATATCTTTGTTAGACTCTTCGTCTTCAATGACAAAAGTGGTTTCTAAAATTGAAGAATCTTCTTGATTCTCATCAATAGCCTCAGGAATGTCGGCATTCTCAGTTAAGAGATTTTTGATAAGTGATTCCTGGCGTGGGGGTTTTGGTTGTAAGAGAGGAAATTTTTGATTTTCATTTAAATAGGAATACTTGAGTCTACCTCCAACTCTTAGAAGTCCTTGAGTGTCTAAAAAGGGATTTAGAGAAGTTAGCTTGTTGGACAGAGGTAGTTGTTTGTTTGACTTCAGTAATTTTATTTCCGTGCAGAATTCAACTTGCTGAATTGATTTGACTAAGACTTGAATTGCCTTTGTTAATTCTCTTGTTGTCAAAGGTCCTTTCTGACGAATTGGATCAAAGTGGAGGCAATTGTAGTAGAATCTCCAACACCAAGCTGTTATTCGGATCAATTTGGTCATTGTGGAATACCTTTCAATGAATTCTAGATTTAACATAGTTTCTGAATTTTGAATTAAGGTTGTTTGATCCAACACTTGACCCTCACCGACTTCTTCTTGAATGATATTGAGATTTACTTGGGTTGGTGAAGAAGGAATATATCGAACATTATTTTCTTGAAGCCAAATAGGACCCCGCCACCAAATTCTATGATTGACCAAGTCTTGAGGCATGATTCCTCTTGATGCGCAATCAGCTGGATTATCTTGACTGGATACATGGAACCAATCAGTGATTTGAGTCAAATTTTGAATTGACGACACTCTGTTCGAAACAAAGGCCTTCCATCTGCTGGCATCTGATCTTATCCAATCTATGCAGATTTGTGAATCAGTCCACAAAAAGGTTTTGTCAGGTTGAAAAGGAAATGATTCAAGAATGACTTGATTCAGTTGAGCCAAAAGCAATGCTGCACTTAGTTCAAGTCTTGGAATGGTAATGGTCTTTAATGGTGCAACCTTAGTTTTTGAGGTTATCAGATTGATTTTGATCTTTTGAATTTTGAATCTAGTTTTCAAGTAAAAAACTGCTGAATAAGCATTAAGGGATGCATCACAAAATCCATGTAGTTGTGATTCTTCTATTTCAGAAGATGAACTGTTCAGGTATCTTGGTATTTTGATTTCCTTTAGGCACGATAGTTGAGTTTGGAATTTATTACAATTTGACTTTATATCTGATTCTATTGGTTCATCCCATGAAGTTTTCTCAGCAGGAAGTTGACGTTTTCGCCTATAATAGGGTGGTGGCTTTATCTTAGGAATAATCGAAGTTTCTTTCTTAGATGAGAGTGGTTCACTTGACTGAGAAGCGAGAGGTTGTTCTGGAGTGGATGGTTGACTTGATTCAGAAGGAAGTAATTGGTTTTGTTTAGAAGTAATTTGTGGAGTTAACTTGGAGATACGTGACTTTTTAGATTTACTTGGAATTTCTTCAGATTTACTTGGATTATCTTCGGATCTACTTAGATTTTCTTCAGATTTACTTGAATTATCTTCAGATTTACTTGGATTTTCCTGTAGCCCTTTTTCCAATGCTTGAGATCTTGAATCACCTAAATTGGGTGTTGATTTAAAAGGGAGATTGACTGAATATCTGCCCTCAATGTCTCTTTTGAGGTTTGACTTGAATAATATCTCACAGGCATTCTTTGTACCCAACTGGGCCTTAGAAATTGGGACATCTTCAAGTTCCCAGAATTTTCTTATGCTGGAATCAAGTTCAGTGGTACAGTGATTGATTACCGAAGTATTCGACTTAATAGTTGAATGGATTCTCCCAGAAACAAGCCAACCTAACTTGGTATTAAGTGCTATAGGATGGTGCTTTAAATCTGTTTTATGACCTAGAATTATTTCTACAAAGGTATCTGCACCCAAAATTAGGTCTATGGGCTTGGTGACAGAATTCTGGGTCTGCCAAGAGCAAATTTTCTAAATGAGGAAAGTCTGCTGACTGAATTTGGAAGTTTGGAAGGTGTGCAGTTACCCTCCCAACCACAAATGCTCTGGCAGAAAATAATTGATCATTATGATGTGGGGTGAACTCTATTTCAACCTGCGATGTTGTCCTGTTGACAACAATGTCACCTACACCTTTTAGTGTATAAGAATTTTTCCTTTTTTCAAGTCCCAAATTGTG
The DNA here is from genome assembly GCA_030710605.1 of Cordylochernes scorpioides. Lineage (NCBI taxonomy): Eukaryota > Metazoa > Arthropoda > Arachnida > Pseudoscorpiones > Chernetidae > Cordylochernes > Cordylochernes scorpioides. The sequence goes on along the minus strand of CP092867.1, from coordinate 82,277,971 downwards.
GCAACATTGTTCTGAAATTAGGCTTATTTGGGACCCATTGTCCACTAATGCTCTACATAGCACAAATGAGCCATCCTTCGCCTTGACTTTAATAAGGGCTGTTGACAGTAGAATATTTGTTTCCGTTTCCAAAGGCATCGCATTACAGATGGTATTTGTTGAAATCAACATCTCTTGAGAGGTTGTTGGTTGTGGAATGGATGGTTCAGAGTTGTATTCATGCAGAAGAGTATGATGGTTCTGCTTGCAGTTTTTACATCTTGATGTGATGAGACATTTGGATATCTCATGATTTGCTCTAAGGCAATTTTGACAAAGTTTGTGTTTTTTAACTAATTCCCATTTTTAGGCAAGGGAAGATTTATGAATCTATGGCAGTCATTTAGTTTATGAATTTGATAACATAAAATACAATTTTGACCTTTGTTGACATAAAGGCCGTGAGCCATCATATTTTTGCTAGAGGGTTTTTGTTCCTGGAACAAAGGAATTCTCATACCTTGCAGGCTTCTAGCATGTTTTTCTAAAAAATTCACAAAGTTTTCAAATGTTGGATATTCTTCATTTTGAAGGGTTAATTCCCATTCTTTCCTGAGGGCTTCACCGATTCTTTTTTCAAAAAAATTGATCAGGATTAGATCTGTTAATGTGTTTTTCTCAAGTCCTAGCACTGAGAGATTTCTAATGCCTTCATTGCAAACATCAAGGATTTCATAGAGAGAACCAGCCGAAATAGATTTTAATGGCCTTATGGAGAATATTTTGTTGATTTGTGAAAAAGCCAATTCTCTTCTGTTATTAAATCTATTGCATAAGGTATCCCATGCTTGCTGGTAGTTTTTGTCAGAAATGGGAAAACCCCGAATCAACTTTTCCGCAGGACCCTTAACAGATGCATTTAGATATTGAAATTTTTGTATTTCAGTTAGTGTTTGATTTGAATTAATGGTGGAGTTAAATATTTCTCTAAAACTAAGCCAATTGGCTGAATCACCATTGAAAATGGGTAAATTTATCTTAGGTAAATTAACATTGGATTCGGGCAGTTGTTTATCACTATGAGTATTTTCTTTGGTTTCAATCAAAGATAAAGCCTCTTCAATAGACACCAACATATTAAAAATATCCTTTTTGGCCTTTGAATAATCGTCATATTGTGTATCATCTAACTCTGATTCTAATAATGTGTTGATAACTTGATTTAGGCTAATTTTCCTTTCATTAACTTCTTGTTGGAATAGCTTTAATCCATGTATGTTTTTGGATTCTACAATAGCTTTTTTCTCTGATTCCAGATCCTTTATTTCCTGAATAATAAAGTTGAATTTGTGCCGAATTTTAACTTCAGATTTGAGCATGACTTTATTTTAAGAATTCTAAGTTTTCAAATGGCTTACCTTAATTTTTTAAAGTATCCGGCTCGAGGGACCATAATGTTCGTGGCTCGAATGTTCAGTAAAAGATACTAAGAAGCACTTTGCCACTTGTCTTGAATTATTTTATTGTCTTTTAGTTTTAGAGTTAGGAGTAGCTACCACATGATTTTAGAATACATGAATTTTACTTAGATTTTGATACTAGTGGTAGAGAGAGAGAGAGCAAACAAAAAACTATTAATTAACCAAACTAGAAATTTGCATACATACTGATTGCTTTAAAATTTACATATTAAAGATTTATATTGTACAATTGAATTTAGAATATTTTGGCTTAATTTTCATATATAAAATTGAATTTAAGGAAATTATTAACTATAGGATCCAACAGTGCCCAAAGCTGGATTCGATGATCCCGGGTTGTGGTTTTTAAAAATCAACAGTTTAGACCACTCCTCCAAAACAGCACTCTATTCATTAGATGTGTTTGTGAAATTGATCTTATATTTCAGATTCTTTTTACCAGCATTTTCAATTTTGATATTTGCAGTTTATCTCCATTGTGCTTAAAGAAAAAAAATGCATTACTATAAGTTTTAAAACAGTTGGGGGCTCTATTCATTCATGAGTAAACCCCACTCGAACAATACCGGGGCGAAGCCGGGTCCAGTCGGCTAGTATATATATATATATACTATATCTTCAGTCATCTCTCCATTCCAAAAGCAACTACCTCACACAGTACCCAATCCCATAGTAGCTGTTGAGGCTATCAAAACCGTTCAAATATCAAATGACAGCAGGATGGTTTCCTTCGATATAGAATCTCTCTACACCTCAATCCCGCACGATGAAGCACTCCTGGCCCTCCAATCATTTCTTGAAATCCACCCAGAAATAGTTCAGCCCCTCTCTAAAGAAGCATTAATCGATTTAATCAAACTTTGTTTTGACAATAGTTATTTCAGTTTCAAAGACAGATTCTTCCGTCAAAAAAAAAGGCCTACCAATGGGCAACCCGATTTCATCTGCATTAGCCAACATATTTATGAACGAAATAGAAGAACAAATAATTAATTCAAACCAATTTGAAATAATATTATGGCTACGATATATTGATGACATTTTTTGTCTAACAGAAATAGACATTGAGAGCTTCATACGTTTTCTCAATAGTCTCAAACCTTTTTTACAATTCACATATGAAAAAGAGAGCAATAATTCCCTAGCCTTTTTGGACATCCAGCTTAAAAGGAATCAATATAACATCGAAACTTGCATTTACAGGAAACCCACTCACACCGGAAACTATTTGAATTTTAGATCCTTTGGTCCCATTCATAACAAAATAGCTGTAGTGAAATCTCTTCCTAAAAGAATAGAAACACACCACTCAAATAAGAATAGTGCAACAGAAGAAAGAAATAGAATTTTCAAAGAATTAATAAATAATAATTATCCAAAAAATTATTTATTGAAAAACATTTTTATAAACAGAGAGATATACCTTCAAATAATAGTCGTGATCAGTCTCAAAAAAGATATTGCTCTATTCCATATAGCTACGGTTCGGAGAGAATTGCCCGAATTTTAAAGAGATATAATATAATTACAACATATCAATCTGCACAAAATCTACGGCAAATCTTACGCCACTTAGATACAAAAAATATTTCAAACCAAGAAAATACAACCAATGTAATTTTAAAAAATTCCTTGCCAGACATTTCAAGCTACATACATTGGAGAAACAGGTAAATCACTTAAAGATCGTATCAATCAACATAAAGCAGCTTTAAAAAACTACAAACCATTATCCCTACTAGTAGACCACTCCCTAAACAATAGCCATATGCCAGATTTCAAACAGGCCGAAATTATATACAAAAATATGACAGAAAAGCATTGTAGACTGTTTTTAGAAAGTTGGGCGTCTGCCGAAGATATAGAGTATAAAAAGAAAAATTGATTTTCCAGAAATTTATAAAGAATTCATATCTTAATTATTTATAAATAACTATGTATATACTTTTAATTTTCTCATTTATTTTGCTTTTTAAAATTTTTAAATTTAGAATTAACATGTAAACACAATTTTTCACAATTACACTGTGTTGTATATAAATCTCTATATCTTCCATAGATAAAATATTAATCTATAATATTAAATATAAATATAATTATTAGTTGTATATAAACTGAATACAATAGTTAAATCAAAGATACAATTCTTTCATTGGACTTGTAGAACGAGAGTGGTGTACGCGTGCGCGCATGTTCTGGTGAAAAACACAAACATCCTCGATAAAGAGAAGCGAGTTGCCCCTCGAAATATTGGAACAATAAAAATAATTAGAAATCCAATATATTCATATTTTTTAAATATATATATATACTAGCGGATGTGTACCCGGCTTCGCCCGGGTTTTATCCGAGTGAAAGTTTGCCTAACGAATATTATATATTATGAAGTATAATAAACAATGTTAAAGATTAGTTTTAATTATTAATCAAGATTGTGTGTGAATATGTGAGAAAGATGTAATATCGTTGTTGTTTTCTTGGCCTACTGTTTTACATATGTTGTTATCTTAAAATTGCTTGTTTTGAATATTTTTTTAGATTGAGATTATTAGCTAGTATGTAAAAAAATTAACTCTGTTGAATTTTTTTTTGTATTTATATATAAATAAAATTAACTCTGTTGATTTTTTTTTATATTTAATCGATAGCACCGAAGTTACGTATGTTAATGTTAGGAAATATATTTTGATGTTAAGCAAAACCTGCTCCATCTCGTTTTACATAAATGTTGAAAATTTGGTTGAAATTGATGCATTGTAACGAAAGTTTTTAGTGAACAACACTTATGAAATTTACATTTTATTAATATAGATATACATCAATATTGTCATAATCATGTTCTGACTGAAAAATAGCTATTTTCAAAGAATTGATAATTAATAATTATCCTAAAAAAATCATTGAAAAACATTTTCAAATGCCTATGCCTTCAAATAATAGTCTTGATCAGTCTCAAAAAAGATATTGCTCTATTCTATATAGCTACGGCTCAGAGAGAATTGCCCGAATTTTAAAGACATGTAATATAATTACAACATATCAATCTGCACAATATTTTTTACAAATCTTACGCCACTCAGATACAAAAAATACTTCAAACCAAGAAAATACAACCAATATCATTTACAAAATTTCCTGCCAAACATGCCAAGCTACTTATATTGAAGAAACCGGTATATCACTTAAAGATCGTATCGATCAGCATAAAGCAGCTTTAAAAATCTACAAACCATTATCCCTACTAGTTGACCACTCCCTAAACAATAGCCATATGCCAGATTTCAAACAGGCCGAAATTATATACAAAAATATGACAGAAAAGCATTGTAGACTGTTTTTAGAAAGTTGGGCGTCTGCCGAAGATATAGAGTATAAAAAGAAAAATTGATTTTTTCCAGAAATTTATAAAGAATTCATATCTTAATTGTTTGTAAATAACTATATAGGTAATATAAAAATATTTTATTTGAGAGAGGGAAATTATATTTCATAGATTCAAATATTCTCTTTAAATCTACCACCAGATGTCGGGACTTTCCCTATATAAAACCGATTGTTGTGTTCCCGATGCCCGGCATAAATCTTTTGTACATTATGTAAATAAGTTTTTCATTTTTTTATTCTTACGCCTCAAGCCAGGCAGTACTTTAATGAAATTATGTTTTTATATATAAGTTCAATTAAAGCAATATCTGATCTAAACTATTTTATTATTATAGTTTCAAGATTTTAACCACGACTGCATCACCATAGCATGATCCTCAAGATGATCAAAAATCAGGCCGAAAATCTTTTATTTATAATATGTATATACTTTTAATTTACTCATTTATTTTGCTTTCAAAATGTTATTATTAATTTAGAATTAGTATTTATATGCACAAATTATTTACAATTACGCTTTTGTATATAAATCTCTCTCTTTCACGCACAATGTGTGGACAAAATAATAATAATGGTGTTGATCTGTAATATTATATATAATTTTTAGCTGTATATATACTGAATTTAATTTTATATTAATGATAATTCTATCATTGGCCTCGTAGAATGAGAGTGGTGTACGCTTGATAGAATGTTTTAGTAAAAAACGCAAACATTCTCGATAAAGAGAGGCGAGTTGCCCCTCGAAATATTGGAAAAATTAATGATTACAAACCCAATATATGCATTTTGGAAAAAAAATGTATATATATATATATATGTTTGTTGGTTATGCACGTTATCAATATATCTAATATGACTTGAATATTTTAATAGGACATAGAGTTAAATCAGATAGTTTTTGTCGCATTTTTCAACAAGTACTGGACAAATATTCGAGCAGAATACAAACGAAGCCAGGTCATCTGTTTATAAAATATCGCTTCTCGGCCTTTTGAAAATTTATTTACTCATTTATTATATAACTAGCGGACGTACCCGGCTTTGCCCGGGGTTTTACCCGAGTAAAGGTTTGTCTAGCGAACATTTGTTAAAACAATTCTCTAAAAACTTATAAATAAATAAAAAATATATATATTTTGATAATTTGAAACTCGTAAATTTGAATCTCTCGATAAAGTGAACATTTTTTCCCGGTCCCTGTGTGCCGTGTCATCCTGAATTTTGTCTTTCCTAATTTTCTACATTAGAAAATCCTAGTTTTATCTTGTGAACATTTTTTCCCGGTCCCTTGAAAAATACTCGATAAGTTGAATAAAATCAATATTAATTGGTTCCCTCGGTAATTGGAAGTTAAAGGAATAGTATCTTCGCCTTGGAATTGTATCATTATTCTTGTCTCAAATAAATTGCCGTGTCATCCTGAAATAATCTTACTTTTGATAAATAATATTTAAGATAACAAACTTAGTGATAAGGAAACTTGTTATCATCGTCGCAATGGTGGCGCTGCTTGCGAGTTAAATCTACAAATCAGCAAATAACTCTAAGGATATTCAAGATATTCATGAAATTATTTTTCAAAAACCTTCCCGGTTTTATACCTAATAATATCCCAAAATATCACGGCGATTGGAAGTATGGTTTTTGAATCTATAGAGTACAGACAGACAGACATTCAATTTTATATATATAGATCATTTATTATTAATTATGCAGTTGAATAATATATATATATATATATATATATATGGAAGCAATGGTCGCCTCTCCCGTCAAAATGAACGTCAGAATCTGACGCCATCTATTGACCGTCGCCGCAACTAGCGGCATCGGGTTGGTTACAAAGCCACAACACCAACTTTGGCAAACTGATAAGCGTCCACCTAGAGACCATGGTTTCGGGCTAATGGCCCTCGTCAGTCTAGGGCGGACTTTATTCCATGAGATCCACACGGGATCTAATGGAATCCTCACACACTACCAAAGAGGTGTTTTGCTGGCAATGTGGCTGGGCCAAATCTATTGGCAAAACATAGATGGAAAATTTTCCGGGAGGAAATTAATCCATGAAAGCAATGGTCGCCTCTCTCGTCAAAATAAACGTCAGAATCTGACGCCATCTATTATGATTATATAACAGAGAATGCCAGGTCATCGTAAACGGAGGCAGTTCAAGCAGACAGACGCTTTTACGAGGGGCATGGTGATCGGACTGAAAAGGGCAGGTTGGTCCATACGTCAAATCGCAGCTGATACACACCTTGGTGCGTCCACGGTGCACCGACTGTGGAGAAGATGGTTGGAACAAGGAAATGTGGCAATTTATAGGAATGTCGGTGCAACCAGAGTGACGTCAGCACGTGTGGATCGGCGTATCCTTCGACAAGCAGTGGCGGCCCCACAAGCCACTTGTACCGCCATCCTGCAACATGTGCTAGACACCCTAGATCATTCCATCTCGACCAGAACCATTTCCCGTCGATTGGTTGCTAATGGCTTGCACTCATGCCGTCCGCTAAGAAGACTGCCATTGACCCCACCGAATAGGCGCCAACGTTTGGAATGGGGCCGGGCTAGTTCGACGTGGATGACGGAATGGCACAGGGTCGTGTTCTCTGATGAGTCGCGTTTCTGCTTGTCCAATGATAGTCGCCGTGTACGCGTGTGGCGTCGACGTGGAGAAAGGTCCAATCCGGCAGCAATTGTGAAACGCCCCACCGTGCGACAACGTGGAATCATGGTTTGGGGCGCAATCGCGTATGATTCCAGATCACCTTTACTTCGTATTCAGGGCACTATGACGGCCCAACGATACGTTGATGATGTGCTGCGACCGGTGACACTCCCCTACCTTCAGGGGGTACCCAATGCCCTTTATCAGCAGGATAACGCCCGACCGCACACTGCTCGCATTAGCCAACAAGCTCTGCAAGATGTACAGATGCTTCCCTGGCCACCGTACTCTCCTGATCTCTCACCAATCGGGCACGTCTGGGACATCATTGGATGCCGTTTGCATGCCTTGCCACAGCCGCGTTCAGAAGACGAACTGTGGCAAATGGTTGAGAGGGAAGGGAGAGCCATCCCTCAGGACGCCATCCGTACTCTGATTGACTCTCTACCTAGACGTGTTGTTGCGTGCATCGCCGTCCGCGGTGGTCCTACTTGCTACTAAGCCGACGCCGTTCTCGCTCTGTATCATGACTATCATTTTGAAATAAAGATCACTTATTGTTCGTTCCTGTCTCTCTCTGTCTGCCGAGTTTCATCACTTTCTGGCCACTATTTCTCTGTGTTCCATTTTCAATGTCACGCAGTGTATATATATATATGGTAATTTAAACCAACAACCCTATATTGTATAATACTTATAACAAGATTGCCATGTTGTATATAGAAACGCATCTATAAATAATTATACGCATGATTGACATGTGTCATTGCATCACCATATGTAATGTACTTTGTACAAACTGAGGATGAATAAATAAAACTATGTAATAGATTAAGAGCTGTGCTAAGCAAGAGATCGAGATAGAAATCCAACAACCCTAAAAAGGAATTTGGCAGCCCGTTGCCATTAGGTCCAAAGGGTGTAGAAAATACCTCAGACGTCCCACGCACTTTGCACCCGTTCAAAGTCCAAATTCTCGCATGTCTCCCCCCCCCCTTCGGCAAAGATATAAAACATCTGCCCTAGCCGAAATGTTACTTACAGTCACTTCACCATCGGCGTGGGCCCTTGTCGGTTGTACCCAGGTCCACCTCATCACCAAGTAGAACAGTAAGAACTCTTCTAACTCCATCTTGCTCTTAGCTCGACTTTTATCTGTTCACGGAACTTCCTACTACAACTGTGTCTCTTCGTTTTTTGTGTGTGGACATTCCCAAGATTTCAACTCTGCCTCGACCACGACTGTCTGTACTCTGTGAGAACTGTTAAAGGTCCTCCAAGGTGCAGAGAGGTACTGGAAGACTCTCCACGCCCTGACTGTCCCTCTCGGTTACTACAGGTTTGACCCTCGGTTACTACAGGTTTGACCCTCGGTTACCACAGCTATAGCGAGAGTCGACAGGATACCTCATCACAGATATATATATAAATATATATGATTATAATGCTTAACATAATTATTCTATCTATTCTCTCAATATATATAAATACATATTGCATCCAATATATTCATTTTATTTAAGTTGTATAAAAGCAATTTATAGAAAATTTTCTTTCAGAATTTTCAACATACTCGCAATGACAATTGAAATTTTGATATTTTATTTTTTCAACGTGTCACTTATAAAATAAAAGAACCATGGCTCATTTGAGGGGGATCTGTAGAGGGCTACCGATTAGCTCATTGTTCACCTTTACCCCCTGGTTTATGGTTGGAAACTAAGCGCAGGGGTGTTTTTTATTTATGTATAAGATTGTAAATGGATGATTTGACAAAATAATAAACTCGGTTCTCTGTACTCAAGAACGGCTCCACAGAGGTATGAGGTCCCATCACTACTGGGAGTTACTTCCAGGCCATCTGACCACAGTAAATGTAACCATTCTGCTCACTCTCCCATGTCTAGTCTACGAAGTCTTATCGTTACTTATCGCGCTACTGAGGCATCACCAACTTGCGGAATTTGAGATTCTGTCATTTTATAGTGTAGGCAGAGAAAACAACATCAGTTCAACTCTCACATCATAAAAACAAGATAAACCCTAGTATTTTAAACGTTTCAGTTTAAATTCAGTTCATTTAAATCATTAAAATTGTCAAATTTTAATATAAAAACTGTAATAATCTATATCATCAATATTTAAGATAAATAGTGTGTGATGTTTCCGTAACAGCGTTGTTACCATCATTCATCTATAATCCAAACTCCGCCTTTGCCGGTCCCAAGCCCGGATGAAAAAGGAGGAGGGGGAGCAGTAACAAGCACACTAAAAAACTGGGCTCAGCTGGCCGGGCTGATAATACACTGTAAGGGCTCCTGTTCCAGGGTACAGGATGAGCAGCCATTGTACTACATGTTAGGAGCGGCTGCCCATGGCGTCTGTTTCTCATGTCAGAGGCGGCCATTTCTTATGAAACCAAGCTTAAGCCCTATCACCTTTTTAAGGTAAAAATACTGAGAAAAGACAGGCCTTCAGCAGATGGAGGAGTAGGGCTCCTGACCCTCATCAAATACTTTTGAATAAATTGTCACTTCTTCAACGACCCAAACTGAACTACAGGCCTTCAAAATACACCTACCTAATCAGAGACCCCTAACAATTGTGAATACCTATCACCCACCCCAAAAAACAGACCCTGAACTAGACTTACTTGCTCACCTACTTGACCCCAATTTACTCATCCTTGATGACTTCAACAGCAAGCATCAATCTTAGGGATGTTCTCTCAACAACACTGAGGGCTCTATCCTCAACACCTTCATTGATGACAACAACCTCACAATTGTGTCCCATGGTCCTACCTACATTTCTTACTCCTATGGAACTCCGCAAACACTAGATCTCACCATCACCTCTCCATCTATGCAACAGTTATAAAAAACAGCATCCTGTAAAGCATCGGAAGCGACCATCTTCCTTTGCTAACAGAAATACCCACCTCCACCTCCCTCCCAAAATCTTCACAAACACTCTTCTGGAACTATAAGAAAGCCTCCTGAAATCTATTTATAAAATCGATGCTCTTCTAAGCAAAATCCCACTAAATTCCTCCTTGAGAGACAGGTGGAAGAACTGGAAGTCTGCAGTCCTAATTTTTGCCAAACAAAATATCCCCAGAGAAAACAGAAAATTCTACATTCCTGGATAAAGAGATGTACTAGATCTTTTAAAGATGAAATAGAAGATAGGAACCAAATTTACCTAGACCTTATTGAAAACAACAATACCCTCCTCGTCAGAGATTAGAATCACCTTGCTGCAAAAATTAGGTTTTAGGCCGACCAAATCAAACAGAATAAGTGGATTGAACTTTGCTCTCCAATTGACACAAAAACCAGCGACATGAAACTATGGAGACAGCTACATGCCCTCAATCAGGACAGTCCATCTCTCAGCAGCTCAAATACTTTCAAGGAAATTCTAAAAATCCCCTCACAGATAAATACAGCATAGCAAATAATTTTACCCACCATTACAGCTCCACTGCAAAACTTAATTTTAATTTACAGGATAAAATAATAGGTATGAAATTTAGGCTCACTAGAAACCTTGCAAAATCCAAACCCAGCCACAATATTTTCAGTAAACCTTTTCAAGAGCATGAACTTGACGAAGCTCTAGTTATCTTGATCCTACAAGTGCTCCTGGTCCAAACAACATCTCTGGACCCATGTTGAAAAACCTCAGCTTCCATGCCAAACTAGAACTTTTAAGCATTTTCAATTACAGTTGGAGCTCGTCTCCTCTCTCTAAAGAATGGAAACATACCACAATTATCCCCATCCACAAACCAGGCAAGCTTGAGAACCACCCAACCAACTACAGACCTATCTCTCTGACCTCTATTCCCTGCAAAATCATGGAACACATGATTCTCAATAGGTTAAATTTTTATCTTATCCTAAACAACCTACTAGACCCTCATAAAAGAGCTTTTAAAAATATCAAAGCACAGAAGATTCATCTTTCACTTCTTTACATCATAAACCTACAAAATCTACTATAGCAGCCTTCATCGACCTTTCCCAAGCCTTTGACAGAGTCTGGAAGGAAAAGCTAATTCTCAAACTCGATTAACTTGGAATAGAGGGAAGTATGCTGTGTTGTATTAGCATTTTTCTATCCAAACGCATAATACAGGTTAATTTCAACAAAAACAAATCAAAATATACTCATATTTACCAAGTTCTACCCCAAGGATCAATCCTAAGCCCTATTCTTTTCAATATTTACATGAATAATGTATACACTTTCATCAAACCACCAGCTAAAATTGCCCTTTACGCAGATGATATAATCATCTGGGTCTCCAAAAAAACCCTCTCTGATGCAGAACACTCTCTGAATAATGCCATGAAAAATTTGCAAAAGGTAACTCAGAAACTGAAATTATCTATGAACATCAGCAAATCTGAAATTGGCCTTTTCACCATCAACAACCACTTTCGCCACTGGACCCCAAGTATTTCTTTGAACAACTCAATAATCTAATATTCAGATTCCCCAAGATATCTTGGTGTCGCACTTGACCCTGCTCTCACTTTTAAAAAACATATTGACACCACATGATAAACAAAGCCAAAAATAGACTCAGAATCATGAAAAAAATATCAGGCTTAAACTGGGGTGCGAATGCCAATATCTTACGCACAACGTACCTTGCACTCGTAAGACCTATTTTGGAATATGCTACCCCAGCCTGGATCAATACAAGTAAAACCAATCTATCCAGAATATAGAGAATACAAGCAAGCGCAGCTAAAATTATCAGCGGGCTTCGCGAGCGGCCTGCCCAAATCGCATTGCTGAACTCTAACCCAACCTTTTCCCCCTGCACCTAAGGAGAAAAATCTGCTTGTCAAAATTCATAACCAAAAATAATAACATACCAAAAGAACATCTTACAGGAAAATTTATTAGAAATTGGGTCCCAAACCAAAGACTAAAACGCCCCACTCCTCTCAACCTGGCTCACAACTCTAATCTTCTAGACATCCCAATTAAACCCAAACACAGAACTCCCTATTTCCCACACAAAACTCGCAACAAACTCATCTGTTTCCCTCATCTACCAGCCAATCCCCACAAACATGAAACTCGGCCAGAATTACTTAAAGCTCTTGGCCTCCAAATAATTTAGGAAAATAGCTTCCTCTTCGACATCACAATTTACACTGACAGTAGCCAACTTGAAACTGGACTGTCTGGCAGTGTAATTGCTAACTACAAAGATAAGATCCTGGAAAAAATCCCCCTTTCTCACCCTTTGCGCAGAGGCGATATCGTAGCCCATTAGGATCTTCCGAGGCGCGATTATTACTAGTTGAAAACTTTACCCAATACCCCGCCCTATCTCACCCTAGGCACCTTTCAGTTTTTACGGCTCTAAAAGACATCAACATCAACTCGCCAAACAAAATAATAATCTACACCGACTCAAGAGCAGCCATTTATACCCTTCAAAGCTGCTTCTCCAGTCAAGAACCTCTTCTCAAGAGCATTGCTAAGTCTGTAAACCGACTCCCAGCCAACAGCTCTGTCACAGTGCAATGGCTTCCAGCTCATGTTAGAATTCCTGGAAATTAGCTAGCAGACTCTCTGGCAAAGGCTGGAGTTCTTGGCTTACCTAAAGCCAGAAAATCTATCACCCAACTAAACGAAAGAGACCTCCTCCGTACAATCAAAACTCAATGCCTGCAGGAAAGGAAATCTAATGCTGCACATGACTGGTACAAAGTAGGAGAGACAAATACCGGTTCTGTCCTCCCAAGAGAACAACAGTCTTTGATTTCCAGACTTAAGTCTGGTCATCTACGTAAAATGACTTTCCAGAATGGTTGCAAGGTTTTCCCACTATGTACTAAGTGCAATTCTCAACCTGTAACCGCAAAACACATTATTGACTGAATCGACTCATCCATTGATGAACTCCACTCTTCCCCGGCAGACACCTTCAAAAGTCTCAAACTTTACAAGCTTGATACTGTAATATGATTGAATGGAGATAAAAAGAAGAATAAGATATATCTTAAATATATTTTATAATGGCGTTTATTCATATAAATATTTTTTATGTGAATATTTCGCTCGTCTTTCTTTAAGTTGCCTTAGACCTACGCCAACAATGTCGTCTCTATTTATAAATTCACCTTAATACACACGTACACACTGTATATTGAATGTTTTTGTTAGAAAATTTAACATATATATTTGTATATTGTGTGAAAATGTTATCTTTTGCTTTTAATAAAGGGGTAAAACTAATTTATTATAAATTCGTTTTAAAAAGCTATGCAACTTTTACACATGAATACCATCCTTCCGTAATTTTACAAAATCGTTGTACATTCAACATGATACAAATATCCGGATAGGCAGTGGGGAGAGGCTGGTTCGCTGCGTGGAGGACAAAACTGTGGGGGCATACATGATAGGAAACAGGGTCAGCTAGAGCCAAATTACAAAAAATAATCTTCAACTGGCTTGAGCGACATCATTCTTGAAGTCAACCTAACGACAGATTTATCGGATTTTGGAAAGGATAAAAAAAAATACATCTTAAGAAAAGAAACATTAACACAAAACAATAACGCGCCATCTATACATATATAATGAAAGGATTTAAAAGCACGAATGTTTCTTTTATACGTAATACAATCTTCTACTGCCCATACTGGGATGAAAAAATATATTGGGAGGGCTTGGCCTATCAGTGGTGAACCCTCCCAGCGGTTTCGCCAATTTAATCCACCAGACCGCTTCTCAGAGCTCTAATACTGTATTGGACGATTCTGCTTATATACGCAGCACTGAAGGATAGAATCTCAGAAATGGTTTAAAGAAAACTATGGACATAGGCTTATAGGACAGTCGATTTACATTCAAATATTTGCATCGAGAAATGCTCTTCCGCAAACAATAAAGACAAGGCCAGTTAGGCATAAATTAACAAAAAGCAATAACGCGCCATTTATATATATAACGAAAGGATTTAAAAGCTCGAATGTTTATTTTATACATAATACAAACTTCTACTGCCCTTACTGCGATGAAAAAATATATTGGGAGGGCTTGGCTCATCAGTGGTGAACCCTCCCAGCGGTTTCGCCAATTTAATCTACCAAATGGCTTCAGTGCTGCGTATATAAGCAGAAACGTCCATTACAGTATTAGAGCTCTGAGAAGCGGTCTGGTGGATTAAATTGGCGAAACCGCGGGGAGGGTTCACCACTGATGAGCCAAGCCCTCCTAATGTATTTTTTTCATCGCAGTAAGGGCAGTAGAAGTTTGTATTATGTATAAAAGAAACATTCGTGCTTTTAAATCATTTCATTTTATATGAAAAGAAACATTCGCGTTTTGGTGTTTTCATTTGTATTATATAGATGCCGCGTTATTGCTATGTATTAATTTATGTCTAACTGGTTCGTCCTTATTGTTTGCGGAAGAGCATTGCTCGATGAAAATATTTAAATGTTATAATACTGTCCTAAAGGCTTATGTCCATAAGTTTCTTAAATACCATTTCTAAGATTCTCCCTTCAGTGTAGCATATAAAACAGAATTATCCAATACAGTATTAGAGCTCTGAAGAAGCGGTCTGGTAGATTAAATTGGCGAAACTGCTGGGAGGGTTCACCACTGATGAGCCAAGTTTCATCGAAGTAAGGACAGTAGAAATTTGATTTATTTGTGAAAATAAACATTCACGTTTTGGTGTTTTCATTTGTATCTTAAGATTTATTAGCGAAATATTATGCTAGCAGTTTGTCGATAATTCTATATATTAGATGATAAACACAGTTATTTTACTATCTTCACTAAATATTATAATTGTTCCACAAATTTACTAATGTGAATAGAAATTGATCGTTAGGCTTACCTTTCTCTATCTCTCCACATTCCTTATTACAAATTGTGTTAACCAATACCCAGACTGTTCAAATATCTCTTACAAACAAGGCTTCAAATACTTTAACCCCACATTTGTCTCTCAGATGATAATTATTCCGATTAAAAAAGTGAAAATTATGAGGTCTTAACTACGCGCGAGCGCTCTTATGTAGGTATATTTTATATTTAAATAAATTTTCGGAGTCCATTATCGAGTTTTAAATGGCTACTTATAACAGAGAAGCGTGTATATTTATAAATTGTGTGCTTAATTGAACTGATAGTTGCAACCGAATCATTAAGAATTCTACAAAAGATATCCAGGAAAAGAGCTATTTGAATAAATGTGGGACTAGAATGACATTCAAGGTTTACAAGAGGTCGCATATTAAGTTCAAGACAACACGAAAACCCAATTCTCCATTAAACTTAATGCGAATAAATAAAAAATGCTAACATTAATGAGAGAGCTAGTTTTGAAGAATTTGTTTCTCATGGACATACCATCATAACAAAAGTATATTTTCAAGCCCTTTTAATTTCTCTAAGTTTTAATGCACATGCTTTCCATTTCCCCATCCATTAATTCAAGAGCTTTCCATTTCCTCATCCATTAATGCACGGGCTTTCCATTTCTTCATCCATTAATGCAAGAGCTTTCCATTTCCTCATCCATTAATGCAAGAGCTTTGCATTTTCCCATGGATTAATGCACCAGCTTTCCACTTCCTTATTCACTAAAGCCCAGCCTTACCATTTTCACATCCATTAATGTTCAACCTTTCCATTTTCTCATCTATTAATGTTCAACCTTTCCATTTTCTCATTCATTAATGCACGGGCTTTCCATTCCTACATCCGTTCACATACACATACTCACAGCCATTCATTTCTCTGCTTACTACTAGTGACTTTGTAAACGGTTGAGATTAATCGATTACAACCTTAGTGCTAATATATATGTTACTTATTCTAAGTCACATGATATAGACCATGGTAGAACCATTAGACTTTTGTTGTTTTCAGGTTCCTGAAACCTGTTTCGTTACTCGCAGCAAATGGTAAGGCTAGAGGTGTAGGCTCATTGTATGACATATAAGAAATTTATCTTTCTTAAAAAAACTTGTTTCAAATTGGGTTTCAAGTCTGGAAAATCTAGTGGCACACAGTTCCGACCCTGTTTGTTGTTGTTGACGCGGGACTCTGGCGCAGACCGCCCAGGACGGAAATAGAACTCCGTTGCCAAGTGTGTCAAGACCTGCAGTTCGGGTCGCCCGCCGGCTGTTGTGGTTGGAGATGTGGAGACGGTAGTCTTCACGTGTTTCAAGACCGAGGTAGGTCCTACTTGACATTTTAGAACAGAGCCTTTCCTATCCCTATCAGTGTGTGCAAGCACAGAAACAGGGATCTGGCACCTTGGAAGTGCAAACCTGAGGTGATTTCTGCATGTGTGGAGTACTTACTCATTTAGGAGTCGTTTAGCATTGAAATGGAAGTAAAAGGGGACTACCATGAATTTGTTGAGTGCATATGAGCTTATTTGAGAGGCACACTATAGTTATAATGGGGGGATTCGAAGGCAAGAGAGAAAAGAAATAACTCGTTCTCTTTACCTGTATTAATTTTAAACTACATTTACGTTATTTAAACACACAATAGACCTTAAATTATCACGATTTAGTATTTCCTTACTTTTCTGGGCATGCAGCCATATCAACCTCAAATGCCGCCACAAGGTTGTGATGCTACTAAATATCATTTTCCAAGTTCTGAAAAGTAAGGTTTTCAAAAACCCATTAATACATACAATAATTGAAATCATTTACACATTTTTCAATAGGCACATGTGAGCAGGAACACATTTACATATTATATACGTTTAATTATTAAATAAGGTCAGTCATAAATATTAATTCTGTGGGAGCTGTCATGTAAATGTCCGTGTTATGTCCGTGGTTCTGTTAAATCAGGTTAGTGATAGCCAATAGTGCAGTGAGAGCTGTCATGTGAAGATAAATTCGGTAACTATATACCTTGTTAGGTTATATTGGGCTGTCGTAGACAATAGCGCCGTGGGTTGTCAAGATAGACAGAGCCATTTTATACGCGTTCATGTTAGATCAGGTCAGTAAGAGACAATAGCGTAGTGGAAGCTGTCATGTGAAGATAGACGCTATATACGTTGTCCTGTTGAATCACGTCAGTGAGAGACACTAGCGCAGTGGGAACTTTCAAGTAAAGATGACACTTGTAAGTGAAAAGTCTAACTGCTTTTCACATGTGTAAACGTGTGGTACACTTACAGTAAAAGCAATCGCCAGATTCTACCCACCCACTCTGTGTACTCGAGATAATTTGAAAAAGGTGAAGATAGACATTTAGTATGTCCGAGGTCCTCTTAAATCGGGTCGGTGAGGGAAATAGGGCAGTGGGAGCTGTCATGTAAAGATAGATATTATTCACATTGTCCTGTTGAATAAGGTCAGTGAGAGACAATAGCGCAGTGTAAGCTGTAATGTGAAGATAAAATTATGTATGTCCGAGGTCCTGTTAAATCGGGTCAGTGAGAGCTCGGCGAGGCGGAGAGGATATTTTGATGACGTATCTTGGAACCCCATCAAGAATTCGCTGCCGTTGCTCTTCGTCTCTAAATAAAGCGTTCTCCTCAGGCCGACAAATTAAGATGGACGCGCTTAGGTAAAAAATGAGAAGAGG
The DNA here is from genome assembly GCA_030710605.1 of Cordylochernes scorpioides. Classification (NCBI taxonomy): domain Eukaryota; kingdom Metazoa; phylum Arthropoda; class Arachnida; order Pseudoscorpiones; family Chernetidae; genus Cordylochernes; species Cordylochernes scorpioides. Next base: position 82,259,839 of record CP092867.1, on the reverse strand, counting down.
GAAGTATAACGTATCCTTGACACGACGTGAATTTGTTCAGCAAGGTGGGTTTCACCTACGTATGTTGTACTTCGGCTCGGAACGTGCAGCCCTGGCTTAGATTCTGTTGGGACTGAGGAAAACCTTTAAGTAATAATGCAGAGATGCAGCTAATACATGGACCTCAGACATTATATGTGGGTTGTAACTGGAGCCCTCTGTGTATACATATAATATACAGTAACGGCACATATGCAAATTGGAATATAACACTACAACCAACCTGCGTATGAAAAGGACTTTCCATAAAAATCATAGGAATGAGATAAATTGATATGCGATTAAGAACCACATTTTTACATCCAATTATCCAGATGTTATGTGTTCTAACACATAAAATGACACCATATATGTAAGTCTGCGATTGAAATATTAACCTCTCGAAATTAATCTCTCTGTTGACCATTCATAACATTGATATCTTAGTATAAATGTAATATCCATGGAATATTTGCATCTTTATATGTTGTATGTTATTATTTACATATTTACTTACCATCCTTACACACAGGTTTTGTATAGTGAAATATGTAAAGTTCTCGCTCTCTCCGCCTCCGAATAGTAGAGAATTTTTAAATTTTTATGGGGAATTCCCCGCCCCCCGAATTACCAATGGCCTTGGCTGAAATCCAAGTGCCATCTTCAACAGCTGAAGCAATCAGTACTTCTCCGGCGACGGAGAAGACCACCACCAACCATCAGCCTGGCACAGGCAAACCTTCAACGAGTTGGGCGGATCTCGTCGATCGGGCGAATCAACTCCCCATGGAGGAGGAAACAGACGACTTCACCAAGGTGGAACCGAGGAGAAAGAGAGCAGTGGACTCCGAAGCGGCAGGACGGAAATCCAAGAGGGGCTGCGTCCAGGCAGAAGCCACGAAGCCAACCCTCACCCAACGCCCAGGGCCCAGGTCCAAGGTACAGGAATGTACGTCGACCCGGCAAAGGCAGGCGTTGTTCCGAGCCAGGTCGACGGTGGGGAAGGTAGATCAATGTGTCTACCTAGAATTCTGTCCAGATTTCAGCCAGGCCCAGTCTTTTCTGGCGCTGGAAGCGAAGCTGGGCAAGGGCTCTGTCTACCAGCTGACAAAAATGGAAGGGCACATCCTGGTCGGCCTTTCCAGCGGGCAGCTCGCCGACAAGCTGATCGAAGAGGGCCTTGACATCGAGGACGCCACCCTGAGGGCCTTCCCCATCTGGAAGAGAGCCGAGCGTATTGTCCTCGGCAACATATTCTTCTTCGTGGAAGACACTGACCTCGTCTCTGCGCTGCGGCCTTATGGACAGGTCACGTCCATCAGCAAGAGGTTGATGCAGCTTGACGACTCCTGCTGGGCTGATGCCCGTCGGGAAGTTTTTATCACTCTGCGAGACGCAGTAAAGCTTTCCCAGATCCCTGCCCGGCTGGATGTCAAGTCCAAGGTGGTGGTCACGCACGTATACGTTACCTACGGCATCAAGTGCTCCCTGTGCTTTAAGTAGGGACACAAACGCGCGAATTGTTCTCGCAAAACTGGTCTTCAGGAGGACAAGCTGGTGCTCCCTGTGGACGCTCCTGCTGCACGCGCACAAGCCTGGGCTAAACCGCCCTCCTTTTCGAACGTCCCTCCTGTTGCAGCATCACCACCACCAGCTGCTGCTTTCGTCGCAGAACCTCCTCCCAGTGACACAGCTATGACAGATAATCTGGACGACTCGGCTCCTACTCCGTCCGAAACGCTTAGCGTTTCTCAAGAGCCTTCTTCAACAGAAGATAGGCGATTATTGGCTGAGAAACAGATGGAAGATCTTTTGAAGAACAAGAAAATTTCTGCAGCCATCGCCAGTGTCCAGAAGCTAGGCCAGGAGAGAGAAGATCTCCTCCAGGAACTTACGCACAAATGAAAAATGGACAGGATCATTGCACAATTAAATTTCGAGCAGAGAAAGGCCATTGCCAACTTGGCCACGGCGCTTATGGCTCTTACAGGGCATACGAGAAATACCCTGTATAAGAAGCTTTGACGCGTCAGAAACTCTGCTCGGCAATCCAAATGAACTTTCGAGTTGCAACCCTGAACACGGCAGCATCGCCGCTCTTAGCCGGAGAATTCAGCTCTGCTGTTTTATCAAGGAGCATGAGATCGACATCTGCTTTCTGCAGGAGACAAACGTCATGTCCCTGAACGACGCAAGACCTCTGCCAAGGCTACAGCGCCGTTGTTGCCCCCTCAACGACCACTGTGGGATCAGGACTCGCCTGCGTCTTCGCCGCCGGCGTCGTTGTTCATCGGCAGCAGATCCTGTTTTAATGTCCATCTCTACAGAGAGCAAAACAACAACTGACTCACCCGTGCAGCCAAGGTCACGCTCCGCTGCGTCACGTGGGAAAACATAGGTAGATGTTTTCTTACATCTTCTCAGCACATCCCCCTTTTTAAGACTTGAAATATATATATACATTACAAACTTTAAATGCATAATATAATTAATAATGAAGGCGATCCACAGGTTTAACAATTCGTCCACTCCGGGTTCTTATCTGGCCGTCTTCTGAGTCGTTAGAGGGATAATCCACAACTGGGGTCTTTTCATTTTCAACCAGTTCCTCCCCCGAAAAGGTCGGCGTCGATGGGTCGGCTGGATATTGCACTGCATATCCTTTTCGTAGATGGAACCTGTTTCGACGTAAAGTCCCAACTGGAGTATCAACCATATACGACCTTGGTGTCGATGCTTTCTTCTTTACAATCCCCCAGGTTCGCATATCTGTAATCCAAACCGTGTCACCTTCGGATAGCTCCTCCATGTCCGTAGCTCCGCAGCGTCGATCATATCTGGATTTCATATCCTTTCTCCTTCTCCCCTCCTTTCTTTTCAGGGTCTTAGAGTCCACCAACTTTGGATTAAGATTCTCTGGTGCAATTGGCAAGGTCGTTCGGAGTTTACGTCCCATGAGAAGCTCAGCAGGGCTGTAACCGTTCTCCAAAGGGGTCGATCGATACTCCAGGAGTCCAAGCGATGGGTCTTGATTTTTCTTGAGGATCAACTTAGCAATTTTCACACCTGCTTCTGCCATCCCATTGCTCTGCGGGAATCGAGGACTTGAAGTGACATGTGTGAATCCGTACTGCCTTGCGAAATTTGCAAATTCACGAGCAGCTCCAAATTGCGTCCCATTATCGCTTACAACAGTTTCTGGTACTCCATGTCGGGCAAATATGGATTTGCAACTACGCACCACCACACTGGCTGTGAGCCGATCCAGCTGAACCATTTCAGGATATCGAGAATAATAGTCAATTACGACTAGATACCACTTATTCTCGAACTTGAACAAATCCATTCCAATCTTTTGCCACGGTCGTGTAGGAAAGTTGGTTGGTATCAAAGGTTCATGTTTTGAGACGGCTTCCTGGATACAAACACTGCACTTTCTGACTGTTTCCGCGATCTCTTCCGAAATTCCAGGCCACCATACCGTCTCACGTGCGCGAAGTCTTGTTTTTGTAATCCCGAAGTGCCCAGCGTGCAACTTATCTAGGATCTCCAGTTTCATACTTGCTGGAATAACAAGACGACAGCTACGCATCAGTAGTCCATTTTGAACGCCGAGTTCATCCTTGACATGCCAATAAGAGAGCAGAGCCTGTGACATTTTCTTCTTATCTGGCCAGCCTTTCTCAAGGTAGTTGACTACTGCTTTCAGGGTCGTATCTTCTTGTTGAGCTTCAAAAATCTTCGTCAACATCTCGTCTTTGTCGGTTATACTCGAGAGAACTGCATTTATATGCGCTGAGGTTTGCCGTTCGTTTTCACCTCCCTCGGTTGTAAGAAGTGGTTGTCTGGATAATGCATCGGCGTCGAGCAGCTCCTTTCCAGGGATATGCACTATTTCGAATCCAAACCTCATCATACGCATTCGGAAACGTTGCAGTCTTGGGGTCAGAGAACTCAATTCTTTCGTCGAAAATAGAGGAATGAGAGGCTTATGGTCGGTCTCAATTCGGAAACGCTTTCCAAGCAGGAAATCTTTAAAACGTTCGCAAGCCCAGGTAATTGCGAGAGCCTCTTTCTCGATCTGAGCATATCGTTTTTCGGTAGGTGTCATAGTTCTAGAAGAATAAGCAACAGGTCGCCAGATTCCATTCTTACCTTCTTGCTTCAGTACCGCTCCCAAGCCGTATGAAGATGCGTCGGATGACACCATAGTTGGTTTCCTGACGTCGTATGCTGCCAAGATGGGTTGAGTCGTGAGCAATTCTTTCAACTTTCGGAATGCTCGCTCCTGGCTGCAATCCCAAACGAAGTCTTGACCTTTCACCAACAACTGGTTCAGTGGTGCCACAATTTCAGATAAATTTTCCACAAAGCGTCCCAGATGGTTCACCATGCCAAGAAATCTTCTTACGCCATGAACATCGGTCGGAGCAGGCATCTTCGCCACTGCTTCGATTTTCGCTGGATCTGGTCGGATACCGTCTTCATCCAGTATGTGCCCAAGAAAATTAATTCTTGGCACGCCGAAGACACACTTGGCCTTGTTTAGTGTAACTTTCGCCTCTTTCAGTTTTCGGAGCACTAAACGAAGAATTCGATCGTGAGTCTTGGAGTCGGAGGCAAATATCAGGATATCGTCCAGGTAACACATTACACCGTCCATGCCTTGCAAGATTATTGACATAACTCTCTGAAAATACTCTGGGGCGAGTGAGATTCCAAATGGCATTCTGCAGTATTTATATCTCCCAAAAGGAGTAATGAAGGTCGTTAAATGCTGGCAGTCCGGGCTCAACGGAATCTGGTGAAAGCCACTGTTCGCGTCCAGTTTCGAAAAGAATCTTGCTTCCCCCAGTTGCCCCAGCATGTGCTCCACCACTGGCATGGGATGCACTTCGCGCTGTACATGTTCGTTCAGCCTTGAGAGATCCACACAGAGTCGTATGTCGCCATTCGGTTTACCAGCAATCACAGTCGGTGCACACCATTCAGTCGCAACGTTAACTTGTGCTATGATTCCCGCCTTCTCGAGCTCTTCCAATCTAGTTTTGAGCTTTTCCATCCAAGGTATTGGTACCCGTCGAGGAGTATGCACAGCATATGGTTTTGCTCCAGGTTTCAATTTGATTTCGTAAGGGTTTCCGATCTGTCCCAGTCCTTCAAATACTTCAGGGAATTCCTTGATCGGGTTAATTCTCGTCGCAACCACTTCAATCCGCCTCGCCAGGTTCAAGAGCTCACATGCCCGGCGACTCAGAAGAGGTTCACTCAAACGACGAATGACATAAATCTTCTCCTTGATTTCATAACTGCCATTTCGCAGCGTTGATATAAACATACCCACAGTCTGAAGTTCGGAGAATTCAGCAGCTCTAAGGTTGATATCACTTTTCACTAGTCGTTGCGGTCCCATTATCTTCTTGAAGAGACACAGAGGAACACATGTAACATCCGCCTGGGAGTCGAGCTTAAACTTCAGCTGTTTCCCGTTCACTTGGATTTCTGCTGTCCATCGCCTCCTGCACTCGTCTTCATCATCATCGAGATTAGATGAATCCTCCACAGCTGAGACCTCCAGGAGAAAACCAATTTCTTCATCAAGTTCAGAAACAGCTTTGACTTCCGCAGTCTTCGCCTGCTTGTCTGGGCAGCAATTTGCAAAATGGCCAGTTTTTGAACATAGGTTACATTTCTGTCCTTCAGCACGGCAGGCCTGTCCTTCCCTGTGGGTGAAACCTCCGCATTTTGGACATCGTGATCTTGTTTTGGCTGACTTCTCCTTCTTCCTCGAAGGCTGCTGTTGTTGTTTCGTTGATTGTTTCTTCGAGTTGAACTTCACCTGATTGACCTTTTGGCTTGTTGAGGGACGCTGCAGGTCGACTTGCTGCTGTCGAACGGCTTCCTGCTGTCGAACCATTTTCGCCGCCTTTTCCAAAGTCAGTTCGCTGTCCAACTGCATTCTTTCAGATAAAGCTTTGTCCCTCACTCCAACCACTATTCGGTCACGGATCAACTGCTCATGAAGACCCTCAAATTCGCAACTATCAGCCAATTTGTACAATGAAGTGATGAATTCGTCCACTGGCTCCCGATCCTCTTGGATTCTTGAATTAAATTTCGCACGTTCGTAGATAATATTCTTCCTGACACAGAAGTGGCTGTCGAACGCCTTGAGGACGGAATCAATTTTCGTTGCCTCTTCCTCCTTTTCGAACTTGAAGGTCCTGAATATATCATCCGCGCGGTCGCCCATCAAGTACATGAACAAATCGATCTTGTCCGCCTCCTCTTTCTTCTTCATTCCACTGACCACGAGGTATCGTTCGAATCTCTTCCTCCATTTGGGCCATTCGTTGGGAGTCGAGAAGTCGAAAGTTTCTGGAGGTTGAATCTGAGCCATGTTGAATTATCTTCCAAAGTACGCAAAAATCGATATTTTGCAATATACGGGTTCGTATTTTATCCAGTTACCGCTGCCACCATGTTTTAATGTCCATCTCTACAGAGAGCAAAACAACAACTGACTCACCCGTGCAGCCAAGGTCACGCTCCGCTGCGTCACGTGGGAAAACATAGGTAGATGTTTTCTTACATCTTCTCAGCACAGATCCTATGGCCTGGCAAGATGGCTGTCATCGGCCTAACTGTCCGGGGAGTCTCCATGACGTGTGTCAACGCCCACGTCTCTCATGCTCCTGAAGAGCGCTGCCGCCAGCTCCAGATTATCGCAGCTTTGGCGCGTGAAGAAGGTGAGTGGATCCTCGGTGATTTCAACATCTCTGAGGAGTTGGCGAAGGCAAGCAGGTTCAGCAGAAGCCCTCGCGGAGCTCCTGGACCAAGCCGACCTCGTCGACATCGCCAACTTCTTCGATGCTGCACTGGAGCACACCAGGGTTGCCACGATCGGAAGTCGGTTCGACGCGCGTCGTCTGGACAAAATTCTACTTCCATCAGGCTTCTGCGACCGCGTCACCCAATACCAAACCATCGAATACGCCTACTCGGACCACCGTGCCGTCCTGATCCAAGTAGGATACCCAGCTCCTTCAAGACTTCCCTGTATCGGAAAGCTGCTACGGTCTGACCTTTTTGTCGATAGAATGGAAACGTTCATCGAATAAATATCGGTAGACCTAGCAAATCTCTCACCCCCGATGTTATGGCAACAATGGACAGGATCAAAGCAAATTCGGTAGCGGAGATTCGGTCACTCGCGCCTGCGGTCGCATAGTCCGGCGGTGGATACATCGAGAGAGCAAGCCTCTTCCTGAGGCGGAGCCTGGAGGACGACACTGCCCGCTGCGACTATCCTTCCTTGTGGGACCTCGGGAGTTCCCTCCGAGCCAGACGTCGCTCTCCCTTCACCTTCTAGACGACGACGGGAACGCCATCTCCGGGGGCCAGCTTAGCCGTGTCCTCCTGGAGCGCTTAAGCAATCGCTTCGCTCAGGATCCAAGCTCGATAGAAGCCATCGCCGACTTCCTAGCTGAAGTGACTCCCCCTGGAGTTCGACGAGTGGGACCAGATCTTTCTCGCTGACATCTCCCGCGACCAGATAGCGGCAGCCATCCATCGCCTGCCAAATGGCCGTGACTCGGGATGGGACGGACTACCCTGCGAGTTTGTCAAAGCCTTTGAATATTTCTTCGCCGAAGTTCTTTGGCAAGTCTTCGAGGCTTCTCGACTCGGCGAGGCCTTACCTCCATACTCAAGGCGCAGCAAGGCATTCAGGCCAATCAGCCTGCCAACGACCGACTACAGGGTCCTCAGTGGCGTGCTCATGGCCCCTCTGCGTCGTCATCTGTCAGACCTGGTGCCCGACTGTCAGACCTACTCCGTTTCAGGACGGTCATCCTCCTGGAATATCGCGCGAGTGTCTGACCAAGCCGCCGGGCCTACCATCTACCTTCCTAGAATGGATTGCTGTCCTCTGCGGGGAATCAGACGCCTCCATCGAGGTCGGAGATATATACACCAAGACCTTTCGCTTCTCAACGGGGTGAGGCAGGACTGCCGTCTCAGCGCCGCGCTTTTCAGTATCGGAGTTGGCCCTTTGCTATGCCGCCTCGAGAGGACCTTGGGCCACGGCAACGTGGTCGCCTATGCGGACGACATCGTACTCTTCATCAGGGACGGCGCTTAGTTTGAGCTCGTGCTGATCATCGAAGAGTTCCGCATGTCCTCCGGGGTGGCTGTCAGCTTCACGAAGAGCTGCGGGCTTTAGTGCGGTTCCTGGAAGCACCGGACGGATTCTCCTCTGGGAATCTCCTGGACGTCCGAATCGCTGACCGTCCTGGGCTGCACCATCACCACCAGAAACACCGTCACTTCCCAGGCCTCCCACCTGATGGGGCTGCTGGAGAGAGCCATCGCGAGGTGGACACGTCACTGGTGGGTCGTGCTCGCGCGACCAACAGCCTGGTCCTGTGTTTGATCCTGCATCACCTCCACGGCTACCTTCCACCTGAAACCACCATCGGCCGGCTGCAGGCGCGGTTGGCGCGCTTCGTGTGGTGTACGCGCCGTGGCTCGTGGCTCCCCGGGCGCATCCTGGCTCGTCCAGTCTCCGAAGGTGGCGTCGTCCTGCTTGACATTGCGGGCCAGCTTCGACTCGCCTGCCTGAAGGGGGTCCAGGCCTCTCTTCGCGGCGCCGCCAACGGCTACTCTTGGCTGGTCCGCAGCCGGGCGTGGCTGACACCGCCGGCTCCTGACGTCTGGCTCTCGCTTAGCAGGAGGAGTCTGCTGAGCCTGTGGGAGGCTGCGTCCAGCGTCCTCGAACTTGACCACCGGATTCTTCATCCCGCCCGCCTTAGGTCCCTGCGTCTTCGAGGCGACAAAAGGTTCCTGCGGCAGCCAGACCTGCTGACTCCCGAGCTCCCGGCTACAAGCGACTGTCGCGGATTTCTCAGATGGCGCCCTGCACTAGCGCGTTCAACGCGAGCCGCGTTCCTGGACGCGCAGCATCTGGGGGCCTTCTGCCAACGTCTCCTGCGGGAAAACGCCAGCTCCAGCTATCATGCGGAGTACGAGGCGGAGTCCATCGTCCTGCGGGGATCGGCGACCCCCATCACCCGCCTAACCAGCCAGAGGGCGCGCCGGGCACTCGATTCGGCACGGCTCCAGGAGCATCCTGTTGCCGAGCTAGCTGCGCGGTGGATCTCTACTGTGGATGTGACCCGCTCCATAACCTGGGCCGACCGGCGTCGAAACTTCTTCTCGGGGCACGACGCAGTTGTCGCCCTACGGCTGGCCCTCCACGCCCTACCACAACCTGACCATCCTGCATCGAGGCGTGCCAACTGTGCCGCCTGTGGGTCCAGCAACGGGTCGCTGACCTACAGATATTGGAGTTGCCGAGCCGTGCGACCCCACGTCTGCTGATGATCTGGCTTTGTTCTCCGTGCTCCTGCGAAGTGCCCCTGGATCTGCAGGCCTGGCTGTTCGGCGTCGGCCTCCATCCCGAGGCAATGAAATTGACCAGCGTGGCGAAGGCTACCATCTACAAGTACCATCTTGGTCATGAGTTGAGAAATGCCAGCCATCACCTAGACCTGCCCACTCTGTGGGAGAGAACTCTCGCAGTCCATCGGTGGCGGAGTCTTTCCCGCGGTGGGCCCCACCAATGAAGACTATTTATTTCATATATATATGTGTATTTGTCAATTATTATATGTATTTACATTTATTTATCCATATATATTTATCATGGCATGATCTTATTTACTCATATTTATGTATTTAACCGTATATAACCATATATGAGCGATGTATTATTATTTATTTAAGTAACCCAGGTTCCTGGAGCGTACAGAAGTCGCCAACTACCCGGGATGTCCATCTGAACTAAGTCTTCTTGGATTTATATACAATGCCAGTGGAAGTCCAATTAATGAGGTGTCGCCAGGCAGATTTCTTTCTTGGGAGATTTTCTAGGGATGCTGGACATATGTTGGTGATACCTAGGAGAGTGGCTGTCTGGAATTGAGCGATGTAATAAAGAAGTTTCAATCTCAATCTCTCTCTCTCTCTCCAGCGGCGCGGACGCACGTGCTCGCGCGCGCTCCCGCTTACCCCGCCGGCGTGGAGTATTCTTTGGCGTCCTTAAGTCTAAAAAGAATGTTTCAAATTCTTTTTCGAAATAAATAAATATGATGGAACTTTCCAACCCATATGCGGTATTGGCGGAGAGCCAGGACAAAGACCTACACGATGGTATGATTCCCATCGTGGTGGCTGATATGCAAGTCGATATAACGACGACAAAAGAATCAACGAAGAATCGTTCGAATTCAGATGTGAGCGACGCAAATTCGATCGTGGAAAACGGCGGATATATAAATCCGGCCGCGGCAAAAAGAGAAATATTTGCGGAGAAAGTTGAGGCCGCGGAAAAGGATAACAACACCGAACCGAACCTTTCCAATCTGTACACGGAAAAAAGGAAACGGTCTAACCCTAAAAGTCAGCGGGCCCAGATTATGAGGCCGGACGGTAGCTCTCCAAAACCATCTGGACAGCTTCGAAAGACCACGAAGGAGTCTGTGACCTTCGTCAGGAACACCAGGCAACAGCAGGCGCTGAACAAAGCCAGATCATCAGCAGCAACGTTCGACCAATGCTGCTATGTCGAATGGTGCGCGGACTTCCATCCCGTGCACTACATGAAGGCTTTGGAGGAGTTGCTGGGGAAGGAATCCGTCTACCAGCTGATGAAGATGTCCGGCCATGTAATGGTCGGACTGGACAGCATTGAGAAGGCGGAGCGCCTGGTGGAGAATGGACTCACTATCAACAACACCTTCCTCAGGGCATTCCCGTACAGAAGGAAGGCGGAGAAGATCATCCTCGGGAACCTGCCCATCGCAGTGAGGGAGGAAGACATCATCGAGGCCCTGCGACCTTACTGCCGGGTTGTCTCCCTGGCCTATGAAGTGGTGTCCTGTAACGGCTACACCTAGACCACCAGCAACGGGTAGGCCTTCGTCCTTCTAAATGAAGGACGCAAACTCCACAAGCTCCCTGCCAAGCTGGTGATCATCTCCAAAGAGGAGTCCGGACCCGCCTACATTACATACGGCGTTAGGTGTAGTAGATGTCACCGCCAGGGACATCGGCGAGCCACCAGCCACCAGGGCACCCGAAGTGGACCGGTGTTGACACCTCCAAACTCCCAGCCCACCCCCTCCCACAGCTTCACAGCGACTACATCGGCCGAGGGAAATTCTGGAACCATCCAGACAATCCCTGTGACACCTCCCAGTCCTGCCGCGTCTTCGCCCGCGGAAAGCTGCCCAGTCCTTTCTCAGAACACTCCAGCCACCAAGCCTTCTGCTCCGGCGCCGAGCACCAGCGTGTTACCATCTCTACTAGCGCCTTCCTCGACCGCTACTTCACCAACAGCGGGACCTGACAAAGATCAGGCCAAGGCTGCGCTAACAACAGAAGCTTCCATCCCCAAACCACAAAACATACAGCCTCCTCAGTCCACTTCACAGAAGATTGAGGATCTGTTTGAGATACTAGACGCTGACTCCTTCCTCACACCCTCATATAGGGATTATTACAGGTGCGAAATTGAATTTGCTGTTGAATCCCTAACTAACAGGGAGGACGTTCTCGAGTATCTCTCACCCGAGCAGATCTCTACTCTGAAGAAATTCCTTGACAAGGCAATCGCCCATGTCAGGAACAAGGACACCGACCTAGGCAAGATGCTGTCCGACTTCAGGGCAGAATGCGAC